>JABFEA020000043.1:28223566-28241836 GCA_019775915.2 Cyphomyrus plagiostoma
CCCTGTGGTGGACTGGCATCCCGTCCAGGGTGTACCCCCTGCCCTGTGGTGGACTGGCATCCCGTCCAGGGTGTACCTCCTGCCCTGTTGTGGATTGGCATCTCATCCAGGGTGTACCCTCTGCCCTGTGGTGGATTGGCATCCCATCCAGGGTGCACCCCCTGCCCTGTAGTGGACTGGCATCCCGTCCAGGGTGTACCCGCTGCCCTGCAGTGGACTGGCATCCCGTCCAGGGTGTACCCCCTGCCCTGTGGTGGACTGGCATCCCGTCTAGGTTGTACCCCCTGCCCTGTGGTGGACTGGCATCCCGTTGAGGATAAACCCCTTGGTAGTGGACTGGCATTCCGTCCAGGGTGTACCCCCTGCCCTGTGGTGGACTGGCATCTCGTCCAGGGTGTACCCCCTGTCCTGTGGTGGACTGGCATCCCGTCCAGGGTGTACCCCCTGCCCTGTGCCACCGGGGACAGGCTCCAGGTCCCCCTGTGACCCTGACTGAAATAAACAGCTGGAAAATGGATGGATGACTTTGTAATTTTTGTATTAGGACTTTTTGTTACATCAGGTCCCTCTATGTGTTTCTAGTTGAAAGCAGTGTCACTCTTACTATTAGCCAATTTTCCTTATGCATTTTTCACTTTCTGTCTTTCTTTGTTGCCATTCTGTGGCCCTGTGCCATTGTCCTACAGACTCGGGCCAAAACAATTGGCCCACTATACCAAGGAACTATCAAAACATTTGACAGGGAACTGAACCATCCAAGCGAGCTGCACTGAAGAATTGATTAACATGCATCATTATTTGTCAGCATTGCTTACAATGGTACCTCTAAAATCCATCTACACTGGGACTGGCAGATGAGCATCAAAGCTGGGATAAACAGCCTGTGCACAGCGGTACAGCCATGCCGTCCAGGTGGCTGGATTCATCAACCTGGATTGCTGGTGATCCACACTGACCTCCATTCGCTGCTCGCTGCTGTTGTTTTGCCTTGCGATTTGGAACCAAACCAATGTCTCATGCTGGCTGAATGTACATAATACTGCTAGACAATGAATGTGTTCTGTCACTGAATGTGAATGTGCTGCTAAGGCAATAATCACTTTATATCTAGGATTGTAAGTACTATTGTTATAATATTGAAATGTGTGCGATGCCTGTTAACACTGCACTGTTTCCTTTTATACTTGATCTTATATTTTACTTTGTAATTTTATCTTGTATTTTATATTTTCTATTGCTGCTGTTCTCTCTGAGAGCTAACCGAACAGTCTTGTTCTATAACTACAATGACAATAGTCCTATCTATCTATCTATCTATCTATCTATCTATCTTGTTTGTTTGCTTAGCAGTTCTAAATCAAGTTAAGTTCTAAATCAAATGAACTGATGTCTTATCATTCAGATAAATATTTACAAATGTGATTCATTTTATATACCTTCATAAGAGGACTTTCATATTCTACTTGTTATTGGACAAAAATTAGAATCAGGGATTTTTACAATTCTTGACAGCTACATAGAAAACACTTGCATCAATGTTTTCATTGTTTGCATATATACGGGCCCAAAATGATTTTTTCTCCTCTGGATTGATACATGAACCTTAATTGAGATACGCATAGTAAAGCTTAATTAAAAGAAAAACAAGACCATTATATGTTGGACGTGTGACATGGAAAGTACTTCACATGCAGAGAGGCAGCATGGTGAAGCTCCACACAGCTCTGAGTGACATGGACACCAGGACATGCTGTTACTTAGCAACAAGTCCTCAAAGCAAAACAGTACTGAATACTGAGTCCTGGCAGCATTAAAGGTTTAGCCAGAGATAAATGGACATGTAGTTTAAAGTAAAGGCATTTTAAGAACATGAAATAATTCAGTGACAAAAAGTGACTTTTCAAAATATGAACTTTAATCCATAGATGAGAATAATGTCAGTTGGAATAGCATTGATCAGTAAGCAATGGCTGTGGTACTTAAATGATCTTCTTAATTAATCAAAGGTTTCCATCACTTAATTAGTAACATAGCTTTGCTTTCATTTCAGATTTTCATTAAGACAACCTAACTATATTCAGTTACTGTTATATGTGCACTGTGATCACAGAGAAACACCGTTTCATCTCACTATGTACTTGTACATAGTTGTTGAGGACAACGAAGGGAACCATAACCTTGTTTTATCCTTATAAAAGGACTTCATGGAGTGTCATAAGTCCACTTCATTGGCTGTGTCATAAACCCACTTAGTAGGAGATTTCTTTTACCTTTGTTTTGATATACAACCCTGGAAAAAATAAGAGACCACTATATTTTTAAACAAATCTGCATTTTTAAATCCTGGTTTAATCCCGGTTCTGATGGCGTACGGCTACACTGAGCAGCAGGCTGCTTCCAGGCTCAAAGTTTCTAAGACAGCAGCACACAAGAATAAGGTGAAGCAGGAGACACTGAGAATGACCTGACCAGAAACCAGCCAGGTAGAGGGCGGAAGTGACATTCTAATGCCAGAGATGACGGCTAACTTATCTGACATCTTGTCTTGAATCCTAGGATGATATTAAGTGACCGTAGGAGGAAACATTAGGAGGAAAAATTTATATATATCATTCACAGATGCACACCCAGAAATTGAGTAATGAGTGATGTGCTGTGGTCTCTTAATTTTTAATATAGCACTCTTCATTTCATTTATGTACAAATGGAGACAGACTTGTGCATGTGCACAGAGTCATGGCTTGCATGTCCAAAATCATATGGCAGCCTGCTATTTAGCATATAGATGAAGTGCTCTGCAGCCTGTGGTTTGTGATTTATCCAGCAGTGTTGTAGCTTGCAGTTAACAGTGAGACACCACTATTGCTGTAACCATTGGCCAGGTTCTGAGTATATCCTGTTTGACTTCAGTGACAACCAGAGCCTTCTGAGGCCACCGGTGGAACCTGGCAATGGAGCTATCACTGCAGCAGTCACATCTCATTTCTCCAACGCAGATAGGGTGCATTAGCAGAAGTTTCTTCCTTTTAAAAGCTGGTATAGACTGTGCAATTTTTGGCTGTCCCAGATGAAAACATGAAAAGAATTGTGGCAATGTCTTTGATCATGACTCCAAGACAGTGGTCCTTCATTGCACTGTAAGAGAGGCTGAAAGATGAACATTGTCACTATCTGGCAACCAAACACAGGCTGGGACAAATTTCTGACAATTGTCACAAATCAACGCTAATGATGTTTTATTCTTAAATACTGACTTGCATCATAGCCTATGATTCAGTACGTGTTACCGTCGCGCACTCTACATTGCCATTGTGCTGAAGTTTAGGGGATCAGTGTTGCACAGTGTGACTCACAATAAGCGTATATAATTACTGAATTCGCACAGCCGGTTGGAGTCTTTATAGACACTTGTATTTATATACACTCGCTGGCCTTTTTATTAGGTAACCTGTTCAACTGCTCATTTCAGCAAATATCTTATCGGTCAATCATATGCCAGTAGCACAATATATAAAATAATGCAGATTAAGCTGCTTCAATTAATGTTCACATTAAACACCAGAAAGGAGGAGAGAGGTGATTTGAGTGACTTTGAACATGGTAGGGTTGTTGGTAACAGACAGGCTGGTATGAGTATTTCAAAAACTGCTGATCTACTGGGATTTTCACACTCAACCATGTCAAGGGCGGACGGAGAATAAGCCCAAAAGGACGGAACATCCAATAAGTGCCAGTCCAGTTCTTGCTGATGACAGAGGTTGGAGAAGGATGGGCAGACCGGCCGCAAGCTGATAGAAAGGCAGCAGCAAGTCAAACAACCACTTGTTACAACAAAGGTATGCAGAAGAGCATCTCTGAACACACAACATGTTGAGCCTTGAAGCAGATGGTCTACAGTGGCAGAAAACCATACTGGGTGCCACTCCTGTCAGCTAAGAACAGGAAACTGAGGCTTCAGTGGGCACAGACTCAATGAAATTGGATAATATAAGATTGGAAAAACAGACGGCAGGGTCAGAATTTGGCATAAATAACATAAAAGCATGGATCATCATTTTAGGCTGCTGGTGGTGTAATGGTGTGGGGGATAATATCTTGGCACACTTTTGGCCCTTAGTACCTATTGAGGATTGTTTAAATGAGTGTACCCAGCTTCAAATGGCTCCTTCCAGCAGGATAATGCAACACGTCACAAAGCTCATATCATCTCAGGCTGGTTTCTTGAAGGTGACAATGAGCACATTGTGCTCAAATGGCCTCCACCGTCACCAGACCTCAACCCAATAGAGCACCTATGGGATGCGATTGAACAGGAGATTTGCATCATGAAGGTGCAGCTGACAAATGTGTAGCAACTACGTGATGCTATCATGTCAACATGGAACAAAGTCTCTGAGGAATATTTCAAGCACATTGTTTTATCTATGCTACAAAGAATTAAGACAGTTCAAAAGGTGAAATTCCAGGTGCAGAAAGTACAAATACACCCCAAAATTTTGTTTCAACCAACCAGTTTAGAATAAAGAGTCACAGTCACAGAGAACTCGATTGGCTGATTGAAACAAATTCTAGGTCAGGATTTGTACTTTCTGGTCCTGGACTTTCCACCTCTGAAATTTGCTACTAGCAAGGTACACATAATAATGGGGCCAGTGAGTTTATATGCTTCAGTTTCTTGTCTGAAGGGTGTGCCACCCGGAGGGCACAAAGAGATATTACAGAAACAAAAATCCCATTTTTTGGGGGTCCCAAACGGAAAGGGTTTAAAAATTCAAGGTAAATTACTTTAACTTGTAATATACCATTACACTTATTATTTGCATGAAAAGTTTCTGAAATATGTCATGTGACGTACAACTGTAGTTCACATCCAAAAATTTAAAACGAGGGTGCATCCACAAGAAACCCGTTTCTTCCCGCATTACTATATACAATAATATATATAAAGAAATGGCAGTATTAAGTTATAGTAGAAAGTCAGCGCAAAATAATTATTTTGCAAAGCCATCTGGTAAGCTGCCCTCATATAAGATTTCATCTGCCTCGACCACATCCATCCATCCATCCTTTTGGACCGTGGGAAAAGCCCAGTCGAACGCGGGGAGAGTGGCCTACGCCGTTACAGAAAGGACCGACGCCCGACCCCTGTGAAGCAGCAGCATTAACCACTGCGCCACCGTGAGCCCCCAGCTCAGATACATTCAAAACATTTTTAAACGAAAGGAAACAGAGCCCATGTCACAGCGGCAAGTTCGGCTTTATTTTGGGACACGGGAGTACATGGTTTTAAAAACTCCGTTTCATTGCAAAATTATAGTGGTATGTGAAAAATACAAACGCAATCGAACTGAGAAATGGCAAAAGCACCAGAAGAATCCGAGATTACAGTCATATAAAACCCAAATGACATTAGACCGGGAGTCGCCGGAAATGAGGAATAGGTGAAACGAATGGACGCGATTAATGACGGTCACGTGACTCACCGCCCCGAGGCGAAAGGAGGCCCCACCCTTCTTTCTCTGTCATGCTTTGTCTTGTTATTAAAATTACAACAGGGCCTCGGGCCTACAATAAAGGTGGATTGTGGGACAGACAGCATTTCAGGGAACGTGATTTGAGATTGCCTAAGCAAATGCTGCAGCATTTACCAGTAGATGGAGCCAAATCCCTTACCATTTTGGATTTGAGGGTTCGTTTGGGGAAATAGTTATTTTTAAATACCGTGAACGATAACATGAACTTTAAATTGTATTTCTCAAAACAATTGTACCTGAAATTTATTTCTGATGAAATTCACACAATATGACTATGCAGCATAACTCAAAATATAAGTTAGAAGGAGTTTTTGGTTTAACTACCGATGAATTAGAAATCCAGACGCTATTATTATCATTCTTCATGAATGAACACTCACGGAGTTACTGTAGGAAATGTCATTCATGAAAATGCATCACAAACGTATTTAATATGAATACCCGTACTAATTAAAATAAAGTAATTAAAGCAAATATCTAGTAAATCAAATGCAATGATATTTGGTAATTGTGGTAGTGGTCAGTAATCCTAGTATGTAGTGGATTAGAAAACACACACCCACAATACTGAATTCAGATCACACTTCCAGGACCCTGTTTATTCTCAAGCCACACGTTGGACCACACGTTTATTTGGGCCTCTGGATTGTGAAAATCAGTTAGAGTGAGATACACTTTTGCCAATTGTTTCCTGTGTCAACTGTAATAAAGAAATGATACTTTGTCGATATCTATTACGCCAACAAAGATCTACAGTGGGATCAGCACTTATCTATTGGTGTGTCGCTGATAAAATCCTCTTCTGAACCAAGAGTCTATTGGATTTTAAAGGAAAACAAAATTATTAGCAAATTGGGGAACCCAGAAGGGGTATTCTTGGACCAAATGAAAGACAATATTTTTTGTTGCAGTGAAAGTGGCCTCACTGCATCTCTTTGTTTTTCCACTTGCTGTATGACAGGTGAGCTCTGTAAGTCACAGTGTGGGATCAGGGAAGACAAAGTTGGACTAGTGACTAACCACACAGTCTTGACACCATAAACAGTACAAATAAAGTCACAGCAAAACCACTGAGTTTCAGCAGAAACAAAAGTGTTAGCAGGACATGCTAAATTCATAAGGTGTATTGTCTGCAGAAATCACATTTAAAAGGTGACCTAAAAACCACCAAAGATTTTGTCCTGTTCTCTCTCTCTCCTGCACCACCTTAATTGCTTAGGAAGAGTGATGTAATTTATGCGAAGGACTGATGAGTTGGCAAGTCACGCTTTTGATTGGAATCAGCGTGAAAGTGAATTAGGCTGCTCATGAGCCTGTTTAAGATGGCCGGCCAGCTTGTTGAGATGTGCTTCCAGAATCTTGGCTTTGTCAGCATGTTCATGAAAGAAAGCTGGGTGTCAAGGTAGTGCTGCTCTGTGAAATGCCCACTAATGCCATAATTAAACCCTCCTGCAACCTTTCAGAAGAAAAGATTAATATATTCATATAAGGATAGTCACGTAAAGCTCAAATATTCTATAAAATGATTCTAGAAAATTTATATAGCTATATGCATAGAAGCTCACATTTTTCTAATATTGTAAGATAAGTTTAAAAGATGTGTCCCTTCATTATTTTGACTGCTCGCTACATCTAGTACACAATAAAAAAATTCTACCAAACGCTGAAGTTTTCTATTGGGTGCAGAGGCAACCATAGGGGTAAATCAGGTTCAACATCACTTCAAGTTCCATTAAGATATTCAAAATATTCTGACTCTGCTGATGCTCAGACGTTCCTTGCTGTTAGACATATAACTCGATTAATGCTTTTGTCTCCCCTGCAGTTACAGTCCTGAGACTGACGATGGCAGCCCACTTGCTTGCAGGGTTCAGTCCTCTGTGGGCTGACTGCTGCCTTCACTTCTGCATAAAGAACCATTTCAGAGATGTGCTACTTCCCAAATCCAGCACCAGCCCATGGATCCGCTGAACTGCACTAGAGTTGTCATGTTCACTGCTGGTGCATCAGATGTCTAACCCTAAATGCCCTTCTGTTGAGGACATTTGCATTTTCTTTGTGTCAATACTGAAAGAAGAAAAGAAATACAGCAGCACAGAAAAAAGTGAGGTCTTTAATATATAACGACAAATAATATTTTTTCTCACCAACATTGCACTTTCTACACACATGAGTAACAGCTACCATTTTAAGCAAACTGAAAATGAACATACAGTTTAGAACTACATACCTTGTAAAAAGCACCAGTCAAACTATAGCAAACAATTTGGCAGAGGTCTCTAAGTGGACAGCTGACAGGTCTTATTTATCTATTCATAGTTTGAACTGAAATTTACAATCCAAATAAAAATTATGAAAACATATTTTAAATATGTTCAAATTTCGTCTTGTAATTATTTACATAGTTATATATTCCTTTAAAAGATGAAAGTTCATGGATGACACCTGTTATGTTTTTCCTGTGTATATGACCATTATTATTTGCATAGAATAATATGTAAAATCAAGGTTTCTCAACTTTAACACCATTAACAGCATTCTATATTTGAAGTCACACCAGTTTACCTAGTGAACCATAATTTGAGTAGACTGAATACGTCAAACGTACTCAAACCAGTGTAAACGAATTGCAGTCAGCTAGGGTGAGAAAGCCATCTTGAGATACTACAGGTCTGACCTCAGCGAGATCGAGATGTACAGGTTTGCAAAAAAAAAGAGGAGCAACTATACCATCCAAGTATACTGGCTACTTTTCTTTCAATGTTTTGACCAGCTGTTAACTCAGTTTAAGCGTGATTGGCGCTGTTGCCTTGAGCGTTTCTCAAAGCAAGTCTGCAACTGACACATGCAGGCGCAGTGAGAACAAGTCTCAGGGGCTACGATCAGTCAAGTGGCTCTAAAATGGGAGGCAGGGTGCAGTGAAACTGAGCTGCCTACAAAGGAATTATCTGCAACAAAATGGCGCGCCATCATTTTTGCATTAGGTTATGACTTTGCCGGCATATTTGGCTCAGCGGCTCCAGGGTCAGCCACATTGCCGAGTACAGTGGGGCTCCGCCTTTTAATGTCCTCACTTCCTTGACCAGGGTAGGAAATGAGGTGACACGAGTACTTTAATATTTTATCAGCGTGTCATAAAATATTTCTTGGGTTAGGTGAAATTACGTCCTCAGATATGCGACAGACAGTGCATTTCTTGGACATTTAGAAATAGGAGAAATGCATAGCTTAAAAAATGAAGGTTGTTTTGTGTGCATGTGGGAGAAGTATTTCATTCTTTTCCTGCACGTGGCATGTTGACTTTGGGACCTATAGAGTGACAGAGCTATAGTAGCGAAGAAAGAGGGCAATGAATTACAGCTGGGCAGAAACTGACAGCTGCTGTTATATTAGCTGACAACGAGTGACAGTGGTGGAGTGAGAGGAACAGTGAGCAACAGTTATGGGGGGAGATTAACAACACGAGAAACAGTAAGAGTGACAATAATGATGATGCTCGGTTACCTATCACAACTGATGTAAATAAAAAAATATACAGTGTATCTATACTGAAACACGTGAAATATGGTGTGCATGTGTAACACTACAGTAGGGTAAAAATAGAATTAATATGTGCACAGTGAGATGGAAAGCAAAGGAACGGTATTTCTAGCCATTATTACTGTATATTTTCATGTAATATTTTAAGCTATACCTGATTTATTTATTTACATTTTATATTTTTAGCAGACACTTTTGTCTAAGGCAACACACCAGCAAGGCAAACAGCACACTGCAAGCATTCATGCTACCAAGGAGATTCACTAGGAATAAGTGCAGCTAGGCTGAGTTTAAAATGAGCGTAGTGGACGCAGTTTTGGAGTGGAAGCTACTCAACAGTTACACAACTACACAATAACTATTGACAAAGTAAGACGTGCCCTCCCGAGTACAGCTGGCACTCTGTCTCTGCGGGTGGAAATCCCCAGATTCAACCAACCGCAGATTTGAAATATTCATAAAAAAGCCAAAAGGTTCCAAAAAGCTAAATTTTAATTAGCCAAATGCCAAGCACTGTGCTGAATCAGCGTGAATGAAGTGATGTGTTTGGCTTCTTGAAGTTACTCTGTCTGTATGTTCTGCATGTACTACAATAGCTGTGTCTGTACTGAACAGGAACAGACTTTCTTTCTTGTTATTATTCTCTAAACAATACAGTATAAAAACTATTTATATAACATTTACATTAAAGTTGTTATTTTAAGTAATCTAGAGATGATTTAAAGTATGGAAGGATCTGCGTAGGTTATATGCACTGACTACACCATTTTATATAGGGACTTGCATTAGCTTATTTTGGTGTCTGCAGAGGGTTCTGGAATGAATCCCGCAGATACCAAGGGACAACTGTGCTATCTATTCAGCTTCATTGTCATCTTTGAATTCACTAAGTTGCCCTTTTTTCAATCTATCAAATCAGGGTTAGCTTGGTTCCAGTACAACAGGCATCAATAGGAACAGGCCTGGTGAGTATTTTGGTCATGATACAAGGTCCTCCAAACCCAGTGCTGTGTTATTTCTCAATCTCCTGCTGACTCACGGTACTTTTATTTTTAAAAAATCTCAAAATACTGGTGTTTATTACTTCAGACGTCAGCAGTGACTTGTCTGAATGTGTAATCTCCATGAACTCTGAGACCACTGCGGTGCATTTGACACACACACACACACACACACACACACACACACACACACACACACACACAAAAAAGGCTGTTTGGAATTCTGATGCAGCCAGAAGTCATCATCTGAAAGCAAAGGTATTTCAAAGGAAGATGTTTTGTCTTTCATAACACAGTATGATAACCACTGAGAATTCTCATTGAGGGTGGTGTGGTTGGGGCCTTGCAGACAGGGGGAACACGAGGGGTGGTTTCAGAATCTGGCCCTAGGAAAAAAACTAATTTCCTATGGGAAATTGCTCCTTCAAGAACAAAAAAAAGATATAAGAAAACCGAAGATTGACTTTTACCCACCAACAGCTGGTTCGCACCTTTAGTCTGTCAGGCCATATTTAAACTCCCCCAACTGACACTAAACAACCACCATTACCCTCAGCATGAGAGAAAGACAGTCAATTAGAAAACATTTTATGGAATAGCCTGAAAATCATTCTTTTCAGCTTTCCAAAACACTGAGCAGCAAAGAGAGAGCTGCTTAGGCCTCTCATCCCCAGTGTTGCCTGTGACATGTTGCCTGCTGGCTGATACTCTTATGTGGCTTACAGTGCTGTGAGGTTCTAGACCATGCTATCGCTAAAACTGCATAGCAGTGATGCTGGAAGTCAGCTCGGAGCCTGCAGACAGCCATCATTTGCCCTCTGCTTCGCCTTAATGTGTATTGTGCTGTGTGGTTTTACGCCCATTGCCGGCCTTCTCCCTCAGCCAGGAAATACACACACGCACAAGCACACGGCAGCACCCTCGTGGGGATTGGGATATAGCCACTATCTGTCCTGCTATGGAGGGAGTCAGGTGACAGGTGTTTATACGGCATCATCTGCTCTGATGAGTCGCACCTGTCCCTTGTTCCTAGTACTGAGTTTAAATAGCTTTACCATTTTTTGCATCTCATTCTTGCTAACCAGGCAAGATAGTACTGCAGTCCTGTGCAGGGAGTGTTTGTTTTTTAATGTCATTTTAAAGGTCTGAACAGTAATTATGTTCTGGTCTCTCCACTCCCCCAATACTTCAGTAGTTTGTTTTTTTTTGCCCACTCAGCTATTTTAACCGTCTTTAATGAACGGAACACCCTGGCCTGTTGTCTCCCCATGTCATGTTTTGATCGCCTAACCAGACGTTCTTCCCCAGTGCAGAGACATGCTCACATATGCTGTATGTGTGTACATACACACACTAGCATTGATATGTATGGTCAAATTAATGTCCCTCCAGGCACATAAGCACTCTAAATTCTGCAGGCTCAGGACTTGTATAGGAGAGAAAAGCCCTCATTAGAATAATGGAGCCATGCTGTGGGGTTTCAGTCGAATATGAGTCATAAATTGGATTGATCACTGTAACCCACAGCCTAAGGCCTAATCACTGTATTGATGTAATGATCAGTTCTTGTGCTGCACAAATAGTCACTGGCTCGTTAAACAGTATAGGTAAGTACCCAAACAAAGAAGACACTTAAGATGAATTAAAGATTTTTCTGAGTTAATTAAGCAATTACCACCCCCTTCTGTTGTTGATGCTGGTCCCAGTTGCCTATTATTTTGCCCATCGAGGCTAGAAAACACCTCAGTTACAGAACGGGGGAGTATCAGAGCACAGGCTGGCCAGGGTTTGATAGGTAACAGATGCTAAGGTGATGCTGGTGTGGAAGTCTGATGGCAACACATCATCCACTAAGGGCAACGGTAACCAGAAATTGAGCTGGTGACGTATATGCATTGCATTGCGAAGTGAGGCGAAAATAACAAGTGACTGGCAAGCATCCCCTGTGAATGTCAGTTTAAATACAGCCTGTCAAGAACTTCAGAGAGAGCAATATAGTGGAGAGGCTGCAATGCCAATGTGCATATAAGGTGGTGCAAAAATAAAACAGGCAGTGAGCGCCTGAGCAGCAGAAATGTCAATTGGTCAGAAAAGCCACCCTTCACCCTATTCTCAGCTGCATGCACGAATGGCACATGTCTGTTAAAGTCTCCAGGCTCAAATGGCTGGTTTTCTGACCTTGAATGTGCTGTGGGCTATGTTACGGTCTTCTAGCATGACGTAGATTCACTCAAGGTAAATGTGGGTGTAATTAAATGTCAATAATTGTGAAGTCAGTCTGAGTTATCGTGTTGGTCCTATGGCAAATCATTTCTGTCCTGGTGGAATGAGTGGAATCTTCCTGGATGATAGCATCCCTTATTTCTCTCTATCGCTTCCCTCCAATATGCGTCCAGAGCCGTGACAAATCTCTATATTCCAAGGTGCTCCAATACCGTTCTAGTGGCTGCTTATGAACTACCTCCAAGTTCCAGGTCTTGTGCCTTCCTATGTCTTACGCCCATTCATTATCCCTCAAGCTCACAGAGTTTGAACAGAGAACACAGCTACTCTACCCCTTTCACTAGATGAGACAGACGGCATGCAAGCTGAGGAAGGGCATTGAGCAGACATCGGTCAGCCCATTAGAAACACTCCACGCTCCTGCACTTTCCAGTTTTCCCAGTTGCAATCGTTTCACTGAACGAATTGCAGCTTTTCAGGAGCAACTAAAATGCTCTCACTGCAGAATAATTTATGGCACAGAGACTGGATGACCAGGGAAAATTGAAGATTTACTAAGATGGGATTTAACTTAACTTTTTTTTCATGTAAGGATCCGAATCTTGCCTTACTTAATCTATCCATCCATCTCCTGTATCCACTTATTCGGTAGAGGTTACCGTAAGCTTGGACCCGCTCCCAGGGCTGGATATGTCCTGCATGGGATGTCAGTGAAACCTACATAATTCAGCGTGCAAAATGGTTTCCAGAATGGAAATGAAGATGCAAGGGGAAAGAATTATTTTTATATTAGCCTCTAGCATAATCAGACATACAGTATACACTGACGAAACAGAAAATATATGTAAAACACATTTTATATTATAGCAAGATAAATTAAAAGATTTAGTTGGTCAAGCAAAACTAAAAACTATTGGCAGGACTTACTTGTGACGTTTCTGCTGAGAACAAGTTGAGCGCAAGCTGTCGATGCTAATTATTCCCCAATAGGGCATAACCGGTGAAGGACAGCTTTGAGGACATATGTGACTTCTGTGCACATCTTTCAACACGGGGTTAATATTAGGAAAAACGTTGACTGATAGGAAGGTATTTTGAAGCCCTCACAGGTGTAGTTTTGGGATTATGATTATTATTACTGTTGAGTCACTTATCAGGTTATTTTATTAGAAAGAGTAAATTAAGTGCATTTGCAATGTTACACATTAATGTTCCTGGCAATTTAGGTAAAGTGCTGTACTCAGGTGCGATGATATCATAGCTTCCCAGCCTTTAACACGTTACTCAGGGTGTAACCAGTCGTGCCCAACAGCAGCCACCTTGAGTTGTGTTGTGTCTTGTAGCATCTATAAACAGATTGTTTGACTCGTTTGCTTTTGATTCCTTGCAGATTTTAAGAGTCTCTTCCCGCACCCCCACTTCCTCCTACAGACAAAAGCTAAAACGGGTTGTCCCCGGGCACGTTTGCTCATCACTGTCACGCTGCCACAGCTACATCCCCTGAAACGGGCGCAGCGAGGAGAATCAAAGGGGAGCTAAATAAAATCTAAATTCATCATTGTGTCAGAAGGTAATCTGTCTCCTTAATTGTTTTCGACCTTTCCGGGGAAATTCATGTCATTTTCTGAACATCATTTTAACGTCTAACTTTCAAGATGCATAGCTGGAGATGCACATAATCTGTAATTATCTGGTCTAGCCTTCTATATTCTAGAGGTATAAGCAATGTAAATGTGTGAGTATGTGGGTAAAATGTGGGTGGGTATTCTGGGATTCGGAGATGGCTGTATCTCCATATTCCATATTTTACTTTCAAACCTGCTAATCTCAGGAAGGTTCTAGGTGATGTCTTGCGTGTGGATAGGTGATTTCCTTGAGTGCCCTTCCAGTGAAACATAACTTACACTGGTCTTTTTTGATTTGCTTTATGTTCAGCAGTAGGGTTGCAAATTAATGAGTAATAACTAATGAGGATAGTGAAATATATGGTTTTGGGGTGCAGTGGTGACTGGCTTCTATTGGATAATTGGGCAAATTCAACCTCCCCCCTCCCCCATAACCAAGTAAATTTTGTCACTATACTATCAGCCTATCTATCTTATTTAAGAGCTCGCTTGAAATGGTCCAGTCTCTGATTCCATCGGCGATTCTGCTTGGCCAGTGGTAAGATGTCTGGAACTTACACCGAATTCCAGTGAAACAGGGTGCAGCTACAGAAACAACAAATAGACATAAAGCATAGGAAAGAACACAAGGCTTTTTGTAATTCAATCGTCATGTTCTGTCCACAAGGCCACTGTAATTAATTAAGGTATTAATATTATTATGGCATTAATTTGCAGTCATTACCTCATGAATTAAATTGGACTTGCTTACTCTCATTTTAATATCTTTTTGTGTCCTCTCATCCTCTTGGTTATATCATCTGATGTTTTTTTTTTTACTGCTTTTGGTTGTCTCGGCTCCCATGAGCACTGGAGGACTCATTTGCGTACACTGGCTGCCTATTGGACTTGGGGATTTAATTTAAACCCATGAATTTTATGACCTATAATAAGAGTCAAATTAAAGTCAAGTAAATTGGCCTAGCAGGTGTCTGGCATTTTTTTAAACTAAAAAATGTAAAGCTGACAATCGGACTTATTATGGAGGTAACTGAACCAAAGCTGGAAGAAACGAACCGGCAGTCCCACACCTACAGAAAGCTCTCCGGGTTTGAGCCGTGTGAGGCGGCCTGGAAACTTTGTGCCTGTCATGTTTTTTTTTGCTGTCCAAGTATCAGAAAGCAGAGACATGAGCTTGCGTTTCTCCTCTTATATGCAGGAGGGCCAGTGATTAAAGAACTGTGACTGTGACAAAGGGGGCAGCAGGTTTGATTCCCAGAATGGTCAATGCTATTGTACTGTAGCTTATCACAGTTGCTTTATCACAAGCCTGACTTGCTGTAGCAGGTAAATATATATTGAATTGGCCTGGATATGGAAATAAATGATGTAATTTAACAAGTGAAGAACATAAATAATGTCCTAATAAGATGCATGCCAGGATGCAAGGTAGCAAATTACCAATCCTTAGGCCCGATAGATGGAGGGCGGCTTTGCCGCTGCTCGTGGAAAGCACCGTGAGATGTGCAACAAGCAGAATGAGCCGGGGCTGTGGTGAAATGTGTCGTCGTGACGCTGGCATGCGGCCGAGCAGCGCAGCCGGCTGCTCATTAGCATGGCAGAGACGCTGGCGCACACGGCGACGAGGTGGCGAAGCTTCCAGCGTTCTCTCAGGCTGGCTTTCACCAGCATCCCAGCAGAAACACAGCGAAGAGCGAACTCGTGTAACTCATTCCCAAACTGTCGCTGCACGTCTCTCCACTGCAATGTATGAGCTCTATTATTTTCCCAAATTATCATATGAATCAGCATCATTAATAAAAATATAGCCCTTTCTCTTAAAGACACATGTCGGTTGGTGCCATAGCAACACTAATGGAACGTAATACATTGCACATTGCACCTATATAATTGCGAATGAATTATGAATAAATGTTTCATGTCTTTATTTTACATGATATGGCATTCATAAATATAAGTCACAATTTGGATTTTGTAATGAGCCTTAATACAGAAAATTGCTTCCAGGCTCTTTGTAGACAAGTCTGTATGTGTGAATATCTGAGCAGTGTCCATGTGAATCAGATAAAGCAGATCTCTTTGGCGTTTGCCTCCTTGTGCATCTTCTTGTGCATCCTCCTTCTGCGCAACATGTTTTACTTGCTTCCTTAGCCTCCACTCATCCTCTCTAACTCCACCATGGCCCAGGTGTCATTAATTGTGCCGCAGTTTCTCCGAATCCTGTTTGGAAACTTTTCTAGAACACTAGACTTACTATTTAGGATCAGAGTGATCCAGCTGACAAATCAGACAGATAGTGATGATTATGACGTCATTGTCAATCTGCATCAGTGTGTTAGTGTTGGTGCGCCATAACCTACGGTATTGTCCCTGTGATGTGAAGATGAGGACCTATCGTCTGCTCTGGGCCCATCTCTGCAATGGCTAAAAACAGAAAAATCGATAAAGAGATCAATGGGATCCAGGGACCCATAATGGTGCTATTACTGTCTGTAGGTTTGTCTATACAGCCTCTCTGTGGAATATTCCCATTAGGCCAGATGGTTGTGTTGCCCAGGTAGCTGAAGAACCACATTATTGGCACCCCTCTGTCTTAAGACTGACCCTCACCCCCGGCAGGTCAGGATAGTAAAGCGTCTGGCACTGGTGGGTATTTCATGGGCATCCCAGCATAGAGGGAGCTGCCATGGACCAAGCAACTGGACAAGCGGGTGACAGCTGACAGATTGAGCCAGTCCTGAGGACACTGGCATAAAACATTCCAGTGACACAAGAGAAATATGAGCGCAGGCTTTTCTGAGTAATTAAATGGAATATCAGTTGTTAAGCCAATTAGCATCAGCGGATTAAAGCATATATGCCTCTGGCAGTATGGACTTTTAGGATTTAGCATGAAAAAATGTGTATGGTCCCTCAACATCACTGCCAAATTACTGGAGGACTTCCACAATATTTTGACTGGCACTGCAAATGCAGTATCTCGTACATAAAGCAGGTTCAACACAAAGGTTGCAGGTCCTATGCATCCATAGGTAATGTGGACCAGGCAGCCCAGCCTTCCCTAATTATCAGGCAGACACTTCAGGCAGCAGATGTGGGTGAGACGGTGCCCTAATGTTCTAATCTGTTTTGCCCAACAATAACAAAGGAGACCTTGTGCTGTTCTTTGCCCCCCATACCCCGTGTTCAAATTTCCATCATTATTTATCGCAGTGGCACCGCGTCTGTGCGTTGGACCTTTGATTACCTCACATTTGTCATCGGGCGCTCATTTTCACCGCAGCTTCGCTGAGAATAATGCGATCATATCAAACGCATTCATCAAATTGCCGCGAGCCGCCGTTGACTGGGATGAGCTCTTCTGCTTTTCTGAGGGTGATGGACGAAAGGAACAGGCACAGGGAGAGGATGGGAACGCGGGTGAGAAGAACATAACAGGTGTCCCTTTGGTCCTCACCTGTGCAATGGATGCACGGTGGAGGTCCTGTGCTTTACTATCAGCGGCATTATTTGGAACATGGGAATTGATTCGCACTGCATTTCATTGCAGAGGTACGCTGTGATTATGGAACATGCACACGCACACACACTCATGTAAGCACACACAAACACACGCACAGGTTTCTGGATTGTGCGGGATAATGTCATGGTAGGCCAGAGGTTGGCAGGGTGGAGTTAGGGTGAGTCTCATTCATATGTTTAAAATCCCTCGTCCTGCCTGAATCCGCAGAGGGGCGGGCGTGCAAAGTGCCACCAACGTAGCAAATTCAGGATTAATAACTCTGCATGTACATAAAAGGGCTTTTGGCAGAAAAAACAAATACCGTTTAAAGTGAGAGGACTGTTTCAGATAGCTTATGTTGATGCCTACATTCCACTGGTCGAGAGGCTTTTGTTTTCCTGTGGAAAAAAACACAAGGGGTGTGAAAAAGAGTCCACCCCCCCCCCCTTTCTGGCCTAATTGGTTCCAGGGGTGACTGTGGCACAATGGCTTTCGAGTTAAAGGATTTCAGAAAAAAAAAGTGCATAATGAAAGAGGAAAGCAGAGCATGTATCCGGGGAGAGTGAGCCGGGCCACTGGCACCGGCCCACTGCCCCCCTCCATCAGCCATGTCGGAGGTGCACTGACCGGGTCGTGCGCTCTGAATTTAACAGCCCCACCTCCTGAGGTTCCCCCCGCAATGGTGATTAGTCAAGGTGGGGGATGCAGGCGGCAGGTTTCAGCGTGACACCGAGGAACCCGCTCTCAGGGACGCCGCTCTGCATTCATCCACACCCCACCTTTAAAGCAGCTATTCATCAACATGCATGCTGCAGCTAGCGCCGTGGTTTACTGGCGAGGCTACG
>JABFEA020000043.1:28257685-28276560 GCA_019775915.2 Cyphomyrus plagiostoma
CCCCCCCCCCCCCCCCCCCCCCCCCCCCCCCCCCCCCCCCCCCCCCCCCCCCCCCCCCCCCCCCGCGACAAACATCAATCCTACATCATACTGGCCTCATCAACTTCCTGTCCCGTTTCCATGCCGACAGTAGCATCCCGTTTCTCAGAGGCGTCTCGAGTGAATCGCTTCTAACAGCAGGAATCTGCAAAAAGGTCAGACAGCCTGGAACTTGGAGCTGATGGTGGCCTGTGAGGATGAACAGGAAAACAGGGACGGCTGCTGTTTATTTATACCTACCTGTCTCTCCCTTTTTTTTTTCTCCTCTGAAACAACATCCTGACATTGATTCTTTTTTGGGTGCAGTTAACTTTTTATATATACATCAGAAGAAAATACCAGCGACAGAGAAAAGTGGTGCTTTGTGGCTGTATGGAAACAGCTACTTAAAATTTTACATATTTTAACCAGGGGATTTTTAGCCATTTTTTTAGTTCAGTTATCATCCATGTTGTTTTTTACAGGGATACTTAATAATAGGAAATTATTAAGGAAATAATAGGAATAATAGGAATCAACAGTAGTCTGAACACAAAAACTGTAAGTTAATGATTTATGAGGAACATCTAAATCTTACAGTATTATGTTGGGGTGGCGTGGTGGTTCCGTTGTTGGTGTGGTCACTTCACTTCTCTGCAGTTGCAGGTTCAAATACCACCATCTGTGTGAGCAAATTCATGCTGCCCGCAGTTTCCTTCCAAATGCCATGCACTTAGGCAAACTGGTGTCTCTAAATCGCCCATTGCATGTGTATGTATGTGCCCCCTGTGATGAACTGGCATCCTACCCAGTTTGTGCTCTACACTCTTAGGATGGGATCCAATCCCCTTCCATGGTCCTGTGCTGCATAAGTACTTAAACAAAAAGATTTGCTGTGGTACATTATATCTGAGCCCTACAGAATTGAATAAACAGTATTGTTTGGCATACCCCTAGTAAACATTAAGGAGAATATCAAAACAAAGATTTCTGGCTACATAGTGAAGACGTAAAACATGCAGAAAAGCTTAGAAAGTTCTGGAAATCACAAAAAGTAGTACTGGTGTACTTCATGTTCATATGGTGTTTTGATGGTAATAAGTTACACACACATAAATAACAAAACAGAAGCAGGGCACCTGCAGGTTACCAGAGGCTGCCTATGAGAGGGGTGGAGCAGAGTCAGGTGACTCATTTGTGTTCCCATTGGCCAGCCTCAGCCCCATATCCAGCACTGATATCCATCCAATGCAGAAGTTTACATCGCTCCCTGAGGCCAGTCATCCCTGTTTTCCTTTCCTGTTTCCCGTTTGCCTTCCTCCCCTTTTCTCCCATTCTCCCATTTGTGTTTTAAAGCCCATTAACCCAAATAAATCCTTCCTCAAATCCCCCTGTCATGCGGGTCTGCTCACCATCAGAACTAAGGAAAATCTCATAGACTATTTTTACATCTATTTGCAAATCCATGACACAAAATGCGCCTCTGTGCTTTTATGTCACACTCCTTTTTATGATCCCGTGTTGGAGATGCATTTATGGAAAACAGACGGATGGATATTCATCAGTCCGTATCTTATAAGAACCGCTTGTTACCACTAATCTACATTTTCGAGATCAGCATTTCTCGGGCAAGATAAGATACGCTGCTACGAATGTCTGCTTGAAGCCGTTTCTCTGATAAGCAGCTTGAGGCCCAAAAAATTGATTAATTGCGGATCACCCCCCCCAACCACATGCCTTGGTCCCCCTTCCTTCCATCGCTGCGCCCCAGCCCCCTTCTCCCTCCCGGCTGGTGCAAAGCAAGACAAGATCCAGTGAAGTCTTTCATCTACTCGTGGCTCGCAGCAGAACACCCCCGCCCGAGATCCTGTATCCACGCCATGTTCCTGGAAAATATTTATCTACGCCTTTATTTGCTTGTTGACGCGCTCATCCGCAGGGATCTCTGTGGTTTTACAGGATCGGCGAATGTGCGACAAGACACAGGCGATCCATTCGGGGCGGCTGATATTTTGCCGGAGCGCGGGTGGGGTCAGAATAGTCCCCCCACCCCAAGGTAACGAGCACATCTGCTGCGCGGCCTCAGAGCAGAAGCTGCTGTCAGCGTGACGGAGTGAGCGGCCAGGTGGAAGATGCAGGGGAATCTCCTCCGGCGCTGGTCCGCGTGTGCGCGCTCTACGCTGCACGCCAGCCAGGCTGCAACCCCCTGCTGCTTGACTCTGGGCCAGAACATGCTGCTTACCCACCACTGACATCAAGGCGCGCTTCTCCCAACCAAGAGCTTCCTCTTATAGCTCCATTCTGATCAATTATTACTGACAGTACAAATGGGCCAGCTCAGTCGACCCGGGAAAACAAAATATGTCTGTGGCACAAAAGCAGCTCAGAGTCGGGCCTGGGTGTCCCCCAGTGTTTCTGCTTTCTTTTTGAAACCAAGAAAAAGAAAAAAAAAAAACAAAAAACAACCTACTGCTTCAATTCTAGCCAAACGCCTTGCCCAAGCAGCTCACCACACAGGATCTACCCAACACTTGAGAATTAGGTAATCCTTTATCCCCAACACCACCCTGATCTCCATAACGATTTTTTTCTCCCTTATTGTGACTCCGTTGATCAGAGTTTGTGTTGGTCATCAGCCAGCATCACGGCATTTGTTTGCTTTTGTCTAGTGCAAAACCAACCATTTTTTCCCAGCATAAGTTTTATTTAATAACTAACTGGCCTCCAGTAAGAGAATAACCACAAATTTTTATTAGCATTATGAATTTCACTACATGGAAGTGATACCTTGGTGACCTTGGTCTCTGAAAATGACAGCCTGGATCAGGCAAATTTGTTTGTATACTATAATAAGGGAGGTTATTCCATATAAGAATCAGTGTTTATAAATGGAAGACTGTCACTATGTGCACTCAAACATACAGAATAGCACTTTGAACACCTATGGAATCCAGATTGTTTTGTATTCTGAGAATAAATACATGTCTATAAATAAAACACCTATTACCAATTAACCGTGTGGACACTTTTTTCCTTGTTAAAGTGTAAATCTTTGTTGGAAGCAGTCCAGCTAACTAATCCGTTTGGTTCATTACAATGCAGCAGACGTCGCATTTCCTGGGCCAATGGAACTGAATTCCGAACTCATGACTCAGGACTGAGTCACAGCATGAACCCGCTGGACTGGAACATATGCAGTACTGTTACCCTGGGTGGAGTGGCACAGGGCCTTCTTAGGTCGACTCAGTACTGTCATTGAAATATAAATAGCAAATATTCTATTTCATGGGCATGCCCACACGGCGTTGTGGTCTGAGGTCTCTGTGGCACCAACATTCAGCAAACCACTATGCCCACACGACCTGGATGGCTGTACTGGTGTAGACTTTCTACCCAGACCACACTGGTGTGTCCCTCCGCCTCCACTGGTGCTCCACCCAGTGTTGCCGCTCGAGGTCAGTGAGCTTCCCCAACAGATGAGCAAAGGGACCAGATAGCCACTGTTTATCTTCCACATCCAGAGCTTCCCTTTCTCTTGTCTACTGGCCCTGCCTGGCTTTCAATAAATTCCTGGAAGGCCATCTGGTACCGTTGACTGTCTCACTTCTGCTTTACAAAATATCTGGACATACCATCCATTATCTTCCTTAAAAAAAAAAAAAAACTGATCACTGGCTCAATGTGACTGGTTCCTCAGTTTCTTCAGTTGAATAATCGAGGTTAAGACTCTCACACTCATTCAGGTTTCATAGAAAGAGGGTTTTCACATGTCTTCCATCTTGTCCTAGACGAATACAGCAGGAACAGAGAACAAACACATACAGACACGCATATTTCAAATGTAGAAGATGGTCAGAAGACCAGGCACTCCATGGAATGAATCATCAGCATCAGTAATTGAAACGTGTTGAAGTGGGTTTTGATACGTTACATTGTATTGTTGTCGTACCTAATGATGGGGTACTTAACTCTGATATATTTTAATTGTGCACTGTAGAAAGTTCTACAATGACACTATATTCAAAGTTAATGGCTGAAATTTTCCCCAGAAATCAATGGACACGAGCAGAAGACCATTAGGGCAGCAAGTAAAAAGGATCAACTAACTAGACTTGTGGTCAAAAAGCAGCAAAATAAGGTATATTGGATGAATTATGTTTTTTTTTTTTTTCTTTCTTCCAATCACGCATGAGGGCTGGGGAGGCCCAGCAACCAGAAACCTGACAGCAGCCAACAGCGAGAACCTGGACGTCAGACGAGCCAACACACCCTCACCCCCGAGAAGGAATATCGTGCTTTATAAACCCACAATGTCAACAAAGGAAGTGAGGAGCAGGTCATGCCGAAATATGTATACTTCATGGGAGCCAGAGAGAGCAGAGACTGCTTCAACATCACCCACACAACAGAGTGCACCTGAAAACTGCCACTCATTTTGCATCAGGCAAGCATACGACTTAAACATATACAGAGATCACGGCTTGTACCGAAAACACTCATACATGTCGAGAGCTTGAAAATGTACAGGGAAAAGGCTAGACACGTTTGTCGATTAGACTGTGGGAACGCCAAGAGGGAAAAAACAACCCAAAGAGAGGGAGAAGAGAGAACAAACTTGCTATTATCTGAGGATGAGAACATCATTTGGCACGTCACTATGCAAACTAAGGAAGCCGGATTTTGGATTCTATGATAATCTTATTTCCATATTCATTAAATAGGGAATGGTAAGGGGTAAAGAGAAAAATTACTGGCAGACCGCAAAGTAAAAATGTATTCAAACGTTGAAACTAAAGGTTTAGTTATGGTAGGTTTAGATGTGTCAGAATATAACACAGAACAAAAACCCAGAATACAATTAGCAAAAGCATGCAGCAAGTAACGTCACATAAAGATCCAAACAGTTTTACCTCTCAAAAAAAAAAATTAATTTTAATTGAAACAAAAAAAATTCAATCATTAACAAGTTTATAAAACAGTGATTTAGTTACATAAATAAATTGATATCGGCGTATCAAATCTTAATTTCAACTTCATGAGCATGTATACATTGGAGATGAAGTACAATCTTTTACCTATTATAATAAATAAAATGGTGAACATGATATTTCGTTTCCTAAACGAAAAAAGCTACAAACAATCCTCTAGGAAATCCTCTAATGGAGGGAACAAGTGACACAGGACGACATTTTGCACCATAAATGTAAAAAAAAAAAACAAACAAACAAAAACAAAACAAAAAAGCTCTTTTAAAAGCACGAGATACAGAACCATCCAGCTAAAATTAAAAGACACTAAAGTTGTAACCAAAGTTGGTTGGCTTTCATTTAATGAACAGGTTTGGTAGTTAGAACTCCAGTTTGGTTATTTTAAAGCGTTAAGACAAGGCAAGAAAGGAGGCTCTTCTTGTTCGAGGAATTCCAGAGAACAAACTAGGTAAAAGAGAGAGAAAGAGCATGGAAATTAGAACAGTCAGATCCACATAGCAACCTCCAGTCCGGCACATACTTAGGATGCTAGCAGAACGGGCAAGCCAGCCTACACGCATAGCTCCGGCAATGTTGCGGTGATGCCGCTGCAGACCGCGGGAACGCCAAGGGAGCGCCGCGCTCGACTGTATGCGGTGCGTTCCTGTGCATAAATGGAGCGTTCAGAGACTATTGCTGCACTGCGAAGAAGGGGCGCAAAAAATAATTAAAAAAAGACCATAAAAACAAAATAAAATAAACTCTACACGATTTCGGTTTCAACATAGGACTACGGTAGTCAACACATCGCTTCCGCTAGGATAGGAGTCGCATCTTGTCGGAGTTACAGCGCTGGACACTTAGAGCCGCGTGGGACCAAACTATCTGGGTTCTCTCTCGAGACGTTGGCGTGGCCTGAGGTTCCGGCCCATTCACCGGCTGTCCCGCTTGTCTACGGTGCTCTTTTTAAAACCATGAGCGTGTGCACGCTTAGGAGTTACGGCTCGCGTACGGCTACGAATAGTCAGTTCGGCTGCGTTTCTTACATATACACCAGTCAAAAATCATGCAGTTCGGAGAAGTGACTCTGCATAGATGGCCAGCAGAGATAGCCCCCACCCAAGCCAGCCCCCACCTGAGCCAGCCCCCTAAAAACAAGGCCAGTTTAGTCCTTCTGATATGTTCTGTGTAAAAACCAAACTACTGCAGCTTCAAGTATTTTGCATTACATAGAATATCTTTATAAATTAGTTAATGTATACCTTTTTTCTCTCAGTATTCAGACATATACTATAGTATGTACAGTACAATAAATGCTCTCATTCTTTTTCATTTTTTCCTTTTCATTTTTTTTTAAAGAAATCCCTGAGAATGTATGTTGACAGTCGCTAGTTTCCACACGTGTGATGTCAGTGCCCCGCTCCGGAACTTAAAAACGGCACTGCGAATCAGTCAGACCCTGGAAACCGGAGAATCATAGTGTTTTTACTTTTATTAAGAAGTATTCCGACTTGCTCTTCCCTCCGTAACACTTTCGCTTTGCTGCTCTGTTACAGGACCGCTATGCGAAACCACGCGAGTGAGTTTTGTGGGAGTAAAGCTGGATCCTTACGAGGTACTTGTCCCTTAGGATGGAGGCGTTTCCGTTTGGTTTAAAGCCGTAGTATTTTTCCATTTCTTTGAGGCTGTGAATGTTTCACGGCAATAACAGGAGAGCTACTGAATGTGGGCTTTTGCCACTGGACAACATATACTCAGTATAAACTGAAAAACATTTTGTTTCTCTTCCTCTTTTACCACCCCCTCCCCCCCCTTCATTACAAATGAATGAACAAACACAAACTTTCACAACATGACAGTTTTTTTTTCTTTTCTTTTGTGAAACAAACGGTTCTATACACATAAGTAATACCGGTGTGGCTCTGTGATGTTTTCTCCTTTGTTTAGTTCCCCATCTTTATTTTCCTTATATGTCCATTTTAAGTCAAAGGGGGTACAAAGGCAGGCTCGAGAAAAACGAAAACAAAAAAACTAAGAGAAAACGGAAAGACCGGGGGAGCCAGGGTGCTCCGTCAGCCGAAGCGCTCTCGAACCAGCATCATCAGCTTCTTTTTGCCTTTGTAGATCTGCTTCAGGTTGTCGATGAATTGCGTGAACTGAATGTGTCCGTCGTGGGCCATGAGGAAAGTCTCTCTGGCCTTGCTGAGGAACTCGATGAACTCACTGTAGTGCCGCGGGCTTATATGGGTGAGACGCGAGTGCGTGGTGTTGATGTAGGCCCCGATGGTGGCGTCCAGCAGCTGCCTGAGTGGCGCCTTGTCCAGCGACATCAGTTTCCCAGAGTTCCTGCGACTGTGCAGTGTCACCACCCCCGGGGTGGTCAGCGTGCAGCGGCGCAGGATGTCCGACAGCACGGTGGCGCACTTCACACTCTTGACCACCAGGGGGATGATGGAGGCCAGCTCGTTCTTGCCCAGCGAGTGGCTGAGCACGCAGGCCCAGAGCACGTCGTTGATGGCCGGGTGCGTGTCCTGGTTGTAGCTGAGGTTGAGGTGAGTCATGGCCAGCGTGGCCAGCTTGTAGGCCCGCAGAGGGTATCCGCGGTGCTCCATGTAGCGGGCGATGGTGAACAGCTGCGTGTAGCTCATGCCCGTGGCGGCGGCGTCCAGCACTATCTGGTAGGCCGTCTCGAAGGCGATGTGGTCCTTCTCGCAGAGCGTGAGGGCAGACAGGGCGCAGTTCTGCGGGTCCTTCATGGCGCACTGCAGCGCCAGCGTCCGCGCGCTGCTCGCCAGGTTGTCCTGCTGGTGGCATTCCAGGTGCAGCCTGACGATGGTGCTGCTGGACATCACCGTGGTGGCTACGATGCTGGTGGCCTCCGTGGGCGTGAAGAGCGTGAACCAGCCCTGCATGATGCTGTCCAGGGCGTACACTCCTGGGGCCAACGTAGCGGGAGAAGAGAAAACGGCGTTACGACCACATGTCAGCTCTGGCTGCGGACCCCCTGCCTTAACACCCATGAACTTCAGAGGGGAACCCCAGATATGACTACTGATAATTTAGAAAGAAGAACAGGAAGGCTTTGATCAAAAAACCTAATGCACTTTCAGGCTGGTGCATGTAGAATCAATTTTAAAATCTGCTTAGCTGACAACATCCAGGTTTCCATCAGTTTGATTTTATCGAACTAGAAGCTCTATTGACAAAACTCCATGATCAAGTGATGGAAATGGCCAAATCGGATCAGCATTTCCTCAAGCATGACTAAGTTGTATTCATTCGATATCGGGAGATTTACGCGCTATGTACAATACAGGAAAAATGTCACCTTTACAATACTGTGGGATGTGTGAAAATAACTATATTATACACCTTGAATTTGGAGCAAAACATTAAATTATTCTATGATTAAGAATAAATAAAAAAACAGAAACTTGAATTGATGTCACAACTTGTGGAATACTTGGACTTGTTTGAAGTACAGCTAAAATATGAATTCATTAAAAAAAATAACTGAACTAAAATATCTTGTTAAATTACAAAATGTTTCAAGAACTGAGGCTTTATGCATATTTAAGGTGAAAATAAAGTCTTTAGCCCACTAAATTATTTAAGGAAATGAAGACACTATCATTACATTCTGAGGAAAATATTTTAATATAATTAGCTGTAAGGAGCGTGCCGATTAGTGGGTGTTGTAAAAATATACATCTCTCGTTAAAAATGCAGAACAGCCCGTTCCTCTGAACAGGAGCTGTTAGAGAGGGCTGTCCGGCACAGCTTAGCGGTTAGGGACCTGCAGCCAGGGCCCCTAAAACTCACACTGTCAAACTACAACTACCAAAGTCAATCTACAGCCCTATAAACAGATAAATTCCAGAATCTGTTTATAGCGGAGAAATGTATTTAAATAATGCACCAATCGTCACTGGGTTAAACCTTACATATGTGGAATGAAAAATACTAATATGGATCAATTAGGTGAGCGACTAAATATAACCCAAACTCATTAATATATATATATATATATATAAAATTTTACTATTATACACATTTACAATATAGAAATGCTCCACTGCTGTGTGACTGGCCTTTGTCCTTCGACCTCTCTCACTAACAAGGTTTTCAGGCACAAAATCTGCTGTGATCTGGTAGGTTTCCGTTCATTGCTCCATTCTCTAAATTCTAGTGTGAAAATCCCAGGACGGAGGCTGCTTACACGGGGCCACGTCTGGCACGTCTTTTAAAATCACTTAAATCACGCAGCCATGCGATTCTGTCAGGAGATGCAGCCTGGTTACACTAACAAGCAGGAAGCACTGAATAATGCCACTACCTGGGGCATAACACATCTATAGCATATGATGGAGTTTGCCCCTGACAGAAGTTGAACGGTGCCCTTTACCTCACCACATTCACCCCTCCCCACTTCGGGGTCATGTGCTCCCCATCAGAGGGTCAGAGGGCACAGCGGTCAGAGGTCTTGGCGCCACCATCACTCACCTACTTCGGTGGCACAGGTGACTAACCACCTCACCATCTCCCGGCGTCGCCAGTTCAGCGTCGACAGAGTCATCCTCATCACCTGACGGGGGAGGGGGGAGCAGTAAGAGCGTTCAGCGTGGAGGGGAAGCTGATGAAATAAGGCGGCAAGGATGGCTTTGGCAAACAGGCCACGCGGCGCGTTTACATCGGCATCTCTGCTGGGGAAAGCAGTCACCGCGAACCGGGCACCGATGATGTCATCCAAATTATTAATCCGTTCATTTTATCAGCGATCGCTTTCTCCAATTTAATCCGCCAGTTCGCCGCGATCCTCCCCAGGTGGAGGTTCTGCCCAGCAGGACGGATAACAGGGTGGAGAGAGGATGGACAGCCATAGATACGGCAAGTCAACTAAATATACTGATGCTTAAGAAAGAAAAAATAAAGCAGCCATTTTAATCAGCATTTCTACTGTCTATCTGCAGAAGTCTATAAAACAGTAGCAGCTCAGATTCAGGCAAATGAAGGTCCGACTGTCGGGATGGAGAGAGAACAAAGATATTAAGGAATGAGGATCTGCAGAGCACCCGTGAGCCCCCCAGGCTGCTGCGGGGGGAGTCCTGTCCCACCCCTGAGCTTCGAGGGGGGGCGGCCGTCTTACCTGAAGGCCCAGCTCCAGGGACACTTTGAGGAGGGTGATGTCCGGCAGGCTGTCCATGAGGGTGGCGATCTTGAAGGCATCCTGGGCCAGCTTGAAGATGTGCGAGGAGGAGTGGATGTTCTTCTGGATGGACTCCAACACCGTTTCAAGCCGCCGTCCGTCACCTGAAGGCCAAAAATGGAAGAAAAAAAAAAACAAATGATATTCAGCACACAATGACACGTCTAGGACTTAATTACGAACAAATCCCTCCGGAGTGGTGACTGAACATCACAGGAGTGAAACAAATGACCCTGGCTGATGTGACACAGCTGAGGAGGGCAGAGGAGAAACATCTGAGTAGGAATGGGAGGTTCACATGGGGCTTAATGGCCACCTTTGCCATTTTTGCTCTCTACTGCCCCCATTGAAAGGTACCGGCGACTGACCTTTGGCCGCGGTCAGCATGGTGGAGGCCAGCTCACACTGCTGAGACTCGATGTGGCTCAGGGTGAACCAGCGGGGGTAGCGGTTGGGGACGACGGACACCATATTATGGGGCCGGGAGAGGTCCCCGGTTGGGGCTGTGGACTCCAGCACCGGCAGTCTGGAGAGCAAAGCAGCATCCTGTTAGATGGAGCACCAGCTTCCAACCGAGAAGCCGACCTGTGAATATTCATACATACATGTGGGCAGGAAGTGGGTGCAGCCCCCAGGCCCAATGGAGACCATGGCACAGGGAAGCATGCACATCGGGTCAGTTACATAACGGGTAGAAGGAACGTCTAATACGACTCAATTAGCTCAGTCACCCACATCTAAATGTTACTGTAAAAGAACGTACCAGAACATGGCTCAAAACGCAAGCTGTCCATTTCTAAACAGTTTGGGACATAATTCAGTATGTTCCAGGAAGAGCATCCTGGGAAATAATCTTTGCAGGAAAAAGCTGGAGGTAGGACAGACAGTTTTCCCATAAAACTACCACCAGTGGTTATTACAGGGGAGGTCGGCCTGCAAGGCATGTGGCATCTCTGTTTACGGGAGATTACAAAAGCGTAGCGATTAAAGAGGGCCGGTCAGCACTCTGCCACGCAGCCGTACAAAACGGCCCATTTCAGATAAAGGGCGTCTCCTGAGGTCATCACATCCCACGGACAATTTAGTGGGAGGGCCTGCAGTTTACCCTGCCGTGTTACCAGAGGCGGGTTTTGGCACGCCTGTACCATGCTGATGTTTACGGGTCGTAGCCAGCTCATGCATTTTTTTTTTCCCCCAGCGAGCTAATGACTGCTGTCGTTTCGCCGCTTACAGCGGCAGCTTCCCAAAGGTGACTCAGGCGGGCCCCTCTCAGGTCCTCCCAGTCGAATCTCGCATTCGCCGATGGAGCGGAATCGGAACTAGGTCAGACTGGTGCGGCTCGCCTTGTAACTGACGTGCACAACTGGGTTAATTCTTGCCAAAAATAAAGGCAGAGAAACAACAAGCGAGGGAAGAACGTGTGGGGAGCAGACTCCAGAACCCAGAGCACAAATAAAAATAATCTTTTCATCAGCGTCCTCGATCCCAGAGTAACAACAGGTTCACGCATCTCATTCAAAATGCATTAAAGAGCTGCTAAAAGCATATGCCCAGAGGGAGGGGCCGCTGCACTCCGCGGGATGAGGAACGGGAAGGAGGAACTCTCAACTTTATGAAGTTCTCTCTCTTCTTTTTAAGTGGTCGGCTCGGCTGCAGGAACAGCCTCCCAGGTATCGCGCTACTGCCAGAGCGAGACCAGGAGGCTTTGCGTGGCGCAAAATGCGCCAGGAACCTAAATAACCGGGTCCCACCTAGGAGGGATCGGATGGGGGTGGGGCTGATTAACTGGATGAGCTGCAGTGTTCTCTCGGAGATGCCAAGTCTTATTGAATTAACGGAAAGAGCAAGATGTCGGACCAGAGGCCCTGTAAGAGATAGATAAAGACCCGGGTCCCTTAAAGATGGCGCTGCCATCTCCTAAATATGCCCCCCCCGCCATTGAATTCTCTGCCTCCATCTGCACGGCTCCTCTCATATTCCTCAGTATTTCTTCATGTTTCAGTCCTTCCCTCTGAACAGGCTCAGTCAATGACGACTTCCGTTCATTCAGTTGTAAAAATGAATAAAAATAGCTTCTACATTCGCTGCAGTTTTCAAAAGTGCAATTTTGGCGTGAGGAGCCCGTGATGAATCTCTGGGGCGGTAAATCCTGGGCCACAACAGCAGCCCAAAGACCCCGGCATCAGGGGAGGTCCTCTCCTCCACGCCACTCCGTGCTGCTGAGCTGCAGAATTCCGCAAACCGCAGGCAGCAGCCAGGAAACCGGCCAAGGAAATCCACCCCCCCCACCCCCCGTCACAGGTACACCGGTCACACCGCAGCCTCCTCCCCTGACCAAGGTCCTCCCACCCTCCTTTATACTGTAAATCGCTCTCTCAGCTCGGGGTCAAAGCCCAAAGAAGGCGCTGAACGTGGCAGCGGACCGGAAGTGGGGGCCCAGAAGTCTCATAATGACCTCATAACCCAGTGCCCTCCCCAGGAAAAGGCGCAGTTCCATAAACGGCATACAGAAATAAACCTGCACTGACCACACACAACTGGGGGCGGAGGGGGGGCATCATTATGTTTGCCTCATAATTTACAGCTTCTTAACTAAGCGAATTACACTGTTCAGCTATTTTAACCGATATACCCGACATAATCGGAACCCAAAAGGAATAAGGGAACAAGATGATGAAAAAATGGTGGGAAAAGCAGAGAGACACAAATTTCCCAGAACATTCAGCACTTGGTTTGGGATATTGGCTGCGAGCTCTAGGTGATGATGCCCCCTGGAGCAGGGCGCCTGCTCTGGGACAGTCACTCACTTCCCTCTCCACCGTCTAAGAGCTGAGTGCTGTCACTTCCCTCGTCCTGGGGAGTCACATCCCAGGAAGGAGAAAAAAAAATACCTACAAAGTGATGCGTGTCGCACATCTTACCTAGTAAAAAACATCCAGGCAGTCTGCTGTGTGAACCTGCCAGCGTACGGTACTGCTGATAATGAATGAGCCAGCAGGATAAACATTTTGCGATATTTACCCTCCTTTCCGTCTAAATAACAGCCGACTCTGCCGCCCCTCTATTCCCATGAAGGTGTTTACTGTTCTGCTTTGTTTTCCATATGGATATTGACAAAAATTCCAGGACCTTCAGGTGTAACTGCCTGTAGCTGCACCATTGTTGTAAAATAGCTGAAATGCTGGCATCCGTATGGCGTGTTCTTACGGCTATATGTCGGCGTGTTTGAGCGTGTGCAGACGTGTGTGTGTCTTCTTGCAATTATTACATCGTGTGGACCAAATTTCCCCACAGTGATAAAAACAGTTACTTTTTACCTGGTCCCCACAAGGATAACCCTCAACTGTACTTGTATCTGTGAATGCAATCAAATAACTAAACATGTTAAAAGTCTTGCATTTTGCATTTGGTTATTTATGATTGGCTGGGTGTGAGTTAAGGGTGGGATTAGAGTTTTCCCCTTAGAAATGAATGAAGCGTCCCCACAAAGATACAGATCATGATTAATCAGTTATCAGTGTGAGTGTGTGTGTACATACAGTGAGTGGCCCCGGTTCTCCTTCTGCAGTTTTGGTCCCAGCATCGCCTGCCCGGCTGTTGAAGCAACCTCACCCCCCCGGACCACGGCTACATTCTCCACCCCCCCTCCAGGGACGTGCGGGTTCAGAGACGGCATGTCGCGGTGACATCCTGGGGCTCGGGTAGCCCTAGATACAAGATCCTGCCCCCATTATGCCAAATGATATTTTACTGTCATCGCAAGGTCGCACAAACATAACAGAGAAGCGTGCTGCATAAATGGCAGGCAGGCCCCTTCCTTATCTGCAGGACGAGTGCGTTTCGGTCGCCAAGGCGACCCGCACCCATTAATCACAGGTACTGCCTATGCCGTTCAGTGCCTACAGAACACAAAGCAGGGCAGCAGTGAAGAAGGGGAGAGTTAGGGAGGGTTAGGCAGGGCCTTTTCCGTTTTCGGTGGAAACTGCTTATTTACCCAGCATTCGGCCCAGGCCTGACGCCTACGGCATAAACACGCGCGGGCCAGTCTCTGGCTTGGCAGGCGCTGGGTCATGGCGGCTCACGGAATTCTATTTATTTGTTTGTTTGTTTTTGTGTCCTGCTGTGTGTGATGCCCGTCACCATCACCAGAGCAATGGGTCACGTCCCGGAGATGGAGTGACAGTCACAACCTGGAATTCGGTCACCTGGAGTCCCCATAGGCGCATCAAGCGTGACATGCAAACTGAAACCCACGCAGTACTAACAGGGAGAGGGAACGGCACCTAATGAGAATGAAGCTTTGCAACGACAACAACAACTGTGGGCGCAGCTCACCTATTTCAGCCAATGCTTTGCTTGACTAAGGACACAAAAAAGGCCAATAATGACAAAACAGAATGGGGTAGTCTGCAAAACCAATAAGCAGAGGAACACTACAGCCTTTATACAGACCATGGAACATCGGGGGGGGGGGGCGGAATTAGCAAAAATAATAGTGCGACACCCTCCAAGGCCCCCAAAAGCAGAGCAGAGCCCATGAAACCGACTCATTATTCACACGTTTCCCAAAAACTCATTTTCGACAGCGATGAATTATTTAGCGAGTTTTACGCGTGGAAGGTGCCCTGTGATTTCGGCCGGCGTCCCAAAGCGAAACTGCTGCACCCCCCCCCCACACACACAGTGTGTGAGTACCCTGCTAAACATGTGGAAAAGAAGGGGGGGGGGGGCTCTCTGTCAGGCATCCCATCATCACCGACATCTCTCTAGAGTGCACTCCTCTGTGCTACGCTGAGTGCACGAAGCTTGGCCCACAACCTGTAACGCCAACCCCAGTAATTCTGGACGTCGCCCCCCCCCCCCCCCACCTTCTTGGGGCTATGGTGGGCAGCAGGTACTCACCGCATCGCTCTCAGTCCAATCTTATATGCGAGTTCGGCGTCGTGAGGTAGTAGGGAGGTGAAAAGGTACTTGGCAAACGTGTGCATTGGAACGCTCTCTCTGTAAACAGTCTCCCCAAGACCACTGTAAGGCCCACCTGAAAAAAGGGGGAGGGAGATAATTAATATCAGAGCACTGGCCCCCGTCAGGGAGATGGCTTGATGCCGATCAAGACTGACACTTCAGCAAATCAGCACGAAGGGTGGCATCTGTATCTGCCTAATTAGAATCGGCATCGTCAGCATAGAGCTGGAAGCACCCGGATGGTTTGCATTGTGTTCTGGCGGATCTTGCAGTGCGGTTCTGACTGCGGATGGATGCGCTGCAGTGAGGCGCTGTGTCGGTACAATGGGCCACTGAGCCAGACACGCCGGACCAGTGCCCCGTGGTTCAAAGCCACAGAAAGAAAACAGGCCAATCTCCTGAGAGAATCTGGGGAGCCGCCTTATGGATGACATGAGGGTTCTCCTGAGATGGGCGGAGCCAGAGGCAGGGATGGGGAGTGGTTACATGAGAGGGGGCGGGACCTTGCCCAATAGGCTGACATTCACATTGTGCATGTATACATATACATTTTATATATATTTATTTTATTTTATTTCACTTTACAGTTGCACAGAAAATAAGCTATCATCCTATAAAAGCCATATGTGTGGGCTCAGATTCCCCCCTTCCATAATGAGTTTATTTTTGACTGCATTGGCTCCTGACCACAGCCCACATCAGAGGCGGGTGGCCCCAGCACCCCGGCCTCGGTCGGGTCCACCCCCCGGGCCAAGCATGGGAACCTCATTATCTGGTGACCCGCGGGTGGGTGGTCCTCTGGGCTGGCGGGCTGGAAAACGCCGCCCCAGTTCTACTCTCCCGTAATGGAGAAACTGTTAAACCTCAATCAGCCTCATTCCAGTCACTATTATCCGGCCAGTCCGGCCGCTATTATCATTCTTAAAACGAGAAGCCCAACACGTGATGTTTCTGGCTCCGGGGGCGTCTCCGGCTAAAAGAGTCCAAATTCCATCATTATGACAGAACAAGCAGCCATCACGGGTCATTCATGGGTATTTTTCTAACAACTGTAAAATTACAACCAAATAAAACCCAATTAAAAGTAATAATTAAACAATTATTCCCTCCAGAGTATGAACAAACGTTACAGCATCCAACCAATTATGCCTTATTTTTAATATATATATTTTTTTTTATGTTTTTTGGGTTTATTGATATCATCCCATTAAACATGACCAATGTCACACTCCCCAGTGCGGCCACACATCCGTATGGTGACCAGTGCAACACGTCACAGGCACATTCACCTGATGCGACAAAGCAGGACGATCATGTGACCCGGAGACGTCCCCCGCACCCCTCTGCCCGGGGGGTGATGTCTGCTCTGCGCAGACGGACCCAGCCTGCTCAGAAGCTCGTTTCTAGCCGACGGCCGCTGCAGGTGTGGGGTGCTGATCTGGAGCCTCACCTTCCAGCAGAAAGACGGCCTGCTTGCGGAAGATCTTGATGAGCGAGTCGCTGAGCTCCACCTCCTGGAGGCGCGAGATGAGCTGCTCCTCGTTGCGGCAGAGCTTCTCCTGGGCGTAGAGGCCGTCCGGCATGCTCCTCTGCTGGGCCAGGCCGAGCAGCGCCATCTCCACCGCCAGTGCCAGGTAGGACTCGCCGTCCTCCAGCAGCCGTGCCGGCTGACACGGCTGCGGGTCCGAGCACTTCGCCGGGCCCCCGGAGTCTGTCGGGGAGAGAGGGCGCGTGAGTCTGGTTGACATTCCGGACCCTGGTGGCCGGAGGTGGCGGCCTTCTGCGGTCGCCGCCCCGATGTACCGATGGCAGCATCGAGTCCGCCTCACTGATTTCTGTGACATTTGTCTAAAACCCAGGGGCCGACAGGTGGAGAGGTAGCACCGGGTGGGGGGACAGCGCCCTTCGCTTCTCCCGGCCAGGGACACATCGCGGAGAGACCGAGCCTCTGAAGCCCGGCCAGGCTCGAAGTCCCGGGACCGGGACCAAGACCAGGGGAACCTGCAAGGGTTGCATGGCTCGGAGCCGGAAGTGTGGTCCCTGGCACAGACCTCCGCAATGCGGGGTGGGACAGGCAGGAACGCGCAGCGGTGTGGGCGGGGGTTTCTGCATCTAGCTGGCTGCCCTGTCTGGTCAGGCGCCTGAAGCAGGCAGGAGGGGGGGCAGAAAAGGAGATTGAGCTGGTGGATCTGAACACTCCCCCGCCATGATCCCATACCTTGGACATACGGCTTCAAAACCTCTCGCAGAACGTCAGATAAAACCCTCACTGAGGTGAGGCAGGGCGATAGGAGGCAGGGCGAGACTAGGCAAGGGGAGGCGGGGCGAGGGGAGGCGGGGCGAGGGGAGGGGGGTCGAGGCCAGCCTGCCCCGGCAATCTGGATTTACTTAGGCTGTAGGAGCAGATAATGAGGAACCACTGGGATCCTCAATGGGACCCAAGGAGCTCAAAGCCAGGCTGACAAGCGAACATGCAAGATTTACGACGTCTAAAAGAATTACAGAAACCAATTATAATTATGGCGGGGCTGTATTTTCATTCATTCCAGCCACACATGAGAATTAACGCAATCAACATGCCAGGAAAAGCAGCGACTGAGGGAAAAATCCAGAATGGTCACAAGTACATATTAAAAAAAAGGGGTTAGCAAGGACGCATGGTCAGGGCCTCGGGGCGGGGCCTGTGTGTGTGTGTGTGTGTGTGTTTGGGGGTGGGCGGGGACATGACCCCCGCCGGCAGGGGTAGCTTCATGCGACAGGGCTCGCCCGACGTCTGTGTCCAACCGGAGAGCGCGCTGAATGGCGAGGGTGCTTGTTCCCGCAGGAGGGGCCGCGCACACGTGTAAATGCAGGTGCCAAGCATGGGCGGTATGGGCAGAAGCCTGTCCATGCGGCACGCTTGCGTGTCTATGTGTCTCACGAGCGTAAGGCGTGTGAGTGTGCGTGCGAGTGTGCGTGCGTGCGAGTGTGTGTGCGTGTGAGTGTGCGTGCGTGCGAGTGTGTGTGCGTGCGAGTGTGTGTGCGTGTGCACGCATGAAGGACACCAGATTAAACAGTCCGCAGAGCTGACACCGCCAGAGGCTGCAGTCTGGCTTCCAGGCTTCACACCCCCAGCTACGCAGCCCTGTTCCTCAGCGGGCCCCTCCCTGACAGACTGCCTGAACCGCAAAGCCGCAGCAGAAATGCGAGGCTCTGCCCTCTATCAATCATATTCAACTGTCAGTGCAGAGCTCATTAACATGTCAGCTGGGAACTGGGAGAGGGGGGGGGGGGCTGCACCCCCTATCCCTCCCCAACACCTCCCTCGTGGGACTGGGCCCGGCAGCCTGCACATCGGAGCACTGTAACTCACAATGGCCCGGATGAATAATAAATTAAAGGAAGCCTCATTAGGACGAGAAAACATTCAATAGTGAAGGATAAATGGGAACCACCCCCCCCACCCCAAACAGGGCCCACGGGAGTCGAGGAGGGGGGGGGATCCAAAAATGGCCACATTACCACAGCACAGAAACACCACAGAGGGCACAGGTGCAGTCTTTGGAAGAGACCGTACACAGGTACCCCCTCCTTATCACACAGGTACCCCCTCCTTATCACACAGGTACCCCCTCCTTATCACACAGGTACCCCCTCCTTATCACACAGGTACCCCCTCCTTATCACACAGGTACCCCCTCCTTATCACACAGGTACCCCCTCCTTATCACACAGGTACC
>JABFEA020000043.1:28282068-28292971 GCA_019775915.2 Cyphomyrus plagiostoma
CACACACACACACACACACACACACACACACACACACACACACACACACACACACACACACACACACACACACATTACAATGCTATCCTACGGAAAGGTAGCCAGTCAGTGAGGGCTCAGCTTTTAACGACAGGCTTTGCACCGACAAGCAAAACCCTTTGGATGAGCCTGATGATAACAGGGGGGCAGGCAGAGTAATGAGCGTGTACTAGAAAGGCCGCAGTAAATACACATAATGCAAAACACAGGAGGCTCTGGGCCGGACCGGTCGGCGGCACTCTCACTCGTCCTCATTCCTCCCTTCCCAGAATCCTCTCCCGGGCTGATGTGGGCACCCACGTTCGGAAAGGTGCTGCCAAGCGTAGCGTCGCGGCCACCTGCCCGCAGACGTGCAGCCCACGCGTCCGTTATGAAACGCCGCCCCGCGCCCTCGACACCGGTTTCAAGAGGACGTCCAACGCCCCACCTCCTTTACGGCCCCTATTATTCCAAGCTGTGGAATTTTCAGATCCACGGGACTGTAAATATCTCGCTGGCTGCCGAGGCAGGGAACTTTGGCATGGGGGCTTTAAATTTAAACTGGTTAAATTTATGAAAGGGGATTTCAGACACACCGGCACGGACGGACAGACAGACGGACCCGGTTAAGCTCCAACGAAGCTGCATTCGGAGATCCTGGCCTCATTATTTTAGACGAGAGACTGAGAAATAGGCTAGCTGACAGCTCAAATAAGCACGGCTACTTTAATGCAGACAAATGAGCATACACAGTACCTCCCTATTGGCTAGTTAGGCCTAATCCCCCCAGTGAGGGGCGGGGCTGGCCTTCCAAGGTCTCCAAACTGACCCCCAGCGCATATTCACTTTTTTTATATGTACACAAATACATCTGATAGCAGAAAGACCAAACAAATCATCGTATTGGAGGGGAAAATTGAGATCGCACAACAAAGGCACTTTCCCATTCACCAGAAAGCAAAAAAATTAATCTCTTATCCTGGACCTCCCCCCATTTCTGTAGAAAAAGGCACCTCTGGATATATAAAAAATACAGTCTAAGGGCAGTCAGTACGAGTGATGTAAGGTGAAGTAAGAAAACATGCTGGCATCCTTGTGCTCATTGGTCAAAACCAGCAGTAAAAAATGTGACCCACTGTGTCCCTTTTGAAGAACAAAGACATTCAGAGAGATATTAAACAAACGTGCACCCACCCCCAGGCTAAACGAACGTGAAGTCACTTACCACTGCTCACAAACAAACATTAAGCATCTCACTGAAGCCTGAAATTCCTTTAAGCGTTTGGATAATGCTCAATTACTTCCGAGCTCAGCAAACAGTTCCCCAGTTTCCCCGTGTCAGATTCTTCCCCAAAACACCCCAGTGATGGTCTCAGAAGCCCCCACCTGGTTGACAAACATGTCCACACAATATTGACACCCCCCCTCCCACCTGACGACACCCACTTCCTCGAGCAGCAAACATTATCACAGGCTCAGAAAGACATGCAGTTTGATGTATCAGAGTTAGCGTGCAAACAGATAATCCGTCTTTAAGGCTTTTTTAAGAGACAGTGGCTGACTATATTAGAAGTGTATCGTAACAAAATTTGATAACCACTCTTTCTGATGTGCTTGTCCAAAGATATGAAGTGGACATTATGAAAAAACAAGCTGTATTTCATAAAGAAAAAACAGGAAAAGGACAGAAAATGCATAAGCGCAGAACAGGACGCCACAAACAGCTAAATTACTTAAGTAAAATACGACCATCTTAAACGCACATATCACAAAATAATGAACGTGTATTTGTTATGATTTGTAAAGGTTCCTTGTGATTCTCATTCAAATCGAAATAAGATCTCCTTATAAATAACGACCTTAGACAAAATTGAAGTCAAGCGTTTCTTATAGTAAAATGTATTGAATAATGCCATTATGGTAAATGTCTTTGGCATCTTTATCCATGAGAAGAAAATGAAAAGTAATGAAAGGTTACCCACTAATAAATGTGACTGCAGATCGTTTTCTGTTGAGAAATGACTCTGGTTTTGTGCTTCTTTGTGTTTATTTACATGTCTGCTCCTTATGAATCGCCTGCTCTCAGAGCCCCGGACAGACGGGTCCCCCTTAACACTCATCGTCTTCAAGGTCTCTCGGTTTGTAGGGTGCGAAGAAGCGCTCGGAAGAAAATCAGACGACAACACGTCTAGTTTCAGCCTCAGTCACCGTGCTTTGTGCCGATTCTTTCTCAGAAAGAAAAAAAATAGCAAGAAAAAGGCCCTTGCAAAAAAAAAAACCAACAACATTGGTTAAAGGTAAATTGGAAAACATCGGCAATGAATGTCTCTAAAAACAAATCTGAATTGAGAAAAGACAGACAAATGAGTGGCAGGCGGTACGACAACAACAGCAGCAGTGACAGCAAGCCAACGTGGTTCCATCCATCCTCGTGACTACAATTAACCTCAAAACTGCAAATAACAGAAAGCCTTCGACCTCTGTCGGGGGCTGCATTTGCGGCACAGAGATAACGGCCGACCACTGTGTCGGGAGTGGGGGCCAGAAGCAAATCAGGGAAAAATAAAAAGGGTTGGGGAGAGATACAGGGACACTGCTAGTACGCTACTACACCACCGCCATCTTCACGTTCGTACTTGCAATCTTCCTGAAGGACAAGGAGATAGGCATCCTTCTTTTATATCTTGGCCCCACCCCTCAACACAAAACCCATAACAGAATAAATAAGATACATTAGTGAGGCAGAGAGATGGATTAAAGGAGGACCTCCCCCCTGACACGGCGCAAAGGAAAGGCCAGCATGAGGCGAAGCTACTCCCCCAACCACGGCCCGCTCGCCTGTCTGCAACCTGAAGGTTGAGGGCGACTCCTCCCTCCTCCTCCCGCTTTCCCCTACCCAGCCCCCCTCCCCCTTGATAATCTGGAAGTGCCTGGGCAATCATTTTGCATTACAGAAGCAGTAAAGCTTTATAGAAGGACAGCGGCTGTAAGCGCCGCCCAGCCACTGGGGCTAATAAAAGGGCCATTACCCGGGGTAGGGTGGGTGTGTGGCTATGTGAGGACCCCGGTACATACACACAGGTGTACGCATGCACCCGGGCGCTCTTTACGATGTACGCGCCCCGGCCTGAGACTGAACATAGCCCGGTGCTGACGGAACCCTCCAACGCAGACGGCCACACGACCGCCTGGCAGACCGAACGGGGTCGTGTGGTGTGGCGATGCCTCTCACCGAGCTCGTCCCAGAGCTGCCGGTACTTGTCCGTCATGATGGTACCCTGCTGCCTCCATAAGGAGAGCCGGGGGTCAGCCATGAACTGCTCCGTGATCAGGGTCAGCATGCGTGCACCGTTGGAGTCACGCATCTTCAGCATCTCCCGGACCTGTGGGGCGGAAGGGGTGGGGTTAGGGCCGGCACGCCTTACGCCACCAATCAGGACCTTAAGAAATACTCCCCCCACACTCAACATCCCAACAGGCATCCCGCCCATTTCAGGTCAGGAGGAAGAATGGAGCCCTGAGAGCAAATCAGGCAGCAGAGAGTTACAGTGCGCGATGTCTGCTGGTCCTGGACGAGCCAGCAGCCCACCTCAATGAACATGAAACGGGGCAATGGAGGTAAGGCGTGAGGACCATAACAACCCAAGTAACGGGCAAAGCAAACACCATCTGGCTCGATTGTATTTTTTATATTATATATATATATATATTATAGGAGGGGTACATGCTGACGCCATAAACTTCAGTTCTGTTTCTAATGCTTTCAAGTCTAACAACACCGACAGTCACGGCTGTAAAATATGAGAGTCTCCTTTCCCTACTGGCAAAAGGAGCAAGTAAATAAATTAATAAATAAATAAGAGGGATGAGGAGAGCAGACAGCTCCCACAGGTAATATTATGTGCATAGACTTTACCCAAAAAGAACTTGGCTTATAATTTTCCCTGACATAGCCCATATTCATAGACTCACTAAGGGAAGTGAGAAGTATCTTGTTTATAGAAATAATGAAGGGTAAATAATATTTCACGTCTGTGTTAAGATACTTGAGGCTCCTGAGCATGTGAGTGTCCCAGGATTTCATCAAATGAATTAATGAGGAACTGCACAATGTCGGAGTTGGGGGCAGAGGGGGCTACCTTGGCAAAAAGGAGGTTGAGCTGCTTGCCCGAACCATGGTACCCTCCTTGTGAGAGGAAGAGCTTGACCTGCTCCTGGACCTGCTCCTCATCCAGGTGCCAGCAGTTCTCGTCATCTACACTGGCTCCTGCTGTGGGGTCCGGGGCACCTGTGACACAGTGGGGACATGGCCTTACTCAGGCCGCTGGGTTTGTAGCTGTTCCAGTACTCAGTCACACTCACCTACTCCAATACTCAACCATATTAAACTCCACACTGATACCTTACTGACCTATTGTAGCACTCGCCTATTCCAGCAACCAGCCATACTCACAGCCACACTGATACCTTACTCACCCATTCCAGCAATCAGCCATATTCAACAGCACACTGATACCTTACCAACCTATTCCAGCAACCAGCCATACTCACAGCCACATTGATACCTTACTCACCTATTCCAATACTCAGCCATATGAAACTTCACAATGATACCTTACTCACATATTCCAGCAGTCAGCCAGATTCAACAGCACACTGATACCTTACCAACTTATTCCAGCAACGAGCCACTCACAGCCACACTGGTACCTTATTCACCTATTCCAGCACTCATCCATTTTCAACAGCACACTGATACTCTTGCTCACCTATTCCAATACTCAGCCATACTCACAGCCACACTGGTACCTTATTCACCTATTCCAGCATTCATCCATTTTCAACAGCACACTGATACTCTTTGCGCTCCTACTCCAATACTCACAGCCACACTGATGCTGTACTCAGTCAACTATTAGTTAAACCTATTCCACAAATCTGCCACAATTGGAACCAACATGCTGTCTTAAATTAATAATAATATTACATAAACTACAAGGCAATAGAAATAAATGTAGAATACAGGCCTGTGCTTACCAAATCTTAAAGTTAATAATGCTGTATCAATATAAACAAAAAAACTGGTTACTGCAGGAGTTAATCTAAAGGCCAATTTTGCTCAACGTGACACTCTCTGAGGCGTGTGTGCAGGGGTTGGAATTTAAGACTTACAATCATAAAACATACAGCAGCGTGGTTACAATGATCCAATTCAGGAACATCATTAATCAAATATGAAAAAATGTCTGCATGCTTGACGATCTGATCTCTGCAGGACAGAGTTCACAGAGATGGACCAGTGAACAAACACAAAACGCTCAGTAAACGAATCGGGGGGGGGGAAAAAAAAGACATAAGTAACTAGAGATAATTAATCAATCTGATGACAGCAAAAAACAGAACCGCCAACAATGCCCCAAACACAAAAATAACAGCACAAAGAACAGAAGAGAGCTATTTGGTGTTTCCAACATTCACACACAATGCACAACAGATGGCAAAAGGAGGAGAGAAAAAAGGAGAAAAGTTTATTTATGAGAGTTCCTGAAATGAAAAGACAAACTCTGCCCCTTTCCTGGATTCCAGCAGCGAATTCCATTGGTTGTGGCTCAGTGAAAATATTCCTTTTCTGCTGGTCCCGGCCAGCCGGCTTGGCTGCATAATAGACGCATCCGCTTTGGACACTGTTTCCCAGACAGGGTCAGAATATAATATCTGCATGCCCCCCTCCCCCTTTGAGACTCATGCTGGCCCCAAACAGCTTCAGGACTGGTTAGAGCGCACACACACACACACACACACACACACACACACACACACACACACACACACACACACACACACACACACACACNNNNACACACACACACACACACACACACACACACACACACACACACACACACACACACACACACACACACACGGCAACACAAGTGATTCCGTTTTAAAGGGTCCGGCGTCCTATTTTCCTGACAGAATGCTATAATACATTTCGATTTAGGTGAAAGCAGACAGAGGCAGACCTGCCTTATTTCACATGCGCTCCATCATCCGAATGACGGAGCCATGAAGGATTTGGAAATACCAAAAAAAAAAAAAACACATCTGAGAGACGTGTGTGACAGGAAGCCAGGCACTCGGAAAAGTAACGAGCGAGAAAGTCGCCAGCTGGATTCCCGGACCCAGGTGTGTTTTGTTTGTGCGCGTGCGTGTGTTTCAGGAAGGACCCAGTCACAGATTTCCTCAGCAAAAAGCTAGTCTGTGAAAGCATCCTGAACACGTAGCAGCACATGCAAATCATTCTACATGACTGTGTAAAACGTAGTCTGAGCATCTGAGGGCCAACCCCCACCCAGCCGCAAGGAAACACCCTAGACAGTACCGCTGCAGTCTTCCTGAAGCCCCCCCTCCCCAAAGAAAGCCCAAAAAATGGCAACCAGATTCGTGGAGGAAGTTGATCAAGATATCAAAGCTGTTTAGTTTTTCTATAACTTTGCCACTTCAGGTTTTTATAGCTCCTCTCAGCCTCGTTATGCCTCATACTGAAGCAATTTCATGGTGCAGAAAAGCTCAGTCCTTCCTGGAATACCTGCAGGGCCCAGGGGACTAAAAAGGGAAGTGTGGCACGCCAGTCCAGAACTGCCTATTTTACATTAAAAAAACACAATTAACATGATCAATGCAACAACAATAAGAAAATATGTTAACCAAATATAATGTGCACTTAGGCACATGCTGAAATGATCAGATGGAAAAAGAACTCGGGGGGGGGGGGGGAGGGAAATACTTTCTGTATTGAGGGGTATTACAACTACAGACCATAAAAACAAGAACCTTTAAAAAAAAAAAAAAGTTTCCCATCCTGCCCCTTGCCTCCCCAAAGTGCGAATTAAGACTCTCGTGGATAAACGTGTTGGGTCACCCGTGTTGGGGGTTTCGAGTTTCGGAGAAGACCCAAGCCGGCATGAATGCGCTGCGAAGGTCAATTATGCAGCTACTCTGCTCTCGAGCTGAGCTGCCGGTAGGCAGGGAGGAGATCACTCCTACGCATCTCCAAGTCGCATGAGGGGCTGGCAAGGCGGGAGGAAGCACCCAACAGCAGGTGCCTGATGAAGGACTGTCAAAAAGGCAACTTCGTTTTCAGAGTGGAAAGACAAGGAGGGTTAGGTGCCCGCCTGAGGTTCACTGCACGTGGGGACCAAGGAGTGCTTCTGCAGAACTTTCTGGATGCTAGGCATAAAACAAGTGTCCGTTCTGGGGTGAAACTGCATTTTCCCCCATTCACAGTCATGCACTGAAACCACTGGAGATATTCCGCCTGGGCCAACAATTGCAAAAAAAAAAAAAAGTGCTTTGCTGATATTTTGGGTAACTTTTTTCCCACAGAGTAAGGCTGAAACCAAAACAGTATGTAGGTCAAATTACAGGGAGGGCCACAGAAAGGAGCGTTCACGTATCACGTGGAGACACGCAGGCCCCAGTCCGTCATCTCCTGCCTGTGCTGCCTCTGGCAAACTCAGACGCGTACACGCATGCGCCCACACACGCACACACGCACGCACACACACAACTTTGCAGATTGTCCTCAACTATGCCTCATGCTCCAGCCCCAATCCGACAACTGAGTGTGACCCTTGGGACTGTACAGATACCGGAGCTTTATCCTCTAAGCACAGAAGCAAGCCTTGGCTAATTAACACTCAGGGTCAGACTTAAGATCTATACTGATCTACTACATGGGGGAGAGCCCTGTGTCACTGGTTCTAAGTTCATTCCTAAAAATCAATGATTATACTGCAATCCACCAACACCCCCCGCCTCACCGTGCACTTGATTGATCTCCGAATTCTGCGAGAGGATTTCGTCGGCCAGCTTCTGGGCGGTGGGCAGCACCTGTGTATGGTGCACGGTGATCAAATACTGAACGAACTTCTGCAGCTGGTCCCGGCTCATCTGAAAGAGCGTCTCTGAAATGGGCAGGTGCAGCTTGACGCGGTCGGGCTGCCGGATGCGGTAGAGCGAGAGCGCCACCACATGCGCGCAGTAGAAGATGTCCTTGTTGCCGCAGCCGCACGTCACTGAGGTGATCTTGCAGCGGTCGAAGCTGATGGCCACGCTGCACACGGTCTCGGGTTCGGAGGCAGTCGCCGGCTCGGTCACCGTGCCGCTGAGGTGGAAGCCTAGGGGGCGGGAGCAGAGACGGACACGGCTTAATAAAGGGGGGGGCGGGCCGGGACGGAGGGGGCGGGGCAAACGGGGGCTGCCCTGGTGTGGGGAGGGGCTACACAGAGGCCGCGCTACCAGGACATACATACTCCATTCCCATTCTTAAGGGTAAATAGTCCCCCATGACCAAGATAAACGCCTGGTGCTTAGCCAATATAAGGCCACAAAAAAGGGTATTTCAGCTGAAATAATAAACCAAAAAAAAATAAAAAATCTCATAATGAGTGAACAGTAACAAAATAAGTAACAATTATTGCGAATACTGCTGCCTTAAGGGGCATCCTTTATTTACGATACATGATTTTTAGTGGGTATTTTGGTAAATAATAAACTATTAATTTAGAATACAGAATAACTTATTATGACATCATCATGTCTGACGTACTGCATGTATAAGACTGATACACACAGTTTCATTCATGAAAACAATTTTGAATCCTGCAGCAAGGATTCATGGGTAAGACCTGTGTGACAAGAGGAGAAGGCATGCAATGGGGGGGGTCTCTTCAGAAGGAGCGATGCACCTACACACCGCTTTATCATCAAGTGCCATCTTTATGATTACAGTATGACCCACGCGCTGCAGGGGGTGGGATCTCGGCTGTATGTTGACCACATGTGTGCCCCCCCCTCGCCACCCCCTTGTTCCACAGTGCTCGGAAGTCGGCAACTTAATCTAAAGGCCATTTCAACCCACTCTTTCAAGGGCCAGAACCTATTTGTTCTCTTGCCAAACTCTCATTGGTAACTCCTTGGAAATGCTATGAGAAGCAAGTAGCAAGTTATTAATCTCATAATCATCATCGGACAAGCATTGGCATAAAGACAAGGCCAACCGTCTGTGCACAAGTAGCAGGTAGGGCAGGGCTTCTCTGAACAGCCCACAGTGTATGGCGGTTACACATAGCTTAGCCATACAATTAGTTTCGGGGGGCGCGCGGCTCCCGGCCGCTTTGACTGCATTAGTACTCTCCTCGCGGGAGAAAGTCAAAGTTTAAGCCAGCCGTGAATGTGATTCTACTCGGTGACCTTCCAAGCGTGTGACAACTGCTGGAAAGCAAAGGGAAAAAAAAAAAATCGCCGGGACTCAACCCAATGTGACCAAGATGGAGCAGAACCTCCAACTGTGACAGGAGCTTCGACCCCAGCGGGGCCCACGATGAACGACCTGACAGCAGCTCCGGTTTGGGCTGAAAGGGTGCGCGCCTGGCGACGCCGGCGTCACACACGGGCAGCCGAGACGGGGGCTCTCCTCTCACAGTCACACAACATCCACCAGCATCTGGTCTCCCGTCGGCCATCCGCAAGATGGAATGTCGAAGCTCTCGGAGTGATTCATGACACGGCCAATGCAGTTAGACCCATGATTCACCCAAACCGAATCAATAAAAGCCACCGATTCATTTTTTATAGCGAAGTCAACTCGCTTTCAGACCTTACGTCTCAACTGAGGCTCAGACGCACACGCGGCAGTCTGGGGGTCCCGGTTGGAGCACAGCATGCGAGGGGGGGGGGGGCTTTGTGCTGAGTACAACGGCAGTAAACAACCCAGCAAATGCCTATGCTTTGTAAACTGCTACCGCTCCGATGCATGCCTTGCCGTTTGGTGGGGCGTCGTTTCAAATGAGTTTGGACAATGTTTGGATGGCCTCCTCCAATTTCATCGGGGGGGCGGGGACATGGATAAAAATGCTGTCTGCTTTTTTTTCCCACTCCAGAAATTTCTGCTGTGCGCCTCCTGGCCCACGCCCCCCGCCGAAACGGAAGAGCGTACATCTGCGCTCAATGTGTACCTTCCGCCAGGGTACAGGCGCCTCCTGGGCCAGGGGAACGGATGGCGAGCAGCAGGGGAGGGGCTAGTGCAATGGGGGGGGGATGACCAAAAGGCCCACAGCCGTCTTACAAAAGCCGCTCCCTACCATCGGACGCCCCTGTGACAGAAACTGAAATATGGGTTTCTAGGTCTGTGCTGTCGCCCCCCCCCCCCCAAATGTGACTGACTGCAGAGTAACCGAGATCCCCGTAAGGATGGCTGACAAACTGTAAATACATCATCTTCCAGCATTTTTCTTTCTGCTCTCAAATCGCCGAGGGACCTTCGGGGGGGGGGGGGATCAGCCGCGATAGATAACGACAGAATGACCAGCCGAATCAATAGGAACAGAATGATGGTGAGATATGCGTTTGAAACACGTTGACTGCACCTTTATAAAGCTCATCCGTGTCACCCTAACCATCTGTTACTAATATGACTAGTTATGAGTAAACCTATTATTGTTCATAACCACCTTATTAAAAGCTCATATAAATGTATGGGCACACACCTGGTACCAAAGCAAAGGAAGGAAGAGAAGTCATTTTTCATTAAAAGAAGGGGGGAAAACTAAAAATATGCCAGTAGAGTCTCCAGGGGCCGGCAAACGTAGTTTAGTTTAATCAGCAGCTACACAAATGACTCCTTGGTGAACAAACGATCCTAATTACTGGCTTCAAAATCAAAACTGTTTTCCCTTTCTACTGGTAATAAGAATATATATACACACATCCAAGCGCCAGTTTAATAGCCTCATGTGCACGTGTGCGCACGCACACACACACACACACACACACACACACACACACACACACACACACACACACACACACACACACACAC
>JABFEA020000043.1:28300441-28310617 GCA_019775915.2 Cyphomyrus plagiostoma
CACACACACACACACACACACACACACACACACACACACACACACACACACACACACACACACACACACACAGCTGCGGGGAGGTTCCTTGCTGTATCCAGTTTAACCCTGTTCTGTTTGTATTTTCCAGATTTAAGAAACAACCAATTCTACTAGCACTAAAAAACACCCTTATAAACATCTTTCCTCACACATATTCAAAAGGCTGTTCAAAAATATATTACCCTTAACCGCAAATGACTTTTCTAAACCGGAGGAACGCACAGCGATAACCCAAGCCATCCAGCTGATCCAGGGCGCTATTTAAGACTGGAGGGTGGAGGTGAGCTGGATGCACGAGAATGACATTTAGCACCCCGAGCAACGAGGAGGAACCCCCGCCCCCCCTTGCATATTTCCACATTCACAAGCTCCCACGTACGAGAGCTGCGCCTCCGAAACGTCACCCGCCCTTATTCTGTCACCACACTTATAATAATAGTCATAAAAAAACACATCTATCTTCTTGCCGATTAAGGTCGTGGGAAAAAATAACAATAAAGTCGAAGCGAGACCCAAATATGGCTGCTCAACACCGCACGGTATTGCGAAGGGAATTTCCTAAACAGGATTTACAGATGGTAGAGCGGTGAAGAGCAAAAAAACAACCAGAATAGATCAAGATGAAAACGTACACGAGAGAGAGAAGGTGAAAATGAGGAATGACGTCATTGTGTACGCAGGTGGTTTGAAATTGCATATATTGACCATGAAAACACGGCAAGCCTCAGATTAACTCGGAGAGATCAGCCGCTAAAACGTCACCCGGGACTTTTTCATCATTTCTGAATTAGCATCAAACCGTCTATCTGCAGATGCACTTCAGACGGCAATCATAAGGGAGGGGGGGTCATGCACGAGGTTTGTGTTTTGTAAACATGAGGGGGGGGCGGGCATTGTAAACATGGGGAGGGGCGTGAGGCTGGCCATGTTCATTGTGACAAACAAGTGGATTCCAAAAACACATTCCACATTTTAAAAATATATAATTCATGTTAAATATACTTCAGTTTTTGCTTATATTCCCTAAATGCGTTCCAAGGATCTTTAAAGAAACAGAGACAACATATGAGCTGGTTCTGTGTCACGAATATATTTAACATGTTTTTCAGGGTAAAACGAACAATCCCACCCCCCAGTGGACTAAAAAAAAAAAAAAAAGCTATGTTAGAAAACGGGGTAATTTTAAGTGCAGTTTAAGTTTAGTGCCAAATCCTCAAGAATTCACTTCTGGCTTTTCTGGAAATGATACGGGCCGTTGGCAGCATCCGGGGTGGCATCCGGTCGCCCAAGACCGCAGCTTTCAGCAGACACTTCGCCAGGAGGGAGGCAGGCCATCCCCATTCGAGGGGTGCTGAGCTCTGGGCTTGCCCCGAATTGGGAGGGGAGAGGGAGACAGACAGGTCCTCCCTTTATCACACTGCCTCACCATTTGGAGGAGGTAGGGGAGATGGCCAGGGAGGGAGATGCCCGCCCACCCACCCCCCGAGCCAGACGCCATCCACAAATTAGGCCAATGAGGTTTTTACTATTTAGGTCAATTGGCATCGTCTGTAATGCAATCTTGGGCTGCTCCAGAGGGGTACCCGGGACAAATGAGATTACGTAAAACGGGAATGCATGACTAAATAGCTTAATTAAGCTTCACTTGGCATATTCATCCATGTAGTCACCGCCCCCCCCCCCTTTACCTTGATTAATAGTTACTTTAAAGTATCCTAAAAAGCACGGCAAGGACACTGTCTAAGAACAGCGCATCGGAAATAACCATTTACGAGCACGGGCACACATGCGGAGCCAGGCGAGTGTGACAGCAGACACGGCCTCGCGACTTTACTGCTCGGCACTCCGCCGCTATTGCTAAGGGACCCAGGGGAGGGGTCCTGCCTCATCACGCCTCAAAGTACGCCAGCCCCCGCTGCCGGCCATTAGCCGATTCTCCCCGAGCCCCCCAGACCAAACACAGTTCCAACTTCACAAGTCTGATTGTGCTGGGGTCAGCGATGGCGCTGTCGGCAGGACTGGGCGTGCTGTGTGTGCGTGAGACCCGGTGTCCAGACTGGGTTTGGGCCCGCTAGCCCACATTGTTCCTGCTGGGACCGGACAAGCACCGTGGGACTGAGCAGCAGAAAATGGATCAGACAAAACAGGCATCTCTGTTGCAGGTTCTCCTTCAGCGACACGCATATGGGCAAAGAAGGGAGACGGCAATAAAACAGCATCATTCTTCAAGGGAGAGATGAGGTCTGCCGGGCGAAAAGAAAACCAACATTTTCTCCACACAAATACATGTGATCAAAACAATGTGTTTGTTTCCCTCTTTGATTGAAACACTTTCTGAAAAGCAGTCATCTCCAGTTAAACGACTAAAACATTTGTCATGTCTGGCGCCCCACCCACCTCAATCACTTTGTTTTTTTTTGGCAAGCGTTTTGAAGAATCCATTTCAAGTTGGTAGTTGTTCCTTGTCTGGTTGAATAAAACCGGCAGGGAAACGGGAAATATTCCTCGGCATCGCGCCATCGCGGCGGATACTTTTATCGCCGCGATTGAGGGAGCTAGGCCGCTGCTCTGTGTCACAGCCCTTCTCCGGAGTGAACGCGAACCCAAAATCATGTAGCGCTCCCCAGGGCTTGGGCTAGTCCCCTAAAAGACCGGGCCACCGAATCTGAACACGGACATTTATGGTGTGTGTGTGTATTTGTCTGTAAGGATGTCTGCATACAATAAAGCAGATTTGCACATCTTCATGAGTCAGTGGCTTAATCGGAAGCCATTTCCTGCTGGTCTGAGCTTGTTGACCGGCTGTGGCTATGAAAAAGAGTGGGAACATTAATAGCTTAGATGCAAATTTATGCAAATGACCCCCCCCTTCCTAGCAGCGTATGAGTAAAGGGTCTATACAGTTATTCCCTGTATCGATGCTTTATAAGTGGCGGACTCACTCCTGACAGCCATCTGTAGGATAAAGAATCTAAGGGGAGGGAGAGAGGGAGAGAGAGAGCGAGCGAGCGAGCGAGAGAGAGAGGGGAGGGAGAGCAGTTTCACAGGATGTGAAAGTTGAGAACATCATTGCAACCACCTGTTTAAGTTGGTGTGGCAAGTGTGCTCGCGTGCGTCGGTCCTCGTGCGACGAGCTGCGACCGACAGATGCAGCAGGAGCAGTTGAGAGTGAACACGGGGGAGGTGCTTACTGCTGCGACTTTCATCTAAAGGCATGGCACACGCTCCACCCCCCACCAATCTGTGAAGGGCTTTGGGGGAACACACACACACACACACACACACACACACACACAACTGGGTACCCCTTTCCAGCTAGATCTCTCCAAACCGCCACTGGGACCGCGGGGCGGAGATGGGAAGCAGAGACGGCACACATGCGCTCTTGGTTGGGGAGACAAAACACACGCGAACGTGGCAGGAAGGACTCTGGGCCAGACTTGCTGCCCGGCCCAGAGGACGCCATGGTTTAAAGCCCCCGGCCCAGTACCCAGAGAAGCGGGGAAGCAGCTGCTAGCAGGAGAGGGGGGAGCCAGGGGGGAAAAATGCGCAAAGAGGAAGAGACACATAGAACAAACCGGGGGGGGGGGCACCACAACATCAGTGCACAGTCAGCTGGGATGAGGGGCAGGTGACACATCAACACTGCATGCATGCAGAGTTCACATGCCACCACCACCCCCGCCGCTGGCTGCCACTAACAGCTCCATAGCGGTAGATGGTGTGTGGAAGTGAAACTGCTCACCCCCCCCCATACATAACGGAACAGATCATGGGAAAACATCAATAACGCATCCGAGGGGCTGGTTTGTCACTTCAAAGCTTTGTTGCGGTGTTATATGAAGAGCTCCAGTTAAACTGTGTCGTTTAACCGAATACCTAAAGACTACAGCACTGGGTTATAATCCGTGCTGATTAAAGTCGCGCATCCTGATGGCCTGGGGTGAGACTCAGACATAATAAGCTGAGAGCGCCATCCTGCTGGGACGGACCGGAGGGGAGTCTAGCCCACAGGCAGACACATTCAGGCAAACACCAGAGCAAGACTGCTCTATAGCTGCATTAGCTTATTTAGCTGGTGTCCAAAGTGACATATGTACGACGCAGTGATGCATCACGGGCATACAGCTCTCAAAAAGGTGCTAGGCTGATGCTCCAGTGAAGGACCAGGATCGAGGCAAAAGTAACACTGCAATACAAAACAGCTACACAGAACCCAACATCAAGAAAGGCGGTTCAATAAATAAAACCTATATAATCTGGGAGGAACAAAGTTAAACCACTGGCAACCTCAAGGACAAATTCCATATGAAATAGGAAATCGCACAGATGTATTTACAGACTGTAAATAAGAAATGAGATTTAGTTCATTTCCAAACCTCTAAGGGACCCCTTGCTTTACTCAGCACTTTGATGCCCCTTGATGAACCCATCACCAATATCTTTTCAAAATGCCATGTCCATGCATCTCCCATTGACAAGGAGATAAGCATCCATCAGAAGGCCAGGCGAGGATTGGGTGCACTCTGGTCCCCTAGAGTCTCGAATGGTTACAGTTTCTGTTTGGTGTAAAATCTTGAAATCCTTGTCTGAAGTGGAATCTGAAGCAGCAGTAAGGGTTATGGGGTCAGAAGCCAATCCCCAGAGGGTGTAGGTTCAAATTCCCTCTTACTGAAAGTGACAACCTATAAATGAGTACAATAGTCTTCTGTTTATTCCATTGAATATCAACTGGAGCACCTCCGGTCAAATACCTATCCTCAAGGGCAGAGCAGAATCAGGTCTCTTCTTTGAATCTGATCCCCTGAACCTCTGATCCCCCACCCCCATGACCTTGGCGCAGCCAAATGAATCAATGAGTCAACAAAGCGAGATGTCAGGACTTCACTCTTTGAGGTTCTTGGAAATCCGGAAACGCAGAGGTGAGTCCCGCCCTCTGCGAAAGATGTCTCAATTCCTGAAGGAAACAAATTTTTCTCCGGCCAAAAAAAAAAAAAAAAAAAAAAAAAAAAAAAAAACACATCTGTAGGTATCTCGTTGAAGGCTGAGGCGGCCTTCCCTTGACTGCAAGGTGAAGATCTTGATGCCAGTGTTTATAACACCCTCCTCAGACCTGATCTAGCCATCATTTAGGCACACGGATCTCTTGATCAGCAGCATGGACCCGCTAGATGCCACTGTTTTAACACCCTCCTCGGGCCTAATCTAACCAACATCTAGCCGGACCTCACAATTAGCAATGTGGATCTGCTATACCATAGTTCCAACATGCCATCTGTTCTTCGCATCATTAACATGTTGTGCTTTATATCGTACCAAAATTCAGCAGAAGGGACTAAGGAGACGCTAGGAAAAGAGCAGCAAATTAAAAGGAAAACAATTCGGCAGACATCAAAAATCGCACACCAACATGAGAGGCCCTGCCTTGGTGTGAAGGATGGCACAAGTTGTTTGGCTTAATGTCCCCACATTCAACCCCACAGCTCCATGTGAGCCAGCAGCAACCCACGGAATTGAACTTTATTTCACTGTGAATCAGAACAGCAGGAGGATGAATCAAGGAATGACGTCCTGGCAGAAAACCAGTTTTGAACCTGCTGCCAACAAACAGCAGGTTTGGTTGCAGAAGAAGGACAATGAATACCAAGCAGGACCAATCAGGAGAGGCGTGAACCGGCGAGGCACGTCTAGATCACTACTTGCTGGAGGGGTAGTCATTAATAGGGAACTCTGTCTGGAGTAAAATTCGCTGTAGGGGTTTTAACAGAATAGGTGGGATACAGTCATTGCAGGTGAGGAATTTTCCCATGAGAATAAGAGGCACCTTTACTACAAAGGCAGCTTCAAAGTGACTCAGCAGTTGCCAAACTCCAAAGTGGCACTCGAACATACTTTGCTGTTTCACGGCTCAAATAAGTAATGGCCTGATCGCCGTTCGGCCTTCCTGCTGCTGGAAATGGGCAGGGAGCCTCCCGGGTCACGGCGTGTGCCGGGCCTGGCAAGACGCAGGGCGTGCCGCGGCGGAATGTGCTCACACGTGCGCACGCACGGGCACGTCAGACGTCATGCGAGGAGCGGAACTTCTCAATGTCTGCTCCCTTAGAACCCAGAAGCGAAAAAACACAAAAGGGCTCGTTGTGGGGGCATGTTTCCAAGCAGTACACTCCAGCTGAATATAATACGGGAAATCCCACCCACCCCCCCCCATCCACATTCCCCATCTTTTCCCCAGCTGGCCATATTGTCTCTGTGCTACAGGTCGGTCTCTTTCTTTCTCTCTCTCTGCTAGCTTTGTGTATCAAATTAAACCACATACTGTACTGTATGTTTTAAAAGATATCATTATTAAATTTAATTTCTTCAATAATCAAGCCGTTCTTTAGCACAAGATACCTGAAAATGCTGACATATAAATTAATATTATAGCATTAATATGGAGCATGGCCCACCATGTCCTAGTTCAAGAGTGGTGGCACATCGATTCTTCTCACACTCACAGGCTGGGGAGCTGCATCCCTTGTGCTACTTTTGCGGGTTTTTTTGGGTTGGTAGCCCATACCTCCGGGGCTACCCCAAAAACAGCAGTCTGCCTTATGCCACTGCAAAGCCGACAACAGAAATGAATATCCCACCAGTAGCACAAGTGACCCTGGTCAGGGCAGTGAAGAACAATACCAGCAACCCCATCCCTCCCCAACACAATTTTACCACACAATAACCATAAGGGACTCGTATTTCACACTGGGTCCTGGCCCAGCGAACACCAAATGGATGTCGATGGTGCTTCAATGGCAAAGAAACATTGGTGGGGGGTAGCTATGAGGACGATGGCTAAGACTTGCCACAAACGGTCACTTGACTGATCGCATTACACAAGCCGCAATGAAATTCCTTATAGTCCGTTTGCATTAGAAAAAGGAAAAACCAACATCAAATTTGAATGATTTATGGGAATGCAAATCTCACCTTGAGGAGAGGCATGTCATTTGTCTGTTTGAGTGGCCCTCTGCCTCCTCTCTCACACACACACACACACACACACACACACACACACACACACACACACACACAGACAGCGGTAGACTTCAGGGACGTCGGCTGCATATGTTCTATTCCTGGCCAGTGTGTCCTCCCCTTGCCCCTCCACATCACATAGAAACAAACCACCACAATCACCTAGTTCCCCCTCGACTTTGGTCTCTCTGTTCTATTTCGGGGTGCGGGCAGGAGCAGACGGGAGCGGGCAGGAGCAAATGGGAGCGGGCGGGAGCAGCCAGAGCAGCAGCCCGGCTCAGGCTCCACTGCGGTGGCTACCTCGCACTCCATGCAGTGCCTCAGAGGCCGGGACAGTTGTAACCACAAAAGGGGGCGGGGTGGGAAGAGGGGGTGCTGCCCCTGAAAAATCCACCACACAACCAAGAGGAGCTTTGTTTCTGCACCAATTCCCCCCGAGGGGGACGGCACGGGTGTGGACAGCCCCCTACTCAAGACAGACCCTCCCCCCAGTGAGACACAAACTGCCACCCCCACTTCCCAGTCATCCTAGGCCGCCGTTGGCCTTGGAGGGGGAAGAAAACACCACCAATTTATCTACAAGCACAGTCAGGCCCCCGGGGATGGGGTGTGGGTGCTGGGTTAGGTTAGTGGGTTCGGGGGGGCAATCTTTCTACCCAGTCGTGCCCCTCCTCATTCTTCTTTCTACTGTTACCTCTGAAGGTTAGAACTGAAAAAGAAAATACAGCGCTGGATATAGACTGGCCAGGAGGAAGGGAGGAAGCCACCCTGCAAGCCTAACTGGGGGGGGGATTAACTAAATATTAACCAACAAAAATACAGCTGCCGCCTTAAACAATGGCCGGTCTGCCCTGCCTTCCTGCTGCCGAAGCAAGGGGAGGGAGGCCATGTCCTATCCTATCGATCAGTAGTTCCCAGTCCTGTTCCCGGTGCCCCCTCCCTCTAGAACGTTTCCATTCCAACCCTACCTTAGATACACTTATAGGGCCCTTAATAGGGTAATAATGAATTTATTAAGTTGAAAGCAGTGTTGGTTGGAATGAAAACATTCCAGTGAGGGGAGAAGGGAACAGGACTGAACTACTGCTATAGATGAACCCTGTCTGCATGTGTGTGTGTGTGTGTGTGTGTACGTGTATGTACACGTGTACATAATACAGACACACTCATTCAAAGAAGCACAGAGATTCATTATATCAGAAAACCGCTTTTTTTCCCCCAAAAAGGCCACCCCTCCCCTCCATAAATCCCTTCTACCTGCCAGAGAAGGGCCTTTCTCTGGGACTGGGATGCTGGAATATCATATCATCCTTACTGGTTACCCGCAGGTCACACACACATCAAGTAGTAACAAGGAGAGGGGGAAAAGGCATAAGTACAGGAAGAGAACAGGAGAGGAACCTACCATACGGGACAGAACCAGACTCCACGCTACCTTCTGAAAACATCACCCACAATGCATGGAGGTCCATCATGCCCAAATTACAAAAGAACTCGGGCACCTCCTGGGGAGGAGAGACGCCCGATAAGACAATAGGACAACAGCAAGACGGCTTCCCATTGATGCCGACCGTCCCAGGCACTGCCTCCGTGTCCTCGGCACTGAAACACGCACAGGAGGATCTGCTGTGGGGGCGCCTCAGTGAGCTTGAGATTTACTCGCAGGACAATGGGAGGCCAACACTGAACATTTCAGCAGATCTTTCTAGAAGAATCCGAGCGTACCTAGAATGCCCGGCTCCGTCATGCTCCTGATTTTATGTACTTCAGCTCAGTGTCTGCAGCTCTTTTTGAGTTCTTGTACACACACACACACACACACACACAACCCTCCACATTCAATTACATCAATGCAAAACAGTTCATGTTGGACTTTCTGACTCCATAAAGTCTCACAGTTTTCACGTCTGAAAATAAGTGCTGGAATTGTGAGCCCCATAATTAGCTGGATGACCCCCCCCCTTAAACCCCAGTGTACTCACTCTCATTCAGTACATTAAGAGTTTGCGCTCAATCAACACCTACCACAGGTAACCATGAAATTTTTTACACAAGTGTGAAAGAAGAAAACAGACGCAAGAGAACATTTAAACAGAGTTACTCAAGTTAGATGCTAAGGGGCAGCAGGCCTAGGAGAGAACACACCGCACACCAGACACTGCCAGGGATGGCACCTTTAATGAGAGACCAACAGGCCACTAGCCTCACTTTGCACTTTTTTTTTTCCAAACAAAGGTTTATGTCCACATTCAAAGAAAGATACGAGATCAATTATGCTCATTATTACAACCAACATCTTTGGAATTATCAAAAAGTCCATTGGGGAAAATACGTTATTGAGCTTGGTAGTGATGCAGGTTCTTTGCCTCCGTTTGAGAGTTGCTTATGTTCCTGTTCCATGATAAAGCGCTCGCAAATTTAGCATTTTTGCTAATTCAGGCTGGATCGCATGCCCCCCCAATCAAAAAAAGGTGAAAATACAGGCCAAACCGTATACGAGGTTTGATCAGGGCCAATACTGCAGAACTGGGATGTACAAAAAGAAAATAATTTACGACGCGTTTGACTATTACAACACAAATGGTGGTAGATTGGATACCGAGCAGGACTGCCCGTTTTACATAAAATCTCCCAGGGAGAGGCACCAAATACTGGCAGTGGCCTTGGCCATGATGGTAGATGGTGAAGGCACAGTGCCTGCATGGACCTAACGCCCAGGAGATGGGAGCTAAGGCTCGCCACACATTCTGAGCTTGGCACCGGCACCCTGCGTCCTTTGTGTGCTAGGGAGGAATGCCCATCTGCACTCGATGCCCCCCCCCACCCCCAAAACACGAACAGCGCCCCGACAACTGTGTCATCACAAAGAAGCCCTCAGTTTCCATCTCAATGTAGGTTAAACAGCTTGCATAATTCAATGCCCACATAGCTTGCCATTTAAGCCTGTGATGCACAAAGGCTGGCCCAGCAAGACCCTTCAAAATGAAACATGGCTGAATTAAGTTAATGAAACAACTAAAAAATGTATATAAAGTATTTTTATTATATATATATATATATATATATATATATATATATATATATACACACACACACACACACACACACACACACACACAC
>JABFEA020000043.1:28310717-28321683 GCA_019775915.2 Cyphomyrus plagiostoma
ACACACACACACACACACACACACACACACACACACACACACAAACACACACACAAAATAGCACAAAAGGTAAATGAGGACCATCCCTCCCCCAGCAGCTTCCATAAAAATCCTGCTAGAATCAGAGATGTTTCCATAATGAGATCTGACTGGGTTCATGTCAGCCAGGCTGGGGGGGTGGGGAATGGAGGGAGAGTTAAGGTTGGATCAGCTTATTTTGGTATGTCAGCCCTTCCAACTGTAAATATCCATCTGATGAAAGGACACTGCGCTATTTCAATATTTCTGGGCATGGTCCTAGTGCCCAGATGGCCGTTACGAATGCAGCAGTGCGCCGAGATCTAAAGAGGTGACTGTCAGCACGCTCACTCAGCAAGTGCCAATCTGCTCCGCCACTCTGGACTCCAAAAACTTTACCCAAGCCGAGCCCAACTATTAGTGGTTTTTTAAAAAAACGAAAAAATACAAATGCTAGCTCTTTTATCACTACAGCTTGCCCCCTCCGCACGCCATGGCTCGCGACAAAATCAACACGCTTGTGCAAGATTCACGCTTCAGATCTTAAATTCTGCACTTCTGTGCACAAAATGTCTGGGATGTCAAAGAAGAGCTGTTAAAGGCCGAACTGACACATCTAAGCGGGTCCCTGAGAAGGGGGTTTTTTTTTTTGGGGGGGGGGGCAGCACACACCCACACCCTTCACCTGCTTGGCCACCACCCTGAAGGTGTCCCTTTGAACATTCACCCCAGCTAATTAGTCTAGATCCCCACCGCATACATGCTGCTTATCACGTCATAAAATGGAGGACAGACACCAGCTCCCCCTCTCTGACACCTGACAGCCAGCCAAACGCTAAGCTCTTTGTGTCGAACAAATAAAGATGATTTACAGCACATATGAGAGCAGTGATGACACACACAGTCATCTGGGACAGATATATGACTTTTGAAATACACGTTCTGAGACTAATGACCCCTTGGTGGAACACCAGACATAACACAACAACACGTCCTTCCCCAGACCATAATCCTCACCTCATAATGCTCACCATCTTGCAAAAACTCCAAACATCCTCTATATCGGCACTGGGGCATGACTATTTTGAGCCATTGGGATGAGACCAATATCCATTCCAAATGAAGGGCTTTCAAAGGGTCTACTACCTACAACATCTGTTGACCAATACTTGCATATACACACTCACATACACACCGAACATGTATAGATTACCAGTTAGATAGATATGACCATACAATGTTTGTATAAGAATTATTTGTTTATGCTGCAGACCTGATACTTCCCCATTTAATTAATTTCCTATTTTTCAGATTTGCAGGACACCATTATGCCAGAAAATTTGAAGTGCACATTTACCCAGAGCACCATCTCATTGTTTAGTACGCATATTCAGACAGCATTATTATACACACACATCTGCATATATAATACATAAAGGCATACTTGTTTCCAAACTGATACCCACTATATCATTTTATAAGCAATGACGTCTAAAGACATATAATCCATAAAGGCCTTCAGACAGATAGATTACACATAAGCACTAACAAAAAAAAAGTTAAACTGCATTTTCCTCCATTTGCGAACAAAGATGAACATTAACTGCAGTCCCGGTAATCTTTTCCATTAAAGACTTATTTATGTTTTATTATCTTCTAAAAACTATACTGAAATACAGAACCAGTACAAAAAAAAAATACTGAAAGATGAGGGAACATATGCCCACAAATGATTACCAATACTGCCAGAATCACTCTGGATGACCTTTGCCATAATAACCCAGGGACAGATGAATGATGCAAGCTTCACTGGGGGTGGGGCTGGGCAAACCACATGGGGGGTGAAGGTGGGGGAATGAACTTGACCTGGCTAGGAGAACAGGGGCTGGTTGGTCCGTCAGACTAAGGTTCAGCAACCAGGAAGGGAGTGGGGTAGGGGGGCACTTGTTCCCAGGTATATCACATTTAGCTACCCCAAAACTAAAGGAAGCGTGTGTGGTGGGGGTGCATTCACAAAACCCAACCCCCCCCCCAAACAGGCTGCCAACTATTCCATGTCTGCCATGAAGCACTCTGGAATCTCTTAAACACTGAGTAAGGACCACAGCCCACAAATAAATGAGTATGCCTGTATTTGTCAGAAAAAACATCTGGCGTCTCCTTAAAAAGAGTTCTAGATTCTCTGGGGTCTTCCGAAATGACTCTGTTAAGATACCAAATATTAATTTCCCCCACAAAAAAATCATTATTAAAAATGAAGACCAGGGGAAGTTCCCCGTGCTGGCTGTGGGGTAGTGACTATTGAGTTTTATGGCTGTCCACCAGGGACAACAGCAGGGTTGAGCAAGGCCGAATTCGCTCAAGTGTATTTGGTTTTCCCACACGCAGCTTCCGTTGCCAATTCCCTTCTTTCATTCCCACCCCCTGCTACACACAAACACACTAAGACAAATCCCCTTTCCTGTTCAATGCAGCTACAATGCAACACATTTGCCCCGACTCACTCTACCCCTGTCCCCCCATCAGCCCCTCTTCAAAACAACCACTAACTGAACCCCTTCACTGCTGGCCTTCCCTGAGTAGATTGCATCTTTTATTTATCACCGCTTGGCTTTATTTTTTCCAGTGAATTCCAGGCTGAAATGCAATCAGCCAAGAACCCCTCCCTGAGAGTGCTCCTGTCATTCCTCATTGCAAGCATGCAGAATGAGACACACACACACCGGTGTGCGCACGCACACACAAAAAGGAGAAAGGGTTCATCTGAGCAAACAAAACCAAAGCTAATTCTAGTCTGTTGCATACAACTAGGGAACGGGCAGAGAGCAGAGCCTCTCAGTGTCAGAAAACCACACAAAATGCGAAAGGACTTAATCATATGTACGGCAAACCAAACAAAGGCACGTCGGTTGTACTGCAAACAGGAATCGAGCCACAATTTTCTTTTTAAAAAAAGACAGATAACACTCTAAAGCACATTTTCAGATTGCACTGGAATTTAAATTAACCCCAAAACCTAATGAGATTAAAATCCCGAACCCTTTCAAAGGATGCTGAACCCCCTCCACCCCCCATCAAAAAAAAATCACAGGTCTCTGAGACTAACTGCTTTAACGAATGCAAGAAAAAAAAACAACAATAGGTGGCTGACCCTCGAACCTGGGCGCAAATTCAGATCCCTGAGATAATAGGGCTGGACAACGGATAGGCGAGGACGTGCTGACACTCACACCTCTTCGGTGTGTATTGCCTTTTCCCCCAGTCGTTTTAATCCCTTAGAAATGACAACGTTTTTCGGGCGGCTTGATTTACGATGCGGAGCGAAAAAATCTGCCCGGTGTGAACGGGACGAAAGCGAAGCAGAACCGATTTGCTGCAAATTGCCGATGTCCGCCAACAAAATAGAAGCCCTGCAGCTTTAAACCGCCGTCCCTCCCACCCCTCTCCAAATATCTTCTATTTAACAAGCAGTGAAAAGAAATAAAAAGGCGCTTTTGTACGCCTTCCTTTTGGATGGTGACAGGAAGCTGAAAAGACACAAATGAACATGAAAATGGGAACAAAGTGCCAAGCTTTCAATGGGGATGCCTGACGGCTATTTGATATGCGCACTCGGCAAATACAAGCTTAAAAAGACTGTGGTTGCTGCTCCCAGGGAAAATAAATAGCAGCATCAGTCTTTAAAATTATAATAAAACGATTAGGTTCGTCGACGTCCAAACAAGTGCGTCCTGTTCCTCTCCACCTGCTAGCGAGTGACATTTGTATTTTCAGACAACACGTTGCCTTAGAAAAAGACGATAAACCTTGTTTAGATTGCTACGCCAAATAACCTCCCCCACCACGGTGCCTTTCAGTCCCACGGTGAAAAAAAGATAAACAGAATAGACAGACGAGCGAGAAGGGCCAGTCTTGCCTTTCTTTTCATAGCTTCCCATGCAAACACTAAAAAAAGGGAAGCATCTTTCGAGACAATCGATTCACCGATAAAGTAGATCAAAAATAACCACGCGACTATAAAATCGCATCGCCCAGCAAACCTTACAACAGCGAGACCTTCAAATCCACTGAATCACTAATTCACTTCCGTAATTATTTTTTCCATTCCGCTAACAAGGTAGCCAATATGCTGAAAATATTATTGGCCGAATGGAGCATAAAAAATAGAAAATTTCTATATATTCTCTTCGATGTGTTATGAGGGGAGACAACGATTGCTTTTACCTAGCTGGGTAAAGTGAAATGTATTGTGTTCATGCTGATTGCATGCAAAGCCCCGTCATATGTCTCTGCGATAGCTAGCTAGCTGCATTCCTTCCTTTGTCCAAAGCAAAATAGCCAGCCAGCTCTTGATTTCCATCTTGTCCCCCCTCCATTTTTTACACAATGCATTACAGTTTTTAATCTGGCAGGAATCCAGTTATTGTTTTATTAGATGTTTCATTATCGTTTTCTCCTAAAGATAAGCCTTCTGAAATGAACGCGAATAAATAAAACACTTTTCCTCCCCCCATGCACGACTACTCACCGACTTGCAGTACGTTGTCTACGCAGCCACTTTCAAGCAAAGCGATACCCCGTCGGAAAGGCAACCGAGTCTCGTCGCTGTTTTCCCCGGCAGCTCCACTCTCCTCCCCGCCCGTGTTGAAGGACGAATACATGCAGATCTCCCGTTCGCTCCTGGGGAATGACCAGTACACGATCCTCCTCTGGACGGGCTCCGGAATCCTTTCAAAGCGCTCCTCCACCCTCTGAAACGGCCACTTCTCTGCTACTTTCCTCGCAGCGATGTCCAGCAGGGACTCCGGGCTCTGAGTTTTGCCAGACCCCCCTTGGGCAGTACCCTGACCGCCACATAAGGCTCCACCAGCCCTCTGTCCCTGTCTGCATGCCGGATTATAGCCGGGTCGGCAGCAGAGCCGTTTAGCTGGGGGTTGCTGAACGCGCTCCGCCATGATCGCACTGCTTTAGCTGTACAGCCAGTCACCGTACCATATAAACGGGATAAGGAAGAGAAAAGGATACACTTTGGTCGATTGTTCGCCGAGTATGGGCAGCGTGACCTTATTTGGTGAAGTGGGCGGCCGCTCGACGTGTTGTCAAATCCTTTGTGTGGCCAAATTAAGAAAAGGGGGCGGTCCTTTGGCCGGCTGCCAATACCTTTGCCGTGCTAAAAAAGGAGTGAAAGGCGGAATTCCCGAACGTCGGCAAATCCTATGTGAAGCCATCCGGCACAGAATAGGAGGAGCTCCAATGACTCGAAAAACTTTTAAATTCTTATTGATTGAGTTTAGCAGCGGAGCTTTAATCTATGGGCGGTCCCCTACCCCCACCACCCCCGCCAGGCGTGAACGACTGCTTTGACTAAGGAGGTCTAAGATAACTCTGTTACAAAACATCCGGAGAGTCGGGAAGAGGGAGGACGGGTTTGTAGAGTTTCTCGGTGTCCGCTAAGGCCAGACGCTTTGATGTCGGCTGTCGGCTGTCAGTGGGAGGAGGGGAAACGCGGCCCCTGAGCATTGTGACGCTTTATTTGGAATGGAATGAGGGCCTGGTCCGATTAGCGTTCGATGGCCGCCTGGCCTAGAATCTTGACCGTACCGTTCGGGTGATAAATAAGCTTGCCGTCGGGATCTTTTCCCCCACTTTCAAAACAGGAGCACGATTATTCAGCAGGAAGATGTACTTCGTTGCAAGTATAATTTTACAGACGATAGATCCTGATGTATTCAGCCGTTCAGGTATAAATGGGAGCATACTTCTGTCGTGTATCCCGCTACACTGTCGAAAGGGACAGACCTTATCAGTTCGTGATTGAACCCCAAACATGTTTATCTCAGCTGCTCGTTGCTTCTCTTATCACTGCCCCCCCAAGCTGGAGGCGTGCTTGCTTCCCCTGCTTCGTGATGTACTAACACCATCTATTCGTCCATGCTCAGGCGTGGCGAAGTTTCTGGACAGGATGATACTGGAGACTTGGGTTAAAATGTGACCTGGGGGGAACTGACCAACTGGGCGCCGTGGCGACTGCACGGGAGGGTGCGGTATATCTTAAACTGTCTTTCTTATTGATTATTCTTATAAGTTCTCGCATAACCAGTAAATAGTCTAGAAAGATTGTATTTCACTGACTATCGCAACATAAAAAATCTAAATGATCTTATTTTACGTTAAAGATATTTAAAAACTTACAAAAAATGTATATATTTACCAACTTGATCATCTTGGAAAATAAATTTAATTAGCTGGTTATAGACATTATTGCGTCAAGTGTGACTAATAATTTTATAGTTTTTAATTTTATTTCACAAGAATTACAGTTAAACTCAAAATGGTAAACCTATGTTTTGAAAAATATTGGGGTGTTGTAGGGGAGTTTGTAGCTATTGCAATATTAGGGGCTAAGTCAAGTTTACCCAGGGCTTGACTTTTTTGAAGGAAGGAAGCTTGGCATCGGGGCTAAAAAAACTCAGGGCTGGGTTTAAAATACTGGGGGCTATAAGCCTAAGTGATCGGACCTAACAGTGCCTATGAGGTGTGAGAAACAAATATTAGCACAGTATGGTTGGGAACCATAAACCAAATATTACAAATGAATGTAACTCCCAATAAAGCAGGAATTGATTGAATCCCTAAGGATTAAACCACTGGTCAAATATAAAGACTAAGTTCTCTTTTTATTTGGAGTGTATCTGCAAACAAAGTTTATGAGCTACCTAATCTACGTTCTGGGGTTATTTGGCACTCTTTTAGCCCATATTATCTTCCTTTAGTACAGTATTTAAACGTGAGCAGGTGCCCCCAGTAATGGCAACATTTGCCATCCTGCTGTAACAATCGCAGGTTGCAGGCCATGATTTGGTTGTTGTCACCTTTCGTCTTATTCACATAAACAGAGCCGCTTGCAAAAAGATTCTTGGAGTCCTTGCATGTCTGAAATCAATCCGCACACTAGGTGACGGGAGAGAGAGATTCTCTACTGATGAGAAATCACAAGCACTGCCCTCCCCTCAGGTTAATAAAGCCTTTTCAGTACCTGTCCATTTTGCCTCTGGCTCTGTTCTCTGTATGGCCTGGAGGTTGCTCTTGAGAGACCACAGCATTTCACTATGTTGTGAGAACAAGCTCTGCACAGTGCAGTTCAGTAACATGGAATTTGGCCCATTTGTTGTATATGATTGGTTACTTCCCGCCCTGTTATATTTCAGGGTCAGTTTCTAGGGACAGTTTAACATTGCTCTTACCTGGGCTTTGGAGTCCTTTGTCTTGTATTGCGTTACTGTTTTGTCCTGCCCCCCCCCCCCGGCACCAGAGTACCAATGTGTTCTGAAACACATGTAACAATAAAACATGAGCCATTGAGCCATAGTTGAGGCTGCTGTGTGGCTGTGTGCCTCAGATCATTGTGTCTGTGATGATCAGAAAGTCACTGGTTTGAATCCTGCCCTTAGCAAACTGGTTTCATCACTGGGCCTATGAATGAGGCCCTGGAACTCCAACTGTTCCAGGAACTACCTCACCCTGCTCTCTCAGAAAATGCATGTTGCTTTGGAAAAAAGAATCTGTTAAATAAATAAAATTGTAATTTTCAATGTAGATCCTTATGGTTCTTGATCAATCCTCTGTTGTAGCCTAAGCTATGATTAGAGGGGTGGGCAATCTTATCCGCAGAGGGCTGGTGTGTATGCAGGTTTTTGGGATAACCTGTAGGTCAGCTGTTCAAACCCAGGTGTGAGGACTCCTTAGCCAATCAGTCCTCTACTTAGTAATCTAATTAGGGAGTTGCAGCGAAAACCCGCATACACACTGGCCCTTTGCGGATAAGATTGCCCACCCCTGGGCTAGAAGAATCTAACTGTAAAATCCTCCATTGCGTGTAGTACAAGCCAAAAACAAAACTAGGAGTTAAATAAGAATAGCAGTATGACTACATACTAGATGTTGCATATTTAACATATTTTGCTACCTATACACAGGCCTGTTAATACTTGCTAGGATAAACCCAGTGTTAGTGACAGAGCTGCTTCTGGATGAAGGATCATATAGGTGACTGGCACGTCTTTCCTGTTGACCTTGAATGATGCCTGCCAAGTGCACTGGTGGATGTGGGTGGTAGCAGCACTGTAGGCTTACTTTTTTTATTTTCCTTTCAAAACACAACTTATGAAACCATCATCAGCATCACAGTTCCCATTAGGCAGGGCAGGGGTTCCCCAGCTTAATGACGTCTGTGAAGATAGAGTCAAGATTCAAGAGTTTGTCATACTTATAGTAAACAGGCAGTTCCAGTGTGCAATGAACATCTTCATTCTACATGTCCTTCCTTTAAAGCAATGTTTCTCAACCCAATCCTCAGGCACCCCCAGACAGTCCACATTTTTGCTCCCTTCCACACAATGATTAACAAGGCAACCAATGAAAAACAGCAAATGCCTGATGCAGCTGAGTTAGGAGCTGGGAGGGAACAAAAATGTGGACTGTCTGTGGGTGCCCGAGAAACACTGCTTTAAACACAAACTACCACAAAACAGATTGACACTATGAATTAGCTATAAATGGTGAATTTCCCCCATTATGAAACAATGTACTTAGAAGTTACTGTGGGCCAGGACAGTGTGATTGTTCCAAGGATGAGAAATAGTAAATTGTAATTTTTCACAACAAACACTGAATGCATTTGCTGATAGGGATTGATGATTTCTTAATGAAACATTTTACAGACCTGTTTCAATATTGTTATTATCATTTTAGATTGAGAATACAAAACAAATTTCAAATTTTACAGGCAACATTTTTAAAGATTTTTAGTCTTTTCCCATAACTTAAAAATCACCTGACCGTGATGCTGGGAGCGTGTAGTGAAATATGTGTAGTAGTAATCTTACATTTATTTCAGTGACAGCTGTGATTGTTGATGGATCTTTTACAATGCAGTGGTCAGGAACATTTTAAACTGGCAATTCGCAGTAACACACATGCAGTTATGAATTCAACATATGACTTCTCTTAGAGCATTGTACAAGATAAATGATTGTAAGATGGATGGATCAATATATGACTGTAGATGAGTTACATATTATATACAACACATATATAGGATATACAGTATATTGTATCATATTGCACTTATTTATTGTCTCTTGACTCCCATGTCCTTGTAATATGTTGTATGCACACAGACCAGCTACAGAAACGATTTTCTACCCTGGGACCATCTGAATTTTAATTATTTAAAAATTAAATTATACTTCATGCTTAGGAATATTCAAAAGCAACATAAATTATATAATTGAATGATCATTCTGTTTTAGCTTTTACATGTACTGGAGGACAGTGGCACACGATACATATTTTAATTTTTTTATACATCGAGCTCCTGATTTTATTTTTCCTACAGAATATTAGATTTATGGTCTTGTATGGTTCAAGAAAGCATTCGCCAAATTCAATTCTGCTATCAATGCCTTAACTCAGAACATCTGGTTTAAAGAAACAGAAATTATTTCTTACCCGGGACACATGCAAGACTTCACCACACAAGGCCGGTCTCCTGAACTGAGGCAAAGACCACTCGCAAACCGAAATTGCACTGCCAAATTGCCAAGGCTTGGCATCTCTTGATAAACCTTGGCTTGCTGTAACATGTACTGTGTTTTTATCACTTGTGTTGTGCCTTTTATCTATTTTATAAATAGCCGTCCTGTCAAGGAAGAATGCCAACCCAAACATAGAGCTAAACACTGATTTTTCTGCTTATGGTCTGTTTGTTCATTCATGTACCCTCCCCCTCTCCGTTTTTGTCCCCCCTTTACATTTCTTTTATTTTGAATGTGCTGGACCAGCATTAGGTTTCAGTGTCCCTGCTCCATCTGTCTGGAGCTGTTTTTCCAACATGACTGACATAGATGTGCTTTGCATGAGCAAAGCAAAGCAGGTGCAATAGCATTCAGATCTCCCAGCCCCCGGAGTTTCCCCCAAGCACTCGGATTCATTTTCAGTCTCTTACTTAAGGGGACACTGTATGGTATCTTTCCCCTCAGTATAATTTCTGAAAAATGAATTTTAAGCTCTTTATGCAAATATTAGTATGATGACTTCCCCCGCCCCCCATTAACATAAAGTTTTAAACAGCAGCACAGATTAAACATATCATGACCAAAATTAAATCCTGGGATATCACCACCAAATATATCTGGCCAGCTGTTAACTTGTATCTGACTTCCTCAGTGTGACACGTGTGCTCTATATGATATGACAAAACTCTGGAATCAGGAACTTGTGGAACATGCATCATTCTAACCTTTTACCATCCAACAATATGTTCTAGTACAACATGAACTGGACAGTTTCCATTTACAGTATTGGAGTAACCATTCAGAGAAATATGTAATTTAACTATATCAGCTCTGGAAGTTGACACCCATCTTTACATGATGATTTTGTTACTTAGCTATACTCTGTGTCAATACGAAATGACCACTGACTGTACTCTGCAATCAAACATGGGTCAAGATGCCAGGTTTCCTCACCTCCTCAAAAATGTTATCGCCAAATGTGTTCTGCAGGAAAAAAAAAAATCCCTTTTTACCCATAACATTCAAAAGTAGCTGCTATTTATGAGTTTACTTTAACAAATCATTCTGTTTCATTTCACAGAATATTGGATATCCCTTAATACAACAGACTAAATAAAATGTCCCTTTGAAATCTGGGAGGGTCAGAAAAAAAAATGGATCCATGTTCTCATTCTGTTTACACCAAATTCCGATTCTACCATTTGAATGTCTCAACAGAAATCGAGACTCATCAGACCAGGCAACATTTTTCAAGGATTATTAGGAACACCTGTTCAATTTCTCATTAATGCAATGATCTAACCAACCAATCACATGGCAGTTGCTTCAATGCATTTAGGGGTGTGGTCCTGGTCAAGACAATCTCCTGAACT
>JABFEA020000043.1:28328702-28347075 GCA_019775915.2 Cyphomyrus plagiostoma
TACATAATATTCAGAGAATCCTGAGATCTCTCTGCATGCAAGGGACAAGGCCAAAAACCAGTACTGGATAGCCGTAATCTTCAGGTCCTCAGGAGGCCCCCCATTAAAAACACATGATTCTACAGCTGAAATCACTGCATGGGCTCAGGAACACGTCCGAAAACCATTATCTGTGAACACGGTTCGTCGCTGCATCCATAAATGCAGGATGAAACTCTTTGAAGCAAAGAAACCATATCTAAACATGATCGAAAAACGCTGCTCATTTAAGGTGGACTGAGGCAAAATCGGAAAACTGTCCTATATTCCAATGAAAAAAATGTAAAGTTCTTTTTTAAGTCGTGGACGCCGTGTCCTCTGGGCTAAAGAGGAGAAGAGAGGGACCATCCAGCTTATCAGTGGACAGTTCAAAAGCCATCATCCGTCACGGTGTGGGGGTGCACTGGTGCCCATAGTTTGTGTAGCCTGCACATCTGGGAATGCACCATTCAAGCTGAACAAAATATATAGGGTTTGAAGCAACATATGGTGCCATCCAGCCAACATCTTTTTCATAGGAGACCTTGTATATGTCAACCAGACAATGGCAAACCCCATTCTGCGTGTCCTACAAGAGCAGGACTCCGCGGTAGAGGAGACCTCAAAGTGTTTAGCGGCTGATACCAGGCAAGAAGATGGTAATGTTTCACTTTCAAAACTCTAGCAACAGCTCTCCTCAGTTCCCAAACTTTTGCAGAGTGCCGTTAGAAGAAAAGATTAAACGTGTTGCTGACATCAAATTCAGCATATATTTGTAATAAATCTATAAAAATTTCTCAGTTTCAAAATTTGCTATGTCGTTTTTGTTTTATTTTTGATGAAATATGGCTTTATAGGACTTGTAAATCATTACATTGTGATTTTTTTTAACACAGCGTGGTTTTAAAGAATAGATTATATTTACAGCTATTTTTATAGCATTTATTTTTTTGGTGTGGTTCCCTTGTTGGGTGCCCAGGACCCAGGTTCGAAGGTGTTGCCAGTGCTGATAGGATCTTCGCTCGGTTTGGTCTGACGGAAATGTTTGGCAGAAGCGTGTCCTTCAATGAGCGTCTGCATAGGACGTGCCACCAGACCCACTGCATACTCCTGGGCTTGCAGGGTGGAGTCCCTCTCCTCCACTTCACGGGCTCTTTGCTTGACCGTCTCCCTGTAGAGCTGGTTCCTCTCCAGCTCCTGCTTGGACCGTATAGAGTAAAAGTGTGCAAACGTCAGATATCAATGGAAAAACGACACTGTCTTTTACCTAATGAATTCACACTTGCAATCTTGCATCTCCTGTAACCTTTCCACGCCAGCCATTACGATTAGTAAGCAGTGGGAGGGATGGAGCTGCAGCACCGCTCCAGAGTGGCTGAATGCTCACACCTCCATGTCAGGTGTCCCGGGCACCTGCCACAGCTCTGCTTGGGTTGACAGAACTCTGGCCTCCCTTCCCCGCTATCTCAGATATGATAGTAGAAATCTATTCCTGGTAGTTACACAGCACAGGTCTGTTTTGTGAATTTGTAAGTGAGAATGATACAATTGTCTCCACTGCGATATGGAGGTTCGCAGGACTGAGCTAGGGTAGGCTGAGCCTTACCTCCTTCTGCATACAAAAGTGAGTCACGCCGGCCTTTATTTCTCTCTGTACATCCATTTGGGCACAGTGACTGATTTCACCGATGCGCTTCTACAGTAACCCCCTAGAATGTACAATGAGCACCATAAAAAGCTTCCTGAAGGCCTGCGGTAAACATGTGTAATTAGGTGTCATAGCCACTCACTGATAAAGAACCAGGCTACTTCTGTTGCTGCGTAGACAACAGACGGAGACTGATTTGCAGATGCCCGTCCATGTGTGCAGCATAACAACAGATTTACACCGATTTTTTTTTTTTTCTAAACTTTAGCAGGTTAGGCAACCCGAGAGTCAATTTTTTTTTTTTGCCATTTTCTCCCTCTCTGCTGTTTTTCTATTATAATCTAAAGGCCAGATTGAGCATCTCTGTAGTTGGGACTGATAAAAAAAAAAAAACAATTCCAATTAAACACTTTTTCATATGCGTTTCCTTTGAAGATTAAAGTACAAAGATGTTTTGGCTGCTATTTTTTCCATACCAGGTTCCTAACCATCTGCTTCCTTTTACTGGTTTTAGATCAGTTAAACCCTAATTGGATAAATAGTTATAATGGGTGGATGTTTGGTTATAAACACGGATTAATAATGGAAAAGGTCCTTTAATTAGCACCTGCATCCCAATGGAGCAAGTACTTTACGGGAGTTTCGATGGTACAATTGACAAACTGAGCCGTGTCCTACAGTGGGGATCTAGGTTTGAGCCTGGCTGCTTTTGTGTAGGGAGAATGCAGACAGACAGCACAAAATTAGCCACTTTGCTCAGTGGCTACCTTTCTCTCATCTCTCTACAGTGAGGTTTAGTGTTGAGCAGGTGACTACTGCACTGTGAGTGGAAAAAAGTTTTAGAGGAGAGCAATGTAAGTTTGATGCGCTACCCCATACAGCCTGTAGCATGGCCGGCTTCGCCGACATGACTGGAGTTAACATAGACATTGTGTGTTGAGGGGGCGACCAATGAGGTAACCAGAGAAGGGAAAAGTAGGTGAAGTAAGTATTTTAACAGAACTGGCCATGAGTAGTTTAAAAATAAAAATGTGATACAGAATGTTTGACTGGCACCACTATAGCCACACTGACGGCTGACCAACTGGAGACATTTCTCCAGAGCACCCAAATAAAGAGAGACTTTCAAAGTGAGGTTCTTCTGAGCCTCAGCCTGTGGATTTTACTCTGCTTCTGATCTGGTCCACATTAGCCCAGTAGGCCTCACAGTCACACTTTCGAGAGAGGCCTTTGCAGATAAGAGTATAGCTGAATAAAGGGGAAAAAAAAAAAAAAACAAATGCTCCTTTTCATCAAATTTTATAACCCCTGCATGATCTCGATCGATGGCTCACCTACAAGGACTTTGATTGTGTGCCAAAGGGGAAGGAGGACGGCTCGTAAAACGATAGGAATATCATCAGTCAGAGCGCTGGAGCATGATCCAGGAGGCCGAACTTATCTATTTACTATAAAACATGTGCAGAACGGTCGCCACCGGGAAGAGCAAAGATGGGGAAAGGCGCTGCCATGGAGCCAACGGCCGAGAGCTTATCTTATCAAAACCGTGCGTGGAACAATCAGACATTGTGTTTCTTGTCCCTGTCAGAGAGGTTCTCAGCTCAGTTGCACTTTGGAGAGAGTTGCAAGCGAGCAAGTGCTGCTGGGCCTGTAATTTACAGCTAGTGGGGGGTTAGAAGCTTTCTTTAATCTGGGCCTCAGTATGAAATAAGGATTCTATTTACACGCACAGGCTTTGACCGGTTCTAGAATACGTCCATCAGATTCTTAGAAGAAACACTGAGGTAGAGGCAGCATCGACATTTATAGCTGGAACAGTTGTTCAGGTCTCTCTTTGTCCTCTTTCTTCTTCCTCTCTCTAGATTCAGTGGGCTTATTACGATGCCGTGAGGCACACCTTTTCAGATGAAAGCCCAGAAAAGCAGGTACCAATAACCCTAGCGCCCTTGTTATTCTCTAAAATGTCAGCTTGCATGGAAACCAGATGAAACGGCACATTGGGATGCCACTGGCCGCAAGGTCCGAAATTTTAGCTGTCAGTCTCGTTTGCTGGTTCCTTGCTTTCTACCTCCAGTCTTTTAAGGTTGTCACTGGAAACAGAGCCCTCGTGCCATGTTAAACTCCACTGAATGAACACACAAAAGGGGCCTTTATAACTTAAAAGGGGCCTTTATAACTTAAAAGGGGGCAAAGAAAACCCTTAATAAATGACAGGAGCATAAAAAAAAACCTTACTGGTTTAACTAAGTTTCTAGAAGTTTCAGGAAGAAAGAGAACAGCATGGTGTTGGCAGATTCATGAGTTTGGGATAGGTAAAAAGAAACCATGGCCAAAAGGCCTTAGACTGGGAAGAAAAATACTCAGAATAACTTTTCCAGTCTGTTAATTGTGGGTTTTGCACCAGTTGATTTGCTGACTAGGATAACATTTCCTTTAGAATAGCGTTTCCCAACCTGGTGACCTATAGACGGTCCTCGTTTTTGCTCCTGCCGGGAGCTGGCAAGGAGCGAAAATGTGGACTGTCTGTGGGTCCCTGAGGACTGGACTGGGAAACGCTGCTTTTGAATGTGCAAGGGGGTGAAGACATGGGTCTGGTATGCACCATCTACTTATTAATTAGGATTAATCAAAGAATTCTTCCAGCCATAACCAATCTGAATAAATCACAAGGTTCTGGCAAAGCTTAAATGACAGCTGCAAAAAAGTAGGAGGTCAAGGGAATATCTTGGAGGAATAAGGCTCTTTTATATCCTCCCAGTTTTTTTTCTTCATTTACCACAGATATTCCAGAAACAACCAGACATCTTATAATTTCGGTCTTTTAAACAGATTTTATCCAATAAGCTTCACCCCCGCCATTGCACCTGGCGCGTAGGCGATTGCTGGCACGGAATCCCGGATAACCTACAGACTAGAAAGATTAGGCAAAAATAAAAAATAATACACTGTAATCTTGGTTTACCACTGAGGTGATCAAAATCCTGGGTATCTGACTTTCTGCTCCCTGTGGCATGTGGTTTGCCTGACTCCCCATGTGCCATCACTCGCGTGTCTCTTGGGGCAGATTCAGGCATATGGGATGCACATGTGAAGCTTTAATGTGTCATGCAGGCCATTCACAGTCCTCTCACTGCTTGTTAAAGAAAATCTTTGAAAATCTAGCAAAGCACTTTTTTTTTAAAATCATTGTTTCCGCCAGCTGTCTGTCTTCTGGGTTGTGTTGTTGCCTCACAAATCCATGATTTGGGGTTTGAAAATTAGCTTTGCCTTTCTATGTGTGCGGAGTTTGTCTGTTCCCCTCATGTCTCCCTACAGATCAAAGACATGCATGCAGGCTAAGCAGCATTTATAAATTGCCTGTAGTATGTTTGTGTGCATGTACGTGACCTTCCATGGACTGGCATCCAGTTGAGCTTGTGGGAGTTTTATTTACACAAAAATGTTCTGAGGGCAGAACGAAAAATGATTGGTCATTTCTCTGAACAAATCAGATTATAGACTAGGTGGGTCCAAGCAACTACAGGAGACGGGACCGACCAATCAGATGTCTCGGTCACACCTCATCTAGTTGCTCAGACCTACCTCCTTCCACAACTTGACCGGTTATTTCTCTGAACCATTGTTTCGTTCTGCCCTCAGAATATTTTTGTGTAATAAACTCCATGAAAAACCAGTTGAGAGTATACCCCTGCAATGGACTTCAGGCCCTCTCAAACTCAGGATAGGCGTTTTAAGATGGATGGCTCTCTCCCAGTACTACAGTAAAATTACTGCTCCTCATGCTCTGGCTGGCTGTAGCTATGGAGTTTTCAGGGTTTCCAACAAGGTGTTGTACAGGCTTTTATGTCATCTTTACAATTATGATGGATTCCTTGAGAGATATCTTTTAACAGCCAGAAAAGTTGCAATGGCTGTCACTGGTAGGCCCATCTCAAGACTTACCTAAGTTACTATCTTACATGTTATTTCATAAAAATATTTAATGCAAAGTGGTCCTGCATATTGGAAAAAATTCATGTGATATTTTAAAGAAAAATTACCTGAAACCAACTATAGATAAATAGGACTTATCTGCCAAGAGAGATTGTCAGATAAGTTATTGTCACGAGTTGTGCTGACACAAAGCGTAGCTGATCACTTACTTTTTTTCTTTTTAATTGCCTCTATGGAATCCATCATGTGCATCATGTGTTGATATTAACATCGCAAATTGTACAGGCTTAGTGAAAAGTATAAATATTTTCATTCCTGTTTTATTTTTTTAATACAATGCATTTTAGTACAATTTAGACATTGTTCACAGATGAGAATTTATCACGTTTTGCTAAACTATATATGACCATGTTTTTGCCTTGTACAACTACTTCATTTTATTAATGAAATTGCATTAATAGGCTTTCCTCCCAGTACTTTAGTTTCTTCTCACAATCCAAAGGTATGCAGATAGACTAACTGGCACTTCAAAGTAGCGTGCAGCGTGTCAGTCTGTGCCCTGAAATGGACTGGCATCCTACCCAGGGTGTTCCACCGCCTTTTGCTCTCTGTTGCCTAGACTAGGAGATAGATGCCTGCATGCTCTTTTCCCTGCTCTGTCAGGAAACCTCGCTTTGGTGCAGTGTTCTCTTGACTTTCAGAAGGAACATAAAAAAGAAAAAAAAATCCCAAACTCTGGCTGATATCTGGACACTCCAAAAGAACACTAATCAAACCTGCATGCCTGCTCCAGAATGCTCAGCCAACTCCTTGACTTAAATTCCTAAAGAATCAGACATGCATACCAGGACACTGACCTAAATATACAGTAGCACTGATGCACATGCGACACTGGTGAAAGAGTGACATTCAGCAACACTGCACTGAACACTGTCAGAATGTGAACTCATTGGAACAACACAGTTGGCCAAAATATACCTCCTATGCATTGATGGTTGAGGGCATGAGGCCGCTGTGTGACTAAATGGGTTTGGGATCAATGCCCATGTCTGGAAGGTCATGGGATTGAATGTGTGTTCCATGTAGGACCATTAATACCAACTGATCCGGGGGTACTGGCTGACCTGCGCTGTGACCCCAAGTATTTCTCACTTGTATTTTGCTTTAGACAAAAGTGTCTGCTAAACAAGCAAGTATAATTTAAATATTAAAACAGGATGATCAGTTTGAGGTCTGGGATGCTGCTCTTATTGCCCAACAGCTAAAACGGTTTACAACTGGACATTGTAGTTGATAAACCTTCACTGTTTCATAAAACACAAGAAATATAAAACCTTAAGCCAGGCTAGTCAGAGATTTTGCTATCAAATCAATAATTGCCATTGACACGTTATGAATTTTGACAATGCACTGAGTGATGCACATGACATGACACGGTTAATAACAATAAGTACACATTATGATAGAATTAGCTTCTAGAAATTTCAAGAGAGTGAACCCATCAAGTAGTTACACTGTAACTTGGCCGGGTATCACTTGACAAAGAATATAAACTCACCTCAATTGTAGGTGGATCCTTCCTCCTCCCTCGAATCCAAGCTGTGGGAACATCAACATCACATGTAAGACACACTGTTTACTAGACACCACCTGGCCTAATGCACCTGCAGTAGATGGACAAGAAAGAAACAGTGCAAGCTGTGTCTGCTTTGCAGGTTCAGAAAAGCCCAACGATCTAGAGTTCCTTCTAGTATAATTCTGGCATTTGACAAAATATCTGAAACTTGCATAATTAATATAATTAACCAGCAAACTACTCCAACATTTCTCGGTTCATACTTCAGCACTTTTCTCCGTACTTACTAAAAAAAACCTGTCTTTTTTGAGGCTGGCTAGTACAGACCCTGACAGAAAAGAGCCAGGAGTATCAGAAAAGAACAAAGCTGCCCATGTTTGCCAATGGGGAAGATCACATGAAAATAGTACATATTCAGCCCAGTAAGATAAAGTAAATGCTAGAATCCAAAGTCGGAAACTGTGGGAGCAAAAAGCCCTATTTGAATAATTTCAGCTTTGTGCATATCTCAAGGCTTCCGATTCTCTCTGAGGTCTCAGTTGTCAAGCTGAATCTGTGAGCAAACGGTGCACCTTCCTCAGGCCTTTAAAGCTGCTTTCTCACAGAGCTCCACCTCCATTTTCACACTGGTACTCTAGCTTGTGGGGAAGATAGAGGGCAGGTGCCGGCATTACCCAAGTCATCCCCCCACATGCACACCCAGGAACGGGACCCCGCCAGAGATAGCTGGCTGCTCAGGATCCCCACCTCTTTTTATCCCTGGCTCATTTAAATTCCGATTAGCATGCAAGAAATTTTCACGCCGCTTCAAACAGCGAGCCGTCGTGGAACGCACATCAATGAGCGCGAGACCAACAATTAGAGCTTGCATTAAGCCCTAAATGGTGCACTCGGGGAGGGCAGACGGAGGAGGGGGTGGGCCAGGGGGCGTGAAATAGGCAAAGGGAAGGAAATGCTAGCGAGCAGAAATGGGGGGAATGGTGACGGCTTCGTTGCTGGATGGCCACCTGGTGTGCATCAAACCGTGTGGCAGATATAAATAAACTGAAACGCGTTCAGGGAGAAGCCAGACATATGAAAGAGACGTGTTCCATCCAACCAGCAGAGGCTCTTTTATACTGTCACAGAGATTTCTATTTAAATAGGCAGAGGTAATGACAGTGCAGATCAGCAAGCAGGCCACAGACGTGGCGTTTTGAGCTGGTGCCTCCTGGCTTTCCCTTCTCGAAATGGAAAAGGCCCAACCTATTAAAACAGCACATCAAAAGCACTATAGTAGGCCTGAACATTATTTATTCTACTAGAGAGGAACGCTGGCTCTGGAATCTGTTTCTGTACCAAATGCACCAAGTTGCATTTTCAACAAATCCAAAAAAGAGCTGTAAATTACAATTATAGATGGCTGAAAAACTCATACTAGTGCATTGATCTTCCAAAGCATCCATTCTATGGGTGCTTCATTTGGAAGATCTGTATTTTGCAATTTCTACCTTGATTGGTAGAAAAGCTGTGTAGAGCTGCTTGAAAGTTTGTGAATTGCTAATGGAGTGGTTGAAATGTCACATTTTCACGGTGTAATCATAGTTCAATCAAAATGCCTTTTCATTTGCAAAAGAAAGTGTTCACATCCTGTCATTATACATTTGTTTACAGGAAATGATGCATGTAACAGAATAAGTATAGCAAAGAAGAATCTGTGGATCCAGAAAAAACAAGTGAACTGCAAGGTTGATTAACTCTGTCAATGAAGGAAGTGTAAATTACTGGGTACCAAGTTAAGCAATAAATAAGCCAATCACCAGGACACATTCTCTTTGGCTCTCTTATACATAAACATATCACATCTGGATTCACACCATGTACAGGTTAGGGTAACAACTTGCTAAAATACAAAACTTCTTGAGAACTATTATGAAACATGTTTGCATTTATTCATCCATCCACGTTTTTTCAGTTCGATCTGATTCCGATACACAGTACTAGTACATCATAATAAAAAAACGTATGCCAAAAAATCCTTAATTAGGCTAATAGAAACATACATAATGCAAGGTTCCACCTCGTTTGTGCATCTTGTTTTAAGTGTTTTTGAGGCATTTAAAGTTCAATCTGAATATCTACCAAACAAGGATACGCAAGTGGCAAATGCTTTAAATGCCCTGCAACCTAACTGAGGTAAGTTTCACTATGTTGCGACAGCAGCCCGTGTATTACACGTTGTAGTGAGTGCGCAAAACACCCCAAGCTTACGACTCACAAATCATGCATTGATTTTTTTCAAATCACTTGCATTCTTTCGCACAATTGTGTGCACTTTGTCTAGTGGGATTTTCCACTAAACACTACTTCTACCTCTCAAAATTTTGTTTTGACAAAGACTGCAAATCGCTACGCTAATAATTGCTGTTTCAAGCGTAAAATACTTCCAGACCCTCACTCTCTTATGTGATGCTCTTACGCTTCTTGAAGTGCAAAGGGTATGCACATGACATCACAGTTGGCGGAAGTCACTGTGCTCCCACCCACTGAGTGGCAGAAAACCTGAGTGGCAGCGTTAGTGCTCAGCGTGAATGGCACAAAAATCACATCTAAAATGGGACAGAGCTGTTGTGCAACTTATTGTAAAAACTGATTTAACGATAAATTGGAGCTATCTTTTTACAGACTGCCAATACCTGATCCAGCTAATAGATATAGATCAGTGCCGATACCGATAAGAACCCCAGGACCAGAAGAGCAGATCTGCAGGCCACCCTCAATGTAGATGTTCATACTTCAACAATACAACTAGATAGCAACTGTATTCGTGAGAGGTTAACCAGGAGGAATCCTTTGCTCTCAAAAAAGAGCACGGCTACTCATGTTAAGTCTGTAAAACACAACCTAGATGGTTTTAGATACATTTTAGAAGTGAAATTCTTAGGAGTCTAAAATGAGGTCTTTTGGCTACAACCAAAAACACTACATTTAGACGCCCACTTCTAAAATAATTTTGTCCCAGCTGTTAAATACCATGTTAGGAGTGTCATTGTTTGATGCCGTTTTCTATCTATGGATGCTGATGACATTTGTTGAGCAAACCAATAATTTTGAGCCATACAACATTCTGGAAGGGAACGTATTTGGCTTCTATCCATGAGTTAAAGTTCCAAATGGGTACTGCAGCATGACCATGCATATGTACAAGAAACAGTGATTAAAATAGAAATTTCATGTTCTTGAAGGACTGAACCAAAGGGCCCTTCCCAACAGTGGCAAAGCAATGCCAAAAGCTGATTAGTCAATTCTGGAAATGCTCAGTTGCATTTAGAACTGTGAACTGCAGTTTGCTGCACGAGTTTACTTCTGCACAAAACAATTGTTTGAGTTTATCTACATTGTCCTAATAAAATATTAACCCTTACACAGATTTGACCTATGACTTATAAAAGATGAAAGGTTTGCATATTTGAAGGAGCAATATTAAGTGTTTTCAATGCATTCCATAAAATGAATTTTGCACTGGGTTTACAGGAAAAGGTGTAACTGGTTTCATTTGGTTCCAGTGCATTATCTACACGTGGCAGATGAGTCTAAGAGTGATGCAGCATTTTTTTCACATCAAATGAACTCCAAACTATAAATTCATACATTGTTTTTTGTCTGATGGTGGAAACAGTTCTGGCCTACGAATGACATTAATGTCATGCTCATCTTACCATAGGGAAGCACACAGGCTATATGAATGGAGCAATCAGCATCCTCAAACAGAGTCTCCCAGTAGGAAGGAAACAATGCAGTAAGAGGCAACAATTACTCAAATCGTTAATTTTCATTAGCTTTGCCTTTTAAGGGAAGATCTTAGTGCAATTATACAGAAGAAAATACCTCAGAACCTCATAGGAATCCTTCATTCCCTTAATAAATAAGACATATATAGTGCCTTAAGTTTGTGTCTTATGTGCACTTAGAACATGGCTAAGGATGGCTAATATGATTGTGTTTCACTTCTCCATATGCTTTTCCATGCGTGACGATCAGTTATTTTAAAAACATATTTTAATAATGGGCTAACCATGTTTATTTGTGATTCCCAGTAATAAAGTTTTGCATATTATTTATATTTTTGCTATGAAAAAACAAACAAATTAAATTTGCTAAAATAATTTATCAACTGAATGCCCCCCACCATGTATTTTTTCCCATATCAAAATACAAATTTGCATTTTAAAGTCATGCATTTCATTGGAGGTGTTTTATAATAAGTTAAATGGATTTCCCCATCTATGATGCCCTGTGAGTAAAGTATAGTATCAATTATTGAGGTTACTCCATCACTACTTTTATAGCCCAAAACACTGCCCTACTGGCTGTTAAAGTTCACACAATCAGTCCCACAGGATTTTCAAAACAATTATGCAACTAATTATATCAGAATGACAAACAGTAAAACCTGAGCAATATTCCCCTAACCTACGAAAATGTGAGCTGAAGCATTAAACAAGGTCAGTGTTCAGTGAAATCCTTTTTTTCATTCTGTTGAATTAAATGCCAGTGTTTGATGTTTTAATTATGAAAGACAACAATATTCAGGGTATTTAACACTCATTATTGAAACAGTGTTTGCAATTCAGTTGATTGACCAAGACTACTCCTGACTTACCTCACCATACACGCTCTGCTTTGCTTAGCCAATACACTGTACAGCTCTTGTTCCTATGGACCAGCTTTGCCTTATCGGTATTTTGTTACATTTGAAATGCAATTAAAGGATTTTTCCGCATCTATAGATATATAGGATACAGATTGCTCATTGCAAAAAATAACCGTTCAGAATTTTTCAATCAAGTTACAGTGGTACCTCGGTTCTCAAACTGACTAAAACTCGAATTTCTTGAAAGTCGAACAAACCAGTTTGACCTAGAACTCGATCTGAATATCAGAAGTCGAGCCGTGAATGCTGACCTAATATAAATTGTACGCGCCAGGAAATGAGTCATACTATAATGCTATTCTTACATGAATGCCTTCTGCACAGACTGGACGATTAACCAAATAAAGCAGCGCAACATTAAAGTCACTAACAATAAATAAACCACTAACTTAAGTGTACTATTAGAGCATTTATGTCATTTATTTAAACTTTATTTTACCAAGAAAAATCAACTGAAAACCAGTTCTCACCGCTTTACATGATATTTGGGAGAAATAACAGATTACACATCGGAACTGCCTGGGATACAAACATCATGCGTGTAACTAAACTCTTCAGCCAATAACAGCAAAGGTGTGTTGTCAAGGAGGTGGTTCCAGTTTGTGCAGCTGGGTGAGAGGTCGCAATGCATCTAACTGTAATACATTGCGTCAGGATCAGAATGCGTTGCTTTAAGCCAGCGCTGTAAGTCGAACGCATCCAGTGACTGGACTGGGGAAACAAACTGAAATGCAGACTTAATACAGCGGACTAATGACAACAACCAGAAACAGCTGATCACATGGGGATCCCACACGAGGTTAACGAGGGGGCGTGGCACACAGACGGAGCGGACGATCGAGGCAGGACAGGGGTAATGTTGGGATAAGATCTTTATCGTTTTGGAAGCCATTAAGAAAAAAATACTCTTCTTGTTTTATCCTGTTAATTTTGTATTTAAATGCTAAAAAGAAAAAGAAAACATATTTAGGTGTAATTTTGGGGTGCCGGGAACCAATTAATTGGTTTTTCATTATTTCTTATGGGAAAAATTTGATCAGAACTGGAACTTTTTAGGATGCGATCTGGAGTCTGGAACGGATTAAGTTTGAGAACCAAGGTACCACTGTATATGGTCATTTATGTAGAGAGGTGACAGCTATGACATCCATATTACAGACAGATTTAAAGCTGGTTACCTCAGAAAAGCAGCTCTTTTGAAAAAGACCTGGCAGAGAAACAATTATTCCTGTAAACCAGCCGTGGCCAATCTTTTCCGCAAAAGGCCATTGTTTATGCAGGTTTTTGGGGTAACCTGTAGGTCAGCTGATTGAACCCAGGTGTGAGGACTCTTCAGCCAATCAGTCCTTTCATTAGTAACCTGATTAGGGAGTTGCAGCGAAAACCTGCATACACACTGGCCCTTTCTGGATAAGACTGCCCACCCCTGTTGTATACCAATGGTTCCCGACCTGGTACCCGGGCATCCCCAGCAGTCCAGGTTTTCCTCCCGACCACCTCCCTGCAAACAGTCCATATTTATCCCTCCCAGCTCCCTTTAGGGAGGGAACAAAAATGTGGACTGTCCGAGGGCCAACCTGGAAAGCACTGTATACACATGTGACGTGCTGATCACCGGATAGGTATCCACAGACCTACAGAGTTAATGAACTCCAGCCAGCTCTGATTCAGCAAATTTGCCTTGGTGGAGACTTAAGCTGGGTCTGCTAGGGGGATATCAAACTAATCCTGAAGAAGTAGGCCTTCACATTCGTAAAAACACCTTTGTATTCATGCAGTTTTATTTTGTTGCTTTTTGTATTTCTTTTCTGTTTGATGCTTAAAGGGACTTGGTTGCCATTTCCTATTGAGTTTATGATGAATAATAATAAAATGTTTGATGTGAACAAAGCTGTCCAGTATCTCAGTCCTACACATGTGGCAGGTTTCCCTGCAAGTCTGTTGCTCCAACAGTTTGATGTAAAACTTGTGTATATTACTATGCCTATAGGACAAGGCAGATTGGGTTCTGCACTTTGAGATGGATAGAAGATGCTCAGAGAAGGGTTTGTCACCATTGATGCAGACAACATGCAGTCTAGGAGGGCTGACCTGAGCCCTACGGTTAGAGTGCTGATGCTATGTTAGCTGCCTTAAGAAATAGGAGGATCTGAGATTGAGCTTCCTCCAAAATGTGAGCCAAAACTAGGACCCTGGAGGGGAGACCACATGACTGCTACCAATTGGTAGTGTACCTGTGGACCTGGAGCTGCTAGAGAAGCAGCCATCTGTTCTGCCTGCATGCACACCCTAGCTCCTGTCCTTTGGAAGGGGAGGGTATTACCAAGGTCCCAGAAACCAAGCTGCTACAACAGCAGCTAGCTTGACGATGGACAGTTCACTGCCTTGGCAAATGAGCTCCCAAAAAGGAAGATCAGCCTCTTTCCTCCACATGTAGAAAGATCCAGGGGGAGCCTGAGGAAATGGAGTGTGACAGTATATGGAACCCCAAACACTGTTTTGCTCCCTATATACCAAACCATGGTGACCGGAGAGAAGCTCAAGCAAGCTGGATTTCCTTGTCATCAGCACAGCGAGTACAGTTTAGCTACAAAGGCTGAAAAAGGGATGCCTGGGCCTCCAACAAGGAGTGTGCCGGTGGCCAGTAGACCTTGGAAGAAGATGGAGGGAATCAGCCACGTCAAAGTATAGATCTAAAGCCAACAGGGACATACAAGAAGATGGAGGCCCCATTCCAGAGAACTACTAGAGAATGAGAAAGATAAGCAGAAGCTATCATGACAGTGTAAGCCGGCAAAGTTACTAGCGTCACTCGAGCCCTACCCACAGCTGCAGCCGTACCCAGGAGATCTGCCGTCACCACTGCTGCATCTACCCTGTGTGCAAGGAGTACAGCTGTGTCCACTGTAGACACAGGTTAAGGACAGAGCCCAGAGCTGGCAAATGGTTATGACTCTCCCTTTCCACCGGGGGCAGCCCGCCATCCATGTCATTGAGGGAGAACCAGCTGGGGACCCTGTCTGGTGGAGCGGTAATAGGATGCACCCGTTCACTTTGGTTAGGGCAGTCCTTCTGGCAATTTCAGACGGAAGAGAGAGGCTATACCCTGTGCTCAAGAAGGAGGAGGGCCTGGTAACCCCTGCACCGTTCTATCTGTATGCCCTCTTTTGCAGGACCAGTTAGAGACCCCAGAAATCCATTAAACTCTGCAATGGGCAACCGCTCATTCAGTCAACGCAGCAACCTTATAGCTCATCATTTACTCTCTACATGCTGTTCAGGGAAAGCAGGTGTCAGGTCCGGAGTCAGACATATTGCCAGACATGGCGGGAGCTGTCAACAGCCTCATCATGGGCATTCCGGGCAGTGCCCAACACTGAGGATCGCCGCTAGTATTTGAATGTGAGGGGCCGTTACGGCATTCTTAATGCCCACCTGTTCTCAGGGGATAGGGTATCGCCTCCACCAACATTTCCTCCCTCCGTCTTGCTGCCCCTGAAGGTGTAGTAGAGTGCAGTTGAGTTACAGGCAGAAAGATCATAGTTAGAATCAGGGGACCGTAGATTCCACTGGGAACCAGAAGAATAGCTTTGGCACAGGATATTCGGATAATCAGTGCAGCAGAATTTTTGACGTAGAAGGTTTTGGAACATCTGTGTGTTCTTTAGGCTCTCGATTTCATGGGGTTCCGTTGGGCGATATTTCGTATATCCACTGACCGCTTATTTCATGATATCCAGCTGACCTTCACTGGAATAAATTAGTTCTTAGAGGTTCGAATGGGGTCAGTTGTGTAGACTGGGGAGTGCTAAAGGAAACTTGGACAGCTTTGAGAAGACCTCCATTTAAAGTATCTTTGCTCTGTGTGTTTCACACAGTTATTTAATTGACTGTTAGGGCCTGTTTGCGTGCTTAAACCCCGCCCTCATCCTAATCGTTAGGGAGACAGGGACAGCCGGACCCATCCTGCAAGACCTCTGCTTTCTTATCAACTACATTTTTTAAAATTCACCTTTCATCCTCAAAGATCATTATTACCAAAAATCATTACTGACTTACAAAATTATTAAAAACTACACATAAAAATAGCTAGTTTAGAAATTTAGAAATATTTCCATTTCCCTCCAGTTGCAGGAGCCTGACAGTTGGATCTTACATTCAGACTGCAGGTTCCAATTCCATTTCACTGTGACTGTGCTTACAAACACGCTTTATCGTTTTCGCTCTTGTATCTTCACTGAAACCAGGTCTCCAGCGGCGTGCCACCCATGCTGGCTGAACTGACTCAGTCTTCTGGGGTTTTTTTTTTGCTGAACCAAGGGAACTCTCCCATTTTATCCATCCAGTCTCCTTCTTCTGTCCTTAAAACCTTCCAGGATTCCTCTTTACTTTTACCTTTTATTGCTGCTATTCCCTCTATCCTAACCATGCCTTTAGTCTCATAAGAAGTACCGGGAGATGGCCGCTTTTAAATGAACGACTAATTAGCAATACTAATATTGATTTAAATTCAGCAGCCTAAGGATCTTCGTCTTCTTCGCGCCGCTTTTTTTGGCGAGGGTCACAGCGGGATAAGATGATAAAACACTAGTACACAATATATTTATGGACATTCTTCCCTGCAGGGAGACCCATTACTGCGGTACCACATCGCCACTGATCTTTCCGTTATAAAAAGCCTTTTCCCTGGTTAACAGCGGGGTTATAAAACAGGACACGTGGAAATTCAGGATTTTATCCTGTTACCTACTAATCTGGCCTTGACACTAAAGCTGATTTGGCAAGATATCCCCACCAACCCCCCGAAAAACCCCCAACATTACCGTCCCATTCGGAGGGGATGCTTCCTTCCGTATACTCAGATTCTACCAGCTTGGAAGGCTCCACCATCCTCCTTGCCCGAACTGTTCGCCCTGCAATACAAAGGCAGAGGGGGTGGTGAGGGGGACATGTTTAAAACATGAAGCGCCGCACATGCATCTGATGATGCGCTCTGCTGCGTTGACAGAGTGCGCCTGATTGGCTCCAAGCCCAAGGACTGGGCCCGACTGTCCGAGTGCGGCGTCAAAACATGGCTACGGCTTCCAGTCAGCATGGTCAGCACGGCGGCGGAGCTGCGGCGAGCGGACAAAGGCAGCGCGGCGGGGGGAAATCGCGCACACAGGTGTCGGACAGCGACACCGGCCTCGCGTACATAAGCGGGATGGGAGGGGGCGTGCAGGCTTACAGAGCACATATCACATTGTCATGCGGGTCTCTAGCAGAAGCCGACGAGGGGGCTTGAGCCCTCGGACAGATCTGAGCACAGTCGCGAGGAGGAGGCGCGGAACACAATGTGCGTTCTGAGGAGCACAGGTGACGAGCCTCCCTACAGCAAACTGATGTACTGTATCTAATTAGAGCGCCATAAAAATTCACAGTGGGGGTGGGGCAGGCCATCAGTATGCCTGCTCCCTCTTATACTTACAGAACAGAAACCCTTCCTATATATCCTCATTCTCTGTGGCTGCACACCAGATAGCCTAATATACAGCTAATAAAGCAGTGCTTATATGTGCATCCTATACACTATTTAACTACACAGTAGCTACATTCAGATGTATAGATTTGTTGGATAGCATGCATATACAATATCAAATTTGGCTATATATCACAACAGGTACACTATAAAGCAACTAACATAATACACAAATGCTGCATCAGCCTAGTATTAATGAAAGTCTACATCTCATATATACACTAGGAAATGGTGCGGTATGGATGTTACTTTCTTGCAGACATTTTCATCCAGAGGAATTTGCAGGTCTCCCCAAACCGACGGCGTTCCTGGCTAATCCTTGATAGAAATCTTGTTGACCCTTCTAGTCTTTGAATCAGCCGTCTTCGAGGCAGCGTCTTTAAACACTTACCAGCTGCCGCGGACGGTACTAAACTGTGAAACAGAAATGGCCGACTTGTACCGTTTATGTCAATAATGTATGAGTCCAGTGACGGGATACTGTGCTGCTCTAGGTTAACAAGGGACAAGAGACAGAAGAAAAAAAAGCAACTCAAACATATATTTGCTGGCTTTTTTTTAGATCCTATCATCCTGGTTAATTTGTGACCTTTGAACACACAGATCTGGAATAAATGCAAGGGGCACTTTGATCGGGCCGTGGTGAATTACAGTGAAGGCGTGCATGATATCTACCTTATTTCTGCGAGTACGCTTCCTAAATTAAGAGCCTTTTATTAATTTGCGACAGTGGGCATGACAAAGCCGACAGAGTGAAGACGCCCCTCCCCCATCACATGGTGCTGAACACCTTGCGTCACGGCTTACAGGCGAGATTCCAGCAGCGTCACTGATGGGTTGGACCCTCACTCCAAAGAGTATAACTAAGGACATGAAAGATGGGTCTGTGTGTGTGTGTGTGTGTGTGTGCGGGGGGGGGGGGGTTAATTTAGTTTAAAAAAACCCCCCTTTTATGAAAGGATCAGAGAACATTTGTCAATAGTTAAG
>JABFEA020000043.1:28347085-28358652 GCA_019775915.2 Cyphomyrus plagiostoma
CTTTCTCCCCCCTGCGATCCTGTTGGTTCCCCCCCACACACAAATCTTTTTACCACTGTCTGTTTGTGGGGGTGGGGGGGGGGGGGGGGGGGGGGGGGGGGGGGGGGCGCTCTGTCTGTTAACATCACCCCCCGTTTATTCTCATCAGCTCTGACCTGTCTGCACTCTTTTCATCCGTGAAGTGGAGACAAGGATGACGACCGTTGCCGTGGCAGCAAGAGCCGGCTTGCTCCTTGCCTTCCATATGTTGCCGTTTGTTGTCAGAAAAAGTCGCCCCCACCATGAAAATTAGCTGATTCCGAGGAGGAAAGCAGAAGGCAACCTGAGTGTGGTTTTGTACGACACCAAGTCATGTGTGAATATGTATACAAACACATCTACCATGTGTAATTGCTTGTAAACTGGATTCAATGTATCATGCAAAAGGCCTTTGATGCTCAATTCAAGAACTGCAAGGCTCTCTCTGCACTCCAAAACCACCACTGGTTCAACTGTTCTTTGCATGCGATGCTTTGCCTGCAGGGCTGGGATCTGGAATGTTCCAAAGAATCCAGGCCCCCCTATAAAGGCCAAGTTGCACTAAGTGATGGGATGATGGATACTGATGCCCGTACCTGCACACGCCTCCCCTCTCCAATTTCTTCAGTGATGCAGGAGACCATCTCTATGGCAACTGCTATCGGTAGATAACATTTGGAGTGACAGCCTTTTCTTGTGCTCTGTTTAAGAATGGAGGAACATCTGCAAGCTCAGACAGCAAGGTTTTGAGTGCATTAAAGGATTTTTTTTTTCGGAATTAAAAATAGAGCTTTTCAGTTTTACTAAGGAAATTGGGAGCGAGCTATGAAAAGACACGGGCAAGGCACAGAATTACCCCAGTGCCACATCAGATAAATGCACTTATTTATTTATTCCCATGAAAAATATTTTGTTCCCATAAACATAAAGATCTTTAGGCAGTAAAGTACTACAGCACAACACACTCTTACTATTTTCAATCGACTGGAATGGTTTATCCAGAACCATAGTGTAAGATCTGATGAAAAATGACGGATTAATGAATTGAACATCAATTGATTTTAAAGTCAAAATTAAATCCATCTCTTTAAGGACATAACGTACACAGTAAAATTTATAGTAAGACTCTCACAAATATTTGGAACATTATATGAATATATGAATTTGGTAACAATTATTTGGTTAATTTATCCAAGTAACTGACAAATACATTGGTTTCAATGATAACAGTTACAGTGTGTCCTTCTCTGAAAATCTTACAGAATTTTTTGACAATCCATTCTGAACTCTGAAATGTCAGCATTTAAAAAGACAGCCTCTCATACAACCTTCACATGTCATTTGTGGAGGGTCTCTCAGCGCTGGCCCGCAGTAGCATTGTTTAGGACTTTCATTTCAGGCTCAGTCTGTACCCATTAATAACACTAAGTCAATTTAGAGATGACTGTCACAGTTATTCATTTTTAAATGGACAAGATCCTACTGTTGCTGGAGCATGAAAAGGCTGCATTTCCTTCTGTGGGGGTGCAGTCTAAGGACAGAAGCATTTGCAGCATGGCGTGGAGGGGGGGGATTTTAAATATGAAATGTCAACATGTATATAAAAAAAAAAAATTGTCTAAAAACAGACTTTGACCCTATTTCCTCACCACGTGTGGATGAAAACTATGCAAGAGAGAGACAGACACACACAGAGACAGACAGGCAGGCTGGAAGAAAAACGCACGCATTGATAGAGAAAAATGCTAATTCACATCAGGATATACCATGTTCTTACAAAACAGGTAACAAGGATTTGAGCCAATAATAATGGATACCCATCACATACTACACCGAAAGATAATACCCGATAGACATGATTATGGAACAAAAATATGTCATCACAGTTCACTAAGTGACTGTAACAACAATACTGTGTGTTAATGAATCGCTTGCACTGTGACACACGTATGACCTGGCTGCCAAAAGCATCGAAGTTCACTGCTTGGTGTTACCGAGATCTACTGCATGTCTCACTGCTTTCCAAACCGCAGTGCTGGATAAAGGAACTGCAGGAATATAGTGTGAAACTACAGAAAAGATTTCCTGTTTATTCAGCACATTTAAAATATGACCCATTTAACACATTTATAAGCGAGATAATGTTCGTAAATAGGAGTAACTTGGATCCTCATTAAGATGCATAAGACTTGACCTTACCAGGTATTCATCACAGGGTGTGAGAGACTGAAGGATCACTAGGTTCATTTGTGATGGCTCAAAGTTCAGTCATACCCACGAAGTTGATTAATCACTTGATCCAAAACATCTTCCCAGGGACCTCTACACAACAACCGACTGTACACAAAAAAATAAATAAATAAAAAATCTGGAAAAATAAATAAATACAAATCATATGCAATTACTTGGAAAATTTTGGATTTTCTAGCATTCTCACAAATCGAATGAATAAAACTTTGTCTTGGCTGTTTAGCATACGTGTCACTCTTAATGGTGCGTGTCTGAGTGCCTGCAAGTGTGCGCACACTGGCGCACTCATGTGTTCCTCCCCCAACTCAACTTGCTTTCCTTTCTGCTGCCTTTATGAAAATATAAAATTCAATCAGCAGCTGCACATTTCGGGAGACGTCCATCTTCTTCCTGGACCTCAGACGGCATGTCAGAGCAATCTGACGTTCTCTGTGGGGATGATGTGTGCGTTGAATTGTAAATGTCTGCCAGTCTCCCACCTCCTTTTCCGCTTTCAGATTTCTCAGCACCACAACTATTGGAAATGAGACTCAGAAATATGTATTATTAATCTATTTTGTTGCTTGACTCCTTAATGCCAAGCCTATTGCTATAAGGCATAAATATTCCAGAAAATAAAGCTGTACAATGAAGAGGTTCCGTTTCCTTTCCAAATGACTATGAGTTAATTAGGGCCCGTTTATTAAACCATGCTGACTGCCAAAACACATGTAATGTGGCATGTGACCATATGCAGTGTAATCTCCTTGTTGTCGGCTACAAACCCCCGGCCTGCAGCCTTTGAAGGATCGAGGGAGACGATTCTGGTGCTTTTGGGCTGCATGGTTTTCACACATGGGCCGGAACGGCGCAAAGAAAAGCCGTGGTTTACAATGCAATACAATAAAATCAAAGCAAAGTAAAAATCACCCGCACTTGGGGTTTTTATGACGCTCTGTTGACGAACGCCTGGAACGTTCTGATTGGCTGAGCTCATCCCCGCTGAGCAAAGGCCGTGGATAATGCAGCTGGGAGGCCTGCTGGGAAAGGAGGGTCCCTCAGAGAGCAATCCCTCTGACTAGTCACCCGCACAAACTCGTTAATAATCTTAAATTAATGCAAGTAACTGTAAATGAAGAATAATTGTTTTGAGTCAAAATTCAATTAAGCTCCTGAACACTGACAATTCTCAATTAAAGGGGTAAAAAAGGAAACTTATATAGAAAAACTATTATAATACGATGCAGAAATTTGCTAAATGGTAGCATGGAATGATGAAATAATTGAATAAAATTGTTCATGATTACATATATTACGACAAAGAAAATCGTAATATAGCAATAACCCAATAAAAAGCCACTGATATGTAACAGATACAGCCGTGATTTATCATGATCAGACTAAATGAATTAATACGTTAAGATACTGTAAAGCTGAACTAACAAACCACACGTTTTATAAAAAAATCTTTTTTTTTTTTTTTGTGACGCAATGGGAATTAGCATGCTAGCAGTGTGGCAACAGCCGAACTCTCAAGCAAACCCCAGGTGTTTATTTGTGCAATAAATTCTTATCTGGTCAGGGAGGAAGGTGAGGCTTGTGTAGACAGCTAAGGTGACGGAACATTTTATGGTAATACATTACAACATAAATAAACAAAATGTAATATGGGGGGGTAGGGGAGATATAAATAAATAAGCAACGACGGACTGAGAAACTTAGGGAGAGTGGGTTTCATTGTGTGTCGCTCCATATCCACCATCTACCCATCTGAATGTTTTCCACACTTTTTTTTGTAATTATACCAGATTTTTTGTAAACAATACAATGGTTTCATGACACACCATGAATGTACGCTGCGGATCCCTGGTTCAGGAATTCAGAGGGATGGACCCTCTAAGCGCAACACCCCCTCGACTCACCTGGGTCTCATTTGACCCAGTTTCAGGAAAAAGTGCCCCACCAAGAGTGGCCTCCCATGACACAAAAATAAAGCAGATCTAAGCAGGGAGGCTGAACGCCCACGGAGACGCACTTCCTGTCGGGATGGGGATTACAGAGTAAGACTGGGACTTGTTAAATATGCTGTGTTCAATGGACTCTTCACGCAAAGGTTAGTTTCTCCCAAGGCTGCTATCGTCACCGCTGAAGTAGACCGGAGCGCAGACGCCTACAAACGGGTTCAAACAGGCCCGTTGGCATGCTGCTGGAACATCCCCAACAGAACAGCGCATCTCACTTCCCTTTGTCTCCTTTAAAACAACACCCACCTCACGCACGAGTGATGACCAATTGGGAGGAACCCCAGCATGTGATCAAAACATCATCCTCCCTTCCCCTCCCCTGCTTAGATTACCCAGGCCTACCCTGAGTTGCCATAAAAGACAGCGCCGCCCCATCCTGGCAGCCATAAAAGGGGGCGGCTCGCAGTCCTGCCTCTCTGCCTCCTTTAATTGGATCCAAAACAGTCCCCAAATTTGGAGGGGCTGCAGAGAATGTGCGTGCGAGTGTGTGTGTGTGTGTGTGTGTGTGTTTAAAAAGCCGCATGATCACCATTTGCGTGTCAATTAAGGGCCAGCGCCAGATTCCCGTGCCAACTGGCCGATTGCCGTTGAGCCTTGAATGCCATGCCAGCACCCCCATCTCACTCCCTGGCAGCTATCGATCCCACTGGTTCAGGCAATAAGCAAAATAACTATGGAAGCTACTGTAAGCCACATTATTCTAAATTATGAATTTCAAATAGAGATGTACATGTTACCCTTTGACTATATTGAGTAGGACAGTGAGGATAAATGGATGCTTATCCATTTCATTTTCCCCCACTTCATCTTTCCAGCAAGCAGTACAACTCACTGAATATTCATTTTGACGGAGGATAGGACTTGAAATAGCCATTTTCAGAGGTGGAAAGCTCAGGTCCAGAAACCAAGATCTACAGCAGGATTTTGTTTTGATCAACCAGTTGCGTACTCTGACTCTGTGGCTGACTCTGTGGCTGACTCTGTGGCTGACTCTGTGGCTGACTCTGTGGCTGACTCTGTGGCTGACCTGGTTGGTTGAAACAGAATCTTGCTCTGGATTTTTACTTTCTATATCTGAACTATCCACCTCTGCTATTTTTACTATATCGCCCGTGTTTCATAGTAGCTGAAAACAATGGCAAACAAACCTTCTTTCTTGCAAATATGCATACCTATTAAACTTCTCTATTAGTCCTATGTGGTATTTTTCACAAAAAAAAAGAAATTAAGGATTTGTGCACCTTTCTTATCAATGGAGAAAAATGATAAAACAATGATAAAAATATGAAATACTGTCAGAGAAGGGAGGACAGAGACTGAATACGGTGATCAATGTTGACACACCACAGCACACTGTGCACAACAAAGAGTGTCCTCTGGATTTAACCCATATGTGACATCATCACATAGCAGGGGGCAGCTAATTCAGCGCCTGGGGAGTAGTACCTTGCAGGTCAGGGATTCGAAGCAGCAATCTTTCAATTACAAGTGTGCATCCCTAACCATTAGGCCCCCCCTGGCATCGCATCACGCATTAAAGCCAATCATGCAGTCATGCTTTCGAATGTTTCCATCTCAGACTCCCCATAATGAGAGAATCAAGCCTTCCCTTTGGACGCGGGGCTGTGGCTTCCGGCTGTCGGGTTTCGCCGGCTGGTTTCTGCATTCTGACACTGCATCTCCTCATTCTTCTTTGGTTCCAGGTACAGAGCACAGCACAGCACAGCACTGCAGGCTGCTGCCATCCAAGGCCTTATCAAGGCCTAGACTGACCAGGCCAAAACACAGGGCCAGATCGTGGCCCATGACCCAGCGAAGGGCTGCCTCCATGCCTCTACTAACCTAAGTCATGTAACATGCCAATGCTGATAGAATAATCAGCTCTATGGAAGGCTGAGGCTCCAAAAGGTTTGCAGAACAATCCCACTCACAATTAAACAGTTCTAAACCTGAAAGCAAAAACCGGATGTCAAATAGGCTTAATGGTCCATTCTATTTTAATTAAAAGTACCTCTGCTCTTTCAATTAGACCCACTTTGATGTGTATCTTTTTTCAGCTTCCGGGGAATCATTATCTTGTCACTACAGGTTCAAAGCTAGTCTCTGCTCATTTTTTCACCCCCCCAACTTGCCGCAAATAAGTAATGCACAAAAAAAAAAAAAAAACACAAACATTTTTTTTTTACCCCCAATTAGAAAATATTAACTAAATACATTAAATGGCTCCTCTGCATCAGCTGAATAAAAGACAATAATTAGCCATTTAGTCTAATCAAGCCTTGAATGGAAGGAAAAAATGTGCCAAGAGGCAGGGAAAAAGGGGTGGGGGCTTATCATAACCAAAATGTGCTTTTTGTGGTTACTGCATCCTCAATTCATGGCAGGATACAGGACAGAACACCTCAGACATGCGATCTATAAACAGCAGCTCCTAGTCTTCAAATATCCCAATTTCTCACTCTAGTATTGAAGAACTACTTATTTTCAGTAAATTAAGAATATCTGGTAACCAAAAAACCTTTTGCTTTTTTTTTTTTTTACCCCAAATTCAGTGTACAAGTTAATAAATACATGCGGTTTAATGTTTATTCCGTGACGGCCATCAAACAGAATGTGGTGTGTTTTTAATTCTACCCAAGGGAGGAATGGTGGCTGGCAGGCCGGAAATCTGGACCATAATCCACTTCTTTGCAATATTTTCCTCTCAGATTGTTGGTTTGAATTGCGATGGCCATGACACAAAGCCATCTGGTACCGTGTTAAAAATGAAGCATTCAAAAATGGCGTGTCTGGTGCCTTTCCTTCCTGCCAGCAGAAACTGGGATTAAAATGATTCTTTCATGTTTTATGTTGTAGTTTTAGAGTTTGCTGCATTGTCAAACACATAGCTATTTACATGGTTTAACAGGCCTTGCCAAAGCATCTTCTTGCGACTCCGTCATTGACTGGGTTTACACAATAAGAAAAGAGAAAAAAAAAAGTTTATTTACTCAGAGCACCTCTGCGACAGAAAAATGTACAGGTTGCTCCTGTTGCAACAGCCGCGGCCATGCTCGAAATAGGTTGTCCCACCTCATCTTAATGCCTCTCCGCCAATTGGCCAGCAGCAGCTCGGACTGCCACGTGATTGGCTGACGACCTCATGTGGCGGCAGCCGGCCGGCGGTCCACCAAGGCTATTTCAGAAGTCTCATACGGTACTGGAAGGGCATAAGATATGATGGGAAGGAAGATACAGCGCCTGCATTGCAGCAAGTGGCACAAAACTGAAAACACTTTTGCATTTTTGTCCAGACACATTCTAAGTGAATGCCGCTAAATATCATATTTGTGTCAAACTAACCAACAAACAAAAATAAAGACAATTTACAATTTTGCCTCAAAGGACTAAGAAAAAAAATACAGAATACAGAGTGTTTGAAAAGGCATCCTGCAGCCTTATGACTGGGCAGACACAGTTTAAAGACAGAGAAATTACCAATAAAAACCAGCCTCACAAGCAAAAAATTATATACAAGGAAAAAACCAAAAGAGAGAGAAAAAAGTCCCAAAGTCCCAAAAATGCGAGCAAGTCGGACGGCTGCAAATGAGGGGACACTGCACATTTCCCACATCTGGGGTCAGGCCCGAATCCCTCCTCAGAACTGGCAGGATGCAGACGCTGACAAGCGGAGCAGCGCTGAGGAAGCTCCAATGCTCGCACTGGATTTTGCACGTGCGAGTGCCATAAAATTAAAAGCTTCCGTCTGAACTTGAAAAGTGAATGAGGCACATCGGCTTTTTTTTTTTTTTTCTTACCTTCTATTAATTCTTATTATCCTGCAGACAGAAAAGGAAAAAAGGAAATGAAAATAAAATGAAAAAGAAAAAAAAAATAATAATAATTATAAAAAATCAGAGCTCTGAGCGGCAGCTTTTGGGCTGGTGTAGCTGCAGAATGCAGTCTTCCTGCCAGACGCCCACTGCTTCCAATCCGACATTTCAATACAGTCCCGAGTAAAATCCTTTCAGTTCTAAATGAAAGAAAGCCTTCCTTTCCTCCCCTTGTTTTTGAACAGCGATCAATTCCAAGACAAAGAGCGCACCTCAAAGAAGCAAATATACCAAGGACAGAAACATAAGGAATCACAGAAGCAATTATTTTCAAATCCTCCTGCAGGGGCTGATAATGTCAGCTCGCTTCTCTTTCTACATAAAAAACAGCATCAATTATGCAGCTGTTCCATTAATATGAATGGGCAATTTCCCATGCTGCCGTGCGTTAGTGATGGCATCATGGCTGGACGGCGAGGGAACACGCAGGGCCTGAAAGCCCCCGAGAAGCTTCCTGGAAAGGAACATATCATGAAGCTGCTGCTCTTCCTATCCAATCAGTAGGACCTAAAGGCGGCGATGGGTGGGGGAGGGGCTGGGACACAGAGAAGCTGTGTGTCGGGCTCCACCTGTCCGGGGGTGTTAAATCCCAGGGACACGGCCATACCTCTGCACGGCTGCAAGATATAACACCTCTAAACTTAAAATCTCTATATATTTTTTTATATATAAAAAAGTGCTCGCCTAAGCCAATCATTTCATTTGCCCCAATAAACACCCAGCCCATGCTAATCATTACCCACCCCCTTACAGAAAGCTCATCACAGCTTCTAAAGGCCGCGCACGGACCGAGACTTATCTGCAGGAGCAACTGAGCCACAGTTAATGACATAATGGTACACTGTAAGAAAAAACTGTTTGGCAAACAAATGCCTCGTCTAGTGTTTCATGTATAAACTTCCTTCTCCTCACAAACGAAACACTACACTTAGCAAAAATATTATGGCCACCCCACCTCTAACGACTCAAAGCAAATAATTACAAATTAATGATTATATTGTCATTTTAACATTCATATGTACTATTAAAGAATACAGTTAAAGAATACTTACAAATTGTTTCATCTTAAAATAAATGTACTTAACCTATGAATCAAAATAGAGTCTGGCGTCCTATTTGGGGTGTCCGACGGCTGGTGCCCTGCCCCCCTGGCTCAAGACCCCCACCCTGCTCCAACAACCCTGTACTCCATAAGCAGTTTAAAGGTGGATGTATGGATGGAGGATGCACCGAGAAAGGAGCTATTACTGCAGTAGCCTACAACGTTCCCTTCACTGACAAGATTCTACAGCCGAAGCAGTGTAACGTCGACCTTGTCTCTGGCTTAAGGTGCGGCATGTCTGGTTTGCCAACTGCACCCTCGGAAGCACGGCTCTGCCCGGCCCGGCTGGCACACCACCACATCCGAGAATGCGCTGATCCGCCCCTGCGGCTCGAATGTCAGCGTGCTATCGGCCATCTTCCTGACATGTGCCGGCTGCCTGGTCACAGGAAACGGGAACCGTGGCCTGAGAACATGACGCCTTTGCTGGCGAAGTATTTGTATCATTTTTATTTATCTACCACTTGCGAATACACTAAAATAAAATCGAAGACTCGAAAAAAAAATAATTTGAATGAATGGTGACTTACATAGATTATGCCATTGTTCATTCCTCCCAACTGAGAGATTAGACATGCTAAGTGTCCCAAATCCACCCAAAAATGCTCTGCAGAGGGAGTAATATTGATAAGTACATTTTCAGAGACATAATGTCATCAGAAATGTGATTCTTCATACGGAACATGCATTAATAAAAGGAATTCCTTTCAACTCCTTTCCTTCCCTGTAATATTAATGCACCCGCACCCACCCATAAAAAACACCTGGGGGGGGTGTTTGGAAGTCTTGAGTTTACCAACTAGGGCCGCTATGATCACTCGATGTAGCCGATGACGTTGATGCTGAAAATGCATCGATATCTGGATTTTGAATCAATGCATCGTTTTTAAAACATTTAAAGAAATGACCTTCAAGATTTTAAAAACCCATTATAAGAAATGTTTTTCTTCAATATCACTACGTAATTATGGGAGTAGTTTAACTTATCACAAAACAAAAGGCCGGTTTGTACACCGTATAAATCCTGATGGTATACCACAGCTACAAGAGCACGATTCGTGACATTAAACACTCAGACACTATTCTGGGTGATGGGCTGCCAGGATAGGCAACACCACTGTACGTGTCATCTATTCATCTTTATGAAATTGCCATTAGTATGGGAAGCTTTTTAATATCTTTTGTCCCTGTAGCTGCTAAATACAGTCATTATTAACGTCATAATATTGTCTGCCTGCTACCTCAGAATCTCTGTTGAATAAGCGTTTGAGAAAAATGTTTAGGCTAAAATCTGGGCTTATTCTGTGTTGACTAATGGTGCCAGTGTGTGTTTGTGCGCGTTGGGCTTGTTGGGACCACACTTATTATCGTAAACTAAAACTGAAAGAAAAATGGGCAGTAAAATTTTTTTTTAAAAATGAACTGAAATAAAAATGAAAACTATACCACAAAAAGTGTCAGACTAATCTGCTAAAAGCACGTATGGTCGATTAAGTGATTGAAATAGTTGATAGATTAATCAGTAGAAAAATAGTTAGTGATGGTTAGTGATGTCAGTGATAGCCGTACTGCGACCTTTCAGGTGATAACAGAATGGAAATGACTAAATGAAAAACCTTCCAGTTTTATATCAAGCTGATCTCATGTGTCACGCTGAAGTATTGAAATCGGCAACTAGAATCAGCATAAATAGGTTTCTGAATGTACCTTAGAGCTGTTATACTGACCACTAGAGACTTTTCTAACCCTTTGTAGGCATATTTATACAAGTATAAAGAGCTCTTCCCTAACGAAACTAAATGTTGTGTTATCTTCAGCAGGCGTTCTGTCCCCCCGTGCACGAAGATGAACAGAGAATTTATGGGAATCAGTTGCTCCCGGTCAGTGTGCATCTTTGACAGGTTCTCAGAAGGGTTATAGCTCTGTGGACATTATGGCATTAATGCCCAAAAAGCTGCTTGCTCAAGGCTATTTGTTGCATAATGTGGTAAACATATCATCCTACTATCTCATCATTGATACAAGAATTGCATAGAAACTCACTTTGCACTGTTATTCACATACATATAAATTGTGTGTATACACACACACACACACACACACACACACACACACACACACACACAGTGGTACCTCGGTTCTTGAACTCAAATTTCTTGAAAATCGAACAAACCAGTTTGACCTAGAACTCGATCTGAATATCATAAATCGAACCGTGAACGCTGACCTAAAATAAATTGTACATGCCAGGAAATGAGTCGTACTACAATGCAATTCTTACTTGAATGCCTTCTTCACAGACTGGACGATTAACCAAATAAA
>JABFEA020000043.1:28370277-28381958 GCA_019775915.2 Cyphomyrus plagiostoma
GAGTAAAGTACAGATCCCTCAAAATTGTACTTAAGTACTGTACTCAAGTAAATGTACTCCGTTACTGTCCGGCTCTGTTCATCACAAAGGAAACGTAAAAGAACTGGAAATAGAGAAATTGATAATGAAGAAATGAATATGACAGTACCCCCCCCCCTTCTTCATTTCTCTCTTAATTTCAACAAACGGCTGTGTGTTTGCGCATAATAAACAAAGCCAACTGCCAACATCAGAATTCAAAAGATGACCGTGTACTGATATGAAGTGATATGTGTTCTAACAGAAAGACATGTGAATGTCATGCATACCTACATGTCTGTTTGTGTATATAAGCTAAGCATTAGATCAAGTCCCTCCAAGCTGGCTTTCAGAGCATAATTCTCTGTTGCTCTGTACTCAACAAGAGACTGTATTATTAATGAGTCAACAGTGCTGCTTCTGTGTACCTCTGTGGCACCCATCACACACCCATTTGCATTGATTACATGCCACAGCCCGGGACTGAATAATGTTTACATTGTACTTGGCGGTCAAGCTGGATTGTCATTGTTGTCTTGCTGATCCTAGAAGTGAAAGTGAGACATTTCGAAATGTGAAATCCTCTGGTTTGTCATTTCTTCATAATATTTCGCCTTGTTTTACTGCTTTTGTCCCACAAATGGCTTGTGCGTTGTGACTCTCTGATAGTCCGTATTTTATGGCTATTCAGGACCCATGCTGAAAACGAAATGGAAGCATATTTCAGGACAGGCCCCTGAAAGGGGAGAAAATTGCCAAGGAGAGTTCTTACATTTTTCTACTGGAGGCCCACAGGAATATTTTAGTAGCGTAAGGAGGAAGGGTTCATTACAGAGAGGGCTTCTGTTTCTTAATATTTCGCTGTTTCTATGAGCCCCATTGTTCAGATGAGGTCGTGCATGAGGATGTGAAATCAGGGTTTGTTTTATGCAGACTAGATGTAGTTCCTCAGTGATACATTTGCTTTATTGCTCACAAAAACAAACTTAGGAAGCTACTATATCTCTTGCAATGACCTAATCCTGTTTGAGATTCCTAAGGCCATATTAAAGACCTAAATGTCACTCTCTACATGTCCCGGACCTGACAATTTTTTCTTTTCTTCTCAGCCAGCAGAAATTTTCCGGTTTGAAGGAAATATCTACTGTCATCAAATGTCTCCCATAGCCAAGAAGCACAGTCTGATTGCTGGTTTGTACCATGTCTCTTATTCAGACAGTAGTGGTGTTTTTGATCTCTGTAGACTTTCTTCTTCTTCAAACCCTGTCTCAGTCTTTTCATGCATCCTATTTCCATATTCCTTGCTTAGATTCTGTTGGTTGTGGGTTTTTTCTCTAATAAATTTTAGTTAATGTTAGTAAAGTAATTTTAGTTTAGTTAATTTTAATACACTTTCATAAATTTTAGTCATTCTGACAGATGGTTTTGCCCTTATGGGTCAAGTAACTTGCCAATTGTTTTCCATAGCAACATCTAAAGTTCTCAACCCATGGATTTCTGGTTGGTCTAGTTTCCTAGCCTCTGCCCCCCATTTCTGTGACACTTGATGTAATCACTGGAATGTGGACGTGGGGGCAGCAGTCAAAGTATAACTGGGCTTTCATCCGGCCTTGCACTCTGCTAGACAAGAAAATCACAATGTCAAAATGTAAACAAGCCATTCATTCGGCTCTGGGAGGGGAAGGTGTGGCTTTTATCTGGCCAATGATCAGCAGATATGGACTGTGTGCAGGGTGGAGCTTCTCAGTGGCAACTGCGCGCAGGCCGGCAGGAAGAAACTTAGAATCTGGGAAGCAATTTGTCTTGTTAAACGTGTCCATATCACGTTTAACACTTCTTCATTTAGTTACATTTCCTCCTCGTGGTATGTAAAATATCAGTCATTGCATTACAGGGAACTCTCAAATGAGGTCTTTGGATCCACTCTTAGTCTGACTTCAATTTAAGAGGAGATCTAAGCAAAATCTCTCATTCAGGTGAAATTTCTGTCAGACCTGTTCCAGTTTCCTTCCGATTTAAACGTGCGATCTGTGTAGGACTGACAGTTTGAAGTACAGGTCCCTGAATAAGGGGGGTGTTCCCCCTTAACCACATGGGATGATGATGCTGGGGCATGGGGGAAGGCTGCTGGAAACCTGCCATCCTGTTGCGCTGAGATGTACGTGCCCTGCTTCTGGCTGAGCTGGACTGACCGGTCCTGAATACCTATTGTTCTTTCGGGCTGAGTTGGCTCTCTGAGTCTGCACATATAATTTCCTGGAAGTCAGGCCATCATGCCCTTGTGTGAAAGGAATACTTCTTGACTCTGTGAATGAGTCATTTAAATGTATCACAGCTCACAGCACCCCCGTTTAGATACCTGCATTTTATCACTTGATATTCAGGAAACTCAAGTATCTGCGAAAAAACTATGATCTTCATGCATCTCAGTACTCTTGTCCCCTCCCCTCATCGCTCTTTCTGCACTTTGTTATGTACAGTATGTACAGTGATCCCCTGCTATATCACCGTTCAGGTATTGCGCACCCACTACATCGTGGATTTTTCCCCAACGCATCACAGTTCTCTGATGTGTGTGTGTGTGTGTGTGTGTGTGTGTGTGTGTGTGTGTATATATATATACACATTTACACAACTTATTATTATTATGTTACTCATATCCTTAGCCCGACATCCGCAGATCTCATATGTGTTTACAGAGTGTGTTTTAATAAGTTGAATGTGTTTAAAGCATGTGGGAGGGGTATTTTAAGGCTTAAAGTATTTTTAAAAAAATGTTTATTTACATGGTCTTTCTATATTGTCGATTTTCACCTATTGCTGATGGGTCTGCAACGTAATTTCCGCGAGCAGGAGATCACTGTATGTACTTTTATATTGATGTTCATTTGCAGTTCCTGGCATCCAGTGATTTATGTAAATAAGAGATTATTCCTCTGCTATCATGACAGCATCCGGCACTTATGGTGCAGTGGGGGGGGATCAGTGTTACAATGGACCGTTTTATTTTTCTCTCTCGTTCCCTCATCCACTCTGACCCCGTCAATCACCTCCATTGTCTCTCCTTAGTTGGTACCAAGGATCCAAAAGTACAGCTGTGTGATTTAAAGTCCGGTTCATGCATTCAGGTCCTGCAGGGTGAGTATATGAAGTTTATTTCCTGAGTGCAATCCAGGTTAAATGACCTTCCACGTTTCTGCTGATTAACAAGTCATTTTATTTTATTTTTTTTTAATTGGAAGATATATGAGTCACAAAGTTCTCTATATCCCACGTATCAGGTCGAAAAATTGATGTGTAGTGTATGGAAATTCATTTACATTATTTCGTTTAAAAATGCATTTTTACTTACAGAAAATCTAGCGTAACTATAGATAGTGGGCTCTTTTATTTCAAGGATTAGTTTTCCAGACAAGAAGATAAATGATGGGCCCAAATTGTACCTACTATTAAAAAAAAAACACTCTCACTGATGATTTAAGGCAGGTTAAAAACAAGGGGGTGTGTTCACACACTTCTCAACAAATGGGTGTGTCCAGTAAATCTGTTATTTTCAGTAGTAGTTCAGAATTAGAGCTGCACAGTTGCTTTAATGACATGCTAATGAGCATTTATGGTGTTTTGGCCATAATTCAGTAATACAAGGTTACAACTTCCATTGCAATCATTTTTGTTTGGAAAATGCAATCATCTAAGCTGGATCTCTGCTAACACCTGCAAAAGCAGTGATTTTGTGTGTGTGGCTGCTCATCTGAAATAGCCGATTCTGCAGTAAATCCGATAGATATCTTAAGTGCAGATATACATTTGAACCTTATTATCCCACTCCAAATAGCAAAAAAAAAAAACAAAAACACCAGTGTAGCCATGCTTCTTCTCTGGGTCAAACAATGAAATTGGTCTCATGAAGAACATGCATCTATGATGGTGACAAGTCACTTTTGTAATGAACGAAAGTTCTTTTAAACCTTTAATGTTATTCTTGTTTTGTTTCAGTAAGATGCGCGATATCATTAGTGGGCGGGGTATACGTGATTACCTTTCATTTTCTTCTCTGACTACTATGAACTTTCTGTGTTTGCCTAGCTGGTTCACCATATCTGGAGATGTTTTTAAATGTATCTGCCAGCGTGACATTTTAGGGCTGCTCCTTGGCAAATGAAAACTGAAAGCGCAGAGAAGTATTCAGAGAAGCATTTCTGGACTTTTCTTTTGATTTTGGATGTTGAATTTTGGGTAACAGATTGTATCATTGTTGTGGCTTTTTCATCATTATGCTTGAAACAAATCCTGTGCTAAATGTTTTACCTTCACACAGTCCGGTCTGTAGTCTGGGGTAGTATTTTACATGAACTGAGACAAACTGTTGGCAGCTTCCTGTTAATGTTCATAGCGACGATGATGATGGTTTTGTGTTTGCCAGGTCACCGAGGAGAAATCCTCTCTGTGAGATGGTCTCCACGTCATGAATACATTTTGGCTACGGCCAGGTACATCCAGGCTACCAGATACGCCATTTCTCTCACCTCTGAATATCTTGTGCTGTACTGAATAAAAGTCTTAGGCAGTCAAAGAAAATGTTTAAAACTATTTGTGTATAGGAAAAAAAACACAATTTAACATGAGGAGATATTAATTGAAACACTATAAAAACTAACAATTTATTCTGTCTGTTCTGATTGTTCGACGGCTAGATGAACTCCGCTACTGTTCCCAAACCTCTCCTCAGGGGCACCACAGACATTCTGTGTATTAATTAAATGTCACCAATTAATTAACTACCTTAGTTTGTTAAATAACTCACTGAGGTATTAATTAGCCAAATATGCCATGCTATTGGTCCAGTCAAGAAATACAAGGGTGTATTGCATGAAAATTGAAAATACTGGGGTGACTTTAGGAGAGGTTTTGAAATTGCTCTGAAGGCACGTAACACCATACTTTTACACCAACGATCGTCGACCATCCTTAGAATTTGTAATGGCACTGTATGTCATCCTGTGGTCTCTTCTGTAGTATTTCAGTACAAAAAAAACAAGTATGTAATATTTGTGTTCTGCTATTTTACTATTTTTAGTACCTTAAGGGGAAATTGAGGAGCATGAGCTTCAAACTGTGTAATGCCAAATTGTATTATGGACAACAGGTTGAGATTGAGAGAACAGTTGGAAGCTCATAGGAACTGCAGTGTGTCTCATAGCTCACAGTGCAGTGTTTGTTTCAGCGCAGACAGCAGCGTGAGGTTATGGGATGTCCGGAGGGCTACTGGAAGCCTCTTTGCTCTGGACCAGCACAATGGGGACAGGTCTAAAGCCTCATTTGGTGAGCTCCTTTCCACCACAACCAAAGCCCACACACAGCCTTTCTACTGAATATGACATGTAAAGTTTTCATTTGAACACGGTTTGTTTTTTTGTTAGGATTCTAAAACCAAGAATTTAAGTTTTGTCCAGTTTTTATAACTGAAAAAATACATGAAAATGTAACATTAGAAGTGTAATACATCCATGAGATCATATTTAGTGAAGATACCCTCTTTGTTTCCAAAGAAAATGTGCGGCAATTCTAGTACATTATTTTCTAGATTTTTTTTTCTTTCTTCCAGTTATAGTTAACATAATTTGCTAACTGTATCCTTTTATTATTACCGCCAGCATAACAGGATGATTCATAACTACTGTTTAAATGCTTAGTAGACAAGTAATTGGTTTGAAATGACTAGTCTTTGGTAACCACTGCTATTGGAAGCTGTTAGTCATAATAACCTCTCTTTACTAGGATTACGATCAGCAGGAAAGTGCACAGGAAAATATGGACTAAAACTAACTGATAGTATCATCATAAATGTATGACCCTTATTAAATTGTTTATATTTTTATATAGCTGGTTTTCTAATTAATTTTTAATGCAGATATTGTGTTTTTCAAGTTAAAATAAAGGAGTGGCAGCTGACGCTGATTGCTGAGTAACACGTGTGTTTCCATGGCAGCAAACATGGCCCACAATGGGCGGGTCAATGGGCTCTGCTTTACTGCCGACGGGCTCTTCCTGCTGAGCGCCGGGACAGATGAGCGCATGCGGCTGTGGGAAGCAGCCTCGGGGGAGAATACCTTGGTGAGATACCTGGGTGGGGGCTGCCATGCAGTAAGCTGTCAATTTGGCCAGGCCGCTTGAGTTCATACTAACAGTGCTGGTTTAACACTGCTTTGAATATTTAGCTACATATTTACCTTAGATCATAAATCTTATGTTGTGAGCTGAGGATTTCAGATAGGAATGCAAATGCTGAGGGGATTTTTTGATTCTCATCCTTGGCTCTATAGGAGTGTTACAGCAGGATATGTTTCTTGTAGTTTAAGCTGTACCTCCTTGTTTTTAGTCCATTTACTTTGCCCAGTTTAAATTCCTGTCAGATTTGAATGAAATTCGCAGACAATCTGTAAGTTTTCCAAAAAGCCTGGTCTGGTTTTCCTTTTCATGGTGAAGGTGAATTATGGGAAGGTGGCGAATGAGACTCGGAAGGGCCTGAAATTCGCCGTGTCACGGGGCTGCAGCCCCGAGTTTGCGTTCGTGCCTTGCGGCAGCTCAGTGGCAGTCTACGCCTTGCACACGGGGGAGCTGGTCACCATGCTGAGGGGCCATTACAACAATGTCGACTGCTGCGAGTTTCATCCTGACTACCAGGTTAGGCTGATCCACATTACTCCACCTACTTTTCAATTATTCTGAAAGCATATTCCTTTTTCTCTGTGGTGGTTACTACACCCGGATGCACAGGTATAAATTATCATTGGCTCCCTACACTGGTGTGTTAAAGCAAAACACTTTTTTTTTTTTGAATTGCTTAAATATTTCAACTGTCGGAAGAAAGAAATTAACCTTAGGCTACGTTCTGTAGTTGGCCCAGGTGTGGTATGTGTCCTTCGACCGATAAGCTGTAGCTTTGCATTATTACAGTGAGTAATGCATACTAGGGTGAGGCTGGCTGGGCTGAGATGGTGTTAGCACATCAACAGTCTTATGTGTGGGGTGAGATGATCTATAAGGTATGAGGAAAACCATAAACATGGTGTTGACAGTGCTGTGACACCTCCGCTGTCAGCGGCAGTACTGTACTCTTGGGTTGGCTGAAACTGATTATGTAATGGCACATCCGGTATTCCTGAACCAGTGCTAAGTGCCAGCTGTGTACCTGAGGGGGGATGCCCTGTAATGACATTTAGATCACATAACCCTCCCCGACATCTTGGTCTTGACAGTGAGCAGGATTACTGCTGCAGTGTGCTTGAATGTGACCTTACTGCTGCAGGAGCTGTACAGTGGAGGCAAAGACTGCAATATCTTAGCCTGGGTACCTACACCGCGAAAACCCGACGTGGAGGACGAAGGGCAGCACTCCACAACGGTGGGTCGAGTCTATATGATTTGATGCCCCCCTCCTTATTTAATAAAGTATGGACGCAAACATAAGAAATATTTGTGTGTCAAGGCAGGAAATGGTGGCTGGCTGTTGACACTGGCTTTTGTATAGTTTCCAATTAAATGTCGTACATACCTGGAGTAGCAGAGGCCAAGAGTCATAGTACAGAACACAACATACCTGCTTTGCTGGGTTTTTTTATTTACTGTTAGAGAATTTAAGGTTTCATTTAGGCAACATATTTACAATGCTCACAGAAAGTCTTGCGCAATTCAGTAAAAAATTTATATTGGTTTTATAACAAAAAAATCATGTTTTTTGTTCATTTGATTACATAATATCACATTAGGATCAATCATTAGTTTTAAGTAAAACATTTGTTTCAAGTAGTAATTATTATATAATTATATAATTAATAGTTCTGACACAGCTGTTCTGAATTGAAAGGTTCATTGACAAGCAGTCTCATTGGGTGCTTTTTAGTTAGTAAGACTTTTTCAATAACGTAAAACACAATAATTCATAGCAAAATGGTAAGAACAAAACTGGATGAATCAGTCAAAAAATGATGACATTTGATCATCAGAAAATGCCTGTGCAGAAGATGTGTTGATATGTTCAGCATTGCTTGTCAATGGACTTCTGTCATTAAACTAATAAATTTGCACCATTGTTACAGAATTAAGCAAGTGTCCCAAGACTTTCTGTGAACACTATATGTCACCCCCCCCCCCCTAAAATATGTCTCTAAAAAGAAAAATGTACAGAATGTGCAGCGGGAAGTTCTACATTTCATGGATGCACGTTTGCCGTAGCTGTGTCAGTGTATGACCAACATCTGCTATCGTCACTAAAATGAGCTTCTGAACAGGCTGGGAGTCGGTCCACGCTGAACCCTGCCTTCGAGGATGCATGGAGCAGCAGCGATGAAGATGGATGACACGTGTCTGTGCACACTCCAGGGGACACGCAAAGCCACATGCCCTGGCACAGCCCTAGAAGACCATCCTGATGTGCCATTCATCTAGCTGGTCTTCACAAAGACATTTTGGTCATTTCTGTTTTCTTTAGTATTACCTATGGTAAACCCTACTGATTTCAGAGTATAGAGACGTATCCCTTTCACATTAAATTTCAGACTTCTGTTCATCTGTACTTCCCTTTTTTTAATATAGCAAAATCATTCTTTCTCTTATGATTGTACTGATGACATGTGCACTGCTTGTCCGAATACCTTCATTAGCTCAGTTCTCTGTCCAATATTTCCAGCTGGTTTCAATGCTTCCTGTATTTTACATAAATCATACCTCTAAGTTTTGTTGTAACTATACAGGAGTTAAGAATTTTTCATGGTTTTGCTGATGCTGAAGGTGTGGGGGTGGGCTGAGAGAATCCCCTCTTTGCGGTTCCGCTAGGCGAACAGCTAACTTACACAGCTTGTATTCTAAAGTCCCTTCCCTGAAATCTGCATGAAAAACGGACTTAATGGCTGCTGCTGTGCAGATGCCGCTGTCCTCCTGTTACGTCTGGTCAGCCAATGGGCTACTGGGTTTAACCTGTTTGGCAGAAACAAGGACTGATAATGCAAAACAGTTTGTTATGGTTGACTTTTCTGTATCAGTACTGAGTGCCTTCAGTGTCATGCTTTGTGTGTTTAAGCAGTTTTTAATTAACACGGATCAAATGTTTTTGCTTGCTTCAGTTAACTTGGTCTTACACTTCACAGCCAAAATGTTAGACTATGTCTGCTAGATTACCATAACCCAGTCTGCTCCACTACAGAATATACAGAATATTCAGACCATCTAGAAATTGCTTTAAAAAGTTAACTGATTATTAGTGCGTGTACATAGTGCATATTCTATTGCCAATGTTTCTATAAAACAGCAAATACACATATTAAGTTGTTTTGAACATAAACATCTACTAAGCATCTAATAAAAAACATACCTTTGAAAACAATGCCACACAGGTCCACCTTATGAAACTGAGTCAGAAGCTGAGAGGGGGGGAAAAAGTATCCAAGTAATGACAGAATGAATGCTTTCTACAGCACTGAATAAATATATATATATATCTTCTGTGGGACGGGACAACTTTTTTTGCCAAACTGCAAACAAATCCTTCAAATAAAACACACTTCGCTAATGCGATACACCTACTTAGTTATAACATTACATATCACGCTTCGCCCTGGAGTTTCGCACTAATTTGCAAAAAAATACAGGCATCTCTTAAAGGGATCGTCTTACCGGGGAGCGAACAAAAGCATCGCCGCCAAACGATACAACGACAAACCCATTTGTCCTTCAGGGTTTTAAGTAGCCAATAGGAAGACACTTGGGTTATGACGACTTGAGTACCTGAGACTTTTTTTATTTGCTTAATTGCACTATTAACATACAGTTAATGACTTTTACCTGATTGGCTCAAACGGGTCACATTGAGCGTCTGCACTAATCAGATTTGAGTATGCTTAGGGAAAAAATGCGTGTGTCACATGGGTGGGGACTGGCTCCTGAATAAGTGAGACTTCATCGACCTTGTCTTAATTGTGTACGACTGAAGGGTCAAGCGGGTGAGTTTGCTGGAAGAGAAAAAAAAAAAAAAAAAAAAAACGGCTGGTTTACAGTAATTGTCATCAGTTAGTTATGTAGTTGAGTGTGTTTTTTTTTTATATGAATTTACTTTGTATACCTGGAGAGGCTTTTGGCATGATTGGTAATGGTATGCTACCGTTTAAAGTTATACTTTCTTATCTCGCTGTCGCTGTGTTACTCTCTTTCTTGCATGCTAGCCTCAGGATGTGCCGCACTGGAATTTTTCCCGTCTGCTGCCTATGGAGTATTTAACAAAGACTTGGCGCTCCCGTTTCTCCGTGCACCTGTCGCGGCTTCCGTCATTTTGTATCCCACCCTGCTGTAATCTTTAAGCTGTGTCAGTTTTCGGCCGACTGTGACGGAAATCAGTAGCGAAAACTCTATCTCCATCTCTTAAACTGTTATGTGGCTCAGCTTTTCTTGCTCTCTAGCAAATAATTAGTATCTTTGTTGGTCTCGTCGTCCGTCATTGTGCTCGGTACCTACAGGTGACTGGCAAAGAATGTTCCATTCAGTCCGCATGGGCGCGGTTATTTAAGATACGTCTAACTTTGCTAAAGTCGTGGACGGGGATTCGTGGCATTTCTATGAAGCGTTTTAACCGAGAACATTTGTTATATAAAATTATATTTTATATTGATGATATATATAATGGTGAGTGAAACTCACTGGCTCAAACTCGGAGACTGCCGGGTGTTTCCCGAAGTTTCTCCGCGCCTTACCCGTGGTGGTCCCGGAGATTCCGTGTTGTTGCTTGGCAACGGACGGCTGCGAGATCAAGTCGTAACAAGAGACCGCCAGACCGGGTGTTAATTACTTTCGCAGTAAACCTTGTATGCCGATACGAATACTACAAAATGCATGGGTATCACGATTTGGTGCCCCCCACCCCCCCGGGCCGCTGGCTTGCGTAATCTGTATGTTTTTAGATGCTTAATTCGCAAGACTTTAATTGGCTATACTGGTAAGTGATCTTTGGGTTTTGTAAGTTTTAGATACCGCAGATAATTGCGATAGTGTTGGAGGATGTTTCTGGAAGCAACATTCCAGAATCTTGCACAACCTGTCTCACCGAAGAGATCAGCATGGAAACCATAACACGTGTGGCTTTCCAAATGGCTGGTCCTCTGAACTGGTTCGTACTCCTGAAATGACTCATTACGCCTGTGTATTGAAACGTGATACTTCTGGACATCCTCCTTCGTATCATTGACATGACCACTGAAACCACCATTTAACTTGGTGGAATGTCTAAGACCTTGAGCCTTTTATGTGTCCAGTGGTCTGACAGCAGCGTGTATAGTAGGGGAACTCGTCATTTCCGTCGAATGAGAATTTTAGCATATGAGACTAGGTGTGTATCAGTTGGTGACCTGTAGTAGGAGGGGCCTGGGTGTGTTGCTAGCGTGTAACTGGGCCTCGTGCAGACTTGCAAAGTGGAACATGTTGAGGATGTACGTGCCACACCTCAAACACAGGACTGGTTGCCTTTTGTCTTGTTGTGCTGAATGAGTTCATCGCTTCTTGGGCATGTAGGTGAGGTTCATTGGGTACGGCCTGTTGAAATATGATCAGGTTGTGAGACCTATATCTGGATAGATTAGTTTTGTTTCGGGGGGGGGGGGGGGGGGGGGGGGGGGGGG
>JABFEA020000043.1:28390724-28405954 GCA_019775915.2 Cyphomyrus plagiostoma
CTAATGATAATAATACATCTAATTGTAATAATTTTAGATGCATAATATCTGGTTATTGAGCGTTGATGACGTCATATATAAATAATATGCGGCCCGTGAGACTTGAACTTGGACATAGTGCGGCCCACTGCAAAAAAACGGTTGAGAGCCACTGATTTAGATGTTACAAAAGCAATTTCAGACTAATTACTTCTGACATGAATTAATCTGGTTATATCTAAATATATCCTTTCAGAATTCATTTAGCCTCAGGGTTATAATACAAATGTTACAACCAGAAATTAAAGTAATAAAAAAGAATCTTGTGTTGGATGCTGCATGTGGTATAGAAATATTTGGGGTGTTTCCACTGGTGACTGTTGGATCTCGACCTTCTCAGAGTATGTTGAAGGAAGCACTCTGGTGTTTAAAGAGGCTTCCTTGGAACAGAAACTCTCATTAGACTGCAAACTACTACACTTCACTACAATCTACAGGGACCTATGTGGTCAATGTTTTACTCCATGACATGGGTCTCTGAAAAACACGATTGATCTGTAACAATTTTAAACTAAAGATAATGACCTTATAATGGGCAAATATCACTACTTTTTATGGACAGTCCTGTAGAATCACATACATCTGAAGATAACAAAGGTGGGAGTTGAAGTATGTTTTTATTGGATGGAGCCGGAAAACTGGAAGCAGACCAGAGTGAGCTTCTATCTGCAGGGCATGGAAAAGCGTTGAGGAACTTATTCTGTAATGGGGGTGGGGAGTCAAAGCTGATCTTGCAAAGGTTTTGTGGCAGGGCAAAGGGATTAACTTCCCATGGTGTGTGTGTGAGTGTGTGTGTGGGGGGGGACAGCAAAGGAAATGGCAAAAATTATACTTTTATTGTATGAAAGTATAGGTTTTAAATACACTGTACTGTGTACTATTTTATTATAACATCCAAAAGGCAGAACGTTTCCGGAACGGCCATCCTGCCAAAATCTCCCCAGAAGCAAATGTCATGCAGGAATTGGCAGCCATCCTGACATCAGCTGAGACCAGTGTTCATCAGAAAGGCAGCAGTCGAGGTGAAAATCAGCGCTAACTTAAATGCCTGTCCTCAGGACATAAGCATCATGTTCATGAAGAGAGAGAGACCTGGAATGGTGTTCTGTGGACAAATTAACTAGAGGCATAGAGGTGGTGGTCCAGACATACATGCCATTGAAAAAGTGGCAGAGAACGGAAATTACGAGTTCATACAAACCAATACCAATAGGGGTGGGAAAATGTCCTCGGTGGTATTTATGAGTTATTAGTGTATGAAGCATTTTATTGTGGTCTGTTGATTGACGATGCTAAACCTTGCATATCTAGTTGAATATGGGGGAGAGAATTTCTTTTCCTTTACGGACAAGTGGTGGTTTATTCACAAAAATTCACACACACACACACACACACACACACACACACACACACACACACATATACACAGTCATGTAATCATATCTTTTTGAGGACCGCTCATTCATTTCTATGGGAAAAATGCTAATGCTAACTATGACAACCTTAACCATAAGAAACCAAACAAAATACAAGAGTTTTTGCATTTTTAGTTTTTTCATTTCAGTCACGGATGTTTATAAAACAGGAAACTGGTTTCCCATAAGGAAAATAATGGGTATTCATAACATTGTGGGGACAGTTGGTTCCCACAAAGTAAGGTATACCTGAACCCCCCTCCACACACACACACACACACACACACGCACACACACAGACCAGGTATCTATATCTTTGTAGGGAATCTCCATTAATTTCTTTAGGCAAAACACTAATCCCAGCAATGACAACCTTAATCCCTACCCAACACCTACCCTAACCTTAACCACAAATAACAAAACTAAATGCGAGACTTTTGGTTCTTTTAGTTTTTTGATTGCAGTCACACATTTTTACAAAACTGGGTGAGAAAAATTTCCCCACAAAGTCAAAATTTAGTACCCATAATGTAATATATACATGATACATACACACACAGAAATGCATTTGCACATTTTTTTTTGTATGCACACTTATTTTTATGTGGATTTTTTTCACAGCAGTTTGCGTGTGTGGATATTGGATGATATTGGATGTCCTTCCTCTGTTGTTCTGAGTGTATCATGAATGATTTTATGTCTTGTGTACTTTACAGCCCCAGAGCTTAGAATGCAGAACAGTTATTTAGAATACTCACATCTTCACAGTGGAAGTCACTTGAACAGACATCCAGCATGTTTGCTTCTCATGAGCTAGTTTTCCAGCTTGCCTCATTAGCGTTCAATTGCCTCGTTGGCAAACAGACATAATGCATTCTAAGGTATGTAACAGCAGCACTGGAAATTCCCACGTTTCAGGGTTCTCTGGGAAGTTTGCTTAGCTGACAGACATATCCCTTTGGAGCTGCACCGCTTAATTACCATTGAAATTATTCTGGAGGCAAGAGCGACTCCGACCCAGTACTAGCTAGATGCACCTAATAAAGTGCACACTGAGGATATTTTGAACCTTTATGTAGTGTAGTTTCATGGGGTCTTCCAAGAAACTTTGTAAATTGACAAAATTCTATCATTATCATATAATCTAAATGGGGTTTCCCTTAAAAAATAAATATTAAAACCTCTGTCCCTTAGTTGTTAAATACTTGATTGTATTTGAGACAGGCGCAGCCTCAGAATACAAAAAATATTTTGGTAAAAAACATCAATGGACAAAGTTGTGCTCAAAGGGCTGGATAGTACTGAAGGAGAGAATTTAGATACAATTAAGGTTAATCTGGACCAAAAATAGGGGCGTGACAAAGGAAGAACAATGACACAAACGTCCAATAAGAATACAGTGCGGCACAAGCATGGCTGCAAGCAGCAGCAGGATCATTGGGGCTTAAACAGATCCCAAGTCTGACATACTGTGCTGTGTTAGCAAGCATGTTTGCATAGGATAGTATCCCTTCTGGAAGCTTTTGTCTTTGATAAAGCCTTGTCTGTCTCTGAAGACACTGACATCTGAAACTGAATTCTAAAGATGCACGTTGTTGTTTGTCTGCTGTGATGACATCACTCAAGGTATCGTACACGGGGTGAGGTCATGGCCACACCTACTCAATGAGCCAGTGATGGGTGACTGATTATTAAGCACATGCATGTGAATACACAGCATCATGAATGAAAAATGACTGCTCTGGTAACAATATTCCACACAGCCTATCTCTCTGACCTCATATGCATGCAATGCTGGATTATCCCAGTGGATTATAGACCATATATAAGTTATAAATGTGCACCTCTGTATCATGCTCTGCATATTAGTTTTAAATGTTCTGGATTTTGTTTTTATTGGGAAAGATATATATCTGATTGTTAGAATTGCATAGCATTATATAATTTTCAGGACATATATCTATAGAGTGAGAATCTCAAGATTCCATCCATCCATCCATCCATTTTCCAACTACTTTTCTAGTACAGGGTCACTTCAGGAAGCACAAAGTATAGGTCAGTTGAACATTCTGGATGGGATGCCGCTCCAGCGTAGGACAAACTTACAGTCTGTTCCTGTTAGCCTGGACAAAGACTCAGCATAATACCAGAGCGCAGAACCCCCCTCCTAAGATATGCCACCACCTCCTTTATCTTTATCTTCATGCTATTCCACTCTCAAGATGCTAATTTTCCCAAATTAAATTTGAATATTTCCCTTCTAATAGAGCTGGGGAGGAATGGGAGGCTTTCAGACGGGATTCATTTTAACTTGAGTCACATACATGTAAATGCTGTTCCTGACAAGCTGCAAGTCAGTGTGTTATTTGAGTTTTGCTCTTAAAGTTTGTTGTTTAACTTCTATGTGAAGATATTATGGTCAGTGTATCACATAGATTATGCGACGTTACCTGAATGATATGCAGAGACAGTGAGAGAGGAGTTTGCAGATGGGCCCTAACTGCAGCTGACCGTGAATCTGCTGCCAAATGCCAAACTGATAATTATTCCAGTATATCTTCGGACATGGTGAACCCACAAGGGGACACACTGTTAATCTATATTTGTATTGTTATGTATGTACAGCAATTACTACAGATAAATCATTTATAATGTTTCCTACAGTGGCTTTGAAGGGTGAGTCCGGAGGTCGTTTATAATCAATCGTCCATCAGTACATTTTCTCGTCCGATGCTGGGTCATAGTGGGTCTGGACTCTGTCCAAAGAGAGACAGGACACGGCAGGAAACAGGATGCCAGTTCATCTCAGTGCAGAAAACAACACTTTATGGACAGTTTCGAAGACACCAAGTCACCTTCAACTGCAACCCACTTTACTGAGGGAGGGAACTGGAGTACCTGAACTAAATCTATCAGGCCACAATTAAATAAATTCCACAGCTGGAGCCCATCACTGAACCCTTGACCCCGAAGGCATGAGCCCACCGTGTTACCAGCGAGCCGCCACTCAGCTGCTTGGTTCACGCCACCTTTCCCTTATTGCCAGAGCCTATTTATATTGCTGTGTGTGCTGTTTGCTTTGTTAGTAACTGCCAACAGCAGCCCCTTTGCTGTCGGCACAGATTGCCTGAATAGTAGAAGGTTGGCATGAGCAGCACTTGTGTTTCACCATTCTTGACATCTATCCATGATGAAAGTGAAGTGTAAAATGAACCATGGTCTGGTAAGAAATCCCAGCGTCACACACTTCTCTTTCCCAGTATCTGTAGGCATTTCCCATATTCTAATAGCATCTATCAACTCTTGAATCGAGAAGCAAACCTCAGACCTTCCAGAAGAAAGGACAAAACGCAGTGAGGTCGCAGTTTTCCTCATCATCATGAGTACATGGTCCTTGCGACTGTGTGGTGGCGACATATTATTTTGATGAGAAGCAAAAGATCTGCTTCTGGTGCCACTGCTTCTATGTGTGAATAACGGGGACAAATTGACCTTGTGTAAGGGAGACCATCTGTACCCTTGGGCTCACCTTGCAGGGCTATTGCCTGGCATCCAGCCTTTTGCTGTGGGTCAGCTCCTGCATTCGGAAGAGAGCAGCCAGGCCACCAAAAGCTCATGTTTCCCCCGAAGACCCATCGACACAGCTGTCTGTTACCGCTGCCCAAGGCAAAAGTCTTTCTGTGCTGTCAGTAATCAATGTGCTTTTACAAAAGCCCTCTGTGATGCATTCAGCCAGCAGCCAGTCCAGTGCATGCTGGGAGTTTTGAGAGTTTCTGTTATAACCAATACACACACACACACACACACACACAAACAGGTTTGTAATTATATCTTTATGGAGACTCTCCATTCTTTTTTGTGCAGAAAACTTTAATCCCAGCATGACAACCCTAACCCCTACCCAGTCCTGACCTTAACCAAAAGTAACCAAACTAAATACAAGACTTTTGGCATGTATATTTTTTGATTGCATTCACAGATTTTTGGGGGACCTGAGAAAGGTCCCCACAACATTAAAAGAACAGGATTTTATAACATTATGGTGGACATTTGGTCCCCATGATGTAATATAAACATAATCCACACACACACACAAAAGTCATTTGGTACACTTTTAGTGTTTTTGATTGCATTCACAGATTTTTATAAAATTGAGTTTCTCCTTGTAGTGACTGGTAGATGGTCCCCACATGGTAAAAATAGCAGGTTTTATCGCATTGTGGAGAAATCTTGTCTGAAACACAGGGATGACTTGGTAGTATGATGAGGTCAGGGTTCATGCCCATCTGCCCACATATTATTAATTTATAACTAGAGAAAGTAAATTTATTCTGCATGTGAGAGGCAGTGTCTGCAAGGTGTAGCCCGGCTTTGTGGGTCAGCGATTTGGCCCATTTAAGTCAGAGAGCTAGAGGATAGGTTTCGGTTGGCCTGCACATCACATTCCAAGGGTGTTCATAAAATTGTTCTGTTCTATAGTCTATTTTCTTTGTCCTGTGGATCCATCTGAAGATCGCTTGTTTCCCAACAGACATAAGTTGGGAAGACATAAGTTTTTTTAAAAAAAATAAAATTAGGTCAGAGAATTAAAGCAAGTTACCTTCCTAGTACCGTACTTCCTAGTTGGTAGTATCGGCTCAGGCCGAAGTGAGCCAGGAACCTGTGGTAAGCAACAATGGCTTGAATAAACATTTCGACTGAAAACGTTTTTCATTTATGTTTCAAAAAATAACATTTTTTTATTTTATTGCAGATTGAGCCCAGGTCGCATATACAAACCACACTGCTGTTCAGCCATACGTTGAACATTTGATGGTAGCTGTCCTCTTAACGTCTCTGGTTCAAGTCCTCTATCTCCCAGTTGCTCTTGCTCATAGCCAAATTAAGACTAATTAGCTAATCTGAGCTGCTCTCTATGCTGTGACCATCAGATTGATTTCAATCGTGGTTGGAAATATAATTAAAAAAACAAGCCTCCCATTCGAGTCCCTCCTATTGCTGGCTCTCTGTATATGAGATAGTTTCATTAACTCTGATTACTGAGCCTGATAGTACAGACAGCATGATACCCTAACGCCCTATGGTAGGGCGTGCTTCAGCTGCACTGCAGCAATGGAGGCAAGCCCGTTTAACGTGAGAAACTGAGGATGACGTGTAGCATCCCTTGTGACGTCTTCAGAATATGTTCTGCTTAAACCAAGAAAAGAAGTTTGGCTTTTTTCACATTATAATTACTATTATCAAAATCACCAAATCACCAACAGTAACAGATTGCACATAAAAAATCCAAAGTAGATTTGTTATCATTCAGCTTTTATGTAATGAAAAGCATAAATTGATATGCTTTTCCTGCAGAAAAATAATTCCTAATTTATTAATAAAATTTGTTATCCAGTATAGGGTTATGCTGAGACCACAGCCCATCTCAGGCTGTTTAAGACAAGGATAATCGAATATTTGCACTCTGAAAGGTTCAATGTCTAAAAAAATGTGCAATTTGTGAGGCTTGCTTGCATGAATCTTGCCTTGCATTTAAGTTTGAAATTGTGTAGGTTATAGGAATTCATAACATCTTTCTTGCCGTTTCAATTTTTGGCAACACTTTACCTAAATAAGTCACTATAATACATTATAGATACCTTAATAATGCATTATAATATATTCATAAAGCATTATGGACACTTCATAAAAATTATAATTACAGTCGTACCTCGGTTCTCAAACTCACTAGAACTCGAATTTCTTGAAAGTCAAACAAACCCGTTTGACCTAGAACTCAATCTGAATATCGGAAGTCGAACCGTGAACGCTGACCTAATAAATATTGTACGCGCCAGGAAATGAATCATACTACAATGCAATTCTTCCTAGAGTGCCTTCATACTAGAATGCCTTCTTCACAGACTGGAAAATTAACAGTGGTGGTTCCAGTTTGTGCAGCCGGGTGAGAGGTCGCAATGCATAACCATAATACATTGCGTCAGGATCAGAATGCATTGCTTTAAGCCAACGCCGTAAGCAAGTTGAACGCACCCAATGACCGGATTGGGGAAACAAACTGAAACGCGGAGTTAATACAGAGGACTAATGACAACAACCAGAAACAGCTGATCACATGGGGATCCCATACAAGGTTAACGAGGGGGCGTGGCACATGGATGGAGCGGACGATCGGGGCAGTACAGGGGTAATGTTGGGATAAGATCTTTATTGTTTTGGAAGCCATTAAGAAAAAATGTTCTTCTTGTTTTATCCTGTTCATTTTGTTTTTAAATGCTAAAAAAACATATTTAGGGAAAAATTAATTGGTTTTCCATTATTTCTTATGGGAAAAATTCGATCAGAACTCGAACTTTTTAGGATTCGATCCGGAGTCCGGAATGGATTAAGTTTGAGAACTGAGGTACCACTGTATAGCTATTTTTATTATGCCTTATGAATTCTCTATGAAGCTCTCAGGTAAAATGTACTTTAGATACCTTCATAATGAAGTACACAGCATTCTTAATACTTATATTGACCATTATAATGCATTGTGAAGGTAGCAATAGTGCATTATGATGACTGCTTTAATTACTGCATTTTTTTTATAGCCAGTGGAATGACACCTTCTCCATGAATTGGTTGCGCATACTGAGGTTAACATGAGCAGCTGCCTCCCCCCTGCTGTTTGTGGTCACCTGACCATCACCGAAAGACAGGGATTAGGGCAGGGCAGATGCAGAGAAAAAATTCCATGGCACTGGATTGACACGGCCGTCTTCCTCCCTCTGTTAGTTCTTCAGCCCTCCTAGGTCCAGCCACCCCCACAGAGAAACTTGTTTTGGGGGGGTGTTTGGAGAGCAGCGGGAGCGTCTGATTGGCTGAAAGGCTGGGAGCTCCCTGACTCTCATCATTTCCAAAGCGGTGTGCGAGCATGAGCCTTACACTTACAGTCAGAGCAGAGGCCAGACTTTCTGTGCTGCAGCCACTGTCTCCTGATCTGCTGCACATTCGAAATCTGCAGCCTTTCGCTCTGGGGGGATATTTACACAGGTCATTCGGCACGCTGCGGCCCAGAGAGACTCTCTCTCTCCAAGGAGCAGAGTAAGTTGCTGTTCGTCTCTCCCCCCGCTCCCCCCGCTCACCCCTCCCCTTCGTCCTCTTCCTCCTCTCGCCGATTGCAGGCTGGTCGGCGCTGTCTGCAGCGGACGCCTCCGGGTTTCGCGGGTGAGGCGTGCGACGGTCTTGTCTACGTTGGCAGCGTCTCCGGTGGAGAGCCGCCGTCTGCATGAGTGTGTGGATCTGTCAGTGTGGGAGCGCAGGTGTGCATATGCGTGGTATGGCGTAAGGGGTGGGGGGGACATAACAGGAGCCGGGTCGGGGTTTATTGCAAAACTCCCTCCTCTCCGAATTTAGCAGCAAAGTTGCTGTCAGGTAAAACTATCCCGACGGGCCGAGCCCAGAACGTCCCTGTGACTTTCAGACTGAGACTGTGGCTCTATTAATAGAAAAGCTCTCTCTGTACTGCAGTGGCACCTCAGAACTCTGAGTGGTGGCTTTCAGGAGATGAGGGACAGCAGAACCTGATTCTGCTCCTGTCATCCCTCAGCCTAGGCGACGAAGAACCAGAGCGCCACCTCCGAACTATTCTAAACACGAGTCGACTTCTGTAACCACGGACAGGCGTGTTTCTTTAGCGAGATAGCAATGTCGCGGCCGGCTCAAAGTGTTATGACAGGCGTGTAGGTCTTTTGATTACTATCAAAGTTTAGAGATGTTGCAGAAAAGTGCCAATGCAGAATTTGGGAATGAATATTTATTTGCTTATTTCATCAAAGAGCAAAAACTACCGGGACACTTCTATCAGAAGCTAGAACTGATGCAATACTTAATACAGTTGAGCAACATGTATTATGTTCTAATTTGGTTGGAACTTTTCAAACTCGAGATAAACCAGTAAAATCCTGAAGAGAGAGCTGCCTGCAGTATTACGATGATCTGGTAACAAACTTTGAGATATTGTGCTAGAAAATTAGTAATGGTATTAAAATTTTGCCTCGGTTGGTGTTTCAAATGCAAAAGTTGGTCTTTTGCTTATAAGCCACTGAATGAGTCACCTTTTTGTTATTAACAAATATCTGGTCTTGTGGGGCGTTGGGCATGCTCTGACGTGGAGGAGCTGTTGCTGAATAACCCCTTCCTAAAGTTTAAGGATCTATGCTAAATCAAACATTTAGTCATACAAAAACGGTAAATACAATAAGCTGCTTAACTTAAAATGTGTTTAGGATTCGTGCCCGTTGCTTCCGGGATAGGCTCCGGACCCCCCGCGACCCAGTAGGATAAGCGGGTTGGAAAATGGATGGATGGATGGATAGTTACCAGGGAAACCACAACACTTACTGCTACAATTACTTTCAGTCGCAAAGTGAATTACGCTCCTGTATGGAGATAATATTTAACATTTCAAGTCTTTTCTGGATTTTTCTGGTTCTGCAGAACCTTGCAGGTTCTCATTCTCCTGCTGTAGCATATTGTCACTTTAAAGCGACTGACCTCTGTCCTAGTATGAACAGTCATGTGCTGGTGCAGACCAAGTGCCACCCTAACATCCAGCTGGGTTTCAGCTATTGGTAGCATAACCGTGGTGTGGCTGGCTGTTGGAGATGAAGAGGGCCCTTGCTCTCCATCCCTCGTCTACTGACAAGACCTGCCCGGAGTGTGAGATGTTCCAGCACAAGCCCCAGAAGTGTTTTATACCCTTAGGCATGAAATGAACTGTATTCTCTCACTGAATCACAGTGTTTTCATAAGACAGTATCATGGGTAATACCCTACATCTACTTTGTGTACTTTGAGCATCAGAAAATGCCTAGAGTAACATATGCATTTGCACTTGTGCTTTGTGTCAACATGCTAGCAGCATATAGTGTTTACAGTTTAAAAAGTCTATTCGTTTCGATAACACTTCAAAGAAGAACAAGTCCAACATGCATATCAAGGAACTGGCTAAAAGTGTTCAATACAGGTATATGTCATTAAGGGCATTAAAGGTGCTCATAAATGATCGTTTAAGAAGTGCAAACGCATGCAAATCATCAATCACAGCTAAATGACAGTTTCGCGAAAATGGCATCTGGAAAGCCGTTGTGTCAGGGTTCAACTGACTGTCTATGGGAGCAAAATCACCCAAATTCCACATGCAAACATGAACACTAGACACGCAACCCTCCAACTCTACAGTGCTAACCAGCAAGCCACAGCACCACCCCGGGAGCAGAAACTGTAAAAAGTAAAGCAACATTTTTAAGGATGATGAAAGAAATTTCTTAACTAAAAAGCAGTCATGTAATCCGTATAAGAGCAATCAACTAAATACGACGAACTGTTTGATGAACAAGCTTTTCCGTTTAAATGAAGAGCTCTAAAATACAAAGTGAACAGTGAGGTTCGGAGCCGGGGGCCTCATTATGCAGATACACAGGGAGCTGCAGTTCTAATTAAATCATATTTATGCTGGAGCCAGTTCTTTTTTTCTAAGCAATTAACTACTCGTTTAACCAGTGCTAATCTTAGAGATTTAGCAGTGGTATAAAGTTTACTAGTCCTACCTCTGCTGCATCTTGCAACCTGAACTAATGTTTGGGTTTGTGTAGTTGCAAGGGACTAAATCATCTTTCTGTCCCAGGACTGTGAGAATATTTCTTAGAAGCTAACACTATAGATTTATTAGTACAGAATTCATATTTTTTTGGCAATTACTTTAATATGTCACTAGGGGGTAACATGTAAGGACAAATCATCCAAAACAAATAAATAAATGTTATTTTAAAAATTGCAGATGTTCCAAAGCAATAACTTTTTCTATCCATTGCTAGAGATCAATGAGCATTTAAAAATTTGCCCTCATTATGTAGATAAGACGTTATTTCCTCTGGCCATTCAGATAATTATAAAGAATAAATCTTCATGCTCATTCTGTTATTGAGTGTAATTCATTCTTTTATCTTGTTGCTGCTGTTCTTATTCTTTTTTAATTGTTGTTGTTGTTGTAGGTAATGACTTATAGTCAGGGATTGACATGACTGGTATGCAAGTACGCATAGCAGAACAACCTTTAAAAGTGATACATGCAGCAATCCATTGTTGTAACCGCGTGAACGTGTATGTATTTTATGTGCATTTGCACCGATATGACGAGAAATGATTGCATATTTTAACTTTTATATGCTAATTTGTACTTCATTTGCGGTATCGAGTATTGCTTTTAAACGCTGAACGCGTACTTGCGTACCAGTTATGTCAATCCCTGTTTATAGTACTTATCGATGCATCAAGTAAAGTCTGGGCTACAGTGAATACTGTTTCAATCCAAGCTGTGCCACATTATCCGTATGGGGCCAACAGTTCCGGATAACGGGCAGTTGGTGAGCATTCCCGGGGGCATGTCGTATGAACTGGTTCTTTCTCTTGTCCTTGCTCTGCTGAAGAGCCACATGCTGTCTACAGGCCTGTGGGCGGAATGAGAGCAGCATTCCACTCCACATAAGCCTGGGTCCTGTAGAGTCACGGTCATCTCGGGAAGGTTATGCTAATCTGACCCCCCCCCTCCCTGCAGGAAGGGGGAGGTGTACAGGCATAGTCATTACAGGTTGGGAGAAAAATTATTTTTAAAAAATGCAAGGAAGAAGCTTATCCTATACTTGTCCTAAGAGCTTAATCTTAAAATTGGTCTAGGTGCCTCGTTTAAATTAGCCATAACGTGACCTAATCCCGTCAGATCCTCATTTCTGGGGTCTAGGCAGGTACAGGTTGGTTGCAAAAATTCTGTCTTGGCCACAGTTCCCAAAAAGTTCAGCTGCAGCAGCACTTTTAATTCCCAGTGGAAATTTGATGTCTCCGGAATTCCCTCACCTAGAACGACATATCCATGTCCTAGATAAAAAATAGACAAGGACAAATGGGTAGATGGCTTAATGTTGTGGTCTCACGACGTGACTGCCAGTGAGATTTAAAGAAAGCAGCGCATCTGAAAATGGCCACTGGAGTTCACCTTCTGTCACAAACAAAAACATACAACAGCAATGATGATAACTTGGTTCCATGGACTTTAATTACTGCAATGAAGAAAGGATACATAATTATCACTTAATGTAACCTCTCTCTGGAGATTGACGTCCAATGAAATTTAGTGATATTTAAATTTAGTGGTATGATATCTGCAGGTGTGCTATTTTAGAGTCTCCCTCACTTTTTGATACACAAAAGGTATTCTGTAATGTTCCTAAACAGGTATATGTAAGGCATCACCTCCATCCAACGCATCCCTACCTTCCACTTCATATGCCCTGAAATGGGCTCCAAGCTCCTAGGCAGGAGTTGCATGACATTGGCCTTTCAGCTTTAATATTTTATATTAAATATTAATATAAAATAAGCCTATATTTTATCTATGTTTCAGCTTATTTCTTTTTCTTGATCCCCTACTTTAAAACACAAACAATAAGATAGCCTGTCATTGAACAGCACGCTTACACGAAACCAAAAAACATAATATTTTATTAATTCAAACAATTCAATTAATGCAAATTCATTTAGCAGGAGACTGTGGTTTTCTGTGCTTGTCTCTGATTTTCAGTGAATGTGAAAAGGAATTTTAACTACATTCAATACATAAATATTAGGACCAGTGTAACTTCTTCATTGTATGATCTGATGTGTCAAACCTTTTAAACTTACCTGTCTTTCAGGTTCTAAGGCCCAATATTCATATGTAACCTTGATAATAATGTTTATGCCTGAATTGATTTAAATAACATTTTAAAACGAAATGGAATATTACTCATATTTTTGAAGAAAGTTTAAAAAGTTTATTACCTTGACTCTACATGTGAAGACTTAAAGGCCCTCTTCCTAGTGTCAATTATTTAAAAAAATGAATAATCCATAATGACATCAGTGTACCACAGGATAATTTTAACTACCAAGCAGAATTTCAATTGGGAAAATCACATAGTGACCCAAACACGGAGTGTAGTTTAATCTTCATACTTTTCAGCTTTTGAAAAGAATGGGATGTTTCTGTTTTAATACTAATTCCATGAGAGGAGATTTATTTTTCAAGGTCAGAAGGGATAAACACGAAGATTATATTCTTTCTCATTACACTGTATCATTCTAAGAATGTGAAAACATTTGACGTTCACAATAAGAGACTCTATTATGTATCTTAACAAAACATAAAAAACCTATTTTTGGAAGTAAACGATCCCAGGCATCTGTTTGACATTCTGTCTCTGGAAGTTAATCATGTTTAGATTAGTGTGGGGACCAGAGTGTGGCTCTCACGAGTCTGCTGTTCTGCTGCTGTAAACACTCAGTGACTCTCCCGTCAAATAAACAATGGATACCTTTGGGCAAGATAAAAAAAACGAACTGGATAACAGTATGGGCCTGGGCAGTGGAACAGGTCACTGCGACATTCTGAATGACAGAGGCTGAAAGCTCTTGCCGTCCTAAGTAATAAAATAATAACGATAATAGTTCATAGAGTATATGACCACCTTTGGGGTGATTTCACTTAAAAGTAGAATAGTAATATCTCTTTTAAATTTTAGAAAATTTTATATTCTTTACTGTCACTTACTGTTGTGTGACATTATGATGAAGTTCGCTAGGTGTCATTTTCAGACAAGAAGTGGTTGGGCCACCGTTAGCTTTGATTATGGTGCACATTTGTCATGGCATTGTTTCCACAGGCTTATGCAACATCTCGCCCTTTATTTTCATCCAGATTTGCATTCATTTCTCACCAAGATCCTGTATTGACTGTATTGATTTGAACCACTCCATAAAGCCTCCTTTATCACACCCCAAAGACCTTCAGCGAAGTTAAGGTCACAACTCTGTAATAGCCAAGTCATACGTGAAAATGATTCCTTGTGCTCCCTGAACCACTCTTTGACAATTCAAACCCAATGAATCTTTGCATTCTTGTCCTGGAATATGCCCATGACAACAGGGGAGAAAAAATCCATTGATGAGGGATGGAACCTGGCTATTCAGTAGATTCAGGTACTCAGATGACTTCACTTTATTGCTGTATAACGTTGCTGGGCTGTAATAATGATCCAGTCATTCGCTCTTAAGTATTTGCTGATATAAATTCAAATGACAACAATTTTTTTGACCAGGCAGTATATCTACTGCTGCATTATAAGGCTTTAATCTCAACAGGGCAACATTAACAGTACATCTAAATGTGACTGAGTGATGCGCTGGCAAGTGTTGCCTGCTGTAATTTATGTATAACACATTTGCTTTGGCAATTTGTGAGACCTGGGTCTGCTGCATAGGCAGGAAGCGATGAGGGGGGTGTTGCAGCCTTTAAAAGCCCGACACCTTAGACAGGCTGGGTGACCTCTTTCCGCTGAGATGCAGGGATAACTCTGAAAGAGAGACAAGGAGCAAGGAAATGACTGGGAAAACTGCATGGAGTAAGGCCTAGTTATGATGGATTGTATAGAGACCATATCAGAGAGATTTCAGTGGTGATAGGGCCACTCTGTTTAGCTGATGGTGATGCACAATATTTTTCCGTAATTTAAAAATCATGTCTGTGTAACACCTATATTATAATTTGCAGCAAGATTATGGATGTTGACAGGAAAATGGAAATGTACCCCAGGCCTGTATTAAAAGCAGTACAGATATTTTTTATATATACACACACTCACCTAAAGGATTATTAGGAACACCTGTTCAATTTCTCATTAATGCAATTATCTAATCAAC
>JABFEA020000043.1:28406342-28416425 GCA_019775915.2 Cyphomyrus plagiostoma
AGTTCTGAAGGCGAAAGGGGGTCAAACACCGTATTAGTATGGTGTTCCTAATAATCCTTTAGGTGAGTGTATATATAGTATTGTCGTGCAGTTACAGAATGCTATGTGTGTTTCTGGTCTACCACCTACTCCCAGTGCAAAGCAGAAGCATGAAGCTCGAGGGAGAAGACGCACAGATGATGGATGGCATCGTTCAGACAGTGTGAAGAAACAAACAATTGTGGTGAGACTAGAGGTGATATATTAAGGTTTGTAGACCTAGGAAACACCTCAGTTGCACTGACACTGTTAAAGTAATGGAGGCTGAATTTGAAATCACAGTGTCCCCAATATCCTGGGGAAGTCTTCCAGCATATTATAAGAGAAGAGACACAGTCATCCTCCTCTTTGTTAAGAAAAAACAAGTGCAAAATGTTGTGTTCTGCAAGCATTACCTTAACTGAGTTGAGGAATTAAGCAAATGTTCCTCACAGGATATAATGTTTCTATGATTTAAGCTGACTTAAATTAAGCAAGCGACCGGCTTTTTTTTTATTTGCTGCATTCGAGCAGAGAAGGTAAGAGTACAATTAACTTTCATAGCTATGTGAGGAGACCTGTAAATGAGCAGGCTTTTACAGAAGACCAGAAGCACTGTGGAAGGAATCAAGACACATATTACATGCCTGCAGTTTTAGCAGCTTACGTGAGCATGAGAAAAATGAGTGACAGGAAAAGCTTGGGTAAAAGCAAGTATTCCAAGTACAGTGTTGTGGAATTTTTTTGCCAACCTGGAGGGCTGGAGAGCAAAAGACAAGAGGAGCTGATGAGAGTAAATAAGAAATGAGAATGACGCCAGCTAGGACAGGGAACACAGAACAGTGTTACTTGGGGACAGGGAATGAAATCACACGTTTACTGTGGCTTTCCGTTTTTTAAGGTATACAGGGACAGGGATGAGGTCAACACAACCCAGAGGGAAAACACAATAAACATGCAGCTGCTGGTGAGAATTAAAAACAAAATGTAGCCATGCGAATCACAGAACAAATGAAGAGTAACGGGGGTAAGGACAGATGTCAGGGCCTGGTCAGGTTCACTGCAGGAGAAACACCAAAAGATTACATGGATTTACACTGATAAACTTAATGTGAAGATAGAAGCATTTCAACCTTCCAAAGGACATTAAATAGAAGGTTTAGTTATCATACTGAGACCACTGTCATTTTTGATTTTTAAGTGTTTGTTATGTCAAGTCCAGTGGGCTTTATTGTCATACCATCCATAAACAGGTGTGCCCTGGCATAAGATAATGTTTCCCCAGGACCATGATGCAACATACAGAGAGCAAGAGCTAGAAGGTGCAAAAACGCAGGACAGCACAAGACAAGGAGGTTGAACTTAAGTCAATATTCCCATAGTGCCTGAATGTGTAATCGATGGTAATAAATAATGTAGCAGCAGACAGCAGTAAAATAAATGTAACAGTTGGGAAAGTAAACCAGTGATAAACAAAAAAAAATAGCCAAGGCACTGAGGGAGGGGTATGGATATTTTTAGCCGGCTCAGGTAAGGGGGCCAGCAAGGTGTGTCCTGACAGCCTTGGGGAAGAAGCTGCAGGGGAACCTGCCATGACTGCTTTAGATGGTCTGGTACCTCCTGCCAGACGGTGTCTGTGGGGATGGTGAGAGGGGTCCTCCTTACTGCTGGGGGCTCAGCAGGTGCAGTGCTTCTGGAAATTGTCTTTAATAGAGGGTATAAAGCCCCGATGATTTTTTGTGCGGTCTGAGACTTTGCTATTCCAAAACCAGATGGGCAGAACACACTTCATGGCACCCCGTATAATGTGAAAAGACTACAGGAAGTGGAGATGCTTCTGTGTCTGTTGGGGGTTGAGAGGTTTTTTTGCCGGGAGCACCCAGAGAAATTAGGAGCTCTGGATCCTCTCTATCTCAGATTCATTGATGTGCAGTGAGAAATGGGCAAGACAGAACATGGGCCTTTCTGAAGTCAATAATTCTGCCTTTGACTCTTTTCACATTGAGAGAAAGCTTTTGGCACTCGCACCACTCCGCAAGCAACTTCACCTCCAGTCTGTGTGCTGACTCGTCACTGTTGCCGATGAGAGCCGCCACATTCATATCATCAGCAAAATGCTGATGCGGCTTCAGCTGTACGATGCAGGACAATTGTGAGGCACCAGGGTGAACAGAGCTGGGTTGAGCACCTGCCCTTGTTGGTGATAGTGCTGCAAAGTCTTTCCTGAGGTCACCAGGATCCAGTGCAACCTCCCTCTTAGTTTCTGGGGGGCGCTGCTGTTGAACGTTGAACTGAAGCCAATGACCAGAATTCCAGAGAGGGCCTGGTGGAAAGGTGAGGGTGTAGCATTCTGAGTAGGCCATTTGGTATGATAGGTGAGCTGGATGGAGTCGTGTGAGACTAGGAGTCCAGCTATGATGTGCCCCATGACTAGCCTCTCAAAGCATTTCACAGTGACACACGTTGGCACTGGAATGGTGTTGGTGGCCTTGGGGATGACCTCCTGGCCCAGAGAAATGTTGAAGATGTCTTGGTCCCACCTCTTCTTCAATCTGATTGGTAATCTCTGTGAACCAATTGTTTTTCCTTCTGCCCTCAGAACATTTTTGTGTAAGTAAAAGTCTCATGAGTATTTTCACAGCAAAGGGGGGGGGGGTAGTCTTCATCAAGCAATATATAGAAGTCATTCAGAGCATCTGTGAGAGTGGTCTCATTGCCACAGGCCTGTGTTGTGGTCTTGTAATCTGTGATGGTCTGGATAACCTACCACAAATGCCACGAGACTGTCGCTGTGACAGTTGTACCTCAGTATGTGCGGCTGCCTGTCCCGCTGCTACAGGAAGGTGTAAAGAGAACAAAAAATAACAATAACACCATAGTGACAACATGGTAAACAACAGACATCCCATAGCATGTCCAACATCTTGTAACAGGAGGTGAGACAGAGTGGTGAGTGACAACAGAAGTAGTAGCTTATGTAACAGTTAAAGAGTAGCAGAATTTTAAAAGAAGTATTAAAATTCAAAGTAACTCAGTGCCTCTTGAGATTCAAATAAAAACTATCCCTGAATCGTGATGTCCTGCTGTGTGTGGTCTTGCCAGAGGAGAGGAAGTAGAAAAGTACTGGTGCTGGAAGAGTAGAGTTCTTCAAGATTCAGTCTGCTTTTTGGAGGTAGCATGAGGTGTGTACATATCCTAAGCTTCTGGGAGCAGAGCAAGAGGGCCAGAGATGCTGCTTTCATGACTCCCTGCGGTGTTTCGTTTTCTTGTGCTATACCAGAGAGACAATCCGGCCTGTGAGTGTGGCCACTTAAAGGCAGCAGTAAGGGTGAATTTAAGGAACTTTAAGCTGCTGCCCATCTCTACAGGTTTCCTCCAAACTAAATGCGACTGTGAGCTGCTTCCTGCTTCCTGAAAGTGATGACTAGCACCTTAGTGTATATGAGATTCAGGAAGAACTAGTTGTCCTGACACTCTTCTGCTGGGAGCCTCACCTCCTCCCTGTCATCTGTGTAATTCTTGTTGGTGTTGTCAGCAAAAAATGGATAATAGAGCTGTATCTGGCCGCACACTGGTGGGACTACAGAGAGTACAGCTGGGGCCTCAGGACATTGCTCTGTGCTGGTGGTGAGGACCAGGCTGGAAGAGGATTTCCGGCTGACATGCACGTGGGGGTCTTCCAGTGAAGAGGTTTAGGATCCATTTGCATAGGCTGGCTCTGAGCCCCACTTCCAGGAGCTTGCTGGTCAGTTGGGAAGGGTTGTCAGTGTTAAATGCCAAGTTATAATTCATTACAGAACAGTATCTAGTGTCTAGGTGGGCTATAGTGGATTGCAGTTTGAGAGATACGGTATTTTTAAAGGATTCTGAAGTGTGAATTTGAATAATCAGTTGGTAACACTTAAAGTAGTCATATAAATGCATTATAGATACCCTCATAATGCACTATAATACATTCATAAAATATTATAAACATGGCTATAAATGACATATATATATAAAAAAAAGTCACACATTATAGCCATGTTTATTATGCATTAAGAATGCTTTATGAAGCTGTATAGATACCTTTATAATGCATTATAATGGTCAGTATAATGCAATATGAACATACTTAGGAGTGTATTATAGATGTATTATAGATGAGAGCTTCATAATTCATTATGAACATGGCTTTAATGTGTTATGTCTTTTTATAAATATTTATAGCTGTGTTTAGAACACTTTTTGAATGCATTATAGGGCATTATGAGGGTATCTATAATACATTGATATGACTGCTTTAAGTGTCACCAAATACAAATGTGCGGAAGATTTTGTTTGTGATGCAATTTGACGTTGAATGCATTAAAAATACACAATGGCGAATTAAATATCCTTATGGAGTAGCTTTTCAGTAAGACTTCAATGCTTGTCTGCATCATGTATGGAAGAGCTGCTTCAGCATCTGATAAAGCTGAAAAAGGCTAAACGTCTACCCACATTGCATCTGACACATATGATGTCACAATTTCTGGAACACTTGAAGAACACAATGGACATCTACTGAAGAATCTTGATTAGAAAAGGGGCTGAACCAGTTGGTAGTCAAGTGCCTGTTCTACCAGTACAGTTTTACACAGGATGCAGACTTAGAGATGCACCTTCAAAAGTATGCAGAAAATGTGGCCAGGGTTTGCAGTACTCATACATACAACAAATTAGTTGCACTTGCATCAAGCGCATAAGATGCACATAAAGCACAACCAGTATAACTATGCACAGCCAAAAGAAAGTCGAATTGTGATGCACAAATATATCCACAAGGGGGAGAAGCTGCTTGCTTCAGCTGCTGTAGAAAAACTGCTAACAAGAAGCAATTGCCAAGCTTCTGGCACTACTGTAACCTAGATTTTGTTTCTGTTTATGTGAGACCTTCACAATGTAAGACAGGATAGGGAGAACTTATCTCTCTGCCCACGAAGAGGCTGGACAAAAGGAAAAAGTGACTGAAAGAAGTGCCCGAAGAAGAACGTCACAAACGTGTTAACACCTCAGTAGCGTGCAAAGCCATATTGTAATTTATGTATTTTAGGGTTTGTGCCAACCTATTTTGCAGGGCACAGTGTTCATACAGTTCCACAATTTCATAGTGAGATTAGGGCAAGGACTTTGGTCCACTGAGAGACTTTCACTTTTTTTTTTTTGGTTGTCCTGTTTTTATCTAAGAACTTTTTGAACAATTTATCTTGCAGAAACATCCACAACGCAAGGTACTACCACCACCATGGGCGTTGCAAGACCCCTTTTACTGGGGCACGTGCCCTATTATTTATGTGCTCTGCCCCAGTAAAAACACATTCAGATCATATGGGTAATGGGGGGTGGTAGAGCTTTATGTCTAACAACACCCCTGGCCACCACCATTCTCCATGGTACAAGTTATTGAAGGTATAAGCAGTGTTAAGTTTGCACTACACTTTGAGCACTTTGAATTTCAGCCAGAAATCTCTATTTTAGTCTCATCTAGGTTGCTGCTGTGTTTTCAGCAGGTGTGCTAACAAACAATGCTTTTTCCAGTAATGGCTTCTTTCTTGCCAGCATCTGGTGCAGGCCAGTCTCAGAGCTCTTCATATTGTTTACAGCAGTGCATTTAATCTGCTCTCACTGACTGAACTCTGTAGCTCTGCATATAATCACTGCCCTCTCTTTAGCTTCCCTCATGAGTACCCATCTTGTTTGAGCACTCAGTTTTGAAGGACAGGCTATTTTAGACAGTGCAAAGCAGTTTATACTGACTGATTACTAATATCCTGCTGTGCTCTTTAAGACATTCAATGACTGTGATGGCGTTTAACTTGTACATGTATCATTTTCTCAGAGCTATATGCAATGGCTTCTTACCATATTTATGTCGCATTCAGTGTCTGCCCACTGATCAGTAAACAAAGAAATATTTTTATCCAGAAGATATCCAGGGGAACAGTGATGCACAGGTATAGGCCAAAAGAAATCCCCAAAATATTGTCCTTCTTAGGCAAAATATCTCCTATATATATCTTCTATAAATTTTGGCCTATCAGAGCTCAGGGTTCAATGCTGATTGTACGTGTGCATGTAGATCCTGCTGCAGCAACACACTGGCTTGTGAGGACTCTCTTGTATTTCTCTCTCAAACCACAGAGGGGAGCAGTTGAGGCCTGTGGGGGGGGGGGAGGGGGCATAAATGAGCAATCTAGGGAGAAAAGGAAGTAGAAAATATGGTTTGTAAGGTGGTCTGGGTGTAATGGGGTTGCTTTGTCCCCAAAGGAGATAACTAGAAGAGGGCTGAAGAAAGGAATGTTTCCTGTAAACTTTTCTTTGGTGAATGCAATAGAATTTACAGCTCCTTTGTTTGAAGGTGACACTGAGAAGAACTGTGTTGGAATCAGTGTCTGAGGCCTGTCATTGATATCCTCCCTTTGCACTGCTGAGGTGCTAATTAGCATATGGTTTGCAGAATTTCTTTGGGGCCTCCCTGCACTGCCCTGGATTTGTTTAAGTGTGTGCAGTCTCAGCATGTAATCCAATGTGCTTTCTGTGTTTTTACTATAGATCAATATTCTTGGGACTTATCTTAATATTGTGTTGGCTAATTGTAGACTGAGTTATGTAACTGTGCTTTGCTGCTTCTTTTCTGTAATATTGTATTACTACGTAAATAAATAAAATAATAAATCCTTTATCCAGTGATCAATTAGCATCAGACTCATAAATCCCCCTTATTTGTCCTGTAGCCACATCCTAGACCTTAGATCAGGGCTATTCAACTCACGGTCCTCAAGGACCTGCAGATTTTCCAGCCTTCCTTCACCTGTGAGCCAGGTGTGAAGCCTCTGACCAATCAGAATCAGTAATTATTAAACTAACTACCTGGGAGAACTGAAAACAAGGCCTGGATTTGGAATCGAGGGCCTGAGTTGAATAGCCCTGCCTTAGATCAAGGTTGGTGTTACACTATGATGGACCCATCAAAATTCCCTCATGCTCTGTGACAGGTTCCAGATTCATCGTGACCCTGTACTGGATTTGAAAGTTGGCTGGAGGTATTTGTAGATTAGATGTTTTTGATTGCGTTCAGATTCTATTAAACTGGTGTCATGTCCATCTAAAAAGGGGCAACTGTCGATGTGCCACTATGAAACAGCCAGGGACAGACAGTTTTTGCCGACCAAACTCAAAAGGTTGACAGTTTGGAAGATTCGTACATGGGAAAAGAATCTGTCATCTTGTCATTGGTTTGTGTTGCCAAAAACACTGCAAACATTGTTAAGAACAGGATGCTGTGCCTTGTTCTGCCTACCCTACTTTAGGGGAAGGAGGACAAAGAGGCCAGTGATTTAAATCGTTCACCTAGAACAGTGTTGCCTAACCCGATCCTTGGGGACCCCCAGAAAATCCTTATTTTTGCTCCCTCCCAGCTTCTGGAGCAAAAACATGGACTATCAGGGGGTCCCCGAAGGTAGGGAGCTCCCTACCAGACAGTCCACATTTTTGCTCCAGGCGCTGAACGATTTAAATCACTGGCCTCTTCGGCCATCGTTCCCCGTTTTCTTCTCTTCACTCTAATAAAGGACAAACAGGTTTGATTGGATATTGAGACAGCCTCCTACTGCAGTAAACAACTTAATAACTGCCAGAGTTAATCATTTGGAACACTTCACCCTTTTTCTTCTCCCCCCCCGCCAGTCCGAGCGATATCCATCCTGGCGGGATTTCAGTTTTAATGAAATGACTCTCACTGACTGTGAGTGGAGGCTGACAGAGCGGCATATGCACGGCACGGATTTGCGTGTTGTGTTTCGCTGTGCTCACTGCTGCCTAAGACACCCGTCTTAGTAATTTACAGTGACAGTGGGATGGAAGAACCATGGGGCAGCGCGGAATAAGTATGTACAGAATGACGTGTGAAAAGCGAATACTAGAACATCCTTCTTCTGCATAAGAGGAACCAGTGGAAAAGGGCCCAGAGACACTCAGATAGTTTGCAATGATTGGCGGCAATATCATTTACCTGGTGGGAGAGATATTTTTAAAAAGATTTAACTGATAGTTGCCATTACCACAGCTACCTTTTAAAAATCGTTTTATTTCATGATTCATTCATCTGCCTCAAATATATTATTACAGTCTTTATGACTGTCATTCCGAAAGGTCAGTTATTTACTTGACTGGTGAATACATCTCAATTTTGAGCTACTTTGCTCTGCTGGCTTCTGACAATATAGTCATATGTCACTTTGGCACAAGCACTGAGGTTTCTGCTTAATGTGAGTTTCCCCATTACCCAAAGTCCCTGTCTCAATCCTGCTCTCATAAATCAATAGTTTTGTTATGGCTTTCTCTATTGCTCATGTTTGACTGCTTTGATGAGTTTATAGATATCTATGCAGCATAAAAAATCTATATAATTGCATTATACAGTCAAATGATACCCTTTTATGGCAAACTAGTAGGAGTGTCTTTTAGAAAAACGGGAGCAAAAATGCATTAAGCAAATTATAAAATTGTCTCTGGTTTCTAGGCAGAACAGATTGTTATTGCCAGATATTTGTATATAATGGCTGATATTTAGGGTGCCACATGCAGCTTGCCTGAAGAAATCCTGCGGGTGGAAGTTAATTAAATTTTACCTTTCAGCGTTTTAGTGCACACCTTCCATGAAGCAAGGGATTGTGGGATAGAGCGGGAGAGAACAATAACTCACTCCTGCAGACACCTGGGATTTGTTTCACATTTTTTTTATAATGGATGTATGGGAAGCAGAGTAAAGCAAATCTGTAAGGCAACGCTTTCTAGAATTTGTACATGTTATGGGACAAAAAGGAGGATGGAACAGAAATAAAGTTAAACACTTACAGATGGTTGCTGCTAATAACACAGATAAAATAGCTTAAGTAAGATTTATTTTAGTGTAATGAATTTTCAGCCATCCTATTCTTGGACAATACCATTTAAGGCTGTATTTGTGTAAGTACTGGTCCTATCTGAAGGTGGTCTGTCTAATCTGAGGAATATTAAAATGGCACAGTAAGTTACAGAAGGGTAGGCTGCGTTCTGCCAGTATACAAATAGCAGCACATTTGTTATCATAGCTATTCTGAGTTTTCTGGCCTGCAGTGTTTTTTCAGTCCCAGTATTGAGAACCCTGCTTGTGTGGAAGAAGGGGATTGACCCAGCCACAGCCTTTACAGTGGGCCATGCAGTGTCCCAGAGACCCCCAGGGCAAAAATAAGCTGCTGTAGGTTTCAGCTTATTGGGCTGTAGCTGTGTGTTTGCTCTCGCTGACCCTCTTTTGGCATTGCATCACGTAGGACTATTGGTTCTTGTGCCCGCAGATTTATCGTCGTTTACTACAAGTTGTCCCACTTTATTATTAGATGGGCTCATCTTACAATCATCCATGTGATTAACAGGATCAAAGGACACTCTCCCTCTTAAATCAGATTCATTTTTGACGATCAGATTCTACTTTATCCATGTAAATTACAGCAAGTATCGGACGCTACAGCGAAGGTATGACGATCTAATCTAATTAAATGTTATTTAATTAAAAGTGATGAATATTTTTTTTAATCATCCTTCCTTTCGCGTTGCATGAATTATTAAATTGGTTTACTTAACTTAAATCGATGACCAGGTTTTCATTTTAACATGGAATAATGAAATTAAAGTGTAAACAAAAGATGAAAAACTACTGTATCTTACATTAAATAAATACATTTAAAATAAGCCTCTAGTTATTAATATAAAACTGGGTGAATCTGGCTAAATCAGATTTCAGCATAGAAAAGCAGATGGTTAGTAGGGTCTGTCTGACTGCGCATGCTTTACTAACTGCGCTCAATAGGCTCCTTGCTGCCACTATTGTTTCAAGTTTCAAGTTTATTGTCATATACAGATAACAAGGTAACATCATTACCCATAATGAAATTCTTGCACTCGTGTTCCCCAACGCATATAAAAAAGTATACAGATTTAAAATTTAGAAGAAAAAAAAAAGTACTAAAGTATTTAAATATATTAAAAGTTTTGGAATGTACATTG
>JABFEA020000043.1:28437481-28453343 GCA_019775915.2 Cyphomyrus plagiostoma
CAGCGTTCACGGTTCGACTTCTGATATTCAGATCGAGTTCTAGGTCAAACTGGTTTGTTCGACTTTCAAGAAATTCACGTTCTAGTGAGTTTGAGAACCGAAGTAACACTGTATTTACATTATGATTCATAACAGTAGCAAAATTACAGATATGAAGTAGCAAAGAAAATAATTTTATGGTTGGGGGTCACCAACACATGAGGAACTGGATTTAAGGGTCAGAGCATTAGGAAAGTTGAGAACCACTGCTCTAATACAACAATACATCTAAGATAGATTTGCAGTAAGCGACCTATTACTGCATACTGTTAGACTAAGATAGTGTGCATTTGAATTTTGGTCATCCATCCATACATACAATTTTTCTAACCACTTATCGTATTCAGGGTTGCTGGGGGTCCAGAGCCTATCCAGGAGATTACAGGGGCAAGGCAGGGAACAACCCAGGATGGGGAACCAACCCATTGCAGGGCACACTCACACACCATTCACCCATACATACACACTTATGGGCAATTTGGTAACTCCAGTGAACCTCCACATGTTATTGGACTGTGGGGGAGAACCAGAGTACTCAGAGGAAACCCCATGATGTGGAGAACATGCAAATTCACACACATGGAGCCATGGGGGAGACCCCTCTGCTGGTCCCAGAGGCATGAGGCAACAGTGCTGACCCCTGAGTCACCGTGCAGCCCCTCATACAGAGCTCCCTTCTGCAATTTCCCTTAAACATTTTTTCAGCAGATTCTCCACAGCAAACAGGCCGATATTTAAAAACATCCTGTATTTTTGTCACAGCAGGCAGAAGTATTTGCAATGTCATATAAGCAAACTCTTTGAGAATAGAGCAGTGGTCCTCAGTTTAACTTACAGTGATGGTGACGTGGAAATGGTGGAGTTGATTCTATTTCTAATAAGTGTAAGTAACTTGCAATGGATATGTTGGCAACACTACATTAGAGTATGTGATAATGATTTATGTTAACGCATTCATAAAGCTTTCATAGAACATTCCTAAGCAGCATGTTAGGGTTAACATCAAAAAATACATAAACAGCTGTCGCACACATTAAAAACAACCATTATACGATAAAAATAAACATTACGATTGTATAACGTTGAATATTAATGTATGTTAAAGCTGTTAAGTTATACTTATATGTTGCTTATAAATGTTCTGTAAATGCATAATAAATGCGCTATGAAGGTGCAGTTATTGTAAAGCATTTTCGAATATGCTAACTGTACCTGTGTCTTTATCCAAGCTGCTACTGTCATTGTACACCACTGTGCCTAGAAAGACTGTACATCCAGATGCAAAATAACAGAATTTTAATTATGCTCGCCTACTCTGTGTTCTTCTGTGTCGAAAACTGGCAAATGCTTGACTCTTCTCCCTTTAGTTGCTCGTTGCAAAAAAAAAGGAAATACACAAAAAACCTATTTCTTATAACTACTTGGAGAAAATTCAGAAAATTCTGACCTGGGATGGTTTTCACAGCTTAAACTGTAGACATAGATGGTCAATAAATTAATGTGGTTAATTTCAAAGACTAACTACAAGATTTCCCAAGAGGTTGACTGAATAGTGCACATGTTGCTCACATCACAATGTACCTCATTATTTGTGAAAACCATAAAAGCACAATGATTAGGTTCACTGCGTGGTGGGCAAATCCTATCATGTAACTCATCTTAGTGAGACCTATATGCCCTGTGGGGCTTCAAGCTGACAGTTAGAAGGCAAATTGCATGTTTCATATTTGTAATGAAGTAATTTTTCATTCTGTTATGATTTTTATTCATATTTTGTGTCTCGGTGTACAGGTTTTAATTTGAATGCCCATTCTTTCTTCATATCAGGTGATCAAGCCCAGGGTACAGGCTATTTCATTATATTAAACCTGAAGTTTTAATTTAGCTGACATTCATACATTTATGTATATACAACTGCTTCCTGCTATTTTAATCTGGCCTAGTAAAACAGGGTGGCTCAGTGGCTATTGCTGCTGTTCCAGAGGTCAGGGGTTGATGGTTGAGTCCCACCTTAGCTGTGCCGTTTGTATGTTCTCTCTCTTTACGTTATGCAGCCGCTGCCACCTTAGAATGAGGCAGACAGGTAACTTATTTCTTTTACCTTGGATTGTGAACCAAGCAACGTTTATTTTTGGCCACCATTTCCCCCCGCCTGATGGTGTGGTTCTCTCATACTCCCCTGCCAGCATCGCATCGGGCACTGTTCCTTGTGATTTATCAGCAAGCTGATCTGTTCTTGTCTTTGAAGGTGTGGCTAGATCACCTCAGTGAGTCCATCCACCTTCCTGTCAGCTATCCAGAATAGGGTTATGATGAGCTTGTAGCTGATCCACTGAGCCATCATTTATTCAATATACTCATTTACCTGGCCGTTCCCAGTATTTTCAATACTTATGGTTGGCATTATGGTTGGTGTTAGTGATGAGGAACGGGTTATGGCTAGAGTTAGTTTGGGGTTTAATATTTGAATAGGTTAGGGGTAGAATAAGGGTTATAAGTCGGTTTAGGTTTTGTTTTAATAGCAGGGTCAGAGTTAGTGATGAGGTATGGGTTAGGGTTAGGATTGGTGTTAGAGCACCATTATGGGATTGGGGTAATGGATATTGTTAAGGATGAGTTTAATTCTTGAATTATGGTCGTACTAAGGTTTATAATTAGGGTTTATTTAATAAATGGTAGGGTTAGTGATCACAGGAGGGTTATGGTTAGATTTAGAGTTGGATTTAATTCTAATGTTAGGATTACGGTTAGGCTGGGAAAAGGTTATGAGTGATATATTTAATGCTAAAGGTAGGGCTAGGTTTACTGCAGAAGTTAAGGTTAGCATTAGAGTTGGGGCTAGGGTTGAGGATGAAATAAGGGTTATAAGGCAAGCCTGGGCTTTGGCAAGGGGTTATTGGGGCAGTAGTCTGGGGCCTCAAGCTGTGGGGGGGGCAGTATAATCTTCAAGAGTAACTGCTTTGCATGTAAATATTTTATCTTATTTGCTGCTCTGCAAGTGCCTAAGCTGATTAAAACTCTGCAGTGCAAGTGATTATGTTGTTGGAAAGTTTTTCTTTCTATCTTAATTTGCTTACATGTACATCTGTGACACCTGCTTATTGTAAACTAATTTTAATATTTCTCAGTGAGAAGGTTACAAGTTTGTGCAAGGCAGGGTCATCTGATGTTGTCAGTAGATATTATTGGTTTATGTTAATTTCTTTGACAAGACAAGAGCTGGGTGCAGTAAAGGGGCTGTATTTTTATGCGTGCTTTTAACTTGCAAAATTACAAGTACTGCGTTCATAAACAGCGCTCAAACAGAAATGTGTATTTTTCCTATTATTTCATCTCCCTCAGTCAGAATTACTTAGAACATCAGTGAAATAAATTAGAAGCATCCATGTTTTTCAACTTGAAATTTTAAATGTAATTATATTCAGGACATTCTGGTGATCTGGTCAGGTTTTGTGTATTGCCTGCTACCAGAATCCTGGCAATGCTCATGCTGAGTAAAATATGAGTAACTTTTGCATTGAGGGATTTGACGGTGGGCATTGTGAGAATGGCCTGGACACAGCCATCAGACGGCTGGGATCTGCATTTTAATTTACTTAAGTTCATAGTGGAGAAAAAATTCAGAAAAAAAGATATGTGCTTTCATGTGATATGTGTTGAAGCAAAAAATTGCAATCTCCACTACACCACTGCTGACGTGTAGTGTTCTTACAATGAGGTAGTAACACTGAAGGCTTCAGTTTACATGACTGACAAAATCTAAGCAACTTAGACAAACCATGACATTTTTACCCCATTCCGAAGATCCAACATCATGCACTAAGCTAAAAGTTAACTTACCAGCAATACACTATAAAGTAGTGTATGGTAGTCACTATAAGATTAAAACCCAAAAATACAACCACCTCAGACTAAGTCCCCCAAAAAGGTTAAAAATAATCTCCAGCACGTTGTAACTACTGTCCGCCCTGTTTTTACTGACAAACGAACTCACGCTGCATGCTGCGCCTGGGAGAATGTTTCTAACTATGTTAAATGGTGGAGAACTTCATCACAGCGTGGTAATGAACCTTGGTTTTAACTGTAATTAAATATTTAAACTGTAATACTAAGAGTCTGGATTTTTTTTTATCGTGAAACTGGTAACCATTTCTTACGTAGTAGAAAGGAAAGACTGATTTGAGGTCCAGATTAAATACAAACACTCCTCACTTAGCGACCTACCCGTTTAGCGACCGCCCGGACCGTCTCACCACCCAAGTCGGTATGTAAGCTGTCGGAGAACTTTGGTCGTGGAAACTGCAACGCAGCTTCTGTTCTATTCTCTTTGCTGTGCTCTCTGATTTATTTGGGTCAGCGAAGGAAGGTTGTGTATTGTTTGCAGTAATTTGACCTTTATTTTGATTTGCCACATCAGTTTACAGTGACCTCGCGGTCCGTTTGTTGTGCAGTGTGGATGAGAACCTCCAGTAGCGCAAAGCATTAAAGTTTTTTTGTCTTACAATTTTCTTACGTCTTCGAAAGTAATGGCTGTAAGTTGTTTCAACTTGTTTCATATCTGAGTTAAATGATAGGCGACTTATTTTATTTTCCATCTGCTGTTTTAGTTCGGAACGTGCCTATATACCTTATATAGTTTATTTGTAATTCTATGATGATTAACGTTAGCGTTTATCGGCCGGCTTGTAATTTTGCTATGCTGGATAGATCTCCGAAGTCTTTTCTGTGTTTGATTTATTACAGTCTCACAGATTGTAAGGTCACACAGAAGACATGTATTAAACACTGTTTAATACAGCATACAGTACGCTACTGTATAAAGATTTATAAACATACTGGAAACAGCAGTACAGTATGCGTGAAATATCGGTGAGGGCGGCTCCTTGCATACGGACCAGGTCGCTTAACGACATAGTGAGGAGTGTCTGTGTAAAATAAAAACACTTAGTGCGTAAGAAATTGCCCGGTAGTTTCAGACCCCTACTATAGAAGTTTGCTCATATTGACCTCATTTCTTTTGCCCTTATTACCCTCACTAGCACTCTTTGTCCTGAAACGGCAAGGCGCGTTGATGGGTCATTATTTCATTGTTTTTAGAATGACCGTCGATTTTTGGCTTGTTGGATTTGGAGCCTATTTATAGAGGTGGGTGCTTTACTTGTTATACCTGTAAAATACATATTAAAATTTTTTATTAATAATTTAATTTAAAATTAAAGTTTCAGTATGCGGAGCGTGAGAATAGCAACTTCCGAATCGTTGATGACCAGTGATTGAGAAGGAGATAGAATTATTTTAAAACGGTGTAAAAAGTTCAGTTTCTTTGGAAACTGTTCGTAGTGTTCAGGGAAGATGTATTCAGTATAACGTTATATCTGTACACACACACACACACACACACACACACACACACAGTCACTAAATACCCAAGGTATTTAATGATGTTTCCTGAAAGTCCCAAGTATGCAAGGGTTAACATGCAGTAATAACAGTATGACCTATGCCGTATTTGACGTTTGTGGGCTTTTGCAAAAAGATCCTATACTGTAGTTGATTGTTTTCAGGACTCTGTTTGTGGTGGTGCTTGGTCTTTAAGTAACGCAGCGCTGAAATAGTGTCTGATAGATGGTATCTTTCATACTGCTTTTAAAAAAGATCGTTGCTGTTGTCTGGTTTGTCATTTTGTTATCTTCTCACCTTTGCATCTCATCATCATTTCACTCCAAAAATACATGGTTAATGAAAAACATGCATACTTTGTTTCAGGCTTTGTAATGGTTTGTCAGCACTGGTCCGCTTGTGGTCTGTGTAGCAATGGCTAATTAAAAACAAAGGCTTTGATACAGCATACTCTGTGTTTCATAATTTAAAAGAGTAAACTGTGCTTCTGTAGATGAGATTTTATCCATTAATTTTAAAGCTAAAACTTATTTACATGACACTTGTTCAATATGACATCTTGAAGTGAATATATAAAGCATGTTTGTATACTCCAAAATATTTTATTCAGGTAGGGTCCCAAAATTGTCTCCAGCTGATGGGCCCCCGCCCTCCTTAATCCAGCCCTGGTTATGGGTATGGTTAGTTGTTGGTTTAATACTATGATAGGGTTAGGCTTGGCATTTGAAAGATGTTTATAGACAGCAATCTAATTCATATCAGTATTTCCAGAATCTCATAATTTCATTGACATCTGTGGTCTATCCAGTAAGTTTTATGATGTCTTAGAACTTCCCACAAATTTAAACCAGTGTACAAACACACAAAAAATGGAAAAGAAGAAAATGTTTTGTCAACAGTTCTTGTCTCTGGTAATTCCTTCACCAGACAACCTATGAGAGAGTTGCTACTGTTGTGTCTAATGTGCAGCCAAAGCCTGAAAGTCACATCTGAGTTTGGTTCCTGGAGACCAGTCAATAAGACCAGGCTGCTAAGAAAGCCTGTGTCAATAGGCTAGGCATGGAGTCCCATGACATGTGACATTATACCTTGGCAGAAGGGAGAGAGAGCTCTTTCCTGGATTTTTTCCAGTAAAAATTAAAATGGTTGCAATATAGGTTTTTTTCCCTGGCTGGGTGATGCTGTCATGGGGTCAGTTTTTTTCCACTACTATTAGTGTTGCTTTTCTTAGTATCACTTATGAATTAAGGGCGTTGGAATGTTTCAGGACAACTGAGAAGTCAGTAATGTGGAAAGAGGAAAGAAAATGTGTATTTGATACACATGTGATGGCCAAGTGGTGGTAGTTTAATAAAATTAGTGTTCAGTACACATTATCTTATATTTCAAGCATTAACCTCAATATTTCATTATAGTCCAAATGCATTACACAGCTCAGATGTATACAGTAGAAGCTGTCATGACACAGTCCAATTAACTCTCCGCTTTCAGCCATTATGTTAACAAACTACCCTGGTTTCCATGCAGTCCAAACATGTATGTCTGTTTGCTTCCTTTTGTATCAGACAATTTATGAAACAGACTGAAGCACAAGACAATTAACCCTACAGTTTTGTTCAAATTGATGCAGATCTCACATCAAGTATAATGTGAATTCACACTGAAAGGAAAAGCTTTAAAAGAGCGGTATCAATAAATTGGATCTTTAATGTCAGTACTAAAATGTGCAGCTTTATTCAGTAATTGTACTCCAAAGCGATGGTGTTTGGTTTCTTTTTGTATAAACTACTGATCTTCTTGCATGAGTCACAGGGCCATCACAAAAGGACAGTTGGGTGAAAGTGTGAAAGAAGAGCCTCTCTTGCTGCACTGTGTTTTTAATGCTCTTCTTCTCTCCAATCACATCCAGACTCCTTGCGCACCTGGGCAGCTCGAGGAAGTGCTCCCAAGCGCGGCTGCTCCGCTCGCAATGAAAGCAAGCGGCCACTCCGGAGACTGCAGGAAGGAGAGCGTGAGTGTGCTTTTAGTCCCCTCTGCAGCTCAGCTCACATCCCCTGATCATTTTCACTAACATGGATGTAATAATGAGGCCTGAGTCTCTAACCTGTGCTGTTCATGTACTGCCTCTTTTTTTTTCCAAATTGAACTGTTCCCCTGGTATTTTCCAAATAATCCACAATAACAACGACTGTTTAGGGCAGAACATTATACATTTTACAGTTCTTCAGACAAGTGCCTTGCGTAACAAATAATCAAGTCTTTCATTAAAAAATAACTCATATGTTGATAGTATGTAAAATAATACTGTATGGTGCAATCAGTTAAGTATATGTGATAATAAAATTACAAACTATTTTAAATAACCTGTAACATATGAACTAATAGTGAGTATGTATACATCAACAAAAAATACAGTGAAAGTACATTTTTAATTTCTTTGTGTACACATAGGTATTTTATAAATGCAAATTCATACAAGAAATACATAAATCCTCATAAGTGATTGTGTTTAAATGTGTGTGTTTATGAATGAATAAATAGACTGAAGTTGTCTTGCCATTAACTTGGATAAACAGACTGCCATTGGCTCCTGTATGTGTTGCGCGTGTGATCTAATGGGCTTCACCTGTGTTTATATCGACTTATTTAGGTAGAGACCGTCTTGTCAGTAGTGATTCCCATCAAGTTCCTGTACCTTCCTACCTACACCATAGGGTGTGATTACTGGCTTTTTTCTTTCTCTCTTCATTTGAGTCATCATCAATTCATATTTAAAAATCAGTTTGCTGGTTCATTTTTCTCTGTCAATAATTCCATCCTCTCTGCTTTAAAGAATTCTTCACTTGTATGTCTTTAAACTGGTTTTCATGTGTACTTCTAGGTTTCATAACTTTATGAAAACAACATAAAAATATTTTTTTCGTCTGAAATTGTCTTGTAATTAATTAATAGCAACTTGCAGGGCCGTACGACAGTCACTAAGAACTGATGCCGTAAATTTTCTGAAGGGCTGTCTTCATAAATGTCAGCAAATGCAAAGTAACCTTTACATTATAACCGTTTTATACTGTGTATGAATGCCTTATAATATAAAAAGCCTGTATGCCATAAAGTCATATAGATACTTGGGGGCATGGGAGAGGCATGGGTGTGCTGGCAGATTCAGGAGGCCTAGCACTTGACTGGGGCCTTGAGTACGTAAAATTATACGTAAAATTTGACGGGGTGGCTCAACGTGACATTTTATCGGGGGGCTCAGTATTTCTAGGCATGCCTTGTAGCATCTTGCCGTCAATAATCTGTCTCATCTGAGGGTTCAATTCCCACCCTTAGCTGCATCTGTGGCATTTTTCTGTCCTCCCTGCCTTTCTGTGAATTTCCTTGCTATGCTTCAGTTGCCTCCTGTAGTCAAGAGATACGCAGTCAGGTAAAATTGTATTTCTAAATTTGTGCTTAGTGTGTGATAGGATGTGTCGGTATTTATGCCTTGTGATGGGCAGGCGTCCCTTCCATGGTGTTCTTTATTGTGATCCTGTTCTGGATTAGAGGTTATGGAAAATGGATGGATCACATGTGTAATAATTTTGCTGCCTGTGTACCTTTTGAAAATATAAGAAAGTCTTCAGCCTTTTGCGTAACTGTTTTTGTTTTCCTCATTTTAGTCTAAAGTCAGTCATGAAAACCTTAAAAATACATTTGTTGCGATTGGCAACCCAGATTGGTTTTCACACATTCTCATCTGCTGTGTGCTGTTAAAAAATTCTTCGACATTTGTTTGGTATACAACTGCCCTTCATTAAATATACACCATTTCAAGATTCTTATTCTCTACTGCAAACAGGCATCCCCCGCTTCATGAATATTCACTTATTCATGCTACTTCACTTTTGTTGTGAATGCTCAGTGCGCAGGGCGGACAAAGGGAGTTCCAAGCAAGCGAACGGGGAAAACGAATAGTTTAATCCACACAACCGACATCTGACAACGTTTATGCCGCGTCTGCCGGAAAAGACGCAGACGCAGACCTAAATACATGGGACAAGGCACAAGACAGGCGTACGGCGGCGCAACACAGGTGGAAACAATGGGGGATCACAGGAGGTAACGAGGTGGGCGTGGCACACACGAGAGGCTCGAACGGAGCGGACATCGCAGGATGCAAGAACTTTTAGGAAAGATTGACATTAGCACCTGTTTTCACTATCTGAAAAAATCCGAAAAGGATTTTCATTTTTACAAAAAAAGGTGTTACGATACCCGGTCTAGGGTCGGGGTGTAACAGAATGGAAGGGAATATGGGAAACACAGGGTGTAGTGGTGCACAAGGGAACACACGTGGACAAAGGAGTATATTTTTTATATATATTTTCTCTGATTTTATTTGGAAGCGACAGACACAAACCTGGTGCAAAAAGACTTAAGGAGTGATTATGGCCAAAACAATAAACAAAATCCAACTACCGAATGAAACCCAAATCCAACTAAACTAGAGAAAAACAAAGAACACAGTAACAATTCCTACACCTGACTCCCTACCCAAAACACAGTATAAAGAGAGTATTTCAAACAAAAACGGCAATCACTCCCTATGCACCAGACATACACACAGCACATACACAGAGCAAAGCGATAAAGTCCGAGGGGCGCGCGAAGTCGTGAACCAAAACCCGGGCAAAAGATCGAAAACCAAAGAGCAAACAAAACCAGGGCAGAAGTACAGAAGAGGGCAAAGCGAGTAATCGTAATCCAATAAACCAAAATTGTCATACACTATAATCCGAACCAAAGAAAGCAAGCCAACAACAAACCAGAAAATTGAGCAGAGAGCTGTCGAAGTTCCTTGTTACCTGGCTTTTCACCTCACGAACAGGAAATGATGCGCAGCGCATCGGAGGAGCTGTGGGCGGGGTCTGTTCGGGGAGGCGGAGACAACATGCAGTCGGCGAATGACGAGGGAGGGAAGTTCGGAGAACCTGTAGGCTTCTCTTGGAAACTTACGGCACGTAACAAAGGAGAAAAGCGGAAATAGCATTTAGCATTTCTTTATCAGCAAGTCAGTTATGGTCATGGTAAGGTGCTGCATAATATTTCAGTCAACAATGGACCGCAAATTTGACAGTGGTCCCATGAGATTATAACAGAGCTGAAAAATTCCTACCCCGAGTGACATCATGGTGCTACACATTACTCACGTGTTTGTGGTGATACTGGTGTAAACAAACCTACTGCACTGCCAGTCATGTAAAAGTGTAGCACACAACATTATATTCAGTATGCAATACTTGATAATGATACATAAACCAATTACCCAGTTGTTTCTGTACTACACTGTACTTTATATTGCTATTTAGGCAATACCATATAGCCTTGGTTTGTAGTAAGTAGGCTATACCACCTATGTTTGTGTAAATACACTCTATGATGTTCTCACAAAGGCAAAATCATTTCCCAGAATGTATCCCTGTCATTAAGTGTAGCATGATTATTTTGATTCTGGAAAGTGAAGCTACACTGTACATGCATTATTTCTACTTTATATAGGTTGTGTATATATCATATCCTGTTTCACTATGTGTTACTGTTATTGATTTGATAGGTAATTTTTTCACTCTGGGAATGCTCAAAAATTTTCCTCATATGAATGTTTGGTTTAGGAAAGGGTTCATAGGAATGCTCTACTTTAGCAAACTGGGGGATACCTGTACTTTAAAACTGAAAATTGGCAACCTGTCAGTAATTAATGCATCTGTGAGAGAAAGTAATTGTTAGTTTCATATGGAAGAGCTGCAGATAGGTCCACGACATGAGTGAGGTATGTCCTCTGTTTAAACATGGCTGTTGAATGGGGTTGGGAACAGGAAGCGAGCATTGGGACACATCGAGTCCTGAGTTTGCATGCAGAGCACATTTCAATGCGGTCGTGTGGAGATGGGGGCCACCACACCAGTGCCGTGTGAGCGCACATGTGCTCCGCATTATTCATAGCACTATACAAATACTGAAGGGATCCTGGGACCACAGGGCATCTCATTTGGTCATGGGCAAAGGCCGCATCACACACTGACTCTACAGCACATGAGTCCTCATGACCTCTGTCTTTATGAGAGGTGTTTTGGGGGGGGGGTGATTTTATTTATGCATAGTGCTATGTACCTGTCTTATTAATCTTTTATTTCTTACGTGCTATATTTAGCCTCATATAGGCACATATTGAATATATTAGGATTTTAGCTTGCACTGGTAAGTTGCGAACTCCTGAATTATATCAACATTTTGCTTCTTGGAAATATTTGCCTGTTTTTTTCATATTACAGTTTTTTAATATGGCATTTTTTGGTCATTTATGAGCATGTGCAAAGAATGGTGTAATATACTGACTGGTTAATATGATAAGGAAGGCTGGTTGTCTCACAGAGGAGAGTGTATAATGGTACAAAGCTGACAGAGAAAGAATCATCGTTATCCTCAACATTAAAATGTGTGATAATATTACCAGTCAGCTTGATTAGCTCCATAATATTCTGTAATATTAGCTGAATAAACCAAAATTTATCTATTTTATTGAGTCTGAGATGTCACCTTATTTCACAGACACTGAAGCGGTATCTTTTTATACCCTTGGACACATCATCTAAAAGAAAAATAATTTTAAAATCTGAGCCTTTAGCAATACCCTGATGTCATTCGCATTGTGTAAAGGTTTCCATATGTGTGTCAGTAACCATTGCGGACTTAATGATGGATGGGTTTTTTTTGACAAGAAGAGTGAACTCCCAATGTTTTGTCACAATACCCAGCCATACTCATCCCTCTTCTGCTTATTGCTAGGTGTCAATAATGCGAATAATGCTGTTTGAGCTGGGGGAATATGGTGAGGCAATGGAGCCGCCCCTTGTTACAGGCTGCCGCATATTCCTGTTATATGTTTTTAGCTGCAATCCAATTCACTGTTTTTGGCAATCCAGAAAAAAACATTGTGAAAAAACTTTTAATGACATACTTAAGACATACCTACAGTGATGTGCTCATATTTTACTACATATGCTTTTCCTGACACAAAATAAATCACTCAAAATATAACAAAAAACATCCTGGTGACTATCTCTGGAAAGCAAACAAGCTGTAAGTCTTAAGATGGTCTTTGAAACTCAGTGCATCGGGTCTTAGGCCTGTCACGATAACAAATTTTGCTGGATGATAAATTGTCCCAGGAATTACTGCGATAAACAATATCATCGCAGTGACGTCATTCACCAGTGCAAAATACGGCTCACATGATTCCGGTTTGGGTAACTATTAGTGCAAGAAAGGATACACGTGTTTATTAGAAGCTCAAAAAAACAATAATAATAATTTCCTAAGTGCACCACGTCCTCAAAATACAATCGAGTTTTGATGCAAGTCTCCAGGCACACCACTGGGCAAATCCAACATATTTATACTCACATTTCATGTAAGGCCCAGTAAAAAAAATCATTAGTTCATCATCCTTTCAATCAGAAACAAGTGATGAGGGAGGGCGAACTTTTTTTTATTATTATTATTTCTTAGAAAAAAGATAACGGAAGATAAGTTTTCAACATCAACAGTAAACAAAAGGAACAGCAACAGATGTATGACATAGGCCTATGGGCTGATCTTCAGTTAATATGTATTTTTTAAAAAATGTTTTATTCAAAATTTGTGAACGCCTGCAGTGGAATTTACACAGGAAAATACACTTTTAAAAAATAAAAAAAAAATCGATGCGGGCTAAATTCGCCATGCGAATGTAGCCTATAGCGAATGTATACCGCTTATAGCGAACACGTCTGCCTGGGCGAAATTGATAATTATAATCGGATGATCATCATAACCGATTTTTTCTTCATTAGTCAGTCTAACTGACACGTGTATATTTCTTACATGAATAATATGTTATAAAACTGACAGCGTCACTAATTTTGATTGCAAAATATAGTACAACCGTTTAAATGCTTTTCAAATTACAGTACTGTACAAAAATTACGGAACTGTATAATTCAAATACACTATACAGTATAATACTGTACCTAAATGAATCCATCCATCCATCCATCCATTGTCCAACCCGCTTATGGTACTGGGTTGCGGGGGGTCCGGAGCCTATCCTGGAAGCAGTGGGCACGAGGCAGGGAAAAACCCTGTACCTAAATATTCAATTTTATTTATACAGCGTATTTTTACAACATTGTCTGAAAGCGCGTTCACTGGCTCGTTTTATGGCATTTTATCACAAGCTTTGATGAGTCTATATAACACAAATCTGAATACCGAACAGCTTTAATTAGAACTAAAAACAAAGTACCAGTGCTGCCATACTTTTACACTCTGTTTGTCGTGCTTCGAGCCCACTGACACAAGAGTTCACGCCTCATTACTAGTGGTGTCGTTCGCGAACGAGACTGCTCTTTGAGCCAGCTCTTTTTATTGAACGATGCGAGCCAGCTCCTGTTCAAGACCCGTTTTTATTAATGTTTATAAAATTGTACGGGTTTTTGAGCCGCCCTAAACATTAAGGAAAATTGTGACCGGACAATTGTGAAGACGGCGTCTTATTTTTAAGAAGCTCAGATCAGGTCACGCCAATCAACATCAGGTTAAAGGAAGAGAGGGGCGGGTTTTTTTTAAAGAGTCAGCTCTTCTTGGTGAGCTGAGACAAATGAGCCGGTTTGCTAAAAAGAGCCGATATTCACATTTGGTAGAGAGACACACGAGGAAAACAAACGAGGATGCAAATGAAAATTATCGGGGCCGGAAAAATGATCGACCTCATTTTAATTATTGTGCAATTAACTGATTTATCGTTTATCGCAACAGGCCTATCGGGTCTGTAATAGTCCTACAGAATAGGGAGTATACACTTTCAAGGTAAATTGCACTTAGTTTAAGCTTAATATTCAGGGTTTCATTTTCCTTATCTGGCATGAATGATGAATCATCCCTCAGTTGATTGTATTCCCAGAAAGGAGTTTAAAATGCTAATTCAGACATTATAAGCCTGTGGCTTGGCACAAAACACATTTGCGGTTTTAGGAGGCAACACTGATGGTGGCCTTCATTTGTCACCAAGGTGGTCCCTCAGGAGTTTGGTGCAGGCGTGGCTTCCATTGACGATAACATAGTGCCACAGAACAAAATGCTGCCAAAATCAGCATTGCATCCTGCTGCTGGCAGTGATCTGAGAAGTTTATGATTTACCTTTATCTAGTCATATACTGCAGGAAGCCAGGGGTTCATTCAACCAAACAATTATAGTGAGTTTTGATTGGACCTGAAAGTTCATACACAGTCTGGCCTAAGTATGACAAATAGGCTGGATTCTAATGTATTTCTTATCAGGTTAGTTTTTTCTTTCCAAAACGTGAAAAATAATCATTTCAACAAACAATCATTTTATTCAAACTTGAGTCTGCAATTTTCTTTTTAAGCACATATCTGGTGTCACTTATTCAAAGATACACCACTATTTACATCCAAAAAAAATGTATTAACCCGCGCTTCACTAACAGATATTTATGCTTACGAACATTCCAGTGAAGACCTGACTTAATGACTAATGTCAGCTGATGCAACTTTAACTCTCCTGTCATCATAAACCAGGGGTATCAAACTCCAGTCCTGGGGGGGTCGGAGCCCTACGCATTTTTGGGTTTCCCCTCATTTAACACATCAGATTCAACTGCTTGCACCTTCTTGTGCTAAATACCACGCAGCTCTTGAGCTGAATCATTTGTGGTGGAACAGGGAAAGAACTAAGCTACACAGGGCTCTGACCCCCCCAGGACTGGAGTTTGACACTCCTGGTATATGCTGAGCTGTGGCAAAGACTATGAATTTGCAGGAAACTGACAACCAGGGGTGGTGGTCATCGGACCAAAACTTGTATCCATTAGGAAGAGTAGTATCGAGAATAACCTTCCATGGCTTTAGGAAATTTAATACTAATTCCATTAGGGTCTGACTACCAGCCCTCTTAATGATCACAGACAACTCAAGACCTATTTCACAGCTCATATCAAAGATCAGTGCTTTGGTCTCTGACTCCCCTGGTCAGTCCATAGTACTCAAACTAGAAACAGACTGATGAACGGACTGTGAAGGGGGTGACTTTATTTCTGCCTGTGACTGTGATCAATATCTGAGCAAGATGTATAAAGTGATTAATTCAACGGAGAGTGGTAATGAGCATTAACACATGCACCTGGTACCCTCTGTGTAACTACAGCCAGAGTGCGTCTCATCCTCTGGCTTCTCGTCCTCTGGCTTCTCGTCCTCTGGCTTCTCGTCCTCTGGCGTCTCGCCCTCTGGCGTCTCGTCCTCTGGCTTCTCGTCCTCTGGCTTCTCGTCCTCTGGCTTCTCATCCTCTGGCTTCTGGTCCTCTGGCGTCTCGTCCTCTGGCTTC
>JABFEA020000043.1:28461395-28474090 GCA_019775915.2 Cyphomyrus plagiostoma
TATATATGAAATTAATGTGAAATACCGGGTTAAAAACCTTCCAGTCACGTATCACTTGCAAGCACTGAGTTGGCAGTTCAGCACCGCCCTTGTTCAATAATTTATAGTAATTGTGGTGAGTCCAAATGAAGACATTCACTGTTTGTTTATGGTTTCTTTTAGCTGTCATTTTTTCCAAATATCAGGAAAAATAATAAATGTATTCATTTATTCAAACTTCAAAAAATGCAGTGAAGACAACTGCTTCCGTTTCAAAATGCTCATATCAGTTACAATAGTTTGTCCACTAAACAGAGGTCGGGTACAATGCCCTATATCCATCCATCCATCCATCCATCCATCACTTACGGTAAATACTTACTGCTGACTCTGAATTTAACCCTATTCACTTTTCTGTTCCACTGCTCAAAGCCTTACATTACAGAGGTCTCTCAGTCTCCTGTGGGGACAAGGGGAATGAGCCAGTCGCTTTTTAAATCTAAACAGTCATGCAATTCAATTGACAAATTAGGAAATGTGCAATAAAAAAAGGAATTAAGTTAGCAAGATGAGAAAAATCTGAACTGAATAGAACTGACAGTTACTTTATTGTGTATCACCTCCCATTGTACACAGGGACTCTGTTCTGCCCCTTTTGCATTCAGGGCTCAGTGCCTGATGGAGACCATCTGCGTATCAGTTCAAAGGCAAATGGAACGGCGAGCATGCAAATGGAAAGCAAACAGCCTGCCTAAATTGGAAAACACTGGCCTGACTTAAGTCCAGTCTTACAGGAGCGAATAGTAGTCAGTAGTCAGAATAGTGAATCAGACGTGAGATGACACCACCTTTGTTGTCACAGACAGTCTCTGTGCTCAGGCTATTTTTTTTTGATCTGAGTATTGAGATGGCAGAGCGAGCAGTTCAGCGTTCATTTATGCTTCCCGTTCCTCTGGTGTCCATTTGAAGTTTGTCAGAGCAGCTCTTAGATCCTCAGGCCTTCTCCTGTCCCAGGAGAAGTTATCACAGTACAACAGAGCATGTGAGAGTCATGCTAGCCAAGAGTCACCTATGGGAAGAGATTATTTTTTTTAAGTACATCTACTAGGTGGCATCTGACATTTCGTTTCAAAGCACAGTTTAATTCTACTTCTAGAATCTGGAAAAGAGTAACGTTTCTGTACTAATGTGTAACAGTACCTTCAGGTCAGTGTTGTTCTTCAACATTTTGGTCTGCTGGAAAACAATGGGCCAATGATATGTGAATCAATATATTGTTAATATGAATATTATAATATCAGTTTGCTGCCAGAGCCATTTGCTTTTCAGCTGTAATATGCTTTTAATTGTGGCCATTCTTATAATGTGATGATAATGCAAGCCAATACATGGGGAAGACTGAATGAAAATTGCCTCCTAAATTTAAAAGTGGCAGACAGATTCAGGTTTGCTGGTTATGTAGACGACATGAGCCTCGGCTGAAATTAGAGGGAAGTGATGCTGTAAGAATAGGTTCTTGACATCTTTTTTCTTGAAGGGATGGTTAAATTCATGAAATGTAGAGTTCATCTTCACAGAGAATGAAGGTAGTTAAATTTCCTTATGAAAATTGCAATGAATCGGCAGCAAATCATTTAATCTTAATGGCTGAAATCTATTTCATCTGCAAATGTCCTTTTAAGGAAGCCCTGGGATGAGTTTGCGACTGTCCTTTAGTTCACTGAAAATAAACACAGCTTTGGGACCTGGGGATGTTCAGAAGAAAATGGAGTTCAGCAGAAAATCTCCTATCGGTGTTAAGAGGTAGCAGGGTGGTGCAGAGGGGGGAACTGTTGCCTCGCACCTCCTTTGTTGGGGGTTTCATACGCGTGGATGGAATCTTTGTGATGTGTGCATTTTCTCTGGGTTTTCTTGGTTTTCCCCCTGCAGTCAAAATACATTCCGTCCGGCCTACAGGAGTTTGTTAAATGTCTATAAATTGTGTGCCCTGAGAAGGATTGCCAGCCGGTCCTGGGCGTATGCCGAGTTTGTGCTCTGAGCTGCCTAAATCGGCTCCAGTCTCCCCAGTGAACCCAAACTGGACAAGTGCTTATAAGGGTAATAGAGTATCCCTATAACTCCATAAATATGTGTTTGTATTGGTTTAGCATCATGCTTCATCAAAACAAACAGTCCCTATTTGTGAGGGATATATTGTAGAGTATTCTGTCAACATGCACCACGGATATACTTACATAGTGCAAAACACGATCTGTGTCTTTGTATATGAATCAACTGTTAGATGTACATAGATTAAGATGTACAATACACATGCTTGCTTTGGCTAAGGTCATCTGCTGAATACCATAAATGTAAATGTATATGTATATGTGTGTGTTTTAGGCAGATATACAGACATTTTAGAGGTACAAGCCTAACAAGAGAGGGCAGAATTTAATGTAAAATAAAACAGTGGTATATGACAGCCATTAGAAATATACACCTCTGATGGTAGAAGTAGTGAGAATTAGTTAAGTGAATTATTTAAGAGGGTTTATTAACAGTTCTGTAAACCATATAAATATATAAACTAGTTTAATTGCTTGGCAGAAGCCATCCAATTTTGTCAGAGAATATTAGTGTTTATTAAATGTTATTTTACTTAGACTTTTTGAATGCTATCAGTAAAACCAGAAAACATCCAAACAAGGGGATAAAAAAGTAAGGAATTGTATTAATGACTCAGCTTTGAATGTAAAAAGCACTGCATAGAAAAATAAAGCCAAGAGACGACTCATCTTTGAGAGACTGTTGTCTGGCCATCAGAGTGGTATTTTCAGGACAATGTAATGATTTTTTCTGTTGATCGTATGCAGGTCTCTGGGGGGTGTTGTTCAATAATTGGCAGGTTCTCTGCTGGCTGAGATTTGCATTTAAATAGACGGAGTACAGGTATACACCAAAGAAAAATAATCCATTGAACTATTTACAGTTGCCCCTGACATTAATCGCATATATAGGACTAAGGTTGCAAAAACATCACAAGGGCACGGATGAAATCAGCTGTACAAGTGTTCCCATGGACAACAACAAGCCATTAAAAAGTCATCCATAGTCACATACTATCATAACTGTGAAGACAAAACTAAAAATAGTCCAATCATTTGAATCTGATTGTATAGCGTGTTTTTTATGCTTGTTCATTGGTAGATTTCAATATGATAATTGAGAATGACTCATTGTGGCTTCCCTGGAGTCTGAAATGAAAGAAATGTCCAGTTTCTCCTTGCACTCTTTGTCATTTTTTTAAATTGTACTTCTGGTCCTTTTCTGTAGCTACATGGCAGGTATGCTGTTGTAAACAAGAGGCAGAGAGCATGTTTTCCCAGATGGAGGAGTGAGCGATTTGCTGGTCTGTATTCTATTCACTGGACTAAAGGCCTCATGATTTATAATTTATTGCTGCCAATTAGCTGTAATAGGTGCAGTAAACCATGTCTCAAAACATTAGGTGCAACAAAATTACACTGTAAATAATTCTGTTATATTTGTCCTCAGTAACCAATCATACTTGTGTGGTTAAATCTTATTGCCGCCCTTTAAAGACAGATATTATACTTAGTGCTATTGTGCATTCTCTTGTAATGATATTGTAAACACAAACAGTATTCTTTCTTCATATTATCTTGTATGTAATGTTGATTCTGTTATCTCTAGCGATCCATATCATACACATTGTACGACCTCTACGAATTGATTGGTACTGTGAATTCTGAAATATGTTGTATATGCCTATAGCAATCTTACACTGTAAAGTACTTACGGCAAAATTTTACAGTAAAGTATTGTTTCATGGTTTTCCAGTATTACATTGTAAAACACAATGTACCCCTGGCCTTTAGATGGTTACAACTGTTTACTGCTTATTTCACAGTAAAGAATTAGCACAGAAAACAGGCGGCACGTCTTTTCTTTGGATTAAGTGAAAACCGAGGTTTTACTGTACATTTGCCATGAGAGACCAGGCGGGAGTGAGTGATGGCTGGCGTTGGAGAGAGTGAATTTGAGTTAACGTTAATGTAAGCGTTAACCGAGGTTTTACTACATCTTTTGCCCGAGAAACCAGGTGGAATATAATTTGAATTAACGTTAATGTAGGTGTGTACTGAGTTTTACTGAATATTTGCACTGAGAAACCAAGCGGGAGCGAGTGATGGCTGGCGGTGGAGAATGCTGTTTGAATCAACCCTAACGTTAACACGAACAAGTATTAAACTTTTTTGCTAGTTGTAAGCACCGCTGCTTTTTTCTTTCTTTCACTAACAATCGTAAAATAATTTCAGTCTTTCCAGTAATCAGTTTTATTTTGATTTTTGTTAGACTTGCACGTTGTTAAAATGATGAACTTGTAGAAAGTGAAATAATATTTCTTAATTGCAGTATTATGTTTTAAATCGAAAATCAATTTATAATAAGTAGTGGTGCAAGTTTGTCATGCTTTATTATAACATTAGCCCAATAGTTAACCATATACTTGAGTGGTTTAGACTGCTACTACTGCATATTAACTCCATGTCTGTTTTACTTGACTACAGCTGAGTTGTATTTGTTACCGTTACTGTTAACTGTGTAAAATTACATGGACCTTTATTGAGCAGCTATTATTTAGAGTTAAAACAACTTTAAAGTTTAAACAATCATGTACGTTTGCAAGTTGTGTAACCATGATTATAATATATTATTAGCCTTTACTCAGCAGATTATTCAAGGTAGAATTTATTAAATTCTGTATCACAATACTACATATTTGTACTGCAAAGTACCTTGTATAATTACTATAAATATTCACGATTCATGATTTTAGGTGAGACACTGTCTTTGATGAAGTGGATGATAAGCATTGAGGGTCAGGTGGTCATATCTCCACATCCAAACTTTGTGGCAGGTCTTCGCCTCATTCTATATTTTCAACTATGAATACCAAGAAGAAGCTTCCTGCACCCTGGAATTCATCCAGAGGTAAATCATTATTATTATTAAAATACAGGAAAAAATGTAGATATGGAATAACATGGAAGCTGTATTTATACATCAATCAGTATAATCAGCAGAATTAAATTTTATATCAGGCAGATAAGCTGAATAGTGGAGAAATCTCAGTAAGGTTCAGATATTTCTCCAAGAGAATAAAGATGATGTGAGACCGGCAGATGGTGCAAAAGACAGGCTTTATTGTGACTGCATAGACCATCACAGTCTTAGCGCAGGTGGAATGTTCACAGATGTAATACCAATAAGTGCATACCCACACTGTAAAAAAATAACTTGTGAAATTTACAGTAAATTATTGGCAAAAAAGTTGCCGATAAAGAACTGTAAATTCTCAGTAATATATCATGAATGATATCACAGTACATTACTGTCTCAAAAAACAGTCATTCACTGTTTAGAAAATTACAGTTTTACTGTTTTTCTATTTACTGTACTTTACTGTAATTTTCATTTACAGTAATACACTGTAATGTCATATTTTACAGTTAAATACTGAAATCTGTATTTACATTAACTTACTGTAATTTCATTAATTACTTTAATTACCTGGCAATGCAGTTGCCTATAAAGTACTGTAAAAATATTCAGGGTAATTTTCAGTAAATTTTAAATATTTTAAATGCTAATTTTAAATAGCATGATCTCATTTGTATAACCTACAGAAAAAAAGAACACATTATACTTTTTAGTATTTTAATGTAAAATGGGCAAAACATCACAAAGATGAAAATCCACACCAAGTCAGTAAATGTGTGGTAGATATGTGATTACAAAAGCAATGATTTTTGATTGAGCTTGAAAATTAAGTGTAAATGAATGATACACACAAGAAATCTATGTCGAGAACAACTGTTACTGTATGAATATTATGAATGATGATGCTTTATTCACCACTGTGCAAACACAAGCAAATTCCATTTTACTAGCAATCATACACTACATACAGGTGAGAGAGAGCCAGGCCTGGGGTCCAAACGTAGGGGTCAGCCAAACGTTCTGGGACCGCTGGTGAGGGTTTAAGAACCCAAAGGACTCAACAGTGATACGATTACTTTACTGGCCATGGGATTCAAACCAGCAACCCCCCCCCCCAGGCACTGATTGTTGTTTATCAACAAAATCACTCAGTGATGCAAAAAAATGTACAGGCAAGAGCATTCTTGGTCACTTAACTCCCAAAAACGAAACTTGGGATGCAATGAATCATGGGATTGTTCTCATTGGCAATATTTAGGGTGAAGCAAAAATGACATTGGGGGATTTTTAGCATCCTTCATGCTTCTGTTCTTGAGTATATGAACAGTACTTCGGCGATGGAAGATGACATCAAACAGACACATGAGAACAAAAGAATGGTCAAGTGCACATATTGATAAACACCATTTGACTCCTAACCCACAGAGTCACATACCACTCCATTATGTTTATTGCCTACAACAATGCTAGAATAATATATTGTATTGCTGCTGATGTATTACAGCAATGAAAACAATATTAGACAAAAGCAGAAGGCACACTAAAGCATAGGTCTCATCTTTATCAGATGTTACTACAGGGTTAATCTACCGTGTTGATTTACGTTCCTTTAGTAACTGTAGACACTAAGAGGCTGTGGAGAAACTTGGAGGTGTTTTGGTAGATATTTTTCATAATGTGTTCTCATGTGAGCAGTATCCTCATTTTAACCATATGCTTTCACTTGTAACTGGGCAGTTTTTTCCAGTTTTCAGGTCAGACTGTGATTTAGAAATAGAGAATCGAGAGCAGCGTGCTGCTGAAAGGACACTGTTTATACCGAGACTCATACAACCTTGTTACATATCTTGATTCATCGCTCGGTAGCAGTGGGATGGTTCGAGGCCAAGGTCCTTGCAGAAACAGCACACTAGTCTGCTGCTGTACCAGTCGACCATGGGGTGACTTCGCATTCGTATCCTGGGGAAGCACTATGTTTGTCCGTGTCACAGGGGAGGAGGTATTGATCTGAGGCCAGTTGGAGGCTTTAGAGAATCCCTGAGAGGTTTTCCTGTAGGCCTATAATAAATTACTGTTGCGATGTCTCTGTTCAAGCAAAGTCGTACAGTATTTTCTCAGCAGAAGCAGACAGGCATTGTACTCTCCCTAGAAGGCAGCTTTAAGCCCCTCTGCTTATGAGCTACAGGAAAATGACATGATGCAAATTTGCTGCTAATCAAAACATCAATTAACGCTTCGTGCCGACATCAAATGTGACTCTTCTATTTGCATAATGGATATTAAAAAGGGTTTTTAATGAACAGACATTGGGCCGATTTATTGATTTCAATAAAGAAAAACTTGAATGATTCAATATAGGAACTAAAGATTAAAACCTATTTTATATGCAACCTTTCAAAAGTATGCCATACCGTAATTTGTGTTTCTTGTTTACAGCCAACAAGCAGATCCTAGGCTATATGTAGCCTCTAGCTGACAAATTTGATTATATAGAAATAGGAAGAATTCCCCCATGGTGGCTGTAGCTATCATAGAGGGCAGTGATGACCGTGTATTATTTATCCTGTGTATTTTTGTTGATATCTCAATTTTCACAGTAAACAGGTGCAATGTTCTCTTTGGTGGTCAGCCTCTGACTACACGGAGCAGCTTATATTGCTCACTGCAAGAGCATAACAGTGAGTCGTGTTTGTAAAGATGAGCTGTCATGGATTCAGAATTATACGGCCAATACAAGTTGGCTACTGGCATTGCGTTGAGACATGGTGTCTATATACCTGTTTTTTTTAATGGACTTCTGTTCAAACTTACGTTTGTTATATCTTACATACTTTAAATATGAACTATTATTTAAGTAGTATAGCCAGAAATGGACTTCTAAGGTCCAGAAAGTAAAAAATCCAGACCAAGCTTTTGTTTCAACCAACCAGTTCAGCATAAAGAGTCACATTCACAGAGTACTCAGCTGATTGGTTGAATCAAAATCTCAGTGTTGATTTTTACTTTTTGGGCTTGGAAATATTCACCTATAAAAGAGTTTGTTGTAACAAATCTTATAATAATGTAACGATGAATATGGGAATGGATCTCCTCGTATTTTTCCTCCCTTGCTTTAAGGCACTTCAGTTTCCTCCCACAGTCTCTAATGTTTGGTTTGAGGAACAAGTTTTTATACTTTGCCCTTGGTGTGTGGTTGTGCGTCAGCGTGTGCACCTGGGAAAGGCTTCAGATTCACTGCAACTATGAACCATGCATATCTGCCCATCACCTCCCTCCCCCATAAGCGCTTATTCGGTACAGGGTCATGGTCAGCCTGCAGCCTAACCGAGCAAGCACAGGACACGAGACATCACAGGGCCCGCATTCATTCTACGAGCAGATTAGAGATACATGCAAACTGTACAGCGAACTGTCCAAATAATGGGTTTGAACCCCCAGTCCAGGTGGTATAAGCTGAAACTTTCCCCAGTGAATGTCTAAAATATTAAATGCTATTGTGAGAAAAATGTAAATCATGCCATACATGGCTATAAAAAAAAAACACACAATTACCCCTAAAGTGAGTAGAGATTGGTCCTGTGAAAGGATTGTGAGCTCAAGATGCTAGTAAATGGCATATCCACTGATTACAGGGAGAATGCACAGGCAGTAGGAACTTACATCATTATCTCCATGGTGAAAATGAGGGTTTGATGCACCGGATGGCCAGAGGGCTGCATGTGTGATTACCCGCTTTGGTGTCATGTGCAATCCATCAAAGTAAGGTTGCAATAAAACGCAGTAATACCCTCTGGTGAAATCAATTCAAAGACAAACAAAATAAAATAGATAATGACTCGTGCATATAATAGGCCCATAGATACAAATATGTTTATTATGCCATATCAAATGCCTCATTGGTACAGACACAGAGCCTGATTCAGAATTTCACTGTGCTGGATCCTGAAACAGCTGCTGGACTGAGCTGGACTGATAGGGAGGTATGTGCAGTATTTTTTGCCTGAAATTTCTCAGATGCCTTTACTACTTTCTAGCAGAAATTCAGTCTACACTCATTTACAGTGAGCTTGAGTTCTGCATCATATCGCTTTTATTTTGAAATGTTTCGTGAAGGGTACTCCACGTTTAAATTGAGTCTTGGATGAATTAAAGATTTGAGTAGAGTAACTTCTAGCCTGAATTCAGCATGAATGGTAAGATTGAGACCCAGCTATACGTCTGGCTATGGAGATCCATAACGTAATCATTCGTTATAGACACATTAATAACTGGAAGTATAAAGTACATGACCAGGGGCTTCGGAAATAGAGCCCCCCCCAATAAATGTATAAATATCCCTAACCCTGGTAAAGACTAGGGGATTTTTACCATGTTTCATACTTCTGTTCTTAATATGTAAACTGTTTATTGTATGTGAAATGTACCTTGTTGACGGAAGATGGTGTCAAACGGGTACATGAGAACACAAGAATGGTCAAGTACGCATATTGATAAACAGCAGTTGACTCCTAACCCACAGAGCTGCAAACAACTCCATGTTTATTGCCAATAATAATATTGCAATAATATATTTTGTTGCTGCTGGTGTATTACAGCTAGGGATGGGCCAATCCACATTTTTTCAGTTCCGATCTGATCCCGATATACAACTGCTAATGCTGATACAGCTTCCGATACAAGATATTTTTTTACTTTAATATTTGAATATAATATATTATATATATTTATACTTTATATATTATTAATATATTTATACTAGCAAATGCAGATGAAAAATGTATACTAAAAGTGTTTAATCAGGCTACTGGTGACATATATAACACACTGTTCTACATCATTTGTACATCTTGTTTTAAATTTTTTTCAGGCATTTTGCAGTTCAATTTGAATATTTTCCAAGTGAGGATATGCAAGTGCTGAATGCTTAAAATGCCCCACAATTTTTCTCCCACAAGCAACAGTGTCACTTCATTGCAATAGCAGCCCCTTGGGTATCACAAGCAGTATTGAGTGCATAAAACAGCCCAAGCTAGCGACTTTCATATTAATTGCGTTGTCTCGCATTTTCCACTAAATACTACTCCCACCTCTCAAAACTTTGTTTTTACAAAGATTGCAAATCACTGTACTACTACTTTCTGCTAAGAGCGTGAAATATTTCCTGATCGTCACCCTCTGATCTGTTCTTACGCTCCTCCTACTACAAAGGGTATGAGCGTGACGTCAAAGCAGGCAGATGTCACCGCGCTCACATCCACTGAGTGGCAAAAAGACTGAGACACCCATGGCATTTAGCATGAATCTGAAAAATCTGAATTGAGAAAGAGCTGTATTGCTTTTGGTTGTACAAATAGATTTAACACGAAATAGGAGATATCTTTTTAGAGACCTCAACAACTGAAATAACTGAGTATCGGATGTTGATCGGTCACGTATGGCCGATACCCGATCCATCAAGTAGGCCAGGATCGGTGCTGATCCCGATCCGAATATCGGATCGGTGCATCTCTAATTACAGCAATAAAAACAATATAAAACAAAAACTTTTTAGCAGCAGAATGTATGCTAAACCTAATTCTAATTTCAGTCAGAGATAGATAGATAGATAGATAAAAGCACATTGCTTATCATAAAACTTTACATTTTGAACAATGCTGTCAGGCAAGTACTGTTCTCCTGGCAACCACCAGACTCACCCATCGGATTGCCAGACAGAGAAGCATGATTTGTCACTCTAGAGAACATGTCTCCGCTGCTCTAGAGTCCAGTGACAGCGTGCTTTACACCACTGCATCCGACACTTTGCATTGCACTTGGTGATGTAAGGCTTGGATGCAACTGCTCAGCCATGGAAACCCATTCCATGAAGTTCTCTACGCACTGTTCTTGAGCCATACGAAGGCCACACGAAGTTTGGTGGTATATAAATATATACATATATATAAATAAAAGAAAAAAACATGTATTCTCTGTATTACACAAATGCATAAGGATAGCACAAACTAGTAATGAATGTAATGAATTAATGAGCAATGAAATTAAAGACATGCTTAATGAAAGACTAGGTAATTGCAGTTTGTTCTGATGTTGATGATGTTTATTGTGGTCCTTTATATGGTAAACAGGATTACATGCAGTCTGGTCACATCCGGGTGGAAGAGTGATGAGTTTCAACAAAAAAAGAATAAGTGTGAAGAAGAAGAAGCACCAGTGAGAAAAACAAAACAAATGGGAAAGAGTTATATGTCAAAGTCAAGGAGCTAAGAGCAGGGACAGTACCAGAAACATATAGAGCCACTATGACAGCTTAAAGAAGGAGAATAGCCAAGCCTGTGGATCAAAGAGCGGAGAACTAAGGGCTACAGATTCAAGCATGCCCAGTCAGGGAAGCATACCTTTGAAAGGACTGTCAAGGGGTGGGAGACCCTGTCTGTAACCGACCAGCGTGCAGCAGAACCACACTAATTAAAGAGAACCTTGGGCATGTCTGCAGACCATGCTGAACTTGTCAGCATACTTTAATATCTTGCTCCTAAGCATAACCTCATGATTTTATTTTCTTCATACGGTGCCCTCTGCAGCAATACCAAACAGCTAAATAGATTTTTTCTCACCTCTTATATAAAAATGATCGGCTTTATACCTATTTATATAATGATAATTACTATGGAAATCAAGGTAATTAAGTCATGTAAAAATGCACAGTTGTTTACTGGCATCCTTCTGATTTGGTATAATCAGCCAACAGCCATGGTTAAATTTTCCATACAGATATACAGGGCTGGGTACTGCTCTTCCTTGTTTACATTTGCTGTCATGCATACATCAGCGGTGATCTCACATACTGGGATCATCTGCTTAAGTTCAGGCCTTGCTTGTACACTTCAAGGGGCCGAGGTTCATGAAAGTGCCTTTGAAAACAAAGAATGTTCTCATATAGCCCATACAGACACATCACAGCATTCTTAATTACTGCTTGTAAATGAAAGACATGTTGTTCATCTGAGAACTACTGGGCTCTGTTCCTAGGATAGGGTAAAGAGTTTGGCAATCTAGCAGAGCCTCAAAGTAATGGAGATACCTCGGTATTCAGTGAATCTATTTAACGTTATTTGGATGCATTTTGCGATGCATTCTGGATCACTACGCTTTTAAATGACAAAAAATAGACATATACAGAGCATTTGCTAGATTTTTTGGTAACATTTTACTTGAGTAAGCACAAATAATATATTATGCTGAATTAATCATGAACTAACTGTTACTTAATGTATTAATTAACCACAAACTATATTGTTTATGATTTGTACTTCAGTAGTAACTGAGTTACTACTAAGTTACTAAGGAACCATATTGTAAAGTGTTACTATAGTATATTATTTGTGCCCCCTGAAAGTGTGTGGCAGGATTGTTTTATTGGTAACAATGTACCCTCACATCCCCATGATCTGTGCTTTGAATCCCTTCCCTGCTCTATCTTTTTAGAGTTTCTCTGTTCTCTTAATACTGTGAAAATTTCTGCCGACAATCTAGAACTAAGCAGTTCAACGATTTGCCATCTCTAAATAGCCCAACCGGATGGATGTCTGAATCTGTCGGATTATGCATTCACATACACTCACCTAAAGGATAATTAGGAACACCATACTAATATGGTGTTTGACCCCCTTTCGCCTTCAGAACTGCCTTAATTCTACGTGGCATTGATT
>JABFEA020000043.1:28495087-28506507 GCA_019775915.2 Cyphomyrus plagiostoma
AAACTCCACACACATGAGACCAGAACCCGGGTCCCAGAGGTGTGAGGCAACAGTGCTAACCACTGCACCACCATGCCTCCCCCATCTTATATGCACAATATGTAAATTAATAAAACATAAAAATGAACATGTTTTAAGAGAATTAAGTTAGAAAGGAAGGTACGGCTGCTGATGAACCTACTATCAGTATCAAAGGAGCTGCCCTTTGTCTTCTTATCAGTCACCAGTGCACTGCCCTTGAAATGCGATTTGCTGTTCTTCTCTGCCTCATTTCATAGCAGAGACCATTATGGCTCTGATGACTTAGAGTTTTCTGTGCTTTTCTGTTGTTTGCTATTTCTCTGTGTAATGGGCTTAAATATACCCAAGAAAGAAGGAAGCCTTTCATTTGATTCATATCTTTCTATATCGGGTGGACAAAAATAGTTTCGGATCCAATGTTTCCATTATGGTTTAAAAATGTGGCAACTGATACTGTCCCCATGCTGAATTCAAGTTGAATTTTTGAGCCCTCATCATATAATGATTTATAAATGGAAATTTGACCTGAAGAACATAATTGGGAAGAAGTTTTGGAGCTCAGATATATTTTTCCTCCTCTGAAGCATCTGTGGATTGCCTCAGTTTAAGACTATTCAGCCAAAGCGCTGGAAGTGATTGATTTCTTGGCTGCTCAATAAGCAACATTCTGCTGTTTATGAATAAAATATAAATGAAGTGTGCATACATTGCATTTTATTTGTGAGCCTAATTTTATTTTCTCGTCACAGATATAGGTGGAAGTGGTGCTTACAGATATTTAATGTAGGCTATTTAGTGTCGGTTTACTTTACGGCCCCATCATCTTTCGTAAATGTCACAGAAGAAGAAGACTACGGGTATAGCCTCTCAGCTAGAACTCATCTGAATCCCATGGTTTATTATGTTATCAACCCATTATATTAAATCCGCTAACGCCCCAACATATGTGTAAAAAACAGATTGCTTGTCCTCATTCCGTAGATTGGCATTTCTCCGCCCCTTCTGAAGTGATGATCTCGTACTCGGTGGAGTGATAGTACTAGCGGTCTTACAAAACAGTTTAACTGAGAGCACTACAGCTCCTACATCGGATTTCTTTTTTCGAAAGAAAGCGTATGGCTCAGAAGGAAACAATTTATAAAGGCTTAAGCATACCGTAATAGGACTTTGTGGCATTACTCCTTAGGGTGCGCTGAACTGCGATTGACCATGGGTTTCATAGATTTTCTGGTTTGTTGCTGCTTACGGTTATCCCAAACTGTGACCGTGAAAACAACCTGAAGAATGACTTGATAATTCATCGGCTTGGCAACTTAATAATGCGGACTTTTTAAACATGGACTTAAAGAAAAACAAACAAACAAATCACACGCCTGTTACCTTTGCTAATTTAATGCAAACCGTTTAAATCAGGCATTCGAGCCTACATCCCCAAAAGTAACTTTTGCCAACAAAGTTTCCAAGCTCTCTCCGAAGTTGTGCTCCGCGGTGACGTAATCTTTTGGCTAAGAAAGGGAGCTGTCCAACTTTTCAGCTCTTTGTCTTTAACCCGGTAAGCTGTAGTGAAAAACCTTACGAAAACCCGCCCGTTGTTTTCACCTAACACCTTTTGCTCGGCATCGGGTTTCACCCACGACGGGGTTGTAACCTTAGCTATAGCTGGGATGGATGATGCCGGCGGTAAAGTAACGGCAGCTCCTATGGTGGCAGGCAGTGGCAGCTACAGTGGAAATGCGAGCGCTCCCAAGCATTTGTGGAGGCAGCAGAACCAGTCGCCTCTCCCTCCGCACCATCACTCGCTCGTAGCTCGGAAGCACCACCGGGTGAGACAAAGAGGATTTTCGGACACCGAGAAGTACCTGTGTCCTGGAACCATGGATCGAACCTACGCTGTGGATACCGGACATCGACCCGGTTTAAAAAAATCCCGAATGTCATGGCCATCTTCGTTTCAGGGACTTAGACGGTAAGGCTGGGATCCTTTAGTTCAGATTTATAAGGCGAAATGAAGTGAGAAGGGCGTGTGTATGTGTGTGTGTGTAGAATTCTTTATCGCAGCATTTCTAACCTTTCAAACGATACATATATTAGACTCAAGAAACGATTTCTGAGCAAGGCATTAAGTCAATGTAGTAACTGGAACAAAAATAACAGTAACAATTTATAATTTGTGCAATCGATAAGACCAAAGCTGCTTTTGCAGTGATTTCACTGTGGAACAAATGCACTTAAATCTTAGCGACCCTCTTAATACTTATATGGGACGATAAAATAAGAATGAAAGATTCAGAAATTTCTTTGCTGATTTCTTAGGCATTTTGACATATAATAAAAGAGGACAGACGAGGTTACGCTGTTTATGTGCAAAGGGCAAAAAGTGTATTTATGCAACGTAACTGACTAACATAATACCTACTGGCACACAAGGGGCTTTTGTCGTTCTGTCAGTGTCCGTAGTGTCACTTATAATTGAGGTTTGTAAGGCATGGACACGCCGATACAAATACACGGTCCATCCTCGGGACTTTAAGGCGTATTTTGTGCGATGTAAGTGTGCTTTACTAGCGACAGTGGGATAATACTGCAGGCACAAATGGGGAGGAGAAACCCGCCAGGAAAACAAATGTACAAATCTTTAAGGTGATTATAGGTGATTTTGGTTAAATAAAATGTGAATGCATGGAGCAAGGTTGGTTTAACGCTGACAAGGCAAAATAAGCGGCGAAAACAAGACGTTACTGTATGGGACATTATGTGACATAATGTGCTTATGTGAGCGAGAGTGCGACTTTATGTGAAAGTGCGTCCTTTAAGATCTCTTACCATAATGGACTTTGGGGTCCACGGAGTCGCCGGGCTCCGAAGGGCGCTGCACTGGCCAGCAGACGTGCTCTGGCTTTGACATTTCCCATTACGTTCAATTATTTGCACACGATCTGGCATATAGCCTAGTTCTCAAGTGTCATGCTGCTGTAAGAAGACTGTAAAACAGGGGAAACAAAGCTTTTCAGGTGCGTTTAGATCTAAAGGTTAATAAAAAGTTTAGCAGGTTAGCTTTTTAAGTGCACAGTTTACATGTTTATTTGTTTTTTACGCTTCAGTTCAGTCGTATGTTGACGATGGGTCACCTTAACATATATTACATGTATAACATTGTTTTTGGATGAAATTATATGGTTTATATAGTGAAGACGCTGGTGGCCTAGCTATTGCTGTAAATCACACGGATCATTCACCCATCTTCAGACTGCTCATCGCGGTCAGGGTAGCGGGGGCTTCTGCATATCCAGGCAATATAAGGCACAAACCTGGGGTAAACCCAGGACTGGAATGGGATTAAAAATCGGCCCTGGATTTATCCCCATACAGGCGCAGCACACACACATACCTAAAATCGGGAGGCGGAGGTCCCCTACCATGAATTTTGCCGATGGGGAGGGCGGGGATACGAGGGTACATGCACACAATCACACACACTATGAGTAGTTTAGAATAATTATTTGGCCAAACTGCGTGCTTATGGTGTGCGGGAGGAATACCGCATCCAATTTTCACGCACTATACCTTGTCAATGAAGTAATCTGTTAATCTGGCAATTTCATAGCAGTTGTGTCATAATTAAATTCATCGTAATTTCTTATATCAATGTAAAAGAAAACACTTCACTATTCGTGTGCCTATTTCATCGAGCTGAGCGATGATCGCAAGATTTTGCACATAGGCCAAGCCAGTGAATTCAGTGCAGTTTACCCGAAACAGACCCCGCTGACGTCGCACGCGCCTGTCCGTCATCTGCGCAATGGCTGCACCATGGTTTGCGTCATCTTCTGCGTCTTAATTTGCCCCTTCCAGTCCATCTTTCAATACATCCACATCTAACACGTTAATTAAACAGTCATGTGTATGTAATGCTGTAGGCATTCTACACGATGACATAATGGCACATACGGATGACTGGAAGCCTTTTTTCCTCAGCTACCGTAAAATATTGAACAAGTACCTATAGTACTATAGTGTGTAATGTGAGCAAGATAAAAGATAATCTATAATATGGCATAAATAGTTTATCAAATAGTATTATATGTAACATTATCTATGTTAGCAGTGTTTATGACTTGCTCTGGTTCCACTGGATTTATTTTTAACTAGGCCTAATTATATCTCAGAGAAAAAAAACAATAAAGGTTTCAAGTAGGTCATTTCCTTTTCCATTTTAATCGTGCAGTCTGATTAACTGAAGCATTGGACAAAATACGAAATAAAAATAAGAGCAGTAATCAATGAAAGGCACTGTGTTCTAGGTTGAAGGGTCCGTACTGACAACTGAATATCAGTGTAAAACTACAGTGAATGCATTGTCTAACATCTGTTGTGCATTGGTCACAAAATCAAAGCCATTGCTTATTTTGAATTTCTGACTTAATGAAACACACAGTCTCAGGCCTTTTAAAGTGCAGCCATCTGTAAGTCTGATTCACTTATATTTTTTTATCTCTGTTATATTTAGGAAAGACTATAGACAGATCATATGAAAGGGTTTATATACAAATCTATGGTACTTGGCCATGACATCCATATCATGTAACTTTTATCCTGGGTATTAAGAAGGCTCCTCGTAGTTTCACTTTGAATGGATGTGAGCTGGATTGTACCGATTAACCTTTCATACCTCTTAGAGTGATTTACTTTCTTCTGGTTTTTGCTTAATCAAAACTGATTCAACTCACAAAGTAGCACCAGAAACAGAAAGCGAACTCGTCCATTTTGGACCTTTGAAGAAAGGGGAAAATGCCCCGCTGGCTCCTGGGGAACTGCCACGCCGAAGGCAGTAATAAAAGACCAATACGTGTGAAGCCAGTCGCTCCCAGCATGGGTGCTTTGGCTGATATTTCCTGCCCAACTTGTGAGAATTCAGAGCAGATTGATTGGCCTCGCATTCAGAAGGATGTCTGTCAATCAAGGGAATGGCTATCTGAAATCAAGGGCATCCAGTGAGGAGCTAGGTACCTCACAGGGAAGCAGACAAGACCTTTCAAGTTCATTTCTCCAAGCATGTCTGGAAATCCAATCAGCTTGATAATATGTATAATTCAGTCCTGGCCAAATTGAGTGTAATACTTCAGTGAAGGCAAAGTTATTCATGAGACATGAAATTGGCTACTGTGTCTAAAGTCTACCCAAGATATTTGGGAGGGAGAAACACCCGGAGTATTGTGTTACTTCATTCCTTTCCAGAGCTTTATCTTCAGTCATAGACACATTGCAAAGATGAGTAAATCATTCTTATGCTCTACAACTAATAAAAGTCATCATTGGCATCATTAGATATAAACAGCCTCCTATCAAAACCATTTATACTTAAATGGTGACTGCAGAATAAGTAAAAGACAATAATGTCATATTAAATAATGCAACTAAAATACCGAATCAGCTGAATCAGCTCCTAACGTACCATTTCTAATATTAATTCAATGTACATAACATAAGATTTATTTAATACAATGTTAATGGACTATTTTAGACATAAAACGGACAAGGTGGTCACTGGCAAATTTTATTTTTTGGGTTAACCTCTGTGCTTCTGTGTTCCTCTTAAGTCTGCTCTGTGTCTAGTTCTGACCTGGCCCTTGATGGATGGGAGTGTTTGCGTGTGGTTTGGCTAAAAGTGCCTTCTCTGAAGCATATGGTTAGGATTTTCGAAGCCAGCCCCTTAAAGACACCATCATCAGTCCTCCAAGTCGAGTTTTAAAAATCCTAATTTTCACAGATCTTTCTTTTTTCTGGCTTCCGAGTTGAACGCGACACACATGTTCATGAGGTAGATTTCTGGGAGGCTGTTGGCCGCGGCACCCTGCCGAAGAGCACGCTTTTAATTGATAGTTGTCGTAGAACTTCCAGAACTGCCTTTAATGAGTGATTTCGATTATCTGGCGTTTGCTGTTAAGCGAGGATGTAATTTGATCTTGCAGTACAGTGAAGGGCACTAACAGTGCTGGGTGCAGACAAGATATTTCTGTTTTAGACATGGCCTTGCTGCTTTCCTTCCCAATTGTGATGATTGTAAAGTATGTTTCTGCCATGGGGGACTAGAATAATGACACATTACTGTTCTCCTGCTGCCTTGCAGGTGCAATAGTCTGGAAAATAAAGAAAAACAACTCCATGCCTGTTTCATAGATTTTGCTTTCACTGTGACCTTTAGGCTGTAGTTTGTACATGAATGTAAAGTGCATTCAATTTGGACTAATTTTAGTTTGCCTTTAAGACTGAGAAATGTTTTTGTCTTCTGTTAACCTCTTTTCTGCATCAGAAAAATTGCTTAATAGTTTATGAGAAATGCATCTGACTCACCCTAACATTGCCTACTAAAATATACAAGTCAGATTTTACACATTATAGTGCTATCTATTATTCCAAATGCTTTAATTACAGCATTTACAGGTGGACTCTCCACAATGAAAAGAGTATGCACAGAGCAAGGTAATAGACATAGTAGTGTTTTTGTTATTAAAGAAATTTTGTACTTTAAATGTACCATGACCAAAGGTTCCGAATGAGATAGAAATGGCAGCAGTGAGTTTCTGATTTGAATTGACCTGATCGAGTTCTTCATGTGAGAAGTTTGGTCAATATGTCTGCAACTGCTGCATATTATTCTTAAAACTGTAGCACATCTAATGGAAGTGAAGAATCTTTTTTTTTACACATTTATCTTAAACCACTGCTCTAAGTAAAAGTTGTAACAACATTTATTTATAAATTAAATAATTTTTCAGTAATAATTGTTGTGATTATTTATCTCAAAATAACTAATGGAAAACACTTTACTTCTCAGAAAGAGGTCATCCCAGAGGAAACATCCAAATTGCAAAAATATTGGTGCGATGATTTTGATCAACAAATTAGATGTTTCTTTACTAGAATCATACCCTGTGTTTCCTGGCAGATGCTAAGTTTTCTTACTGGCATAATCACCCTCTGAAGATGGACGCATAGTCCTGCTACCTCCTCACTTTGGTAGCGTGTTCCTAAGCCGATTTAATGACAGCACAAGGTGCCTAGTTCAGGCCAGTATGTAATGCACACATGGAACAGAGCCATCTCTTCATGCCTGTTAGCGCTGCAGGAGTGAATACAGGACTGTAACAGTTAGGAATCTTCTGTAGCCACAGTCTGCTCTTGCATTATAGTATTCCTGCCCTTTATCTGTACTGGTGTCTGCAGAGTGCTGTATTCAGAGTGATTTATTTTTCCCGTAACTCAGATGGTGACAGACCAACAGGGTGTTCTGGCATGGCATATTCCCCCTAGTACTAACAAAGGCTTCTACTGTTCCTCCAAAACTCAAAATAACTGTCATGAATCATTACTGATGCCCTCTGCCCCTCTCTAATCAGGTGAATACATTTTGTATTTATTTGTACAGTTGAGATTGATTTGTATTTCCCCACTTTTGGTGATATAAAGTATTGACTGTGATTATTTCGATCTTGAGTTGGACACAGAGGCATGCTTGATGGCTTTAATAAGATTCTGGTGAGGCGTCTGCATCCCAGTGCAAAACAAACTTCATGACAAACCTGGAAACTGAAAGGCTGCAGCAGAGATTAGGGCATAGATAGTGGGCAGTGAAGGATTTCTGCTGTGTAAAATGTTATGATTGCGATCTTTGTGACCTTTAAAAATATATAATTAGAAAAAATAAAACCTATTCTACAGGGCGGCGCAGTGGTTAGCACTGGGGCCTAAACTCACTGGGACCAGCGTTTGAGTGTCCACCCAGGCTCCATGTGTTTGGACTTTGTACAGTATATTCTCCACTTATCATCCTGGGGTTCCCTCTAGTTTCCCCCACCACAGTCCAAACATGCTGAGGTTGATTGGAGCTACCAGACTGTGAATGGTACTGTATGTGAGTGTGCCCCGTGATATAGGTTGGCACCCCATTCTGGGTTGTTCCATGCCTTGTACCCAAACCCTTCAGGATAGGCTCCAGAACCCCCACAACATTTAACAAAATATTACTTGCATATGGTATAGAGAGGAAGCAAAAACAATTTTCTCAATTTCTATGATTTAGGTGGAGACGAATGCGAAGAACCATCTGTTGGCCCACAATGGAATCTTATTGGGCATTGTGCAAATGGCGATCTTCTCATGTACTTCTGAGAAAAAACAAACAAACTTCAAGTTAAACACTACCAAGTCATTTTAATTTGCGAATTATTTTAATTTTGGGTCATTCTGACAGATGCCAATCGCATGCAGTACCAGCGAATTGCCAAACACACTGTGGACCCCTGTGAATAACTGACCAAGTAGCATTGTCATAGAATTTGGTGATACATCAATCATTTACCTGATGTTATTTTCAAACAGATACACCAATGTATCACAAAACTGGTGCCCAGCCGAAATTTTAATGATGGGGGTTAGATTTCTTTGAACACCAAGGGTACAGATCCTTCCAAGGTGACATTTGCCCAACTTGCCACATCCATATAATGATATGATATTTTGCTTTATGACTGAGGCATGTGTTCCAGTTACATTGAGACATTCAAAAGAGGTCAAACATGAAATATGTGCACCACAGGTATTCACATTAAACAAACCCCCTTATTTTATATATTAGCATTCTGTGTGAACTGGTGTGAGCTGTGGGGGGGAAAGCAGGGTTTATGAGCTGAGGGTATGTGAGAGTCTGCTTGTAGACTGCTTCATGCTCAGTGGGGGTTTGAAATGGGTCCAACCTGTATGCCAGAGCGAGTGCGTGAGTCCGGCCTTGTCAGAGCCGACTTGACACTTTCCCCCCGGCTGAAAAACAGGCATCTGGGATCACAAATTCCTGTGGAGCTAGAAGCTTCACATGTACATTCAGGCAGCTCCCGATAGCCTCAGGCTATCTGTAACTGCTAAGTCGTACATAACTTACGCATTGTGGATACCCTGCCTTCACAATATTCTTTTGCCTGAGTCTGAGTCATAATTTTCCTTAATTAAATTTTTTATCTCGCAGATATTGATTTGAGAGATATAGCTGTGGATAAAATATTAGCATTTTAAAATCTAAATTAAGAAATATTTTTTCTCACGGCGTAATAACAATTTGACATTAGAATGTCAACAATTTGAACAGATTTAAGCATTAATGACAAAAGATTCGAGGAAAATCGCAGTAATAATTTTGTTATTTTAAACTTAATTAACGATGTCCAACTCCAGGCAGAGGGGATCTAGCCTTCTCAAGGGAGTAACATTAAAAGCTTTAAGAGTGGTAATAGGATAACAGGAATGACTCTCTTATTTGTTTGCATTTTTAACTCATGGCATGGATGAACAGAGAGTAAGTAGCGAGCTGTGGCTTCAAAAGAATGTAGGACATCCTCGGAGGGCAGCGGCTCTGCTTACTGTTGCTACAAATTTAGACTTGACTATGAAGTTGTAACACTCTTTATTATAGTGCTCTAAATAATTGTGTAATGAGTTCACCAGTATGACAGGTGTTGTAATTACTCATTGTACGGAATGAATTGCAATACTGTGTTGTGGTTTTATGAAACTACAGCCAAAGTGTAACACTTTAAATTTAGGAATTTTAGCACTTCTGCTTTACTGTAACTATAAATGAGCTGTAGACCGGAGTCTTACAGTTTACTGTTCTAATCCAAAACCATAAAATGCCAGTTACTGTAAACATTTGAAATTACTTCTCTTTGTGTCAAAATCACTTAAAGCAGTGGTTGCCAGGTGGTCGATCACAATTGACAGGTCAATTTTAAAGACATTCCTAGTCTATTGCCCCATCTTTAGCCCCTGTTGGCCAGCCCCCCGCCCCCACCCTCCAGTTGGTAAAATATACAGAGGAGGTCCACTGATTTTAAGTATATAAACATGATAAAAGACATGGATCTATCCATCATATAACCACTTATGCTGCTCTGGGTTGCATGGCAGTCTGGGGCCTACGCAGCATAGGGTACACCCTAAATGGGATGCCAGTCCACTGCAGGGCACATATACAGTACAAAAACATGCACATGCATTCATACACTGTGGGCAAACTAGAGGCGCCAGTTAGCTGAACTACCTCAACACCAGTGCTGCTACAGTATAAAGCCCTGCAGTTCAACCGTTTCCTAGGAAAAGGACCAGAAAATGAACTCTTCAATATGCTGACACAATTCAAGAGAAGTCTACGTATTTGACACTTGGAAATAACTAAAAGGGGCAAAATATATGTCGAAATATAGCTGAACAACGCTTTTGGTTTCAAATGTATTCATAACTAATGATGGATAAAGTTTTTCCTGAAATTCCATAAGAGCACATGCTCATACTCTCTAGGCCTTGAAATGCACCATCAGATTGTTTAAAATAATCGTTCCATGTTGAAGTCAAACTTAAATATAGGCAATACGCTTAATTGCAGTTACACGCAGTTAGTTACACATGCCTTGCTAAAAACAGCGGCTGTTATGCAAGTCAAAATGTGCGTAAGCTGGCTTCTTTTTTAATATCTTGATGACAATTCAGCTGCCTGTTTGCTGCTATCTCCTCTTCGGTTTGTGAGTTGATGGACCCAGTCATGCAGTGATGGAGTCTCCTGGGGGAATTCCACCAGGCTGTGCAACATGAAATCTTATGTATGAAATATTCATTGGTATATTTGTATTGTTGAAATGGAAATACAGTGGTATGGTGCAGGACATGCTCCAGTGCAGGGATAAAGTTAGTTTGAGAACCGAGATACCACTGTGTGTGTGTGTGTGTGTGTAATATGTAGAAAGAGTACGCTTTAAAAAATAATAATGATAAAACCTACAGTACAGTAAACTCATAAACCAGTAACATAGCCATTTATTATCAATTACAGTATTATTACGAATTATGATTTTTTAATAATCATACTGGAGCACCCTCATGTATGCGGCCCGAAACGCCGTTATGTGGCGCATGATGGTGCTTCATTTATGGTCACAACGGTCACATGGTGGGCACATCCGGACTGTATTTAAACGTTTTAGGACTATTTACCCTTATTATTTACTATTTACGCTGTAGTATATCCATAATATAATTTCAATCCGATATCAATCTAATGCTTGTCTGTGTTGATTGGTTAATATTTTGACTGGTGTATTAATAACGCCGGGGAGTAATAAAACCTATTGCAATCAAGTATGCAGTGCCTTATAAAAGTATTCAGTTATCACCATTTTACTCAATTACAAAGGATAGTTAAACGTTTTCCAAATTAGCATTTTATTGCATTTCCAAAAGCACTGCAAGTTATTTTTGTGCCAACATTAAAACTAAATAAACTTATAATTTAATGTCGATATAGATGACGAATTATTCACAAATGATACAGAGATATATATGTGTGTGTATATCAT
>JABFEA020000043.1:28506607-28518892 GCA_019775915.2 Cyphomyrus plagiostoma
TATGTATAACATGATTTATTCTAATTAGATCAGTCTATTCAATGAGTCACCCTTTTCATGTTCTGAATCTAAGGAAAATTCTTAAAGGCATTTCAAGCAAAAATGGAGCTCTCATAGTAATAAAATAATGACTTGAATTACACCATGATAATTATCAATATCATTTGATATGATAATGATAAAAATATTTTGCTATATCACACAGCCATAGTGGATGCTACCACAGTGGTGTTGCTAACTAGCTAATAACTAGTAACCCATAGGAAGCATGCTGAACAATCATTGGAGCAGACAGTAATATCTGATGACGCGCAAAGTCTTTAAGTGTTAATTCTTGTTAACTACACAGAAGCTATATTATCAGCAAGAAGGTCTTTACCTGGTTACCATAGTTTTGGTAGTGAGTCGGCTAGATAGTCAGCTAACTGATGGAAACGTTTAACCAGCAGCAAATCAACCATGCAGGTCCCACAGTAAAATCTTTGTGCAATAATTGACAGTCAATAGTGTGCCTAGCAGAAAAATTAACAAACAAAATATTAAATAATAGATAGCACTGTTATTACACTGGGACACAAACTAAAGGTTTTTAACTTAATGACATAACAGGCACTACAATGCTTCCGTTCTGCGAGTTCGCTTTGGCTTCCGCTTCAATTAAGACGTGTTGGACATGGGCGTGGCTCTCACGGTACGAATGGGCCGGGTTGGATGTGGGCGGGATTGGACATAAGCAAGTCGAACACACCCAATGACCGGACTGCGGAAACAAACTGAAACGTGGTCTTAATACAGAGGACTAATGACAACAACCAGAAACAGCTGATCACATGGGGATTCCACACAAGGTTAACGAAGGGGCGTGACATACGGATGGAGCGGACAATCGGGGCAGGACAGGGGTAGTGTTGGGATAAGATCTTTATCGTTTTGGAAGCCATTAAGAAAAAATATACTCTTCTTGTTTTATCCTGTTCATTTTGTGTTTAAATGCTAAAAAAAAACATATTTAGGTGTAATTTTGGGGGTCCAGGAACCAATTACGGTAATTGGTTTTCCATTATCCTTTATGGGAAAAATTAGATCAGAACTCGAACTTTTTAGGATTCGATCCGGAGTCCGGAACAGATTAAGTTTGAGAACCGAGGTACCACTGTATGTGATTTGAGGTTTTATTCAGTGAATGTGACTTAAGTGCAGAATGTAAATTGCACACCAAATGTTATTGAATTAGTTCATAAATATAGGGCTTTTTTCAGTCTGCATGCATACATTTTGTGAAGCCATTCTCGTATCCAAGGATTTTATAGGAAATTCTTTCACCTTTTAAATCTACACTGTCATTTGCCGGCTTTTCATTTCACTACTCACATTCACCAAATCTTCCCTTGAAACAAGGCATGAACAAACTATTAAGGCACATGACTCTTGCGATAGCAGGCCACTGGATGAACTGCAACCCATTTTTTTTGTTTGTGTTGCCATTTTCTGCTGGAGATTTGTCAGTACTATAGCATCTATCATTTTAATTAGACTTGCACTGGGCCATTTTTAAACTATGTCACCACCTACTCCTCAGTGCTTCATTCCAGGTTCCTGCATTTGCTATGGTGGCTCATTAGTTTGCACTGTCTGAAACATCCTGAATTGGAGGTTGGAATTCCTCGTTGGTTCTTTGTTTGTGGAGTTTGCGTATTCTTCCTGTGTTGTACCGGTTTCCTGCAATGCTCCAAAGTCTTGGAAGTATGTTGATTGGTGTCTTGCATGTGCCTGCTGACAGACTGCTCTCCCATCCAAGGTGTACCTCTGCTTGTAATCTTACCTGGGCCTGACTCTAGGATTCCTTGTCCAGGATAAGTTTTGGGAATGTGGACCAATAAATAAATAACTTGTTCAGCTTTGTTATTTAATAAGTTGCATGGTGGTAGAAAAATGGCATCAGGCAATAGAAGTCTAAGCAGAGTTTTTTTATTGCTTTATCCTTTTGAAGAACATACTATTACATAAAGACAGAGCCATCATCCATAAGATATATACATTGATGTTGTAATGTGCTGTACCCACAGACACTACTTCAAAATGCATGTTTAGGAAACACTGCTCGGCTAATTTTTTGTGTTTTCTATCCATATGAAATGCGAATGACGAGACTGACAGAGACACTGTTTGGATGGTGCCCTCACACTTTCATGGTTTGCGGTTCATGTCTTTATTTGAGCTCTTTCTGTTTGTAGTTTGTATGTTCTTCCTGTGTTCATATGTCTTATAGTTTTCTGTTTCCCTCAGCTTAGTGTGGGAGTGTGTGTTTTACCCCACAGTGGACTGACATCCGGTCCGTAGTGTACACGGCTTTGAGTGCTGCGCTGACTGGGAAGAGCTCCAGACACACCATAAGGCTCTGGGCTTGCCACCAAACAGGCAGAGGAATGAAGAGGTTTTGAAAGTTTTATCACAAAATATTAATAGAACTTTTCCAAAATATTATTCAAATGTTGTGTCCTGAACAAGCTGAAGTCTTTTTAGAGGCAAATTATTTGATATGAATATTTATTAGCAAAATGTTGCCCTGATTAAAATCGTGTAAAAATGTGAAATAAATGTAATTGTGAAACTTTATTTCTTAATATTTTCTTTAAAATAAAATCTGGCATGGCTCTAAAAGTAATCTACAGTTTTCTTCTGAAACTCATTAATAATAGTTTGTAGTAACCAGTTACATTTATAATAAGGACATCAATGAGGAAATCAGGAAAACCAATGAATTAATTGAATTCCTTACATTCACTGAGCAGATGGGCATTTACAGTGATGAGATGACAGTTATTACGTTAGCTGTGGGAGGAACAGAGTTGACCCTGGGAAATCACTAGAGCACTGAAGAACAATCCAAAGATCGCTGCATCCCACAAGGCCATCTGGCCTACAGACTATTTTAAGACTTTGTGACTTTATGGCTTTTGTGAGACACATATGAAAATTGCATAGGGACAGTATTCCAGCGATGCGCTTTTATCATAGACATAACTGCTGATTTTTAGCACTTTTCTGCACTGTGGCTGTTTTTGTAATGCAAGCCTAAAATGCCCTTGAATTTCTGTTATATATTAGTTGCATTGTATGCATGTGTTTGTGTTTGCATATGTACGTGTGTATATGTGTGCATGTGTGTGAGAGTGTGTGTGTATATATGTATATATGTGTGTGTGTGTGTGTGTGTGTATATACATATATGGCTCAAATAAAACTACTTTCCATTTTAACATGGAAAGAATATGTAACAGTGCGTGTCTGACGTCCTATTCACTGGTTGTGTGGTGATGGCATATTCAAATTCTAGGCTGTACTTTAACTTTAAAATGCACTACTTAACAGTTTCATCTCATGAAACAGAACAGTATTCAATGTCCCTTTTAGAAAAGGATGCCTTCAATTTTCTCTGCTACTATAACTGCTTGAGGATGGTACTTTGATGAATCAAGTTATGACATTTTCTTGCTAATAAATGTACTGAAACAGTGAACATACTGTAACCATATTTGTTAGCAAAGTATATTGAGTGTATTTTTAGTAAATGTTAAGTAACATGCAAATGTAGAAAATCTTTTGACTCATATTGTATATATCCATACTTTCATATTGGCATCTTCTTTTGGATGGCGGCCAGGGGGGTCAATGAAAAACCTAATATAGGGAACCAAAAGTAGTTTAAATGCATTTCTTGGGAAAAGGAGGATTGGTATGTTGATGAGCTTCAATTAGATAGGATGAGATAAGCAGTCTGGGAAATAGAGAGGTGACGCTAAACCTTAATTTGAGATTAAATTAGCATTAAAGGAGATTCACTCGGCCTGCTGTGATCACGTCATTCCTCTAACCCTAACATTTGGTGCTGAGCGTGACAGAGATTCCCCTGCCGCCTCATACTTGCTTATCAGACATTTCATGGCTGTGCTTGGAGAGCCTCCAGCAATGGGGGTTCAGTAGGGTTAGTCATTTGAAACGTATACGGCCACGCTCGACTGGCCAAGCGCTCCACTGCCTTGTAGAGGAGAGTCAGGGCGTGTTTAGTCTGCTTCGGCCAGATGCTGCCTGCGCTAATTGAACGCATAGATAAAAAAGTCTGTCAGGCCGCTGGGACTCTGAGGGGAGGACATGGTATCCCACAATCCTCTGACTTGAGCTCTGTAATGGAAGAAGAGTTTGTAGGACACGTTCCAAAATCTTAGCATCAGACCCTTTCAAAAACACAGCTGGCTCGGAATCTGAGCTGGTTGTTTTGCTGGTACCATTAGCAGTTCCCCAGCATTCTACAAGAGCACTCTGATAGGTGAGAGAGCCCCCATCGGTCATAAGTGTTTCGTACTTGTTTTTTGACAGTACGAAATAGGGCCCCACAGGTGGACGAAGCAGCCAAAAATCTTGGCAAGCGTCACCAATAAAGTGTGAAGTCTCATTCTCAACCAGCTTTCAATGTTTCTTCTCCATGTAGCATAAAAATATATATTCTGCAAAAAATATATTGACTATCCAGGCCTCTACAACAGAATACAGAAGCCATGGATTTCTTTTTTTTTAACTGTGGAGCACTACACTGCTATCATGTGTTAGTTGAACCTGACAGTTTTTAACCCTACAATCACCGGGCTGCCAAAATGCATCACAGGAGTTTGTTTTAAGGTCTTCATATAGCTCTACCAGCAGAAACAAGGTACCAGCTCTCTCTGGATTATTGTGAAATACATTGTGAAATGTTTAAATGCACTCGCACAGAAAGTTCATAGCACACAGAATAATACATTTTATATCTATTAAAAGATCATTGGAAGCAACAGTAAAAATACAACAATTCAAACTGCTGACCCTACTTATTTTTTGAGTTATATAACCATGCTAATATCTAATTTATTTTCTTTCCTGTACTGTATTACATTAAGAGTGCTAATTACTCTTTTTTTATTAGCCAGCATTTACTTGCAGACAAACAGAAATATTTTTGGTGTGGACATATCATTTGTTGCTAGACTATCTAACACATCTCAGCATGACGTGATAAAATATCAACAGGCATAAACACCACTGTTGGTATTCTCATCTTCTAGTGGTAAATGAATGATGAACCTCTATGAATGCTGAAACAACAACCTGGTAGCTTTGCTATGAATGTGCAAGGCTGCGGCAGGGTTAAAGCTGATTTTTACCCTAAGCCATTACCTACGTCGTAGCCTGACACACACCTCCCCGGAAATGTAACTATATGACACAGTGATGCAGACCACTCGCAGGTATAAATGCTTGTGCTGGCATAGGGCACTCGCTCTGTGTAGGCTTGACGCAGGGGTATGAATCAGGCTATACGTAGTCCAGTGCTGTCAGCTCTTAAGTTGGTCAGTCATTGTTAGCCATGTTTTCCAAGTTTTGGATTTACGCTGTTCAACAGACAATGCCACAGCATCTGCTATTAGAGTTGTCGATTTTACCGTATCATTTCCCTATTAAAAAATAAAATGCAATGTCCCATTTTGAACCAGTAATACATCTTCAGATTCAAAGTGGGAACCCTAGTTGCTGTTATATTTGTTGCCATTTTATTTGAATTTTGGCTTATTCTGCGGTTACTTTGTAGAAAGACAATTGTTTGTTTATTGTGACTCATGTTCTGTTCTGACACAAGACAAAATCCTTATCTTCATCTAGTGATGCCTATTATGCTTCATTGAATGGCTTTAGTCGGGGGGTAGATTTGGGTTCCTCATTGGTATGGACTAAATCAGTCCCAAACCCTCCGTCCAGCTAAACACACTGGCCAATAAGTGCCCCCTGAGGTTCACACCCAAATCTACACCCTTGGTTTCAGTTAAGATCTATGTGTCATAAGGTCGGCCTATGCCTAGTTTCCCTCCAAATGACAGTTGTGATTACTCAGTATTTAGTCCTCGTACAGCTTCCTACTGCTAATCCAAGGAAGGTAAATGGCTATTTGAATATACTTCCAGAAAGCATAACTATGCTTATGGACCCACTGTTCTTACGTTTTCGATGACCAGTTTTTAACCTTTAATTTGTATTCTCAATTTCTACTGTGCTGTCTCACCAGGACAGATTCCTGTGTACTGTGTGCATTTGGCAAATAAACTCATTCTGATTCCAATTTGTATGATGAGCTTCTCCCGAAAAAGTGCTTTGAGTGACCTAACTGTCAACAAGTGCTTGATCCGCATTGCATCTCGTGTGCTAATGTCTTGATTTTGGATGTTGTGCAGTTGTAGCTGTGGTGCAAATAGAGGGAGCCTCAAGCGTAAGGTGTCGTTTTAATCTCAGAATCAGTGGTGTACCTTTAGAGGTTGAGCTGCATCCAGCATGGAGGTCCCCTGGTAGCACAGCTTCCTGGCCTCTGATCTTTTCCTCCATGGAACAAAGGGAACTTGTTTAATCTGTTTATTCAAGGGCTATTTTTCTCACTCACAGCTCCCTCTTCGCTAGTTGGAGCCCCAGAAAATACAATGAATGATTCTTTATTTTTGGTGTGGTGATTCAGCTGATGCACATCTTTTGCCGGTCTGCCCCGCTGACTTCACAACAGCAGCAGTGCTATACGATGTCTTTATCTGGTCCACACACATCAGCTCTGCCCCCCACTGCATAGCCTAAAGCAGCAGTGTGGAAAATGCAGTTATAATCTCACCCTTTCATTCATTAGGGTCTATGTGGCAGCAAGGGTACGTTAAAACATGCAATAGATTATACTTGTTTTACTTAGCAACTTTGGTCATACTTGATGATATGTTTCCCTGAAATATGTATTAAACATTTATTTTTTGTTTTTAGCTGCCAATTATAATTCCTTAAGACCAAAAACTTATCAATTCTCTGTTATTGGTAATGATTAGTAACTGTAGGAGGTGTAGCCTTATTTCACAAAAATAGTTCAAGGCATAGGTTTAGTCAACAGCTTTTTGTAAATTTGCATCTCTGGATACATCTCTTACTATAGCGTGAGTAATTAAGTTGCAGATTGCAACAAATATCAATGACCCAAACTCACAAACAAAAAGCATCTGTAACCAATAGCATGTGTGAAAAGCAGAAAAAGACCTATAGCTAATTCCAAGCATCTGTTTCTGCATTTTGTTTTAGGTTTGAATCTGAGTATTTCAATATCATATTCAAAGGCAGAAAATAGGTCTTGGATTTGCTTACTGAATAATTTTATAGTGTATGTAATCTGTAGGGTCGACATAGAAAAGGATATTTTGTTAAATTATAGAATGAAAAACTACCACTATTTGCTATATATATAAAACCTAAAGCAGTGTGATTGTTTCTGGGTGATCAATAATTGATAGGCTTAAGGAAAACAAAAACACATGGTTCCTGAATTTGTGCATTATTCCATTTATTAAATAAAAAATTCTTTATCCCTTCATGAGCATTTACAGGCTAGGCAGACAATAAACAGCGTTTTTTCCGGGCGCATCAGTTTGAGCACAGTCTGCACAAGAATACGTGAATCATTCCCAGACTTTTGCAATTCAAGTGAACACAACAAGCAGCTCTGATCCTGAATTATAATAAAAGAGGTGCAGGTACCTAATAATTGAAGTGAATTATTTGATCTTTTATTGTTGCTCTGCTCTGTTCTATTGCTCATCAGTTGCATTTACTGTGGCTGGATAGGGTTTTTAAGGAGCTTTTTAAAAAACGCATTTTATTTATTCAGCTTTGCGAGTTTGTTCTATAGCAGCATAAATGTTAATGTTTTCCCACCATTTGTGTTTACAGCCTGTTTAGCGTCAGCATCATCAATGTATGGAATGCGGAAATGGCTGGCAGTCATGAAAAAGAGAATCGAGGCATATAAATAAGCAGTATGTTTACCTTCCAGGAAAGCAAGGACAGCTGAAGTGTCATGCTGTTACAGGGGTGTACCTAGAAATTCTGGGCCCCCTGCAGAAAGAGCCTCAGTCAGGTGATAGGCCCCCCGAATCTGCCAGGGTATCAATGCCCCTTCGATGCCCCTGTGCTAACAACAAGAAATGAAAAATTGGGTTGATGTTATAAATGACTTGCTCATGTCACATTTCAATCCAGAAAACATATAATTGTATATGTGTAACAGCCTCTCGGTCAGCTGTTCTTCAGGTCACTGGTAGTGGGGCTGTCGTTTCAGACGTCACTGAGGTTCCTACACTGTGATAATAGGTGTCTGCCTAAAGAATCCAGGTGAAAAATTGGAATCCATGAACACAGTGAAAGGTTTTTCCACTTCGAAAGCTCCATGTTACATTTCACCCTGAGCAGCTTTGTCGGAACTAAAACGTTCTGACATCCTTTTGGGTGCTCGTCATCTCTGCAGCCTGCGGGGCTGCCATGCTCCTGAGTCACCTGAAAGCAGGTGCAATTAATTGGTGGCGGAAATTCAGTGATGTGCACCTGAAGGTTCTGTGGTTGGATGAACCAGGCCGGGAGGGGTCATGGCTCGCTGGAAAAAAAAAAAAAAATATATATATATAAAAAAAAAATGTAATCCACGTTTGGGGAACCTGTCAGCTTCCAGTAGAATCCATGCTCTTGTAGTTATGGATTCTTTAGGAACAGGGCCAGCAGACTTTTATTTCCAGCTGACTTTCTGACAACCGGATGGCTGCAGTCCTGCTGCGGCGTCCCATTGGGGAATACACAAAAAAGCACCATACATTCCTTCTATTCCATCTGTCAGGTCAGATCTCATTTTATGCCACAGGACTGTGCTTTGCTCATCAAATATTAATTAGCTCCCATCTGGTGGCAAGGAGAGTGTCCAGGAAGAGTGGTGGGAAGTGGCCGTCACTTTTCTTGTCTTTTGACATGGTCCTTTGATTGGTACTGGATTTGTTACAGAGCTCTTGGAGTAAATCAATAGATTCGTCTGTCCAGTATGCTTAAGAAATGCTTCCTGTTGCTGCAATGAAATTAAAACAAAAAACTGCAAAAAACACAATTTGTCTGATTATTATAAAACTCAGTTCCTTGCTGTAAATTAATTTCACATATTTTATAAAGTTGTATGTTGTCTCTAAAGTCAAGTATGAACATCTTGAAAATATTGACCATCCATCTTTTATAGAGGGAGAGAGAGACCTGTACTGGGGGGACCATCCATTCATTTCCATGGTTAAAACTGTAATCCCAACATGATGACCTTAACCTCTACCCAGCCCTAACCTTAACAATAAGTAACCAAACAAAATACAAATTACTTTTGGCATTTTTGCGGGCTTGTGGGGATGCTCGAGCGGAGAAGATCTGCTCCCATGACAGCTATGGTCAGCTTTACGAACTCCGCAACTCACGACCTTTTTTTCGGAAGCTTAGTCTAAAATGCTTCCACACTTTGGAGGTTTTGGAAGCTGCCATCGCGCTTTGGTTAACTTCTCTCTAGTAAGAGGTAATATCAAAACATTTCGAGTTACGCATGTGATGATGTCACCAACTAATCCACCATTAATTAGTTGACAACTAATTTGGTTGTTGATTTTAGTCGACCAAGTCGATTAATCGTTGCACCTCTACTTCACAGTGCATCGGTATAATGGTCGGTATAATAATTAGGGATGCTGTGTACTGCCTTATGAAGGTATCTATATTTATAATGCATTATAAACTTGGGTGTAATGCCTTTTTATAAATATTTATAACCATGTTTAAAATGCTGTATGAATGCATATGAATGTGTTTAGAAATGACTAAAAATGTGGCCTTTAGTAAAGTGTTACCACTGTAGGAAACTCAATGACAACACGGGGAAAACTTGCAAACTCCACGAACACATACCTGGGATGGAGGCTCAAATCCTGGGCCCAGAGATGTGAGGCAGACATACTAACCATTGTGGCACCATGTCACCCCCAGTATTGACCAGTTCACATTAATTTAATTTTCAATGAAGCAGTAGGGAAGGAAATTCTTCCCGTTGTCACTAACCTAGAACACAAAACTGATTCCTTCTGATCTCTCATCTTAAGGGCACTTAAGTTGAGTAGCAATGCAGACCGACAATTCATCCAAGGGCTTTATAGGAAAATGCCTTTCTGTGAGAGAAGTGCCCACAGTGTCAATTAGGAAGGCCTGCTGTTGTCATAGTGAAGCCTGTGGAGGTGCCGTTTCCCAGGCTCTGCCTTCTAACAGCCTGTTAAGCCTGTTTTTGGAGCTCATAAGTGAAACATGATCAATCCTCAGTGCCCGGCTTGACACTAGCCTGTACATCTGCAGATCATTCATCAAAAATAGCCCATAAGCAATTAAACATTTAAAGGCAGGTTGTTGCTTTACGCTTCCATCTGTCAGCCTGCTTCACTTCAGGGAGAAGGGTAGCGGAAAGCGGGATGGATAATTGAAGCTACTTTCCAACCAAATGTTTTCTCCGGACTTGTTAGTGCAGAACATGATCCCTGCTGCCCATGAACCATAGCTTAACCCAATTTCAAGTCATCAAATCCCTAATTACCTTTTCAGTCCTCAGTAGTTCATTTGATCCCTGAGGCATCAGATTCCCTATGAAATTCATGGCTGCCACCCCCCTACCTGCCCCTTTCATACTCATTTAGCCAATTACTAAAGCACTCCAGGTTGAATTACACCCCTTGGAGCTCCTATGGGGGGTTGAGGTTGTCGCATGACTAAAATACATCCTTTCCATTCTTTGATTTAATCATGCCCTTTCAGGAAAACAGTGGACAATCCCAGTCTGTGAAGTGTCTTTTGAAGACATTGTTTCGATGGGATTGCTCCTCTCCTTGTCTTTTCAACCCCTTAGTCTTGGCTATCAGAAATAAAGTTGTATGTTCCCTTTGTGCAGCTGCAAATCAGATTGGGACTTTCACATATAACCACATTAAGAAATCTTAGGTATTGTGGCTGTCTGTCTCAAATTTTCTATGGCTTTTGCATCTCTCGTGACTTTCACGCACAGAGGGACTAACCTGGATTACTTTTTATCCATTGAATGGTCAGATATTCCTGAATACACACTGCAGCTCAGGGCATTATGGTGTTTCAGTCCCAGTTCTCCAAGCAGAGTTATTGTTTTATATTTTATGTGGATGTGCCATATTTGTAAGCAGCTCATAAAGCAATATAAAAGCAGTTAGATGTCACTAGAATCTAATTAACATTGGTGCAATAAACATTTGGTATCATGCATCAGGTTTGGCAGAGTGACTGACTTGAGTTGAAATGGTTCACCATGCTGAAATGGTTGATAAGGAGGATGAGCTTCAAGAAAAACGTCATAAACAAAGCAGTATTCACTTATTTAATATGCAGCAGTGTTTTGTACTTCTCCAAGTGGCGCGTGAGGGAGGATGCATTTCTGATAAAATGCCTGACTCGCCCGGCTGCCGCTTTCCTTTTTTCACAAACACTTCGTGACTGTTCTTATCATGAGGACAATTTCACTTGGTTTTTTTGAGCATATAGTGGTATGACTGACAGCAATGAAGTGGTAAGAATGCTCCCACTGATTTAAAGAGTTTGGGGGGGGGAGGGTGCACGGCAGACAGGGTAGTCCGCCGACTTACCAGCAGTGTCAACAGTGTGAAAGAAAACCAGTGCACCCTTTCTGAGCAATGTGTATGAAAACCAGCATGCCCTTTGTCAGCAGTGTGAAGGATAACCAACACGCCCTTTGTTAGCAGTGTGAAAGTTATCCAGCATGCCCTTTGTCAGCAGTGTGAAGGATAACCAACATACCCTTTGTTAGCAGTGTGAAAGTTATCCAGCATGCCCTTTGTCAGCAGTGTGAAGGATAACCAACATGCCCTTTGTCAGCAGTGTAAAGGTGTGAAGGATAACCAGCATGCCCTTTGTCAGCAGTGTAAAGGTGTGAAGGATAACCAGCATGCCCTTTGTCAGCAGTGTGAAAGATAACCAGCATGCCATTTGTCAGCAGTGTGAAGGTGTAAAGGATAACCAGCATGCACTTTGTCAGCAGTGTGAAGGATAACCAGCATGTACTTTGTCAGCAGTGTGAAGGATATCCAGCATGCCCTTTGTCAGCAGTGTTAAAGATAACCAGCATACCCTTTGTCGGCAGTGTGAAGGTGTGAAGGATATCCAGCATGCACTTTGTCAGCAGTGTGAAAGATAACCAGCATACCCTTTGTCAGCAGTGTGAAGGTGTGAAGGATAACCAGCATGCACTTTGTCAGCAGTGTGAAGGATAACCAGCATGCCCTTTGTCAGCAGTGTGAAGGTGTGAAGGATAACCAGCATGCACTTTGTCAGCAGTGTGAAGGATAACCAGCATGC
>JABFEA020000043.1:28527454-28538214 GCA_019775915.2 Cyphomyrus plagiostoma
GTTATTTGTTTTTGTCATGCCTTAAGAAGAGTAACAACAAACAGAAAATAATTCATGCATCAGAGGGTTAAAATATGACGCAATAGCTGTCACTTTATGGAAAGAATATTTTTAAAGCTCTCATTTTTGTTTAGTTTTATATACTGGGAACGCACCAGTGTTACTTTATTTATACTGTGACAGTTTAATAATTGACCTGTTTTTTGAAGTAAAACTTACCGAGGAAACTTGGATCAATTGCCTGGCACAGAATTGTACACACCAGTGCATAATAAATTTTAGCATCTGACCCACTGGTTGCAATCACTTCAGTCTCATATTTATTTTTGTTAATTAAAAAAATCCCTGTTGTGTGTTGCAAATGGCTGCTAAAATGTCAGCTATAAACACAATCTGCCTTGTGTCATGGGCGCACCACAGAAGACCCATGACACATCAGTGATTCTCTTTGAATAAAGCAGGTTCGCATGGATTCAGGCATGATTGCCACCTTGCATCGGGGGGGGGCGACGTGCCTATTTCCAAAACACAGGCTCGATGTCCAGCCTTGTTATATTCCCTCTTGTTATCTGGGAAGCTCTGCCTCCATTAGCTTGAAGCACAAAAACATCCATGCTCCTATTGCTCCTATTTCCCCTGTTGTTTTACACTCAGGTGCGTCTGTACAGACAAGCGTCCTCTCAGCTTGTGCCTTTAACGTCAGCCTGCATTTCCCAAATCAGCCTCCGAAGGTCTGCAGGTACGGCCAGTGGGGTGGGAACCTGTCGGAGTCCCTAACCCTGGCTGATAGGGACGCGTTGCTGTTTCATGATGGCAGAAAACAACCCCCCACCTCCGCCATCCTGGGTCCATGGTGGGTCTCATTGCAGTGACAAAGAGCTAAATGCCGCCTGTCCCTTATCTGCTGCATTAGTGCAGCACTGAAAGCTGCAAATACTGCTGTAAATGTGAAAGAAGAGAAATAGGTGGAAAAAATGAACAATGAGCAAATGCTCAGTATAAGCGTCAAAGTTAACAACACTTTTCATAATCTAACAAATGGAAGAATGTCGTCAGGAAACAAAAAACAAGCTCATGTAATCAGAATAATTCAGTGAACGCAGTGGTATTTAAAATGTTAATAATTTTTGCAATTAAAGTCCCATCATCTGCCCATGGGCACTGTTAGCTCCTCCTGCCAGGCATGAATCTCTCCAACATGGAGTAATGTCTCATTGATTGGTTTTTAAATGACAGGACAGAAGGAAGACAGAAGGTCACGGGCATCATTCAGATCTGTGCAGCTTGTCCAGTGATGCCCTCCTGGAACAGATGTGCAGAGAGGACAGATGTTTCTGTGATACGGGAGAAGGACTGAGGACACCACACATGGGTGTCATTGAGCCCCCTAGGCCTGCTTATTGTGTACTTAAATTACAACATAGGAGAAGGGGTGGATCAGGCAGTGGGGGAGGGGTTACCTCAGGCTGAGGTTTTCCAAGGTAGACCCTTGCATTGATTGGTCCACAATTCGGCAGGGTGATGTTCAGGGCTGGGCGCACGGTCAAATCATCTTCTCAAACTCCGACTTGGCTTTGCCAGTGGAAAGGAAGCTCATGAACATCATGCTGATTTCTTCTCTCATCTCTTATGCTGAATGAGGCCAGCATTCAAACATGGCCTCCTTAGGAGCCACTGAGAGTGAGCCATGAACCTCCAGCTGTGCAGTATGGTCGACTTTCACATCACCGATGGTTCTGCCTAATTGTGCTGTCCAGAGCGAGGCTCCCTGAACTGCAGCCGGAGGTCCGTCACCGTTTCCATCACAAATTTACACACATAAAATAATGGTTCTGGTGGATGGTTACAGAGTGAGAGCCGTCCAATGGCAGGATTCCTCTGCATCTTTGTTGTTTTGGAGCTCTGGCATCAATAGGAATCTCCTTTGAAAACTCAAGATTTATATTTTGCTTTTAACCAGCTTTTATCTGTTGCTTTCGTCACTGTCAAGGGGGTGGTTGAGATCAAATGCATTTAGAAATTGTTGTCTAGTATTATGTAAACAGCAATATTCAGGTTGATTAGGATGCAGGTTTTAAGCGGAACTTCCTTCTCTCCTTTCAGAAAATCATCTTTGTTGGTAATTCAGGAAAATGCTGCAGCGAACATGAGGCTGGACAGTAAGGACAGAGCATACTATACAGTGACTTCTTATTTTTGCCCCTTTTTAATGTGTGCTTACAGGGGGGGGCTGGGGTGAGTGGTGGTCCTGCCTGAAATCCCAGAATAGTTACAGGGACTCTTGACATTTTCTCCCTATGAAAGACTCACATAGGTAATTCTCTGTTTCTGTCTCTGAGAGCTGCCTCTTTGTCTCCTATGTCTGTCACATATTCCTATTCAATCTTCAATACTCAGCATTCTTTGAATGGTAATACATTGCTCCGGACTGAATGCACACCTTATTTTTACTGCCATCTTGATTGTGTGCCATGGCTTTGTTGGTTTTCTGAAAGCATTGTACTTACAGCATAGCATCGTGCTGAATGTAGGCCGTCATTGAAGTGTATCTGGGAATTTGTAATTTAGCTTCACAGTACTGCTAAATGCAGACCGTCGTATCATGATGGTGCAGAAGGTATACTGTCGCTTTTCTAAGTCTATCGATTTAATGAAGGGTGGGACCAAATTGACTCTGAGGCTGTGGTCACCTGAGACCCAGTTTAACCGCAAGGTTGCATCACAAGCCATGAGTTGTTTTCATCAGCAGTAGCGCTCCAGGCACCAATAAAGAAAGGGAACACAGGGGGCATTTCTGCCTTCTTCTGGGAATAAAGGCCCCTCAATTGCTTTCAGTGACATAAAGATGTGAATATGTGAGATTTATCTGAGCACTTACTTTCCAGCCAAAGACAGGACAGGCTAACGCGTGCACATCGGCCATGAAAGGCATGAGAACCTAAAGGTCCAGCTCTGGAAAGCGAAATTCCAGTTGTGCTGACATTTACCATTTCCTGACTCCCTCTGCATGTGGTTTGTGGGAGGCTCTTAACCCCCCACTTCCCGGGGGATGCCAGTTCTTCATTGGAAATTCAGTGCATGTCCTCCTTAAATAAGCTCGCTTCATGAAGCACTTTGCACTCAAAGTGGGGGGAGGATGGCGTGAGGGTTCACTAAAACTGCCTGCACTGCACTGCCTGCCACTGGGTTCTATTAGCAAATTATTCCTGTGTCCTTTGATTTAATTTACACGCACAGAACTCCAGTGCTTTGATCAGACCCATTTTCAATGACCATGGCTCGCAGTTACATCACATCTGTCACTAAGATGATGAATGTCACTACTAGAATGACCAGATACTGTTGTGTGCAATTGAACACTGTTTGTGTCTGGTAGGCCACACCCAAGTATTCTATATTTAATTGTTGGCAACATCTATATAAGGATGCTTTGACAGTCATTTTTGCTTTCTGAGCTGGGATTTCTGAGTGGGATTTCATTGGCCAAATATTGTACTGAGGAGTGACTGATAGTTAAATCATTACTTGATAGATAGTTTTTTAGCAATAGGCACTGGAAACAGAATGTAAAGATGTTATATGCATTTGTCAGCCCAAGATCCTGCATCAGGCTTCGTCTGCATTGAACTTTCCCCTCACCACAGGAACACTCTACTGCACACTGCAGACATTAGGAAGAAACAGGAGAATCTCTCTATAAAAAGCAGTAGGAACAAAAAGCTAAAGAACACCAAAAAGATAAGTTTACCAATCTATTCCCCTACCTCTAATGCAGTACAGGGGCTTGGGGGGGGGGGGGGGTGCTGGGGGTAGAACAGGGCACAAGGCAGGAGAATATTCTGGACAGGATGCTAACCCACTGCAAGGCACACAAACGATATGCAATTGAGAGAGTTTACGTAACCCATGGAGGAAGCCTGTGTAACAGAGGTAGAACATGGCAACTCCACATAGACGGAGCGGTGGTGGGTTTCAAATTCCAAACCCTAGAACAATGTTTCCCAACCTGGTCCTTGGGGACCCCCAGACAGTCCAAGGGAGCAAAGGTCAGCGGGAGATTGTTCTGATGGGAAATAATTTGGGATGCAAATACATATTCAGTTGAAGTATTGAGTATGAGCAATTGGCATGTTTTAACAGTTTAATTTCAGGATGTTCCCTTTGTTGCCTATATTGGACTATATTGCCCCAGGGCGCCTTCCAGAATTAGCGGTTGGAAGGTTGATTTCAGGATGTTCTTACTGTAAATATGTGAAATGAAGATTCACAAGTACATCCAACTGTGACATCACCAGGTGCCCTATTTTTAAATCTAGTGCAACTTTTCATAGATGACATCTCGGTAGAAAAACATTACATATGGCTTTATGCAGCATGTGATATTTGTGTTTTAGTTTTCAACTAGGAAAAATAAAGCAAGAGATCCAAAGATTTTCCTCAGATTTGTCTTCATTTTAGAAATTCAGTCCATTTTTTCCATCAGAAAACTTCCCTAAATCTCTAGCTGCAGCGCAGGGATTACCGAAAAGTGCTGCATTTGTAGGATCTAAGCTTTGTGTTGTTGGACTGATATGACTGACAGCTGTGCTCTCCTTTGAAATCAGTGCTAATGGTTTTAGTTGATTTGCCTCGGTATTAAGCACTATAGGTATAAGGCATTAGCTATTACATTATCACTGTCCCATCCTCTTTGGTCATGAAGACAGTGGCGTTCTACCATGTGAAAATCACACATCCAACCATTGATCTGCACCATCTTATTGGCTTCCCCTTTCTTATTGTCTATTGGCAGCACTTGATGCTTCTCCATTTTGCAGCTGTCACAGTGTTTTTGAAGTGAAAAGCTCTTTTAATTTTTTACCATGTTTTGTAATGTTGTATTTCACTCTTGCTCTGTTGCTAACCTGTGCATGTCAGTGATCCCTCACCAGAAGCTCAGTCAAGCCACACTTTTACATAAGCTCGCCTCTTCAGAACTGTACGCTGTGAGGCATCGCTTGTACCCTGCTTTGGACAAAAGCATCTGCCAAATGAACACACAGAAATGTAAACAACCGAGACGTTGTACATGCACAACTGTTTCACAGGTCGTTTGCATGTGATACATGGTAATTACAACTTTCTCTGCTGTTAATATGCTCAGAAAAAGTGTGGTGGGCTGTCTGGCAGCAAGACAACAAAAGAGCATAGTTATAATACTGCAAGATGCAGTTTTACACCCTGTCACAAATAATTCTGTTTCTGAATTCTGAGGCGCTAAATATCACTTATTCACATTTATTAATGTGAAGATTCTGCTCATTTTCCTGGTGATTGTAATTGGCACAGAGACTTGGTCATTATTTCAGTTTACGTCGTCCAGGTTATGTTTCACGGATCTTATTTTCACCTCAGAGAGCACGACCCCATTCAGCAAATCGACTCCTCATTTCAAACCTGCACCGCTTCAGCTGCTGAAATCCCCGAAGCTTGCTGGCTCAGGCCAATCGCCACAACCTCGGTCTCTGTGCTAGTCGTTACCGACAGCGCTGCAAGTGCCCGGGAGACTGCAAGGGACATAGACGTGGTGCGTTTATTATGGACCCAGCCACCGACCTGCCTTGACCCACGAATCGGGGCTTGGACAGCCCAGACAGAATGAGGCTTGTCATGACGGAGGCTGTAACTAGGGCATTAAGGGGAGTCGAGGCTCCAGAGAAGCGGGGAGCTAGAAGGGGGTGTTTTATCGGGTGAGGGATTTCTGTACTACTGAGGTGTGCATGCACATCTCACACTTACTACTTTAATTGTTTTCTTTTTTTATCATTTAAGCCTGTATGTGTCTCTGGGTTCCTACAAATTACACATCCACAAGCCCCGGGCTAATAAGCCCCCCCCCCCCCCCCCGGCTCTCACTCGCCCGTCTTGTGGTTTTATGGTTCGTTTCTGTCCGAAGTGAAGTCTGAGTAATTGCTACTAATGACAGAGGGTCAGTCCTGAGATTAAGAACTAGGAACAGTGAAAGAGCCAGAGGCTTCTGATTAAATCTCATTTCCTTTTAATTGAAAGAAGACGAGTGGATCTACAGAGTTCCACCTTCTCTACAGAGTTCCACCTTCTCTTGCTCTCATTAGCAGAGGCGTGTCCTTCTCTCTGCTGCTGTCCCTGACTGGCCTAGTTTTGCAGACCGAGTCATCAGTCACGCTGCTGCTTGTCTGCTGTCTGGCAGTCCTGCTCATTCATTCACACCTTTGCTTACCTTCCCAGGACTCGCCCTTCCATATGGTCACTGGTCAGTGACGCTCACTCACCCACTTACTTACCCAGTTATTCAGCCACTCCTTTGCTCCCTAACATCTCTACATACTAGGCTAGACATGTGTCTGCCTGTTAACTTGTTTTCTTGCACAGATGATTGCTGAATTTTCCATTTACCTCTTACAGTTCACCTACAGCCTTATTGACCAGACACATTTTGTGCTACATATCTGTGAACAGCTGGACTCGTTTTGTAGGGCCGTTGCTTCACACCTGTAACTTTGGGTGTTTGACCCACACTGTGTGCGTCTGGACTTCGCATATTCTCCCTCAGTCCAAATGCATTTGATTAGGTGGATTGTTATCTCTAGTTGTGTGTGTGAAGTGTTTCATCTAGTAAAAATGAAGACTTTTTAGTGTATTTTGAATTGCTTCTGAAAGGTAACATGAACTCATGCACAAAATCAGTTTCCTTCCCCCGAAACATCTTCTCGGTGGAATGGAAGATATATGGTGTAAAAAGAGAGTATTATGGACAGAAAAAGAATGTCATGGGAAATGCTTTCCCGTAAATACTCTAAGATATGCAACCTCTTGGGTTGTGTTGCATTTCGTTTGAGTTCTTCAGTCATTGTTGCGTTAGGCATGACCTTGTGTTTCTCAAGTCTGACGGCTGTTTCTGATACTGCTTTCCTTCTCTTATTTGTAGTTGTACCCTCGAGCCCTTGTGTTCCTGTATTTTCAAGGCTGTCTGTTCCTCTATTGTTGCAGGCTGTGCCTTCAAGGCCTCGTGGCTTGGTGTTAGTGGCTCCACCCACATTACATGAGCTCCCAGCCATAATGCTAGGGGGGGGGAATGTCTGATGTCACTGACATTTTCTGACAGTTGTTAACCAACCCTCCAACCCCCATATCACCTGTGGACTTGCCTGAGGGGTTGACATTTGTCTGGTACAACCCAAAAAATCTCTTCCAGTAAGTATGCAAAGTGGAAGAGGACTGATTGCATAGCACCAGTTCAAGAGGTATGAGGAAGAAACATGAGACACCAGCAATGGTGTCACGGATTACTCCCTAGGACTGGGGCAGTATGTTTTGTTGCCATGGACACGCCTCAGATAGTGGTGTCAGTCAGAATAAGCACTGCTTCAGTCTAACACGGAAAGAACAGAAGCAAAGATTGTGGGAGCTTGAATATTAACATTAAAAAATTAAAAACTACAATAGTACTGCGATGGGTTGTTCCCTGCCTTACGCCCGTAGCTTCCGGGATATACTCCAGACCCCTGCGACCCTGGTTAAGATACGCACTTTCAGAAAATGGATGAACTACAGTAGTAATCCATGTATTGTTCATTCTTTGGATTTTCCGGTACAAAACCAAATCGGGAAAACAAGAATACTGCAGCTTTTTTTGGTTTTTCTGTTTTAAAATCAGAATAGGAAAACTGTAAATCACCTTTTTTTCTTTTGCTTTGTGACATTTACGGTAAATCCAGGGGACGCTGGAAGTGAAACATATAGCCTCATACAAACACTTTTTTAATATTATAACATTTGCAGTGCCAAGTCTGGAAACACCTACCCATAGAAAGCTTTATATGTACTGTTCTTTACATTTTAGGATAATTACAGACATCAAAACAATATAGTAACATCTCTCTGCTGAAAAAACAGCACAGAGCAGCATAGCTGGTTACCAGCATGACCAGTATAATGCCTGCTGGTTATACCAATACAGTGGTACCTCGGTTCTCGAACTCACTTGAACTCGAATTTCGAAGTCGAACCAACCAGTTTGACCTAGAACCCGATCTGAATATCAGAAGTTGAACTGTGAACGCTGACCTAATATGAATTGTACGCGCCAGGAAATGAGTCATACTACAATGCAATTCTTACTCGAATGCCTTCTTCGCAGGCTGGACGATTAACCAAATAAAGCAGCGCAACATTACAGTAACTAACAATAAATAAACCACTAACTTACGTGTACTATTAAAGCATTTATGTCATTTATTTAAACCTTATTAACCAGGTAAATTAACTGAAAACCAGTTCTCACCGCTTTACGCGATATTTGGGAGAAATAGCAGATTACGCATTGGAACTGCCTGGGATAGCAACGTCATGCATGTAACTAAACACTTCAGCCAATAAGGGCAAAAGTGTGTCGTCACGGAGGCGGTTCCAGTTTGTGCAGCCAGGTGAGAGGTCGCAATGCATCTAACCGTTATGCATTGCGTCAGGATCAGAATGCTTTGCTTTAAGCCAGCGCTGTAAGCAAGTTGAACGCACCCAATGACCAGACTGAGGAAACAAACTGAAACGCGGACTTAATACAGGGGACTAATGACAACAACCAGAAACAGCTGATCACACGCGAGGTTAACGAGGGGGTGTGGCACACGGAAGGGGCGGATGATCGGGCAGGACAGGGGTAATGCTAGGATAACATCTTTATAATTTTGTAAGCCATTAAGAAAAAAATGCTCTTCTTATTTTATCCTATTCACTTTGTGTTTAAATGGTTAAAATAAACATATTTAGGTGTAATTTTGGGGGGCCGGGAACCAATTAATTGGTTGTCCATTATTTCTTATGGGAAAAATTCTCAAACTTTCCAAAAGTTTCCAAAAGAACCCTATGATAAGGCATTCAAGCAAAACCCCATTTCCCTCGCCCGCACTACAGTCTCCGGGGCCCCACCCTGGACCCAGGCCTACAGGAGGGCCCGTTAACAAGTGCCTGGTGGCCGGGCCTTGGCCCGTGGGACCCGGCCGGGCATAGCCCAAAAGAGGCATGCGGGACTGTCCCCATGTGGGCCCACCACCCGCAAGGGGAATGTCAGGGGTTCGGTGCATTGTGGATCAGGTGGCGGCCAAAGGAGGCCCTGGCAGACCGATCCCCAGCTGACAAAACTGGATTTTGGGACATGGAATGTCACCTCTCTGGTGCGGAAGGAGCCTGAGCTTGTGCGCGAGGTTAAGAGATATTGACTAGATATAGTTGGGCTCACCTCAATGCATAGTTTTGGTTCTGGAACCAATCTCCTGGGGAGGAGCTGGATGTTCTTTTCTTCTGGAGTTGCGGCAGGTGAGCAATGCCGCGCTGGGGTGGGGCTACTGGTGGCCCCACAGCTCGGTGCTTTAACAACGGAGTTTACCCTGGTGAACGAGAGGGCTGTTTCCCTGTGCCTTCGGGTTGGGGATAGGTCTCTGACTGTCATATGTGCTTATGTCAGTTCAGAGTACTCGGTCTTCTTGGATTCCCTTAGTGGTATGCTGGTTAGTGCGCCACAAGGGGATTCCATCGTTTTGCTGGGGGACTTCAGCGCTTACATGGGCAATGTCAGTGTGACCTGGAGGGGGGTGATTGGGAGGAACGGCCTCCCTGATCTGAACCCGAGTGGTGTTCTGTAATTGGACTTCTGTGCAATGCATGGTTTGTCCATAACAAACACTATGTTCGAGCATAAGGGTGTCCATAAGTGGACATGGTATGAACATTCCTGGGGCTACAGGTCGATGATCAATTACATAATCGTATGTAATCGGCCTTCCGTCTTGGACGCTTAGGTAAAGAGAGGGGCAGAGCTGTCAACTGATCACCACCTGCTGGTGAGTTGGCTTAGGTGGCAGGGGAGGAAACCGGTCAAACCTGGTAGGCCTAAGCGCATTGTGAGGGTCTGCTGGGAACGTCTGGCAGAGGCTCCTGTTCGCTAGAGCTTTAACTCACACCTCCAGCAGAATTCCAGCTGCATACCGGGGGAGGTTGGGGACCTCCACTGAGCAAGCGACTATACAGAGTTGTGGCTGCAGGGTGGTTGGTGCCAGTCGTGGCGGTAACCCCCGTACCCAATGATGGACACTAGCGGTGAGGGGGGATGTCAAGCTGAAGAAGGAAGCTTACCGGGGATTATTAGCCTGGGGGTCTCCGGAGGCAGCTGACTGGTACCAGCAGGCTAGGCGGAACGTGGCTCGAGCGGTTGTGGAAGCAAAAACCTGGGCGTGGGAGGAGCTCAGTGAGTCCATGGAAAGTGACTTTTGGTCGGCCTCAAAAAGGTTCTGGCAAACCATCCGGAATATCAGGAGGGGGAAGCAGCACCAGGTTCCTACTATTTATAGTGGGGAGGGGGTGCTGTTGACCTCACGTGGGGACATCACCCGGAGTTGGAAGGAATACTTTGAGGACCTCCTCAACCCTGCCTCAGATACATCTATGCACACTGCCTTTGAGACATCTGAGAGCACAGAGCCCGAGGGTACTGGGGGAGGGGGCTTGCCCATCACTGGGGCTGAGGTGGCCAGGGTGGTTAAAGAGCTATGTGGTGGACAAGATCCACCCAGAGTACCTGAAGGTCCTGGATGTTGTGGGGCTATCTTGGCTGACACGCCTTATCAGTGCGTGGATGTCAGGGACAGTGCCGCTGGATTGGAAGACCGAGGTGGTGGTCCCCTTATTTAAGAAGGGGGACCGGAGGGTGTGTTCCAACTATAGGGGGATCACACTTCTCAGCCTTC
>JABFEA020000043.1:28538314-28553424 GCA_019775915.2 Cyphomyrus plagiostoma
ACATGTGATTTATAGTTTTCCCATTTGGTTTTAAAATGGAAAGTCTGTTTTTTCTTTTCCTGTTATTCCTTTTTCCCGTTATGATTAAAAAAAAAAAACTGCAGTTTTTTTGTTTTTCCAGTTTGGTTTTGAAACTGAAAATTAAAAGAAAATACACAGATTAATACTGTCTATACTGACTAATATACTGAGACCAATATGGCTCCATTGAAGTATTGAACATTTGTGTTTTATGATTCAGTGTGTTTAAAAATTTCTCTTTGACCTAAGCTGCCTGTTTTGAAGAATAAAGTGCATTTTTATTCTGAAACTGCCATTATTATTTTATTATTTTAAGTTCAGAATTCTTTTTTACCAGGTGTTCACGCCATAAAACATTCAAATAACCTCAGATGTTACCAGAAATAAGACAAATTGAGTCCATTGATGTCTGTTACAAGTGATTTATGTGATTCAGGTTGAAATATATCACTCTTTATCTGGTGGGGAGTTTATAGAAAGTGAAGATAGAATATGCTGTTATGTTGTGTTATGTTATGCGATGTTTGATGTTCTGTTCATCAGTAAAATTTTAAATATCAATATACAGTTCTTTAACAATTAATTGAAAATGTACAATATTCTATGTAACTGATTTCTGTATTTCCTTTTCGCACGTGTTCTGGCTGGATTACCTCCAAACACTGGGTCTCAACTCACTTACCAGGTAAGAAACAGCTATATTTATAAGCTACTTCTCTGTTTCTGTGCAGTTTGGCTGATCTGCATATTATATGACAATATTAGTCCTTGAGTCAAAAAATGCAAAATGCGCAAACTTGAATTTGATCGAAATCCACAGTTCTGTATGCCTCAAAAATGAGGTCTGGGCCGATGGGAAATTAATCGTTTAAATGACAAAATCAGCCTCTAGCCTCTTCTTGATACCATTCTCTTTAGTATATTTGTAAACAACTAGAGTTATTTTCCCAAAACACCACTGAAACAGCACTGTGAATTTGCGGTCAAGAACATTAATAAGGCTTTTAAATGCATTTTGACGGCAGTGATTGTCTTGAAGCTCATTGTCTTTCAGGCTTTGAATTTCATTTCAAAACGACTTTCACAAAAATGGTATTTCATTAGCAGTTATTATGCTCATTCCAGCCAAACTCTACCCAAACAGAGCCACACAACTGGTTAAATTATTAAAATTATACTGTGATTCCATCAGTATTTTTTAGTGCTGGGATCCATGTATTACCCATCTGTCTGTTACACATCTATCTTTGAACCCCTTATCCAAATCAGGCTAATTAATCCTGTCATTAATAATAAATATACAATAGGTCCAAGGTGCGAAAACAAATACTTATTAGCTGAATCCCTTCTAAGAGGGGATAACATGACAGTGTTGTCGTCTTGTCATCAAGTCACATGACATCATCATCATGCTACTTCCTTCAAGACACAGTCCATATGAATGTTGGTACCAAGTGCTATGGAATTTTCTGCAATTCCGCAGATGTTTCTGGGAAGAAGAGTGGTATCTTCAAAAAGATCTTTTGGTTGTGTTACTTCATCTTGATCTTATGTTGATAGATATGTTGTCACTCTTGAGGTGTGATCCATGATTTTTGGGAGTTTGAACAGTCAATTTAAGCCTTTCAAGGAAAAAAAAAAACGGCCCAGTTTCAAAAACTCAATCTAGTATAGACGTGGTTTTGAGTCACAATGAATCACAAGAACATCTATTCTACTGATAGAGGTGTCCCAATACTTATTTTGAAAAGTGTGAATGCATTATGAACGGTGAGAATTCATTAATTCAACTTCAAGTGAAACAGCTGTTGGTGTTCATACTCTGGCAATATAAGGGACAAGCATTTGCCCACTTGTTGAATTTTAATGCCTAGTCAGATAAATAAAACTGGAGCAGCAGATTTGATAAATGACCACACAGGTTATCTAAGCAGGTGTTTTAGCGTCAAGCCAACCCACACACATGCTCATTCACATATACAAAAAGAGCTGGGTGTGAGGAATAACAAAGTATTGGATGATACATCTGACGTATGAAGCATGACGCATCTGACAACCGAAACCATGTTACTTTGAAGTGACGAGTGAGACACCGCATATAGGTAGAAGCTGCGGTCTGTGACTCAGTACTGCACTTTACAAGTCCTAAAAACTTCTTTATATGTTTGTAAATTTACTTGTGCTTCAGGACGTCTCTTCCCCTGACTCATCCACAACATTTTTTCTGGTGGTTTCCTAGCCTCTAATATAAGGTTACAACATGTCACACATCACTTGTGCTGTTCTTAGAAGTGTTTGCTGATCATGGAGACTCTGATGCACAAAATTCATTATATTCCTGATTATATTTGCATTGTTGACATGCTAGGCACACACACCCGCACAAACGCTGATATTTTCTTGTTTTTGCTGATATGAGGTTGTTCTGTACTGTATGTGAGTGCCCCCCCTGTCGGCTATTCTTATTGTAATGGCTGAAGCTTCTTTGATCATCCTGTGAATTATGCAGATCTTCTATTAAGCTGTGATTTGTTTCCTAAAAATTGAGTGAATGCATTTCCCAGAGTGACAAACTGTTTTTGACCATAATTTCAAAGTATTTATAAAGCAGTTCACACAAAGCACCCTGGCACAATACATGAAAACAATAGAATTTTCATTATTGATTGTGAAGCATAGTCCTGTGAGCCTAAACTCTATCCAATGTAGTACAGGAAACAAGGTAGGGGACACTCTGGAGAGGATGTCAGTCCATTGCAGTGCACTGATACAGAATGGTCAGTTCTGAGACATCAATTTGCATATATTCTGTCACAGCAGAAGGAAACCTGCACAAATATAGGAAGATGATGCAAACTCAACACACACAGCGCTAGAGGCAAGACTGAAACTGTTAGCCCTGGAGGTGTTAGACGGGAATGCTTCTATCGGAGAGGCCATGTGTTTCCTGACCACTTTTCACAAACTGACCTTATTTTTCATTTCCTGTTTTTGGTGAATAATCCAAGCCGCAGCCACAGAGTCTTCCTGGGTTGGCTACTAAGTCGATGGGCCCAAAACTCATAATTTCAAATTTATATTTGTTATTTATCTATGGTGAAAAGAGTGATAGGTGACAACACAACAGATGCAGAGTGTACACGATGCAGAAAACCACTTGACATTTTGATTTCCAGAAGGTGGATATTCATAGACTCTTTGGAAACAAAAGTAGGGCATTTTAGACCATGCCGGTGTAGCCATTCATCACTTCAATCATGCGACTTCAACTTCTTTCTGTGAACGATTACTATTTCTGTGTCAATGTGGCCCTTTAAGAACCCCTGAGCGAAATGCTTATGATTACTGAGTGCTTGGTGATTATGGTACATGCCTGCCTTTGAATGCTGGCCTTTCCGCCAATCACTGCTTTCCATGTATAGCAATTTTATGATTCAGGAAAATGAGTCACCAGCCCCAGCAGCACCTCAGATGTTAAACTGTGGAGGAGCATGGGGTAGCATGAATTCAACTTTTGCCTCACACCAATGCTTTTCATCGTGTGTCAAGCTCTTATTGTCCCACTTTTGGAAATTTTGTATAACCCTTTTATACAACCACATATTCATAATCTGCTCAAATATATATATAATAATAATAGAACAAAAGCAGCAGTGGTAATATCTGGACTAACACTGCTCTCTGTCGGTCAGAAAATGTAATGCTACAATGTCCTTTTCGCTTTGCATCATTACCGTTTTTAATGATAAATGATTTATATCTGTTGTATTCTATCGTTTAGGCTCTATTCTGACATCAGTCATGAAGAGACGGACTGGTTTTGGTGGTAGAGAGCCTTCATTAGGGTGACTTTCAAGTCAAATCAAGTCTTACTGTTACTTTTCATTCTTGTTTTCTTTTAATTCTTTTACAGCACAGATTCGTATAGCTGGCAGTTAATTGGGCAGTAGGTCACGACTGAGCATGGAATATTAGAATAGCTGCCTGCATTTGCCCATTTCTACAGTGTGATTTGAAGCAGTTCCAGGCATGGCTATACATAAAGTGTAACCTGGACACGGTGAGTTCTATATGGATTAAATTGAAAATACCATGTAAAAGCCTTTTTTTGATGGATCATCCATGAAAGTGAAAAGCAGAGGTCTGCCTTGTTAATGATATAATCACACGTTTGGCGTTATCCCAGCTACTGGCATTTTGACAATTACACAGCAGATATTTGAAGTCAGGAAAGGTATCAATAACAGTGAATGTGAAATGTCAAGTGAGTCAGAGTAGTTGGTTTAATGTACATTGTTGAACGAATGGACTTCACTGGGAATGATACAACTGTAGCGACAAATTGAGTGCATATTGACTGCAACTGCATGGCTGTAGTTGTGGCATCCACAAGAGGGAGACAGAGGCCTCTGTAAAAAAAAACAAAGGGCATTGACATACTCTGTATGATATCTCAGGGTATACCTTGCATTTATATGACTCATTGATTGTATTGAGAACAGTTTTATTTCATCCATTTTCTGAAACCGCTTAATCCCAACTAGAGTTGCGGGGGGGACCGGAGCCTATCCCGGGAACAATGGGTGCAGGCAGGAACTAACCGCAGGGCGCACACACTCCCAGGGCCAATTTAGACTCACCAATCAGCCTGTCCTGCATGCTTTTGGACCATGGGAGGAGACCAGAGCCCCTGGTGGAAACGCACACGAACATGGGGAGAGTGTGCAAACTCCACACAGGAAGGACCCGGTCCGTCTCGCTGTGAGGCAGCAGTGCTATCCACTGCGCCACCCCAGTTGTTTTCTTTAAGATCAAAAGAAGGTACCATTGTAAATGTCTTTTGTTGGTCAATTCTGGTGTGGTTATGACAATAGAATGAGCAAAACATTGACCGATCCTGAAAAATGAGCCTTGGAAAAGGTAAAAGGATGTTTATGAATATAATTTTGTAGTATCACACAAAGTGATCATGTGGGTAAAAAGGACATTACCATTCATTTCTCCATTTCTCTTTTATGTCTTTATTTATGTCAGTATGGTGACACTGGGCCAGAAGGTCCTCTAGAAGGTCAGGCCATGTGCAAACTCTCCCCATCCCAACATGTACAGTTTAAAAACCCTATACTGAAAAAAACCACTGTGGCGGTCAGCTATGTATAGATGCAAAACACTGAAATGCAGTGACCCGTCATGGTGTGCACACAGTATCCTGCAAGATCTATATCAGTCGTGAGGTGTGACATCCATTTTCCAAACCACTTATCCTACTGGGTCACGGGGGGTCTGGAGCCTATCCCAGAAGCAATGGGCACGAGGCAGGGAACAACCCTGGATGGGGGGCCAGCCCATCGCAGGGCACACTCACACACCAGTCACTCACACATGCACACCTATGGGCAATTTGGCAACTCCAATCTGCCTCAGCATGGTTTTGGACTGTGGGGGGAAACCGGAGTACCCGGAGGAAACCCCACGACGACACGGGAAGAACATGCAAACTTCACACACATGAAACCCAGGCAGAGACCAGAACCCGGGTCCCAGAGGTGTGAGGCAACAGTGCTAACCACTGCACCATCATGCCACCCGAGGTGTGACATTTTCACTGTATTATCAATAACTGTAATTACTGGCCGATAAGGATTATTGTAGAGATCCTGTTGCTTTGTGACCAAGCCAAACAGTTACGCTCTCCACACTGTCCTCAGCATGCATCCCAGGAATGCCGGTGCGCCCCCGCCCCCCATCACTGATGCGATATGGGTGAAACCATGGGGAGAACAACATTTATGCACAGAGGAGAGGTGTGATGCTGCCCCCACCCCCATCCCTGGAGTTATGCTTAATTATCCTCAACAGTGAGGTCAATAGTATAAAAGGATGGGTTCCTTTCTTTGTTTGGAACATGAAATATTTATGCAGAACACAACGTTTACATAGATTTGTGGTCTGGGCTGAACTGGTATCATGTTAATGATTTGGGGGAGGCCGGAGTTGTAAGCGTTTTAATTTTTCAGTGCATGTAAATGGCTGATGCTGTTGTTTTCTGTATGTTTTATACTGATTTAAAAACAATCGGAAAGAAATGTTAAGCTGGTCAATTTTTAAGTACTTTCTGGTTTTTCATGCACTCTAAAAGCAACGTTCATTTTTATGCAACATCATTAACAAGAACAGTCTCATTAGGATGATATTTCTAGGAGGTGGATAGACAGACTCCATATCTGCAGTATCCAGCTTTACCTTAGTAAAGCCTCTCAAAGAAACTGCAAAGAAACAATATGAAAAATACAGAAGAGTAGAAAAGGTCAGATTCAGGCCTGCAAATACAATGAACAAGACAGAGCATCTGGTTCATTATAAAGGGCTATTGGGAAAAGTCCTGGCTGTGCTACTGGGCAGAAGAATCTCCATGTGCTTGACCAAATTAAACCTGACATCAGTCACAGTCTTTCCCAAGCCAGTCCTCGGGGAGCCCCAGACGGTCCACTTTTCTGTGCCTAAGCACGCCAGTCTGCCTGAAGGATAAGCTCTTTGTGACTAATGCCTGAAAAGCCCATCGCTTCTGCCTGTAAAGCAGCATTAAGGGCTACCCGGCACAATCTGGTTCATGAAGAGGCCGGCAGCGTGCCTTAGTCTCTCCCAGTTTGTCCTCACCACATCATTGCTTACATACATTTACATATTTCGCAGACATTTTTGTCCAAAGCAGCATCCAAGTGAGGCAGATAGTGTATTGTAATCATACATGATGTCAAGGAGTCAACTAGGCATAAGTGCAGCTACGCTGAGCATCTAATGCAATGTTTCCCAGCCCAGTCCTCAGGGAACCCCGGACAGTCCACGTTTTTGCTCTCTCCCAGCTCCCAGCCAATCAGGAACACAGAATACCTGGTATAGGTGCGCTGGGAGCTGAGAGGAAGCAAAAACGTGGACTGGCCGGGGTTCCCTGAGGACCGGGTTGGGGAAACACTGGTCTACTGAATGCCCAAGTACAAATGTAAGATGTATTGGAGCAGGAGCTAAACATTAACTTCTAACAATAAAACTAGCACTTGTTTTATGGCCAAAACCTGGAGAAATCCACGCGTCCTCTTCATGGTCTCCCGTCTCTGCACAGGAAATCTGCCACACAGAAACAGCACTGCTCATCAGCTGTAAAGGCCTCCACCTAGTGGATGATGCAGAGATAACACATTGTTAACATAATACAAAAATAAAACAAAATAAAATGGTCCATATCTAGTAGACGAATTCTGCTCTGGGTTATTCAAGCTGGAAAGGAGGAGGCCATTAAAAGGTGTGCCGAATGAATTTAGTGTTGCATTTAGTCCAATACGACGCGGAATCACATTTGTGTGATTTTCAGTGAGCAAGACACTACATGAACTAAAGACACTACATGAACTACAACGTGATACAGTCTTAGCGAGGAGCACTATTTGCACGCAAAATGAGCTGTCCAAGCGAATGTACATTTCATGAATGAATTGTTCTTTTCAGCTGTTCTTACCTGTACCTTCTCTGCCTACCGTATTCCGTTGCATTTGTGCTGTGTGCATGCCTGGTTGCATGGTGGCTGAAGCTCACTACCCTCAACTAGATGGTACTCTCTGCTAGAAAAAGGGCTCTAAGCTTGCTCCAAAGTAAACCAATAGCACCAGGTGAAGAGGTGACTCTCATGAGACTGATATAGAGTCATGGTATAGAGCCGAAGGTGGGGGGGTGCCCTAGAGGAGCATTACCGGTAGTGTCCCTGCTGATTCGGATATAAAGGAGGCGGAGCTGGGCTGTGGTGAGGTGTGATTCTGATATAAAGGAGGCGGAGCTGGGCTGTGGTGAGGTGTGATTCGGATATAAAGGAGGCGGAGCTGGGCTGTGGTGAGGTGTGATTCGGATATAAAAGAGGCGGAGCTGGGCTGTGGTGAGCTGTGATTCGGATATAAAGGAGGCGGAGCTGGGCTCAGCTATGCTTCTTCTATATTAAACCCTGATTGTAACAGTTACATTGTATGTTTTATTGCAACATTTGTTTGGGTTTTTTTTTCAATTAGGCAACTATGGGTGAGGCTTAATGGTTCTGTATAATACTGAAGACGTAGACCTAAAAGGTTAAAAACTGCAAGGTAACGTGCTTTATCCTTTCATATAGGAAGGTTCAATTTTCACAGCGTACTTGAAATATATAACAAATACATGATTAATAACTGTTAGTTATGGCTGTAAGTATTGCTGTCACAGAAGGCCATCAGTAATGCCATTAATTGGTCACGGAGTCGAGCAGCTAAGGCAGAATGTTCCCATCACCTTCCCTTGTGACTTTGTAAAGGTTTCCATGCAGCATTTACAGCTGAAGAATGACTGCCTGCATCCATTCATCAGTTTTCTGTAAACACTTATTTAATGCAGGGACACGGTGAGCCTGGGGCCTACTTCAGGAAGTGCAGGAGACCCTTGATAGGATGCAGTCCATCACAGAAGGCACAAGCACACACCCACACATCCTAAGAGTGATGCAGACACTGTTTTTTCTAAACTCGAGTCATGAGAGGAAACCGACGTGAATATAAAGAGAAGATTTATCAGAGCAGAAATTAACCCCCCTAAATTTCCTCATATCTTGAAAGACTTTTATGTATGTGAATATAGCAGACTTTTCATAGCTTACTGGTCGCTTGGTTTAAACCTGACCTTTTACTGGCAATGAACTGAGAACATTCAAATAACTTTTTTCCCCCCAAAATTAATTATTTTGAGTAATTTATCTTGATGCTGTGGGAACTGAAAACTTCCCATCTGAGTGCTTTGCTGAAATTCAGACTGATTTATTACATCATTCCAGCGCAAGTAAAATAAGCAATAAATTAACAGAAACAACCATAATTTCATAATTTATCAAAGATAAATTACCATCATTTCTCAATTAGTTTATGAAATACTAGTATCACCGTCTGCTTGATTGATGACGGGTGAAAGGAATGCTAAGGAATGGCCAAAAGGGGACTTTCTGTCTTTTTCAAACTATTATTACTATTATTATTATTATTGTTATTATTATTATTATTCATAATTTTTAAAGTATTAAAGTTTATTAACTGACTGAATTCTAGTTGAACGTCACCCAGAAAAGTTACTTGTATTTCTGCTTTCATTGTGGTTTTTCACTCATGAAAAAGGCACATTCTTCTGTCTGATGTTCAGCTGGCTCTTGGCCTTGTGATGGAGCTGGCATTGGCCATGTGGACATCCCTGGGAAGACCAGAGTCAGTTGGTTAATTGAGTTTAGCTTCTCATCCAGCAAAGGGTCACCTTGATGTTGGAAAGGCAGATGATGCCCTGTACAGCGTTCTCATTCAGATCACGTTATTTTATTTTTTTTTAAGGTGGGGGCTATAATCCATACAGAAGGGCCAACCTTATTATTAGCCAATGATATGTTTTGAATTGATGAGTGACAGGAAAGGAGGCACTCCAGGGGCCAATCAGCTTTCAGTTGTGACCAGTGCCCCTGCTAAGCCACCCCTCTATATGCCCCTGGGGTCCAGACCTGGATTTGTATCCTACCATGATCCCACACCTGTTTTATTTTCGCCAAAACAACACCACAATACTAAGCACTGCTTCCCCTCCCGCACCCTGAGTGCCCGCCTCCGCTCCCGCACCCCAAATCAACTCCTGGTGTGATTCTAAGCAGGATTCTTTTCAGCAGAGAGCCGCTGGGGCAGGGAGTCATTTAAGAGCAGTGCTTCAGTAACACTAAGGCACAGAGACAGGAGTGGCTGAGCTTGACCCGATTGTGATCTGATGTTGCTCCATCAGAACAGTTTCACGTTTCACACCCCAGTAAATGTGCAGGCTGCAGCTTCCTGTGCCTTTTCTTCTGAGAGGCTGTCATCTTGTGGATGCTCATCAGGGCTGAAGAACATTTCCTAGAGCTCTGCATGTGTACACAGGGGTGACCACCCCCTCCAGAGCTCCAGCAGATAATGCTGCATCTTTTTCTCACTCTTTCCTTTTGTGTCGCCAGCTTGGAACCTGTTAATATAATATTTTCCATTCTCCTTTTCTCTCCCTCTCTCTCTACCTATCAGTGTTGCCTATGGTAACAGGAGCAAATGCTCACATGCGTCACCAATCAGAATGAGGGATGGGGGATGGAGGGTGGCAGGTTGATGTGGAGACAGCAGGAAGAGCACTGTGGATGTAGAAAAGGGCTCAGTATTTTCTCTGGCATGTGCATGCCCTTTCTGACCAGCAGAGGGTGCTACTTCTATTAGTAGGCATGTTTGCTCAGCTATTGTAGTACATTTAAGACAATGATCAGACGTGCTAACTGGGACTCACTTTCTTTGCTGCCAATGAACTGGTAGCGTGATTTAATAATTCGCACAGAAAATATAGTTTTTACATGTTTTTCTTTTTACTTGTAATTTTGTGTGCAAAGGAAATATGTTGCTAGTATTCGGCTCAAATCTTAGCTATCATCAAACAAGTAGAGATCAAGAATCGGCAAGTCTGTGTTAAGTACGTCAGTGAGCTCATATAGCAGCTGCTGTGTGCGCTGCATGCCAGAGGGACCAGCTGGTGCCAAAAACTAGCCAGCTGTAAGTGCTACCATTTGTAGAAGTAGCTGTGGAAGTAAAGAAAGGAAATTTTCTTCACATAATCGTCCCTGTTCAGCTTACTGCTGTGATAGTCATATGTTCAATAATTCATGTCTAGGAAAAATTCTGAATCCATGATTTCAGAATTCCAGATTTATACATTCTTATATTACTTTTTATTTATTTAGCAGATGCTTTTATCCAAAGGTACGTGTATTTCTGAGCAAACAGGGTCAGCCAGTCCCTGGAGCATTAGGAGTTACAGGTCTGTGGCTCAAGGGCCCCCAACAGTGACATCACACTGCCGAACATGGCATCTGAATCAGTGAGTTTCCGGTCACAGATACAGGGCCTTGCGACACTGAACCACAGAGGATTTTGGGAGGCATGCATTCAGAAACATTGAAGAGCTTGACATTAATAAGTTATAAATAATAAAGTTATTAACTTGGTTATTAATTTAACTGTCATTACATTATGGCAGGTAGGCGCTTGCAGAAATGCCTGCACACAGCTTTGCTTTCCCCCTGCGTTCTCATCACCTTGCTGTGCAGGTCCGGTCTCCCCTGTTCACTTTTTATCTCACCTCACCTCCCGCCCGGCTGTCAGCTCTCTGGGATTCTTTAGTGCCAGCACGACTCTCGCCTATAATGCTCTGCATGTATGTGGAGCCTCAGATGCTCCCTTTAGTGTCCTTATCTCTGGCCACTGTAGCCTGAAAAACAGGCCCACGGTGGACAGACTGTGGATGGCTAATGCCCGGAGCCGATATCCCTTCAGCTTGAGTCTGCAAGCTCAGGGTGGCCAGAAAGCTTGTGTCAGAATCATTGGCAGCCGACACTGATACTGGGATTTAGGGGTCAGAAAAATGCACAACCTATAAGGCTGGGGCGCCGGGAAAATACTGCGAAAACACGGGCATAGAAAGGTGTATGACCGTACAGCATTTAGTCTTTCCTATCCCATGGCTGTTATTTCTCCATTAAAACCAGCGATAATTAAACATGGCATTATGGCATTTGGTGGGCATCAGAACATCAGGAAATAGAATCACAAATGTCCACATGACCAAAATAGTAACTAATTTAATATCAAACATTTTCCAGGGGACTGACAAGAATTAACCTCTCCACACACAATTACTTAGTTATAGCAATTTATTTGACCACATGGTGCACATTAGCCTAAATTTCCAGAATGATAAAACAACCTGTTTTCCGTGTTTTGTTATATAAAAGTGAAAAGACAGTTGCGTCATGGGTATGCACTGGAACACTTGCAGTTTCCACTCCACTGAAAGTGTGGGGGGGGGGGTTTAAATATACCAGCCCTGGTCAGAGCGTTTTTGTGAAGGAAACTCATCTCTCTATCTGGTACAGATGTTGCCTATATCTGCAGCCAGTTGAAAAGGCTTTTTATTCAGTATTGGCTTGTGCAGAGGTCAATGGAAGCTAGGATCTAATGTGTTACATTTGTTACCATTTATTTTCCATAGCCACTTTTGAAGTCTCTTCTAGGAATCACAAGGCGCTCCTTGGATGGGATGCCAACTCAAAAAAGGACACAGGCCTAATCAAAAGACGCTAATTCACCTAAAGTGCATGTATTTGGACTGTAGGAGCTAACTGGAGTGCTCAGAAGAGACCAGAGGCAGTATATCCATCCATCCATCCTCCAACCCGCTTATCCTACTGGGTCACGAGGGGTCCAGAGCTTATCCCAGAAGCAACAGGCATGAGGCAGGGAACAACCCTGGACGGGGGGGCCAACCCATCGCAGGGCACATTCACACATCAACCACTCACATCTTTGGGCAATATGCAAACTCCACGCACATAACCCAGGTGGAGACTCGAACCCAAGTCCCAGAGGTGTGAGGCAATAGTGCTAACCACTGCACCACCATGCCACCCTGAAGCAGCGCATATATATATAAACACAACTACTCTGATGCAGGAGCCTACAGGAGGAGCTGCAGTTTAAGCCGGGGGGGGCATCCTACATACTGTAATACACCCATCAGGACAAGCTGCATTCACAGCTAGCCCACTGGACAGTGTCATTTCTGAATTTAATGCATCCAGTCTTCATGTTTTTTCCACCGCCAAGAAAATGTGCAAAGAAAAAGCAATACAATCAAAATAAGATATGCAATTAAATCATATTAATAATATCAAGGTAGACATGGCTGTTGAGGCACCGTGGCAGGAAACAGCAGTTATTGCTGTGAATCAGACACATGGAGGATTCGGTGCTAATCCACTGACCAATCTGATGTGTTTAGGCAATACATCAAGATGATAATTGTGTGATCTAACACAGCCCCTAATAAAATAGGATGACCTCTCTGCCTTGTCATTAACTGACAACACAAACAGTTAACAACACTAATGGTATAATCTGAGGGGCCTGGCATACGTACTGTGGACAAATAAAATGACCTGACACACATATGCTTAATTACCCAAACAAGAGTAACAACTTGATAGGTTCATCAGAAATCCACAGAGATGAGTAACGTCAGTTGAAATGTTTCTGGTACGGACATTTTAGTCTTAGTGTGACTGACATGTTTACTGTATCCTCACTGGCTGAGGAATTGCTTATTGACAAATAAGCGAGCTATGAGCTATGGTTGGCCTAGGAGTTGAATTCAGGGAGGAAAAAAAATAGATAAAATTTCTGCCCTAACTGAAAGTCATGCATGTATAAACCCAGCGTGAAAAACAATCCATCTTCCATGGTGGAGCCCTTCATTTCCCTTTAGAATGTAAGGTTATAGACGGATAGCCATGCAATGCCGCCATTGGCTATTTTTGTCTTTATCTGAAAATGACATCGTCTGGCAGCAAGAGCAACATGGAACAACAATGTTGTTCAAATGTTAAACTGCATTTTCTAGTATACCGTTTGAAAAGTATAAAGGCTTTGGCTGTGTACTGATGCTTTTATGGCTACAATAGAGACCTGAACTAAATGCTTGAACTCTCATTCCATTAGGTGACTGAACGCTCACACGAGTCCATGATACTGTGAAGCCAGCCCCCCTGTCCCTATGAGAGTCAGAGTGTACACTGCTCTAGATAAGAATATCTGCTTTATTATGGCATAAAATTAATGAACTGGTTCTTAATGACTGGTCTATTTATAGATCCATATGTCAGTATATCTGCAAAGCTTGTATAAGACGTATCAATATAATAGATTTTAGAAAACCTTAATAATCAATTCATTTATTGATGTTACAAGCGACCATCCTGTACATGGTCATGGTGGGAGTTGCATATGGTTCAGGGCAGAGTTATACCTTGCATGGAGATGCCTGTCTGTCGCAGGGCACAGGGTGGGGGTATACCCTGGATGGGATGCCAGTCTATCAGTGGGCACAGGGTATGGGTACATCCTGGATGGGATGCCAGTCTGTCACAGGGCACAAGGTATGGGTACACCTTGGATTTGATGTCAGTCCATTGTAGGGCAAACACATGCATAAGCATTAAATAAAATCATTCATCCACCCATCGTCCATCCATCCATCCATTCATAAGTCTATCCATCTGCCAGTCTTATCCTGGTCAGGGTTGCGGGGGGGCTGGGGTTCACCCTAATGTGCAGCCTAACATAGGGCATCAAAATAAAATGACTGGTAAATGTAGCCTAAATCATTTAAAATGTTGCTAATTGCACCCTTTCTTTATTTCCTCGTTAAACGACCAAGTTCCATCCCAGTGAGCAGGTCAGGACCATAGTTACAGTTGTGATGCGTAGCGTCGTCTCATTCAGTTCTGGTATAACTATGCCAGTGTTACTTTCACTCTGACGTATTCTTGTTAGGTGTTCGAAATTTGGTTGTAAATGCATGCATTGGTTGAAATACATATATGTGTGTGTGTATGTATGTATGCGTGTATATATATATATATATATAAAGATATATATATATACACACACACACAGTGGTACCTTGGTTCTCGAACTTAATTCGTTCTGGACTCCGGATCAAATCCTAAAAAATTTGAGTTCTGATCGAATTTTTCCCATAAGAAATAATGGATAACCAAATAATTGGTTCCCGGCCCCCCCAAAATTACACCTAAATATGTTTTTTTTTTGCATTTAAACACAAAATGAACAGGATAAAACAAAAAGTGCATTTTTTTCTTAATGGCTTCCAAAACAATAAAAATCTTATCCCAACATTACCCCTGTCCTGCCCCGATCGTCTGCCCCTTCTGTGTGCCACGCCCCCTCATTAACCTCGTGTGGGCTCCCCATGTGATCAGCTGTTTCTGGTTTTTGTCATTAGTCCTCTGTATTAAGTCCACGTTTCAGTTTGTTTCCCCAGTCCTGTCCTTGGGTGCATTCAACTAACTTACAGCGCTGGCTTAAAGCAACACATTCTGATCCTTCCATCCATCCATTGTCCAAACCGCTTATCCTATTGGGTCGCGGGGGGTCCGGAGCCTATCCCGGAAGCAACGGGCA
>JABFEA020000043.1:28553524-28579585 GCA_019775915.2 Cyphomyrus plagiostoma
GGGAAACCGGAGTACCCGGAGGAAACCCCACGACGACACGGGGAGAACATGCAAACTCCATACACATGAAACCAGGCGGAGACCAGAACCCGGGTCCCAGAGGGGTGAGGCAACAGTGCTAACCACTGCACCACCATGCCGCCCCCACATTCTGATCCTGATGAAATATATTATGGTTAGATGCACTGTGACCTCTCACCTGGCTGCACAAACTGGAACCGCCTCCGTGACGACACACCTTTGCCCTTACTGGCTGAAGAGTTTAGTTACACGCATGATGTTTATATCCCAGGCATTTCCGTTGCATAATCAGTGAGATCTGATTTTCAGTTAATTTACCTGGTAAAATAAAGTTTAAATAAATGACATAAATGCCTAATAGTACACATAAGTTAGTGGTTTATTTATTGTTAGTTACTGTAATGTTGCAGTGTTTCATTTGGTTAATCGTCCAGTCTGTGAAGAAGTCATTCAAGTAAGAATTGCATTGTAATATGACTTGTAGTACAATTTATATTAGGTTAGCGTTCACAGTTTGACTTCTGATATTCAGATCAAGTTCTAGGTCAAACTGGTTTGTTTGACTTTCAAGAAATTTGAGTTCTAGTGAGTTTGAGAACCGAGGTACCACTGTATATATATAACCGTCATATTTGAGAATCATTGCTAACAGCGGCAGTTGCTAAACGAGGAGCGAGTGTACAACACATTCCTAGATACATGATTAATGATACGATTTGACCCAGGTCACACCAGAAGGGTTACATATACCCACTAGTCTGTAAAATCGGTATGCTTGGAAAGAGAAGTCTGATCATCTTCCCCATGAAAAGCCGTGAGAAGATAAAGATGTTTACAGAACTTGCATTATTAAAATGTAATTCATGAATGGCAATCCCTACAATAACAGATGTCTTAGAAAATGTATTTAAAAGATATAGACACATCATACGATATGGTATACGCTCCAGCGAGAACAGCACAAAACCCTTTGATCTCCCCCATTGTGGAGAGCTCAGAATGTTCTCAGGAATATACTGGGTACAATTACAAAATACACCTTAAATTATACATTAGAGATGCACGCACAAATATGTGGCGTATGGTACTTCAGTTCTTACTAACAATGCTGAAGCTTTCATGCTCACTTCATTTTAAAAATAAAACAAGTGTTTCTCAGTCTGTTACATAATAGGAATACATATAATTCAGAAGGGATAATGCAGGAATTAAGATCTCTAATTAATGGGCTAAAAGGGTGAGGAAGGGGTACACGACCATGTACTACAGTACGAATAACAGCTTCTAGAACATCATAGAAGAACTGGAACTTAAATATTCAGCTAATTTAATAATCCAGTTTTTAAAGGGCATTAATACACAAAGTGGAGAGTCTTGAGGAAACTGTCCTTTGACCACTGTAGGAACAAAAGATCTTATTAAACAAAGCAGAGCTAAAATTTAGGTCAGAGGGAATGAAAGATGTCACGTTCTGGCAGCTCTCGTCTCACCACTTGAGAGAATGAAGAAGCGCTTCTGGGCGACATCTCTGAGAAGGAGGAGCGCGGAGTGGCAGGCGGCTCTGTGCAGTGATACCAGCACACTGCTGCCTTTCTGCTTCACTGCTGGTGCAGTGCAATTCGATCCATGATTCTTTTCTTGATTCTATGAACTGGTCTAGTCTGAGATAACAACCTGCGAATGCTGTTATTAATGAATGCATTGTGCTCACGTAAGGGAGCATGTTTCTTTGCGTCTGAGTTAATTTATACGCTAAATTATTCATGTAGCTGTGCTTTTAAGGTAAGTGAGGCTCAACATTTCGAGTATGCCTCACCGAACTGGCATTAACGTACAGGATGGGAGACGTCAGGAAGGCATAGATGTTTCCAGATGTTTTTTACCTATTTATTTTCTAAGCATTATCTCGGACTGGAGCGAAAAAATGCAGAGATAGAGAGTTAGTGAGGAGATGCTGAGATAAACGTTGCTGATGGTCCTTGCTTTATGAAAACCTTTGACCTCAGAGGCTGCCTCGGACTACTCTGTGCTGCTAAGCAGCGGAAGGGGTTTTCCGGGTGGGGGGGGGGAGTCAATAGGAGGCCGTGAGGGAGTGCCAGAAGCAGGTTGGCAGGAGGCAGCGCCGACGCGAGCTTCCTCACACCACTCTCTCTCTTCCTCTCTGCCGGTGCCTCTCCTCCACGAGGGCGCCTCCCCAGCGCTGAGGGCAGAGCGTCCTGAGGAGTGCACAGGAGCAGGGAAGTGCTCCTCTTTAACGAGCGGAGCGCTGACACTCTTAGCCCAGCTGGCAGGAGCGACCGCGAGGAGCCGGTCTGCGGCAGGCTCTCCTGCCGACACACACACACACACACACACACACGCACACGCACACACGCGCGCGCGAGCTGGAGCCCACGCACGCACACACGCGTCACTCCCCCTCCCAGTCCAGGGGCTGGGAATTTCAAAGAAGCAGAGAAGCACGCAGAGTGGTGGCACAGCGTTCCGGAGGATTGCTCTCTGAGGAGTCTCCCGCGCTCTGCTTCAGCTTTGGGGAACGCCGCGGGGCAGGAGCTCCCCCCCTGCTTCACTACCGGACCTTGGTTCGTGCCTTGGGGCCGGGGTGGGGGGGGCCGATGCCGACCAGCTCGCCGACCAGCTCGCCCTTCTCGTCTTAGTCACGCCTCGCACTCGGCGACGCTGAAGCAGCGCAGAGGAGGGGAGAGGCGGGCCGGCATTTTATTTCCACCCGGAGTTCTGCCACGGGCTGAGACTCGGGATCGGATGGCCCAGCAAGGGGCAGCGGCCCACCAGGACATGCTGGCAGTGCCGCCCATGGAGAGGCACACGGGGCTGAACGAGGACCTGGTGAAGATCCTGCGGGAGAACCTGCTGCAGCAGCAGAGGCCGCGGGCCGCCCGCAGGTCGCCGTCGTCCATCTCGCCCCGACTGTCCCCCACCACCATGTCGCCCCGCAACTCGCCCCGGCTGCTGCGACGCATGCTGCTCAGCAACGGCACGCACAAGCAGCGGCGCTTCACGGTGGCGCACACTTGGTAAGCTGCAGTCGTGCCTCTGTGTGTCGCCGCGCGTCTCTCCCCGTGTGTCGGCACCTTCATACATCCTCACATGAATGTCAGGCTGACGTTGTCAGTGAACCGGCTGGCCTCGGGACCCCGTGGGCGTTGGCACACCTGTCCATGCTGGGGCATGCCAACCCCCCCCCGCCCCATATGCAAAGCCGGAACCTCAAGTGAGCTGAGACGGTGGCTTTACTTTATCTCTCCTGCCAAGGTATCCGCTCCCTCCACCCCCTCCGTCACCATAGTTACAGCTGCCGTTGATGCTTCTCATTACTTTCCTTACCTGTGTGGAACAAAGCATGTCCTCTCGATTTAATGTTTCACGTTTTCTTGTAAGACGGAGCGGAGTCGTCGGTACCTCCCTCAGTCTCACTTTCAAATGGCAGCGGTCACTTTTAGCTTTTATTTTACAAACAGTAATGCCTGCCATTAAAGAAATCGATTCTGTTGGCATCTCGTTTGATGAACACTGCACGGCTGTATTAGAACTCGGGTAATTAGAAGGGAAGGATCAAAATGCCAGGTTCCCGCAGAACTCTCCGGCGTCCGCACACACAAATGGCAAAGGACTAACAAGCATGGTGAGGATGAGGAGGATGCTCTCATTAGCTGCCCTTACCTTTTATTGCATTGGGTCGAGCTAAAGTGTATAATGTAGTGCTCAGTATCCTGCTCAGGTGTTTTACTTCAGTTTCTGAGACTCGTATTAAAAGGGTACATCCAGGGGTGTGTGCCAGGATGAGCCTCTCAGACAGGGAGGTGCTGGAGCAGTAGCTGCTATGCTGGAAGCCCTCTGCTTGTTCCTTTCCTCAATGTTTACATGGAACACGGGCCCCTTGAACAAAATCCCAGCCCTGTCCGCTTTCTCGCTGCCCTCCTGCCTGGTGCAACGGGATAATGATTTGAATTTTATTCCAAATCCCATCCTCCCGACCGGCTCCCTGTGCACCGTGCGGTTACCCTGTACGCCTCATTTATGAAATCTGTGGAATTATGTCACTTCAGTAGAAAATTCTGCATTGTCACGCCCAAGCCCCCTCTCTCTTTCCATTTCACAGTTTGTGCACAAGCCCGGAATAGATTTTTAATCTCCAGCTTTGGGTATTGCCTCATCCCCTTGCCACTTCAAAGAATGGGTCTTCTAGATTCTCTGAACAGAATTGTCTTGGTTCTCGTTGTCACGGATTCTCGCGGCAGCCTTGTAAAGTGTGCATATTCCAAGTTTGTCTGTTTTTTTGGAATGCACGCAGGCTGATAAATCAGAAGTAGGAATGAAGCCAGCTGTTTCCCCGCACGATGGCCACAACCATTGTTAACATCATTACCGTCATCGCATCGCTGCTTCTGTCTGCTTCCCTCACACCAGTTGTTCTGCCGTCAAAGTGTATTTAGTACAATACAATGCAAGTACAATTCAAGTACAATTCAAGTACAATGCAAGTACAATGCAAGTACAATAGTCTTGAAAATTCTACTAATGGGTTTGGAAAACGGAAATGCCCCCCAGTCCATGTCCAGTAATAGCAAACGGGGCAAATATCTCATGCACAAATAGGTTTACCATATTTACATGTGTATAATTGCAAGGATATCTTTATATAACCAAATTAAATAATAGTCATGTTTTCTGAAATGGCCATTTAGAAATTTCTCACATTTTTTTCAAGTTCAGAAAAGACAGTTTTATCTCTAGTATTTGGTACCCTACACCCATATAATATTTTTGGAGCAAACTGTAGGCTGAATTTCATCCTGCAGCATGTCACAGAAACGCCCGGAGTGCACTGTCAGTTGGTCACTGGCTGGTTGGTTATCGTCATGATTATGGAGGGAAGAGAAAAAGATCTTCAAGATCTCACAGACAGCTGTGGCTTCCTTGGCTGAGCTCAGTTGTAAGCAAATCCGGATGAGTCTGTGATTTGCAAGCTATGTAGTAGTTATGGAGCTGAGAAAGGTGAAACAAGTTCTTCAGTCGCTTCGGATGACTTCAGCTAATGTGCAACTCATACCAAGAGCAAAACCTCAAAAAGGACGGAGCTGCTATAGTCTTACAAGCGTGATTTGATTTGGTTTCCCTGGGATGCAGTAATCCTCTGTCTGCGTGGGTAAACATCACAGCGGCACTATGGTGCTGCGAGGAGGGAAGGACATAGCATGCTGCTCCGTCTCCGGGAAGACAGGCTTCCCTGCCTCAGGAGACGTGCCGATGAAGTCCAGGCCTTTTGTAATGCGGAAGAGTAAACCTGTATGGATGGATAGATGAAAGAAAGAAAGAGTTATTACTAAAACAGTGGTGTATTATCCATAGTTTGAATTTCTGCTAGTGCTACTATACTTGGTAACAGCTTTTTTAATACAGACGCTCCTCTACTTACGAATGAGATATGTTCCATGTGGCTGTTCGTAATTTGAAATGTTTGTAAGTCATTATTCAACATCCCTTTAAGGGTATACACAAGTACAATAACTAGGATGCTGGGAATACGCACGCTACGCTGCTGTGCGGAAGGAGTAGTAGCCAGAAGTCGTACTAGGCGGAATTGGCGTGCAGAAGAAAAAGAACTGATTTTGCGAACAGGAAACAGGAGCCCAAATGAACACAATTTGGACTTACAGTCCTCTTCGTTCGTATGTCTGAAAGTTCGTAAATTGAAAGTTCGTAAGTAGAGGAGCGTCTGTACTAAAAAAACTTAGAGTACTAAAAAAAAACCTGTACTAAAAAAAAAGCTTAAAGAGTTATCCATTTAATAATGAATGGTAAGGTGTTAAACTAAATTAGCTATAGAACTTAATTGGTTGTTACTAATTAGTGCCTACTTAATCATTAAAAAGCCTTTAAAGGTAAATATCAATTTGCCTATATTGGGTTTGTTTGAAGGGGAAAAATGAACAAAGTGTATGTTCTTTTTTTTTACTGTGAAGAACTCGAACAAGAACTGTCCAGTACTGTCATTACTGTTCATTCTGTAGATGGGTAAGGGAATGAATAGTTGTACTGCTACATAAACTCCTCTGTTCGGTGCCTGTTAGAGTGTTTGAGTATTGGTGCATTTTTTGTTTTCAAGCTATAATGAGATTGGGTTGGTAGCTGATTTAGGCAGCAAAATAAGTGTTGTTAAGTAGCAGCAGTTTGTCTTGGTGTCTAGAGCCAGAACAGAGGGTTGACACAGGGACTAAGGAGCTGCTAGCCACAGGTCTTTGAGAGCGGTGTCCTCCTTGTTAGGGAATAGGGATTTGGGTTGGGGGGGGGGGGTGAATCTCTGCATTGAGTGACTTGTATAAGTGTGTGTCATGCAATGGACTGAGGTCCCGTCCAGGGTGTCGCCTGCCCTGTATCCTGTGCTTCTGGGGATGGTCACCAGGTTAACCAGGTGACCCTGCACTGTTAGATGCATATGTGGAAATGGATTTAAAGTAGTGATTTTAATACAGCTTTTATTTTAAAAATTGTTTATTGCCATACTCATTCATCGTTTCCAATTTCATTTATTGGCAATTCTCACTTTTAATTCTCTATTTCTTTTACATATTGATTTCTTCTTTTGTTTATTCATCCATTTGTTCTTTTGTTTACTTCTATATTTTAATATCTTTAATCCTCCTCAGCTGCATGCCCTGTTTGTTAGCAAATCCACATGCAAAATAAGACTTTGATGTGAGCCTGTGCAAACATCAGGGCGGACAGTCCATACCCCTTTAGGCATCCCCGTCACTGTTGCGAATTTGCATCTCTCCCCGCAAGACAAGCGTGCTTCAGTAACGTCGGCCGAGACTAATCAAGCTTGGCTGCATCGGCTCCAAACATGCTTGTAGGTGTACCCTATCACCGGCTTCCACTGGGAGAGCAGGAAGGGGGTAGCTGAAAGGTTTTCCATGATGGATTGTACTCTCCACGCAGGCTGTTTTTCATAGATGTGTTGACTGAATGATTAAACAGAAACAAAAAAGGCTTCCCTGTTTCCTGGTTTAATGGCAGACTTTGATCGTGCTTTGTTCTTCCTCCCAGCGGAGAGTTGCATTCAAGCATTAATTCTTTTTTGAACCATAGAAATGCTATTCCGCACCCTTCAAAATGCACTGTACATATTATTTACATAAATATCGTGTCATTTGCCTAGTAGATGCCCGCGTCCATTGTGCAGTGAGTAGTGCACTAGCCAGATGTGATCCAGGCTAAATAAAGCCAATCTGAATATCAACTAAACACAAAAATAAACCCATTAGTCTGTCATTTTCATGCGTTGTTTCTTTTTCAACTTGGTGCGAAGTGGCAGAAAATATAAGGTAATGAACCAAATACACACAGGGCTGCCCACAGGTGTGAAAGTTCAGTGTTTTCTGTTGTGTTTAAATTTGCTTTTAAAATGCCTCTCTGATCCAGCACTTGGTATAAATGTTGTCTTTATGAACAGTTCATGTGGTTTGGATAGATCTATGGGGCCGCTCATTTTCACTATAAAATTACTGCCTGTGAAGTCGGTTCACTTCCCATTTACATACGGAATCCACAATTTCATACTCGTTAGAAGACTGAGTGGCAATTATGTCAGTAATAAATATTGGTAGTATGCAATATTAATGTGAATCATTGACAAATTACAATATCAGTTCTGTTAAATAGAAACATAGATATAAATATATATCAATAATTTAATAAATTAATCACTAAGGGTGACAAAAATCCAATCTATCCATCCTTTCCTGCAGTATGTGTCAGAACCTCTGCTCAGCAGCACATTGAGCAGGCAGGAAACAGCAGATTACAGCTAACAAAAAAATCTGTCATAATCTTTAATTCATCCACTGATAAAAACCAAAAGAAAAAAAGTTAATTTTCATCCAAAAACTATTTCAATCAATTGGTCAATATTAACCTAAAATACCCTAGAAAAGCTTCTTCCCTGTTTATCACATGTTCATCACTCTGCACCCACCATCTCAGCTGAACTCTCCCAGGCTGCAGGAGTCAGGATTTTAATGTTTAAGCTGCTTGGTGTATATATTTATATTGCTGCATGAGCCCCAGGTGTGTCGACTGCACAGCATGAAACGCTAGATCAGTGAATTGTTTTGGAGCCAGCTAGACCCCCACATCTGTCCATCTTGCCTAAGCCCTTGACCAGTAAAAGAGATACTCCCAGAATGCAGAGGAAGGCAAACTCACGCAGACATAGGAAGCGCCTGTGAGAGCCCACACACACGAGGTGCTGGGAATCGAACCCACTGCCTTTGAGGTATGAGGCTACAGTGTAACAGTGCTCCAGGATGCTGCCCTACGAATGTTTATATTTCATAGAAATAGTCAAGAATTGAATAAGTCATTTGTATATGGCTTTGTCCCTCAATTATTGCAGGTGTGTTAGTAAATGCGGGCTTTTCACAACATAATGCAGTTTGGTTCTGGCAGGCATTTGAAGTGAAGTGTTATAAAAGGTACTTGAAGGTTCTATTATGCTCAGTTTGCAAGTCTGTTTCCTATTGAACAATGAATGACTGTGACTTATGGGCCGTCCAGCTTCATGCATGTCCTATTCTGTGCTTCCCATTTTTCAGTACTGCTCATTTTCCTTTGCAATACACCCAGCTTTGGAAAAGCAAAATATTTACATTCAGTTGTTTGCACTCACAGCTAAATTTTATTATGCTTTATACTTTATTTACTCTGTTTTTATATACTGTGTTTGTTTTGTTCTCCACATAAATTTTAAAACGACCTTGTTTTACCAGACAATAGGTAAACCTGTAATAGTATGTTAACAGTACAAATAAGCTAATTTCATGATATTTTTCAGTATAATACTGTTCTGTAAGCATGTAAGCTGAGCAGTATGGATTCACTGGAATACATTAGTTCTTACAGTCAAGATGGGACAGTTTCACAAAATGAAATTTGGGAAACTGTCAGACCTTTGGGAGGTAATATAAAGAGGAGTCACTGCTAGAGGCAAATAACATTGGTTACGACAAAAATATTTGTATGCATTTAGAGCCAGAAAGCTAAAAAGAAAAAGTTCATTGATTAATAATAATATTGTGTTTCCCATAACCACTTATCCAAGAAAGTTAAATATAACACGCTTAGTCTTTTATAGTGCAGGTAGGAATGCTTGTTTTAAGCCTAATCAAATTGGTAATATAACTGTTCTGAATGTCTGCTTGAGTCATAGGAATTAATTTTCTGGAAGAATCAACTCATTGGCTCATAAAATGGGGTAATTGAGGGAGCAGGAGATGTGCGCCTTGGGTATCTTTAGGATTTCAACACAGTTTATGCTTTGGTCCTTAAAGAGTCCTTGTTCCAATTCCGCTCTTGTTATTTAGTGGTACAAAATCCCGTGATTCAGCACTGGTATCAAGTCCTTTTTGTGTTATGATCTTCCTGCGAGACCCCTAGCAGTAATCTGCTGTAACTTCCATGTATACAACCAAGGGTGTAGGAGAGATATGGGGGGGGACAACTTAATATTTTAAATATAAAGGTCATTTTTTGGGGGGGTTGGCGAGTAAAGCCAAATTAAATATTGGTGATGTTCACCCCATTTCACCTGGTTCCTGTAGCCCGGTATAGACTAAGGAAAAACTGTTAGAGTTGGTTCTGATGCAGCTACTGCTTCTTTGATGTGATGATGTTTTATGGTTTACAGTTTAAAAAATAAATGCAATTATCGGTGTTGTTTGTCTTTTCCATTAACCCGTTCATCTTCCAGCAGTTTATTCTGGTGAGGGTAATGGAGCCTGTCCATCATAGGGAAGATATATGCACAATCATGCTTGACAGGCAACCCAGAGAGGCCCAGGAACTGGACTTTGCACTGCAGGTGAAAGCTGGAGCACCCAGAGTAACACTGCATGACAGGGACAACATGCAGATACCACCCACATAAAGGGCAAAAGTGGAATTCAAAGCCGTGACTTGGAACAGGTGATGCGACAGGGCTGCCTACTGTGCCACAGTGCCAGGCTGCCCACTGAGCCACAGTGCCAGGCATTCCCTGTCTGTTGTTGACATTTTATTTTTCCATATTGCTTGCAATTGTGCATGGATGCTGTCATCCAGTTTGCCAAGCTGCCTTATTCTGAAATTGTCATGGTCCTGCAGTGGGCAGTATGACAGCCCCTCTGAATACTTAAGCTGTGGACAGCTTAAGAAGCACCACATTATACACTGTATGTGTATAGCCTAGTGATAGCAAACTGCTGTGTTGCCAAGTCACATCTGTAGTGGTTCAGTGAATATTTTCAGGGCATGGCCTGTGTCTTTGATTAGATAGTTGCTATAATCAGTAATCATCTGCAAGCCTGCAGAATCTTGCAGAACAGCAATGACACAGACCTTCTAACATGTAATAGACAGTATGAACTGTTGCCTTATGTTTCTGGGACCAGGGTTCGAATGTCTGCCATGGCGTCATGTGTTATCCTTGTGTCATTGTGGGGTTTCCACCAATTAGCTGGGGTTTCCAATTAGTTGAGGCTAATTGGAGTTACCGCATTGTCCATAGGTGTGCATGTGTGAATGAATTGTGAGTGAATTGTGTGTGTGTGCGTGTGTGTGTGTGTGTCATGTGATGGGTTAGCGCCCCATCCTGGATTGATCCCTACCTTGTGCCCCCCATGACCCTAAATAGGACAAGCGGTTACAGAAAATTGATGGAAGATGAGCCTTCATATGAAGAGAATATTGGTTGACATTTTGAGCCCAGAATTACAGTAGTGGTTATATACTGATTCCCATTGTCCTGCCATGACCTGCCTCCTCTCATTCCACCAGATGGCATGTTTAATGTGTTTTGATCCAAAGGGATTGTTTTCATTCTGTGATGGTGGGTACCTTCCCTGTGTAATGGGCTGTAAAATACTAATACACTGTCTACACGATACTGGTCACTTGAAAGACAAGGACATTGTTCTTTCTCCAGTATGGCCATGTAAAACAAATTAATATCTAGAAAGAATGATTGATTAACTTCAAGAGCTTTTGCAGAAAAAAACCTACATCATTGGTTTTTGCTACAATTACACTACTCAGACTTGAGTTCTGTTTTCAGACACGGGGCTGCACATTTTTATAGTGGCATTTTTGTTTCTTTTTATCTACTCATGGGCACTAACGCATCTCCTTGAGATTCTTGTTAGTTCCATCAGCTTATTTGTCTTGAAACCACCTTGCAAAAAGCAGAGCCTTTATATTTAAAGTTTTATTGAGTGCTTTAAGCAAATTAAACATACATTGTGGAAGTAAAAATCTGGTCCCAATATGGTCCTTGGGGATTCCCAGATGCTCCATGTTTTTGCTCCCTCCCAACTCCCAGCTGGAACAAAAACATGGACTGTCGGGGGATCCCCTGAGGACCGGATTGAGAAACACTGAAGTAACACAATAGTAGGAGGCAGTTCTGACAACAGTAGAAAGGGCTGCAAATATAACATATTTGTATCCAATGTCTGTAACTGTAGAAATTACCAAGTGCCCAATTAAGTTTAGATTTCCAGATTTTCTGTTTGGTGCATGGCTTAACTTTGTAGAATGTTGATAACAGCATTCTGTCAACTTAGTCCTAGTTATTCCCCATAGATATAGAAACTAACTTGCTAACTGTCACAATACCTTTTTATATCTGAATTTCATTCTATTTTTTTCTCATTGAGGAAGCTTCTTAATTTATTTACCCCATTATTGTTATTTTTCCATAATGTATGCAGAATAGAAAAGTGTTCCTGTAATATGGAGGAAACGTTCTCTTAGCAACCACAAAGTATACTGCTTCCATTCCAGAAAACTGGTTATGCCCTTTGCCCTGAAATGTTATATTAGAACTGCTGATCTTAATAGACTATTGTTCTAACTTGCAGCCACTGGCAAGTTAGGCTATTGTTCTAACTTGCAGCCACTGGCAAGTTTACTCTGCTAGTTAAGTTTTTTTTCTATTTTCTTTCTAAACATAATATTAAAGTGACTTTGTCTTTGATCATGGATCAAGTGCAAAGGCATTCCATTTTCTGTCTGTATGTTTATCATTGTGATTGTTGTCAGAGTCACACAGATCCACTGAAACCATGAACATACCCAGGACTGCATCAGACCATGAAGCTGAGTGAAGAACTGGATGCTAAAAGAAAGACTGTTCTACTCTAATTTATAATAAAAGGTGAGATAATCCATTTATGACGACGCTGAGGCTGGAAACATTTGGCATTTAAATGAAACACTCTTCTTAAAATAGGCGCCCCAGTTGGCTGATGTCTTTGACGATTGTGTTCCTTGAAATCTTGGAAGCCTTGAGGCTCAGTGTCACACTGCTGGACAGTGTCCTATTAACCTCCCCCACAACCTGCTGTTTAATAACAGGGTTTCATCCCTCACCGGAGGGGTGATATCTTTCTGCCAGGGAGGGGGATAAGGTCTCCCTGGATCTTCTGCCGACTAAATGTAACCATCTGAATCAATTGCTGCTTTTAATTCTGTGATGGGGCGTACTGGGGATGTAGGGGCTGGTCTACTATTACCAGTGATGGCTTCACTAACTACAGTAGGCAGGTGTTTCAGCTGAAACTGGATTTGTGGGCAGACTCCCAGCTTTATTACCAACCCCCTAAGAAGAATACTGATCTGTTACCTTTGAAGAATGTGTGTAATCATAGCACGCAGTAGTCTGGCGGTGTAAATCTGAGATGCATGTAAGATGCTTTATATAAACGTGTCGGCTTAGCAAATAAATGGCAATAATGTTGTGTAATGTGTTAAAAATATGGGCGATGCGGGTAGCATGGTGAGAATAGAAGGCGATAATGTCTTAGTTTAGTGAATTTAAGTAGGATGTGCTATATAATTAACAAAGAACTAAAGGATAGGGAAATGCTTGGATTGTTTTAACACTGAGAACAGTGAGAATATGATTCTTATCTACATTTACCTTTTATTGACTTCGCTGATACTTTTCTCCAAAGCAGTATTTCACTCATTTAGAGCTCTGAATAGGAAACCTTCCTTTCCCATGTTTATCATAACAGGACCATTCTTCATATTCGAGGCCTCTGGTTAGCAGGTGCACTTCTTGTCTTACAATTTAGCCATTTATATGACTAAACATTTACTGGTATTTACATCACTTGACACTTGTTATTCTGTCCTCTGTGCCTAGTCAGCCTCGGGAATATTAAGAATGTAATTAGAAAGAAACTATGTTAATTTCGCATAATTAAAATACCTTATAATAATCATACTGTAATAATAATTTTTATCTGTTAAAGCACATTTTTATATACATGCATCTATTTTATGTTGACATAAGGAAGATTCTTTGTATTCAATGACATTGTGTATTCTTATAAATATAACTTTGGTGAAAAGGTTTCTAAAGCTTTGTTTTTTCATAACCATCTGGCGTGTTAAAAGTGTCAAACTTGACAGGCAAATATTCTATGCAAAGTCATGAAAAGAGCAAGACTCCTAAAAATACCTGCTGACTGATCTTTATTTGATGGAGCATATTTCTGATGATGAGATCCAGCGTTCACAGCCTGTGAATTTTATAACGTGTGTCCTTTATAATGCTCCCTCCTAGTGCTTATAAATCATTTATTACAGTACACCCTCGGTTTTTGAAGCTTTGTCTTCTAAAGCAAACAGTCCCTAATTGTATGTGCCTTTTTGTGTAAACAGGCCGTTATTAAAATTGTACACAGTTCCCGCTAAAGAAAACAGCCCTATGGAAAACTTAAATATACAGTTAGCTTTGGAAATAAACATCACTTACCTTGACATTATGTGCTTTATGAGTGGAAAAGCTTTTCCAGGCCGACACGTGTTGGTCACTGAGCACAAAGGGCCCAAATTGTGCTTGTGGCCTGACAGATGACATTGCATGGTGAATATCTCTCACCTTAAGTGGCATATGAAACAGAGTAAATATATTTAAAAGCCTTTTTGTTTCCCGGTAATATGTGTTCAGTGCATAAAATGTGTTCTAGGCAAAGACTTGTTCCTTTAGAATACTACATTTTATATGAATTTGCAAAGTATGTAGTATGAGCATTATGCAGTATATGTAAAATAATTCTAGGCATTTGACTCAAATTATGTGGGAGTTCATAGTCAATGTGATAATGCACACATTAGAAGGCATTAGTCATCTTCACTACTGCTTTACATGCTGTGTCAGTCCTGAGGATCAAGGCTGGGCAGCGGCTGTTCATGGGGCAGGTGCTCAACTTGGGGAGGGGGGGGGTCTCCTTCAACAAAACAATATTTTTTTTCGGGTTGCTAAGTCAGTGATTGAAAATGAGCACTGAGGACCTCAGCAGGAAGGCATGTTATGTTGTTGGAGTTTAGGCACCCCACCCCACCCCGTCCACATGTCCCTGTTTAGGACTGGTTATTTTATCCCTAATCAATGTTTCTCACACTTAGTAAAATGTATCGCTTCTCTGACGGGAATTATCATATATTATATCATATATCATATATGTATATCATATATTAAGCTGTAATACTGTTGGACTGTGCCTGTCAAAAGTTCATTCATTCATTCATTCATTCATTTTCCCTCTGCAACCATATTTCCCCAAGTAAATTATTAAATTGTTGCAATCATTATATATCTCATGAGCTATAATTTTTTTTTTTATGACATGAAGGGCAAGTTCTCTGTCTGTGGTCATAGAAACACACATAATAAGCTCTGCTTGATTGCTGCATTATTATGACAGGGTTACCTTCCCTGTGTGGCCTTTATATACCAGAACTAGGCTTAGTTCTTGTTTTTAGCTCCCAGTGGTCAGCCGCTGTGGTATTCTGGGATCCAGCCCTATTGTATTCTCGGATCACATATAATTAGATCTGAGAGTTTAAACCTCCAAGGTCAAAGTTTGAGAGCTTTGTTGAAGTCAAACTCATACAAGACTCAAGAGCTCTTCCTGTCCACTCCAACCTGCCCCCAGTCCGCTACCAGCCCAAAGATCATATCTTCCCACCTCTGTCCCAGCTGGACATCTCACCAGGTTTGGGTGCCTCTAGCAAAATAAGATGCGCATCACATATTATTTGTCAATATCCACCACAAGGGGGCCTCCTTGACCTCAGATGCCTGATCAACAAATTGTCAGCCAACAAGCCTCCATGTACAAAAAAAACAGCAATACATCACACCCAGCCCAGAACTTGAACAGGGCTGCTCCTCTTACGATACCAACATCTGTCAGTGATTTCCGTTAATTATACCCCTTGATTGCCCCCAGGACAACTTAAAAAGGTTTAGTTGATCCATTGATGCACATGAGACTGATTACAGAAGACGTCAAATGGGAGGCTGTGCTGCTGGAGATGGTTGTGGGGATATAGGGGTCACACCTGGTAACATTTTTGAAATAGTCTTAGATAAGAATGGTGGGAGACTGCCACCACTGCTGTTTCTTACACTCTCCCTTATCTCTCCATCTCAGTCACTCAGCTTGATATCAAAGTCTCCACTTAACAGAGAGGCCCCAACGTTTTCACATAGGCTTCTAGGGCTCCGCCCCTTGAAAAAGCCTGAGAGATTTCCATTGAGGTTACAAGTATATACATTGTTTGGTTGCATTTGGTTGGCAAGACGACAAGGACACAGGACAGGCACCAGTGCCCAGGTGGGGGAGTCACTTCTGTTAGATGCTGTTCATCGTCCATTTCTTCCCGTTTCATTCGATGGCCATATGGGCCACCTTACAGTCAGCACCCAATTCATAACATTCCAATTAACATCACAGCAGATGATAACCAGTTTGTTTTGGTAAAGCAATAATGCATTGATTTCTTTTCTGAGCTAAAAGACTAATATCAATATTACCTATTGATTAAATCTAATTATCTGCATTTAGTCTCCATTATTTGGTAAAGTTTTCCTTTGATCTTCTTATGGCATTTCTGATGTCCTGTGGTGTGTGTCCTTACCATGATGGTGGATTGATGTTGTTTATCAGCTAGAGTAATGAATGCTGTAAGATGAAGCCTTAATTAGCCCTAGCTTCCTCTCCTTTAAGACAGAATGCCGTGTGAGGAAGGGGGGTGAAATATTTTGTTTCATATGCTGATTAAAATTAACAAAAGGGCTTAAATTACATGCAGAATGAAAACATACTTTGCTGAAAGAGGATACGTCTTTGATTTCTATAAGGATATTTATAAATGTTGTCATTTTGCTACTAGATATTTTACCCTATTCATATAAAGTGTCTAAATAAACAGACAGAAATATTTTCCTGAGATTGGAGCGTACAGTATAGGTTAGCAGATTAGAGGTGTCTGCCTGTGTCCAGATGGTCGTGGGTTCAAATCCTCTTGCTGGCAGAATAAATGCATCATTGTTGTTCTCGTGACAATGGGCCACAGCCCCCAAATGCTCCACACGCACCAGCTCATCCTGCTCTCTCACTGCAGACACTCTTGATTTGTATGTTCCCTTGGAGAAAAGTGTCTGATGAATATATGCAGTAAAATATAAACCAGTAAGAAAGAGTGGGGTGTATACAACAATTGTATGTTATGCTCAGTACAATGCTCAAAGAGGAAATATATGTAGTCCTGTGCAGAACTCTTGAACCACTAAAGAAAACTTTCATCTGATCAGTAATTGTATATTTTGTTTGGGTATGTTGGAGAGTTAACTGTAAATAGTAGGATAACTAGAGGAAAGGTTTTGAAATGCCTAAGCTGACAGACACTGAAAGCTACAAATTCATAGGTTTACACCAATGTAAACAAAACCTAAACTTGGTTGCTTCTGGTGGCCTATGACTTCTGCATTGTACCATATATATACACCTGCGATGGATTGCACCCCAACTTGGGTTATTCTGGGATAGGCATCAGACCCTCATGACCCTGTATCGGACAAGCAGGGATGTAAAATGGATGAGTGGATGGGTGGGTGGATGGATATATACTGTAGCACTGTATGGCTTTATGATTGCAGAACTACTGTGCCAGGTTTATTACAGTTTATAGTGCATTACTGCGATTGGATCTAATCAGTCTTTGATGGACAATTTGCTCCAAAGGTTAGCCCAGGCTAATACTCAACGAGGGCCTGCTGAAATGCTTCAGTCACTATAAGTTGACAGTTTCACCAATTAGTTCACACTTTTATCCTCAGGTCGTTCATGCTCATAAGTTCCTGAAAAATATAAGATTGCATATATTCAATGCATTTTTATATAAAAAGAACAATGACATTTTTTATTTATTTGAATATTACTCAAATGAATGCATCTATCCATCCATCTTCTGTATTACTTGTTCAGTAAGGGTCAAAGGGTTGTGGTAGTCTAATGAAAAAGCTGCCCGTGAACCAGTCCGCCTGCATGCTTTTGAGACTGCAGGCACAAACTGGAGTGCCAGGAGTATCCGGGCTGGGTGTTTGAATCCTGTCTTCTTTGTGTCACAGGTTTCCTCCAGGTACTCCAGTTCCCCTCTCAGGTTAATTGGCTAGGCTATGTAGTGTGAGATGCACTAGCCTCCTGTCCACTGTGTACTGCTGTACTTTTTTGCATGCAGCTACAGGGCCAGTTTCCATAATGCACACCTAATTGCTAACAGTGCCCAGAAATTACACAACGAGCCTCTTATGCGTCTCTGATGGGTACTTTAAAGGCTTGTGTATCTAAATGATGTGGGGGACCGCCATCAGTGACATGTTCTTGCATCAGGGTGCTCGTGAAGAAAAGCCAGCCCACTTGGACGGTGTATTTTTAGAAACTCATTTAGCTGTGTTTGCAGTATCCCCTCACTGAAGAGAGCGGTACCATTCAACAGACGTTACAACGACTGGTGTAGCTGAAGATTATTTGATGGACAACAAGCAATAGAGATCATTAACATTAATAAAACTACTGTACTGGTGACATGACCAAGTTCATGGCTTTTTGAAGGTGAATGCTGAATTGTTGGAGGGGTCCTTATCATATAGAATTATATGAATTCTTGGAATCTGTGTCTCACAGTATTTTCCAGTGATTCATTAAGATTTGTGTTGACTTTTTATTACCTTATTGGACAATACGGCAAAGTACAAACTGGTGAAGAAGTACACATTATGACTATCCCCATGCAAAATGACTGGTGTGGGGAAAGACAAGTTATGCTGGTTGGAATGATTGAAGTACCCTTAGGAATTCTGTTTTAACAAACAGCTCCAACTATAGATAATAAGTATAATAGTATACTTATGATTGGGTTGTTATTTGTTAGTAAAGTGACTTATAAATCATCATGTTGTTTAGGGGAAGGTTTAGTTAATGTTGCATCCACTGTATTGTGGATTTTGTTCAATTCTGGTTGGTTGCTCTTTGTAACACAGAGTGCAGAAAATCCACTGTATCTTGGCAACAAGCATCGCTAATACCTTGTCTTGCACTTCGCAGCCAATCATCCACAATCTATCTATCTATCTATTTTTTTTTTCCTCCCAAAAACCCTTCTTCTATATATTATTTAATAGGATCTAACAATTTAAAAAGCAGGAGAAGCGTGTTGGTTGATGTTCTGTATGTGATTTTGTTTTATTTTATATGACAGATAAGGTTCCCTTAATATTTGATTTTATAATTTATCATTATCATTTTTTCCATACAGTACATGAAACATACGGTTTCCTTAATATTTGAAAACAGAAAATTAAGTTCAGAAATTATACCTTTTCAAGGACAAAGGAGTTACAAAGGCATTGGATAGAAAAGGATAAAACAGGGCTTGTTGGACGAGGTCCAGGCAATTAATTAAATGAAAAACAAAATCAATGAGAATGTTGCCAATGTGTCCACCTGCCTGATATGTTTTATTGTTGTGCTGTCATTAAAGGAACAGTGATACTTTTTAGAGTGCTCAGTATTGATCCAGACTGTTCACGCCATCCTTTCCATATTGTTCAGTATTGATCCTGACTGTTCACTACCTACTTCATAGCATTATTCTCCACACAGCATCATTCCTCATCCTTTTCCTTGACTGGATAATTGCATCTTTTCTCATCAACTACGACATTCTGTGCAAAATGGCTGCCCTGAATCAGCTATTATCTGGGCTGTGCTCCTGTGGATGGATGTTGTCTTAACTTGGATGGTACGCAGAGGTGGAAATTTCAGGTTCAGAAAGTACAAATCCAGACCATGGTTTACTTTCAACCAACCAGTTGACTGTGACTCTTTATGCTCAACTGGTTGGTTGAAAGTAAATCATGGTCTGGATTTGTACTTTCTGCAGCTGAATTTGCCACCTCTGATGGTAAGGTCCTAACCTGATGGCTGTAAGAGGAGAAGGGCATGTCTTGGGATAGCTGCTTAAGCATAATCTCTTTATTTGCTATGTGAAAATATGTCACAATAAAAATAGTTTGCAAATATATGATTGCTTCATATTTGTATGAAGGAACTGTAACAAGATATGGTTGCATGGTGACTTGGTAGGTAACATTCTTACCTTAGATGCCTAGGGTTGGGGTTTGAGTCTAACCTATGACCCTGATGTTTGTGTGTGACATTTGCATGCTCCCCTGTCACAGGTGAATTTCAGTTAGGCTGATTATCCTCTCTCAATTACTCATAGTGTCCATGTGGATTAGGCTAGGTTATGTGCAACCTAGCTTAGTGGCTTATAGCTGTTTGACTACAGTGACCCTGACCAGGATAAGCAGCTAAATGACTGATGGATGTAAACAGAGTTTGCATTGCTGGAAATATAAGGAAGAAGCGTGCAAAGCAAAAAGGGCTTTTATTTATCACTTGCCCAGAATTTCATTTTTTCATGTACAGATGCATGTACTTTCATACACAACACCATGCTGTGCTTGAAACAGCAATTTCAGCGAAATAGCCCATTTACTGTGTCGTCACAGTATGTGACAGCAGCAAGGAGAGTATATGAAAATGGAGTCAGAATGGAGAATCTACCATTTAGTTTGACTGAGATGCAACTATATATTTTGAACATTTGTCTCGAGAGTTCTCTATTCATACTGTATAGTATTCTATGCTTCAAAGAATCTGTCATTTTGACTGGGGCTTTATATGAATTCCTTTGCAATTACCCCCCTGCACAATCCTTAAATCAGAAGCTAGGGGCAGAATAGATCTTGTCTGTTCTTCCAGCAAACTTATCTCTTCCACTGGAACATTACAATACTGGGTCAAGCAGCTGAAATGTCCCACAGCTACAATGAAAATCTATTAAAACAGTTTTGAGTTAAATTTTTTTGAGTTTTTGTTTTGTTAGCCGTATTATTAGGCGATTCCGTCATAAGAGTAAAGCATTAAAGGAGCCAGTAGATATTGCAGATACCGTATTGGGGCTATTTAGAGTGAGTTTAAATGGTGACCGGAGTGACTGTTGCCATTCTGTTGCTGCCTCAGATGGGACAGCTTAATGAAGAAGAGTGCAGTGTTCCTGAAATCTCAGTTGCACTGTAAGCGCAGGCAGTTCTACCTGCCACAAAACAATGCACCTCCGAAAGCAGCCTCCACTCTCTGATGCATACTGCAAAGAAATGTAGCGTGACTGGCCTAGAAAGTGGCCCTTGGCGTTTTCTTTGAGCTCGTTCTGTCTGCTCCAAACAAAGAAAAGGCAGTTAACCAGTTCCAAAAAATTCTGTACCTTTCACTTTCAATACAATAGCAATGCTTCAATGCTTTATTCTGGTATATAAATAATAAACTGTCTAATATTGTAAAATATTGTACCAATATAATAATGTTATAATATTATATTATTCCATAATGCTATTATATTTTAAGATATTGTGTTTATATACATAGATTTCAGAATAACAGGATGACTTCCCATGAACACGCACCGTGTTTTGAAGCAGGTCTTTATAACCTGTCAAGTTCCCCAGCTTGGCAGCTCCTTCCCCAGTGAAATATTGAATTACATCCCTCTTCACTCTTGGCAGGCCTTGTTCACCTTTACACCAGAGTAAATTCTCCACAACCCAGTTGGATATTTAAGGTTCTCTAGCCATACTGTACCTCCACATACAGCGGCACAGGAGGCAAAACCTGATTGTGGTCACATGTCTGTAGCTGTCATTACAGTGCAGGCCTGAACAACGAAATATCATGCAGCTACAGCATTGTACTTTAGGAAAAACTGTAGGACAGACTGTTTCTCTGAACCAGTAATGTCCCTGTTTTTAAGCTTGGGACTTCTGATTCATTCATGAAAATGGCTTCAGCTGATCATGATTAATTTTATGCTCTGTAATCTTAGGCAGTGACCAAAGATGCTGCTCTTTCATTGTAGCAAAATCCACATCCTCTGTTCCGAACCCTGGATGACCTGGAGCTTTGCACTTGTTTTTGCAGAGGTGAGGCCTGTAGGGTTTAGGTCAGCACAGTTCTGGTTCTCATCCATTAGCACTTACATTTACCCTGACCTTATATCTAGCCCATTGAGGCCCATGCTTTCCTGTTTTTGCACTGTGCAATGCATATTACCCGTGTTACAATCAAGATTTCAAGATTGTGCCTTTGAGTAGTATCTCTGTCCACTAGTAAATAATAAACAAAGCAATATGACGTCACTGTAGCACAGTAGAGGCTGACCTTCATCATCAGACAATGTCTGTTCTGTAATATCCTCCGTCACGGACCACTGTGACGGACCATACTTGTCCATCATGTCCATTACATTCCTCTCCAATCTTGGTTCTTTTCTAAGCCACCCTAGAGAGAATTTGACTGAACCACCTTCTCCTCCCATAAAAGCTGTAGTTCACCAGCCCATATAAGCTTTGAACCAGCTCAGCATGGGGGGAGCCGTGTTGACAATGACATTATATTCTTTTAATTAAAATTTGCCTGTCATCCATCAGAAAGTCTTGTGACCTCCTTTGTAAATATTCTGGTTTTGTCCTCAGAGACCTCCAGTGCCTGGCATTTCAGACTTGTTTTAGGGGGCATCATGGTGTTCTTTGTTTAGACCTCTTAATCAGCGAGATAAATAAATCTGTTACCTTAATCAAGTGTGCAAGAAAAATTGCATGCCAACCAAAGGCAATTAGGACTCTATTCTCTCTTTTCTCTCTGCCTGAGTAGGATCTCTTATAAAAGGGTAGCCATTTGGACTGTGGTGATTGGGAATTGAATTTTGCATCTGTATGCTTTTGCAGCCCGGATGTTAGAGGCTCATCAGTGGCCCAAACTGTTATACAAACAGAGTCCAATGCGCTTACATTACAAACCCTGTTCTTCTTCTTTATGTATACCTTGAATGGGCTTATTTCCCAGAAATTTGGCATTGAATTTTTTATTTTGGATTTTTCCCTTCCTATTTTCCTAAGAAACATTTTAGATCCTGCCAGGGTACAATGTGAAATCTCTGTGCAGCAGGGGGATTTAATATCCTGCCAGGGTACAGTGTGAAATCTCTGTGCAGCAGTGGGATTTTAGATCATGCCAGGGTACAGTGTGAAATCTCTGTGCAGCAGAGGGATTTTAGATCATGCCAGGGTACAGTGTGAAATCTCTGTGCAGCAGAGGGATTTTAGATTATGCCAGGGTACAGTGTGAAATATCTGTGCAGCAGTGGGATTTTATATCCTGCCAGGGTATAGTGTGAAATCTCTGTGCAGCAAGGGGATTTTATATCCTGGCAGGGTACGGTGTGAAAGATCTGTGCAGCAGAAGAATTTTAGATCCTGCCCCAGGGTACAGTGTGAAATATCTGTGCAGCAGAGTGATTTTAGATCCTGCCAGGGTACAGCGTGAAATATCTGTGCAGCAGAGGGATTTTAGATCCTGCTAGGGTACAGTGTGAAATATCTGTGCAGCGTAGGAATTTTAGATCCTGCCAGGGTACAGTGTGAAATATCTGTGCAGCAGAGGGATTTTAGATCCTGCCAGGGTACAATGTGAAATATCTGTGCAGCAAGGGGATTTTATATCCTGGCAGGGTACGGTGTGAAAGATCTGTGCAGCAGAGGGATTTTAGATCCTGCCAGGGTACAGTGTGAAATATCTGTGCAGCAGAGGGATTTTAGATCCTGCCAGGGTACAGTGTGAAATATCTGTGCAGCAGGGGGTTTTTAGATCCTGCCAGGGTACAGCGTGAAATATCTGTGCAGCAGAGGGATTTTAGATCCTGCCAGGGTACAGTGTGAAATATCTGTGCAGCGTAGGAATTTTAGATCCTGCCAGGGTACAGTGTGAAATATCTGTGTAGCAGAGGGATTTTAGATCATTCCAGGGTACAGTGTGAAATATCTGTGCAGCAAGGGGATTTTATATCCTGGCAGGGTACGGTGTGAAAGATCTGTGCAGCAGAGGGATTTTAGATCCTGCCAGGGTACAGTGTGAAATATCTGTGCAGCAGAGGGATTTTAGATCCTGCCAGGGTACAGTGTGAAATATCTGTGCAGCAGGGGGTTTTTAGATCCTGCCAGGGTACAGCGTGAAATATCTGTGCAGCAGAGGGATTTTAGATCCTGCCAGGGTACAGTGTGAAATATCTGTGTAGCAGTGGGATTTTAGATCATTCCAGGGTACAGTGTGAAATATCTGTGCAGCAAAGGGATTTTAGATCCTGCTAGGGTACAATGTGAAATATCTGTGTAGCAGAGGGATTTTAGATCCTGCCAGGGTACAGTGTGAAATATCTGTGCAGCAGAGGGATTTTAGATCATGCCAGGGTATAGTGCGAAATCTCTGTGCAGCAGAGGGATTTTGTGTGCCTCAGTTCCCGCTCTGCATCAGTCATTCTCCCCATGTGGGATGAAGGATTACATCGGTAGAAGGGAATGATAGTTCACATACTTGGTTCCATCACCAGGGGAATGACCCCCCCCCCCACTTATGTTTCAGTTTTGTACCTCCAGGAGATTGCCTGCTGTGAAGTCAGAAGAGCGATCGACGCGGCGCCAGCCTGCGTGACGCAGGAGCGCCTGCCCTGATGGCTGTGGTCTGATTAGGCTTCCAGGCTCTTTGCCATTAATGCTCAGCTGAACCGTTTGGGGTGGATCAGATTCCCACTGGTTATAACTCATTCCCTCCATGAGGAAACTATTTTACATTATACCTTTATCTTCACTGTTCTTTCTTTATTGTTTCTATACCTCTGAGCAAATAAATTAACATAATTGGTTTCAGCAAGCCAATAATAATGGAACTCAGTGCTATTTTATGATTGTGATCTTACAATAGTGTTTGGCTCACAGGCCTGCTGCATTTCATTTCATACAATAACTTTTCTAAACCTTTTTCTGAATATTAGCTCAGTGATGTGGGAAGACGGAAGTGGGTGTAGTTGACAAACACAGCACCTATGTGACTTGCCTACATGTCTTATTCTGTTATTACGTTCCGAATGTCGAGTGGGATGCAACTTACTTATGCAACTTCCCTGTTATTGATTATTACAGTGCTTTTGTACAGGAGATACTAGAGGCCAATGACAAACTTTTTTCCATTGAAAAACTTCCAGTTCTAGATTATAGCATTACAATTAAATTTCCACCATTAGCATTATAAGACGTTTTCAGGACTTGGGATGTCTACACATTACTCGTGTCTTTCTTGCTAGTTCTGCCTCCTCTGATGGCAGGCAGCTTCTTGCTGTGTTATTGAAGTTATATCCATCTGTCCATCCATCTATTCATCCATCCATCCATCCATGCATACTGCTATCCATCTTCTAACCACTTATCCTGGTCAAGGTCATGGGGTGAACTTTGGATGTGAAGCAGTAAAACATGACAAGTTAACTTTCTTAAGAGGCTATGGGAAAGTATGGGAAGCTTTTGGGTAACGTGCACTGGGCTGGGAAAACCTTCAGTCCCCACGACAGCTATTTGCTCACAGAGTTGCCATTTATCACAGTAAGGGGTGGGGGGGTGGAGGGCTGCAGGAACAGGCCCCAGGGCCTAAACAGAGGGAGGGGCGAGGAATGAAAAAGAAAACAATGAGCTCAACGATGGGAGAGCAGAAGAGTGACTCTGGGACTCATGTTTATTTGTTATGTCTTTGTGCGTGTTTTTAATGTGTTTAATCTGACACCAATCCCCATTGAAGCTTGCAAAATAACGTATTTTATGAGCACTTACTCTAAATCACCTGCTGTACACAAGCGTATAAGCCTTTTGGACATGAAATTAATGGCATGTGCCTCATGGAAAGTTAGCAAGACTGTGATAAGTGGTTTTTGGGCTCCTATACTCTGCGTGCCTTTTTGCAGAGTCTCAAACTTAATTTATACCTTAGGAAGTTAAATTAAAAATGATAATTGGGTAAAAAAATTAAATTACTTTGTTAGTTTTTTGTCAATATAATATCGATGTCTTTCAAATCTAAATCTCATATCAGGTGGTTAGGCTGACATTATTAATTACATTTTAAATATGTTATGCGTTGCTGTACACTGTGATGCAGGGCTTTTTGGTTTCAACCTGTCACTGGAATTTGTGTCAGCCATTTTACCATCTTAGCACTACTTTGATAATCTCTGCCCAGGGGTGAACCTTGTTTTTCTCATTCCTTAATTAATTTACATCCATTTTTCCAGAAATCAAAGTGGAGATAGATTTCTATAGAGTTAATTTTGTGCCAAAAGTATTAATAAAAATTTTGAAAACCGCAAGCAAATCATTAAGTATCAGAATGAAAATATGTTTTCCAAATATCAAAGAAAAGTCAAACAAAATCATTTTTTTCTAATTCGTTTTGCTTCTGGAATGCTTTTTTGCTTCTGACTTTTGGCACTGTTTTAACGGGTGGGCCTTAGCAGCTTACATGTCTATTGGTCAGCTGGAATTTGGAGTGAACACGCCTTTAACCATCTGAGCACGCCCACTCCATGACGCTTCAGGGCATCGCAACATGGCGGGAAGCTCCCGAGGAAGTTTACAGCATGGAATTGTATCTTTGTAGTTCTACAATAGTGTCCTTTTGTGGGGGGGGGGGGGGGGGGGGGGGGGGGGGGGGGGGGGGGGGGGGGGGGGGGGGGGGGGGGGGGGGGGGG
>JABFEA020000043.1:28579685-28599958 GCA_019775915.2 Cyphomyrus plagiostoma
GCTCCCTTGAATTTTTACTGACTTGTATTTTTTATTGTTTGTTATAAAATTTTTTTTTTTTATACCCCCCCCCCCCCCCCCCCCCCGGCCTATTGTACATTGTTTTGTAGTATGTTTTTGTATAATGTTGAAGGCGAACTTGCTCAGCTTGCTAGCACAGATTAGCGGAAAGATGTTACATCGTTCTTGCTTGATCTGTGGAAAATACACGATTTTTCTATGGGGCTTGTTTAAAAATGAATTATAAACATATTGTAGACCGGTACTTTGAGACCTCTTACAAGTGGTGAATGACCTACAAAGTCCCTCGTCCTCCAAAATGGAAAATGGCCAATTTCCAATTTTCAAGAGTTGTGTCTTCAGCTTCGGTGCTGCTAACTTTGAATACTGATAAAGTTTAAACATTAGTCAACAATACTGGTGTGTTACCCGATATATTGTGCATCTCATCATATTGTTTGCTACATCTTTATAAAGACATTACTTAATGCTAAATAATAATAAAGAGAAATATATTGCTCAAGAACCTTTTGAGAAAATTGTGATCTCGATGCTGAATGGGGAAAAATTTGTACCCAGAACTGTAGAAGCCTACCCCTTTTATGTTTCTGTTGCAGACACAACAAGTGGAAAAAAATACACGTAACGTCAGCCAAATGATAGAAAGTCTAAATGGCAAGGGTAGTGCATACTGGCGTACATCTGCCTGCCGCCTCGCCATGGAGAACGCAATCACGAGTGTCTGTGCTCCAGGGGATTGCCGGCGTCTAATCTCCATCTATAAATCACTGTCCCAGCCTGGCTGCAGCATCTGTCTGGGCGCAACATGGTGTCTCTTCGACTTTTTAAGGAATGTGAACGAATTCCTTCTGGTGTCAGTGATTCAAGGCCCTCAAACCCTCATGTAATCCATTACTGCCTAAACCTGAAATTCAGCGCTGCAGTTTTTTTTTTACCTTCCGGCTGCAACTAGCTTGACTTCTATTGGATTGTTCTTCACCTGCCCGTCATTGCCTGCAAGCACAGCATGTATGCGCATATTCTAGCGCAATGAACTGAAATTTGCGCAAATTGGGCCTAATTGCTTATTAGAGGCTACAGTAATATCACGATTAGCTTCCATTTTATCTTTTGTTGCCCTAAACTGATGATACTCTTCCTCCAGGCTTTCATGCTACCGTCACATTAGCCCCAGTTCTTGGAGAAACACTAAGCTGAATTCAGCAAGTAGCTCTGTCACCAGGGCTTCTGTGAAGCACATCCATAAAATCATCCCCTGTAAAAATCGCCAAGATATCTACCATCCACACTGGCCCAAAATATCATTACCCTAAGTGTGATGTAAACTGCGTAATTAACTCTAAGAATCACATCTGTGTGGGAAGCATAACTTGGTTTACGCTGCATTGTGCTAGTAAGACGACTTGATTTCCCTGCCTCACTTCACTTTACAGTGGATCAGCTGGGCACCCACAGGGCTGTGGAGGTAATAAAGTGAACAGCAGTCTCCTTCAAATGTGTCATGTGGCTCGATGATACCTGCAGCCTAAACTGTGAAGAGAAGTGGGTCAGTAACAGCAGAGACACCGGAGGTGGTGTGTGCTTGTCTTCTGTTCTCCTACGGGACTTAAAGCCTTCCTGTGTGTGTCATGTTTGGGCAGGAAGACTTTAGAAGTCATGATATGGGCATTCTAGATGGGAAGGGAAGGCCTGTAGTGGTGTCTCCCAGTCCGGTCCCCTGGGATCTGGAAGGGAGCAAAAATGTGGACTGTCTGGCAAGTAGCATCTGATGGTGCCTGAGACCGGGTTGGAAAACACTGGCGGTTTGAACCCCACCTCTGCTATAGTTTGTGGAGTGTAAGTCCTGCCCAGGATCTGTAGTTTCCTCCAGCACTGCAAACACATACAGTTATGAATAGTCCCTGCATCCCAGAGCAACATAAGCAATTAGAAAATAGATGCATAGACATGTTGTTGAATACAGAATCTGTAATTTGCAGTTTATGATTAAGATGAGGTGTAGATTGCCTAGAAAAGGTAGGATGCTTAAAGGGCTAAAGGCAAGAATATGTACCTTATTTTATGATAAAACAATGAAGACCTTTTTGTGTTTCATTTCTATATTTTCCCCTTTAACCAACAAAGCTAGGTTAGCATACTTTTACACTTCAAGTACCATGCCCAGGAATATGAAACTAGCTATGCAGACATACTCACACACACACACGCACACACACACACACACACCATAACTAGTGACTGGATTGGCCAGTCTCTCGGCCAGTGCTAGACGATGATGGTTCAAGCAGCTGATCCAAATACAGCTAGGAGCGGGGTGGTCCTAGGGAGTTTGGGTAGGCGGTAACATGAAGATTTTAGGGGGTTGCTACATTCTTTCAGATACACAGGTATGTATGTATGAGGTACATACGATGTAAATACAACCAGTCATAACAAAGGTAAACCCAGCCTAAATGCAACAATCAGCACTGAATTGTTTGTAAGGGATCAACATATTTTGCAACTTTCACCCCAAACTATTAGAAAAAATTCAGTTTATTCAAAATCAATATAGTGTTTTTGAGAATTGATACAGTATCACAAAATATAATATTGCACGGGGTCAGCATGATATATGTGTTCAATAATTTAGTATGCCCCTCAGAGGAGACAATAAAAAATGAATGGCCCTTTGGCTAAAAAAAAATTAAGTTCCGCATGCATGAGCATGTATGTGTGCTTTTGGGGGGAGGGGAGGGGTGGTTGGATAAGTCAATATTATCTTTTAAATAAAAAGATTGCATATTGCTTTTTTGAGATATCGCCCAAAGATGCAGAGAAATTAGGTAAATTTACAAATTTGGTGTTGATTCACGTAAACTCAAGGGTGGGAGTGAGGACGGCGTCAAAAAAACATGCTTAATTAGCAAATAATATTAACGTTAGCTATCTCACAGAATAAATTTCAAGAGTATGCACTGTGAGCTGCAGTAAGGAAGGGGAGAAATGGGGAGAAAGTTGAACAAACCATCATTTACTTGAGGGGTAGCACATGGTACTCTGAGCTCAGGAAATATGATGTGCTTTAATTCAGGAGAACTCTCATGAAACATAATCATTGATTATGATGAGTTTGAGTTATTTAATAGCTATATAAAACTGGGGTGGTGAACAGGGAGACAGATAATTTGGTTATGGCGGCAAACATCACCCTGTGCCACCCCTGTAAATCAGCCTGAGCCTAGGAAGCACCATCTCTGACATTAAGATCCTATAGGTACTGCAGAGAGGAGAAGGGGCTCAGCTTGCTCTCGGCCAGGAAGACCAAGATGGCCAGTGTTCCCCATCACACTACTTTTTTCTATACTTTGTAGCACAGCTCAGTAGCCCTTGATACATACTAGTGCTACAGAATAGCAGAAATGTTCTAAAGAGTACTAATGGTGTTTGCATATGAGACATGATGGAGGATACTAGCCTTCAGTAAGTCACACTTCAAAGACTGCTTTTGCAATCAGAGGGAGAAGATTAAACCAAAAATGGCTAAATGTAACTCTGTAAATTTTTCAGAAGACATGGCTGGCTGTTCTTCCATTACCGCACAAAGTGAATATTGCACTTCACCTGTACTGGTAATGGGAAAACCCTCACTGATGATGATGTATGTACTGTACTGTATGAGATAACAACTGAACTTCTTTGGTTGCTGAACTGCTAAGTTTAGCCTGTAATGAACTGGGAAAGCAGGCAGGAATTCTGTCTTTTGCCGCAAACACAGGAGGAAACAAAGAGAGCAGGGCTGCCCACCCTATAGGCAACATAGGCGATTGCCTAGGGGGCGCAAAAGAGTGAGTGACAGAAATCTGAAGAAATACCTCTAGTTACATTCCGTGACATTACAGTTAGGTTTGTTCACACTAGTTTTAATATTTCATTACTTTATCTTGTGAAACAGACTTGAGCTAGCTAGTTAGCGGCCAGATAGCCCATGCTACCATAAAGTTAATGTATAAATAAAATAAATATAAATGAATAAAAAATATAAATGTATTGATGAATATCGTTTCCCGCTGCTCTGGGGGTAGGGGGCTCAGCAGAATCTCACCTAGCGTGCCAGAACGCCCGAGGCAAGATGGGCAATCACAGGCCAAGCATGCCCACCTGTACATTGGGTCAAAGTACTCTGCTGACTATGGGATTGGAACCAGCCATCCATCTATTTGCCATATACACCTGTTTGTCTGGTGTGAGGTTGGGGGGTCCAGGGGCAGAGGGATATCCCAGATTGGAGCGCCAAGCCATCGCAGGGCACACTCATCCTTCACACCTGTGAACTCCAGTTTGCTTCAGCACATTTTTGGACTGTGAGGGGCAACTCCATAATGACACGGGGAGAACACATACTACATACATGCAGAGACTCAAACCCTGGTCCCAGAGATGTGAGGCAGCAGCACTGTGCAACCATACCACCCCCTAAGCTTAACCAGTGATGCACAATTATTAGGTAGTGCATTATGAGAATCTCTGGGGTCAGTTTTAAATCTTGTCTCAATCCTGTGTGTGTTGAGTTTTGACCAGATAAGCAGCACAATGTAGGGACTGAAGGATTCAAAAGGATTTAAAACGTTTATTCTCATTTGTACTAGTACTTGTTGCAAACCCAACTATTTTAATGTGTGCCATAATATTTGATATATACAGGCTGTGCTTCTAATGTGAACTAAGGGTGTTACCTAGGCAATAAATAATACTAGCTAAGCCATAGCCTCACATGACTTCACTTGGGGAGAGACCTGTTTCCATTATTAATGAGTATAGAAGACATTTATCTAAACTAGAGATTATAAAATATGACATCTTAATAAGTTCATGGGGTAACAAAGACACTAAGATAAGGGATATCTTTTATAGAGCTCAGTACATTCATAGTAGGAAAGATTTGTGTACTAATGTGACCTATATATAACATATATAACTGCAGAGTGCTTTTACAGTATGCTACAAATTTGTTGATGCTTTTCTCTTTAACCTCTTTAAGACTACTCTGCTTACACTATGTTGCAACTTTTGTTTTACCTCCTTGTGGTGGGATTGTGTAAAGCTTGTTAATGAACGATCTGTTGATTGCATACTCATACAGCAGCTTCTCCAGATCTCAAAAGAGAAAAGAAAGCCGTGGTTTTTGTGACAGCAGTGGAGACAAAGCTGCCTGTTTTGCACTAAAAAAGACTCTTTGGTGAAATTCAAGCATCGCTAGCTGCTCCTGCTGAGAGTAAACAGCTGCAACTACTTCCACAGCACCAAACCAGGCTGACTAGAAAACATTCTATCATTGTCGTCATCCCCGACTTTAGAGGACAAAAGCGTGTGCATTTGTGCGTGCCGCGTGGCCGTCCCCATGCCAGTGCTCACCGGCTGGCCCGCCACAGCTTCTTACGTGTGCATTTGCGCAAAAGTTTTGACGCATTAGGGCCTTGGAATGCAGGACTGCTGCTGGGCATGTCGTCATGGCAATGTTCCTTTCTGTTCTCGGGTGGGTGGTGGGGGGACGGGGCTTCAATGGTGAAAGTCATTGCAAGCTCATGGGTATGCAGTGCCACCTTTTTCATGTTTCGGGCCCTGCGGCAGTGTGTTTTTGGAGTTCAAGAAGGTTAGGGGAGTTTTGAAGAGCCCCAGGGCCACCTAATGATGTAAAGTAGAAATTAAAGGCAAAGGAATTGTTTTACGTCAATGCTGCTTGAGTGCATTTTGTTGTACAGTGGTCCTTGTTGCCCTTGTTTGATGGTAAACCAGCATTTTTAATACAGAATTGTGCACCTTTCCTGAAGCAAGTGGTTAAATTCTTGTTTGTTTCTGGTTACCTTTAAAATGGAACATCTGTCAGTGATTGATGTCTATACTATGTACCCGTTCATTGAACATTATTCCTTTGGCTATGGAGGACAAAGTCATGTAATATCCAGAACATCATTATCGATTTACACATGAATACTATTCATTTTCATCTAGGATGTATGGTTGGTTATCCTTACTAAGGACAGCAGAGGCCCCCTCCATAGAGGAAAACAAAATATTTCGGATCCTATTTTGCAATCAACACAAAGTGACGCCAGACTCGACTGAATTTTTTTGGTAGCATGAACCTGATGCAATTTTCCTGTCCAACGTCCATGATGTGTAAATAGCAACTGTACCGTATTTGCACCCATCTGAGCACCCATGGGTGTGTCAGTCTTAAAAGGAGGCGGAGTCACATACCAGTATTGGGACACACTTGCATCCTTGTTGGGCTTAACCATGCTCTACCTATGAAGGCATTACTGATTTATTCCATGTAATGCGTGGGTGTCACCAAAGGTATCACCCTAGACTGCCACAGTGAAGGGGTGATTTTTTTGTGAAAATCAGCCTTTAGTAACATGGGCCTTCATTGGTTACTTGTTACGCATGCACATATGGACACATAAAAGATTAAAATAAAATTACAATGTGATTTTGTGTTCCTCAAAATATTTTAAGAAATCTCTGTTATAATGGTTTGTCTCAAACCAGCTGCATGACACTTACAGTTCATTTGCTCTATGGCTATGTTGCAGGTGTTTAGAGTAAAATAATAATTATTTTGATATTATTTTAACAACAAAATAATATTTTGTAAAACATTTTGTCCAGCTCTTGCCCGCAAAGGAAAAATACATTTCATTTAACTATCCTTATATCTGAAAAAGAATAAACAACAAATAGGCTATGTTCAATATGTAACAGTTAAATCATAATAGCAGGTTCGTCTTACTTATAGGCATATTTAGCCTGCAATGATGTTTGCAATGACAGATTATAAATCTGCACAAACAAATTCCACATTTGCGTGTTGTTCTGGTTTTTAGTGCAGTTGTCACTGTTGATTTACTTGCACTTGCAGTGAATGTCAGTGTCGTCTGGCCCTTTGAAACTGAGGACACGTGGCCTTTGTGCCCAGTGTATGATGACACTTTGCTGCATATTTCACAACAGGCAAAAGGCAAGTGTTTCTCATGTGGTGGCTCCCAATGAAGAGCACTGGCGACTACCTGAGTTCCCCTCACTTATTTTGACATGTGACATGAAATATGTAGTTATATAGTTTCATATTCACCCTTCCTTAAGCAAGCGCTTACATCCTTGGTCGTTAAGGATATTCGTGCTGCCTCTGCCATCATTAGCCAGGGGCTCACGACAGTGACAAGGGACTTTGAGAAAGTTCCAGGACAGGATGGTTGTGAAAAAACCAAACTAGGCATAGTAGCGTATTTTCTGATATTCGGTGAAAAATCTAATGTAACTTTCTTTTCACTTTTGGACATAATGGAAATAATAGTTTGATAAAATAACAAAAAAACATATTTGAGCAATACTTTTTTTTTCCGCTCCCACAAACATACCAGTCACTTCCCACCCACTTCCGCATTTTGTTCAACTATTCCAACTATGTGCATTTTGCCAGTATATCCTGACCGAGCCATAATACCAATCATTGTGTTCTTGCGCAAAACTTACGTAAAGACTGAGCGCGATTTGCAGTCATAGTTTATGCCTCAAATTGATTTCTATGCCTGTAGCACTGGGTGTTTACTTAAAAAGGCTTGACACAGGTATATGGGCTAAGCAAATGATTCCTGTGAGCAAAAGTAAATGGGACATCTTCAGTTCAAGAAGATCATTTTACAGGGCTGAAAATGACATTTCTGATGAGAACAAAATTACTCTACAAGCTAAACAAAGCAGAATAGCAGACACATATCACCACTTCATCTAGAGAAAGCAAAATGTGTGGGTGTTTTTCATTCCTTCACGATTAATGTAAATTTACGAATAGTAATTAAAACAAAACACCTGACAAGTTTATAGTGTTGTAGTGTTTGACATGGAGCTAGCATTGTTTTAGCCTACCTTAACCATGCCTTTATTTGTTCTGTGTGTAATCTTCTTGAAATTACTGACTGAAATTAGCTATTAATTTACTTTAATTTAGGCATCAGAATATCTAACAAATTACACATTTTAATATAGAATTTAAAAATCTTAATGAAAATGCTTATGTTAAATGGTTTATCTTTTATGCTTATGTTTATCTTCAGATAATAGTTTAATTCTTCTCTGATTTCCATGGTATTCCATGGCTTAGGTGACTGCAGAAGATTTGGGTTTACATTCTCATAGCAAGCGATTGTGTTGCATTTGTGCAATTTAGCTGATTCTTTGTAATCCTAGGAATAGCTGCACAATCTATGAAAACTTTTATTATAGTGAAAATGGAGAAAGAGCGAGGAAATTATTTGGCTTCTTACCACAAACACACATTTCTGAACATGCGGTAGTGTTGATGATCTCACACATTTAAAATGACAAATACATGTAATTCCAGCAGTACATCTTGACATTTGCCGGTGGTATTTACAAGATCCCGTATTTATTTCCATTAATCTCTTTATTCTAAAATGTAATAAATGGAGTAGCAGATGATATACAATTATGCATACAGGAATAACCCAAATCATAGGATTTATACTGTCCCAAAGCACCACAATGCCACAATTTTTAAATGAAAGGTTAAAATATGGCCCCCAGAGACAGTGAGGAATATGTCAAGCATTACTTGAAGACACTGGAAGCTATATTGAGATCCAGTATTATTAATGATTTCCGTGACTAGAGGATTCGGCTGCATCCTTAGCTGTAACTGAAGCGGCAGCCTTCCTCTACAAAACCTGCCACCAAGTGCCTCACAAAACCCACCCCAACTGATCTCTGGTCAGAATCACACTTTAGCAGCCTGGTGTAAAATAACTGTCACTTTGTATCGCCATCCATTACACTTATTTTCATTCAAACACAGAGGCTGAACAATAGTCTATGAGAACCATCCGTCTATCTTCCATCCATTTGTCCAGTACAGGATGGGTATTGTGGGGCAGAGCCTATGCTGGGCAGCATTGGGTACAAGACATCTACTGTGGTTGGTTTTAGTTAATATTGTGAAATCATGGGTCCACAGGACCTGCCATTGAAACTACCACTCCATAGTATATTTTACTGCTGTTCTGATGCATTCGTCCCACTCATAAATGCTCCCAATTAGGCCCCCAAGGCCGCTATTTTGAGTAATCTGTCGTTTGCATGCTCCTTTTAAGGACATAACTTTTTTTGCCTTTTAATAGCTGATATTTATCTTTTCCTCTCACATTTTCTCCTAGGTAAGTAACGTGCATGGTGTGTGATACAGCTCAGGGTAACGCTGCGTTTCTTTTTTGACCATGAATAGGTAGGAAGACCTGCAATAGTCCAAACTGACTTGCCACTTCAGTGCTTAAGGTGCAGTGCCAATAGAGATATGAATCAACACTCAGCCACCCTGGCATTCTGGGGATAAAGATACACTTATTTACTCAATTAAAATTATACATAATGCTCTCATAGACACATGTAGATGTTAGAGGTACTTCTGTGCATTCCACGTGCTGTGATAAATGGTTACATTGCCTTGTTTTGTGTTGGTTATCTTGAATACAGTCTCTTACTACATGCTACAAACATTTCTTTTAGTTTTACAAAGAAAAAATAAGAGATTCTGTGGTCCTAGCTGAGGTTCTTTTTAGTGCCAGTGGAATTCTGGGAATTCCCTCGGTGCTTAGGTTTCGTGACAAGCCTGAGAAGCCTGTTTGTATTATAAATACAGCAGTGAGTTCACTGCAAGCAAACTAGCTCTTACATAAGTCTGACTCCTACATGTAAATGTATAATGCATCTAAAGTAAACTTGAGAACACAATGAATAAACACTGAAAAAATTAAATATATTAAACATAACCTTGATATGCAGTCATCGATTGTCTGCGGTAGGGGGTCCTGATCTTTAGATGACATCTAAGGATGAAAAAAAGAGGTCTGGCTTGAAAATATATAGTTTTTTTGGGGGAATTAACTAAACCCTCGGCCAAACCCCTAGCTGATGAATACCGCTCCCCGGGTTTATAGGATATAAAATGTTGGACTCCATAAAAGCCTGTCTTCATATGTTTACATAATGCATTTTTAATTTTTGATTTTTAATTTGGAGTAATGTTAGAAGCATGAGCATGTGCAAGTACTAATGAACACATTCCAGCACACAGAGGTTTGTAATTTTGTCTTTGTGGGGACTCTCCATTCATTTTCATAGGGAAAACTCTAACCCCAACATGACGACATTAACCCCTACCCAGCCCTAACCTTAAACATAAGTAGCCAAATAAAATACAACAATTTCTAGTTTTATGATTCCATTCACAGATCTTTTTGTGCACCTGAAATAACAGTCCCCACAATGTCAATGTAACAGGATTTTATGACATTGATTGGAACAAAGGTTCCCCACAGTGTAATATAAACATAATATAAACACACACACACACACACGTATATATGTCACTTTATTTAAATATATTTGTAGGCATTTGTCATATTTAATTTATCTAATGTCCTGAGAGCAGCAGGCAGGAAGCTTTTGTACTGCACCCCTATTACATAATCCAGTTATTTTTATTGCCGTCATACTTCAAGATGATGCTGCCTCCATCAATTTAAGGTAGTATCTCACTCATTTGAATAGTCAACCTGACTGATGCAAGAAGCCACATTAGTGTCATTCATTTTTAAAGGGTTGTCATTGCTGATACCACCCGCTGCCAAAACTGTATTTAGAATCTTAACTAGACCACCAGGTTCAGATGTCAGAAGGGTCCATTTGCTTGTCAAGCCGCATTGTGGATTTTGACTATGCAGGACATGTGTTTATCATCATGGCAGTGTCTGATTTGATTCCAGGAGATTCCCCAATTATAATGTTGCACAGCTGGGTGTGTAATGCTTTAGTCTTCCACATGACTGGTCATTCCTGGGTCATTCATAATTTGAGTCAGCGCCATAACATTTTTCAGTATGTTCACTCATGCTAATTATCAATTGTTCCAAATATGCATTAGTATCACGGTGATGGAAAACAGCATGATTTGATACCTTTTACAGAGCGCCCTCTCTTGTCCCCCATCTGTCTATCTCCCAGCTTCCCAGAATAGTTTTCCTCAAAGTCAGCCCCACTATTCTGTCCTCGCTTCCATGATCCTCTGGTCTTCCATGCACTCTGGACCCTAAATCATTTATGTGGCTCAGAAATAGCAGCCTGGCTTTCACATCTGTATGGTTGACTTCTCCCATTAAAAGTATCCTGGACGACGTCACTCTGAAGTTCATACTATGCTGAGCTAGTTTCTCTTTTCCACTTCATTGAAGAGGCATGGGACAGGGAAGCTTGTCCATCCATTTGCATCCTGCATGTTGTTTTAAAGCAGAGATGTCTCTCAGCATTTATATAACTCCAGTGTTAACAGATTCTACCCCGTGGAAAGATTCCCTGCGATGGGGTTGGGGTGTCCAATTGCTGTACTTTGGGTCAGCGTTTTCCATCGGTCAGGCAACCTGTCACCCTTTTACAGGTTCTATTAACTGAGCCCAGCTGGTAGCACAGCTGTCATTGCAGTGTCTTGCTGGGTCGTTTTATAGGTGTCAGTCAATGATGCTGCAAGAAGGGAATAAACAACAGACTGAGCTCTTTTATAAAATGTTTACTCAAATGTCTTCAAACAGTTGAGAACACTAGCCAACCTATTTCTTACTTTCTTTTAGTCACACAAATCAAAATGCCGGAATATTTTAGCATTTTTGTGTTGAATTCAAATGTCTATTTGGAATTTTCCTGTTACGCGAGGATTTTGAGAGACACACCATTAAACTTCACTCTACATGTTTATTCCGTGTATGTGAATGATGGAATTGACTCTTGAAAAAGGTAGAAGTGTCTGATTTTCTGCTGTACTTGGCCTCAGAAACATCCCTCTAAAGGGTCCAGCAGAATGCAGCCAGCATACTGGGACTCCGCTTGTCTTGATATTGTGTTTCTATATTAGAGAAAGAGCAGGACCCTGTCTCAACATACCCAGAAGTATTACAGCCTCTAAACAGACTTACGGTACTTTACTCCCTTCTGCAAAGTCTTAAAAATATAGACAAACAGAAATGAAATATTTTTTCCTAAATTAAGCTTTAATATACTCATACATTCTTAAAAAAGATTTGCGTACTGTGAATGTAGCCTAAAAATTATTTCATTGAAAAACTATGGATGATAGAAAAATTCTGAGTGCATTTTTGATATCAGCATGAAAAAATACATAAAAACACCCCTAGCTCAGCATATCACTTGCTGGTCCCTCTTAAAGGGTCCAAAGGTTTGACCCATTCCCCTGGAATCCGCTCACCTTTAAATCTTCAAAATCCACCAGTTTGCTGCAGCGGATTACAAATTACTCCTAGTTCACTGTGTAAAACAAAGTTGAATTGCACTGTGGCTCTCGTGCACAGCTTGGTGCCATTAAGCCCACATCGAATCAGGTCAAGACTATATATTTTTACTAAACTAAAAAAAAGAGCCCAAGGCTGCCAGCTGAAATGCTGCCTGTCAAAAGTGTAACAGGGCCAGTCAACACTATGGGCTTGTCTCATCAGACAGGGTGGATACACACCTAAACATCAGAATAGTTAATAAACAAGGGCGACGGTCATCACAGTTATGGATGAGGCTACTTTTCTCACAGGCTGATTTGCCTGTGAGAGTGAGACAAATGAGAAAGAAGTCAGAGGTCACAGTGAAGCCATTTTTTGAATACCAGAGTATACAGAGGAGGTTTCCACACGCTGCCACTCCAGCAAATGCCAGCGTTCCATCTTGACAACAGTGTGAAACGGCTTAATGTCATGACACTGCTACAGCTCAGTTCGCTGTGATTGCTGCTGACAAGATGTAGATGAGGGTCGTGCTTCACAGGTCACCTCGAAGTAATATTCAAAAATATCAGAGAATTTCCTAGAAATGCTAGTGAGTGGTGACGATCATTCTATCATTTTTTTAATGTCTGCATTTTAAATGCCAGTGTTATAAACTGAGCTCTCAATCTCCTGAAAGAACCATGGATATTATTTAAAAAAAAAAAAAAAAAAAAAAAAGGTTGCAGAGAAAAAATTTCTTAAAAGAACCATGGAACATTTAATATGTCCAGTGTCGAGTATTTTATATAGCATTCAATAAAACAATTTAAATATTAATTTATCAAAATGTAATGCTTAAAGATTTTACTGTTTTTATTGCCGTATTTCTGTCTCCAGTAAAATGTACAAAAATAGAGATTCCCAGCCACAGCACACTGCCAAGGTGTTCCCAGTGGGGACCCTCCCAGCTCTGGGGAAAAGGGCATAAGGTCATTGTGCAAGTGGATTACTCCAGATAATAGTTATCTGATCTCCGTTTTCTTTCAAGCAGCCTAAATTACAGCTATCAAAAACTCCCAGGAGCCACCACATTAGGCTGAGGTCTGAAGGATGAAATGGCTCTACCCTGTGAGTTAAATTAATCTCTGTTACATTGTTACTACAGTACTGGTCATGTTAGCCCTCAGGTAACACAAAGAAAACCTCAGTATGGAGTGAGGCGTATGATACATGAGCTAGAGTGCACTGTGGGGCCTCCACGTCTCTGCGATTAGGCACTTTGAGGTCTGCTGTTATTTGAAGCCTGTAGACTTGCATACAAACGTGAGGAATTATGGTGTTTTATTTACAACTAGATGCTGTTTCTATTGATATAAACATTTGAACAGCAGCAGATGGACCCAGTCACCTGTTATTTGACCCCCACACAAACCTGTTGGTTTCCCAGAACATGCTGTTACTATAAATCTAAATGATTGTTGTGAACTTCACTAGGCATTTGTGATGTTTGCCGCGACTGTGATTATGGAGAATATCAACATTCTTCTTATTGTTAGTCGTGAAGCTGCGTGTTTTTCGACGGACATCGTTCCAGTGATTGTGAGCCGATGTTCATCAAATAAAGAGACGTAGCTAAAAGTTACAGGAGGCCAAAGAGTCCAGTAGAACAGATGCAAAACTGGAGATTAGTTGGAATATGTGCTTGTGTGTGAGACGTTGCACCTAAACATGTGTTAATGACTGTTGATATGCAGCAGCTGTTGATATACGAATGTCTGTACTGCATAATTTGTGAACTATGAATGATACAGAAAGCCTTAGACCCCCAGTCGCACTCCTAACAAGTGAACCGCCTTTAATGTTTAAAATAGGAGCTAAATTGCAAAATATGTATTTGTTTGCAGAACCAACAACGGAAACTTCCAGGTTTTAACATGGTGCTAAACACACACACAGGTTTGTAATTAAATCTTTGTGGGGACTCTCCATTCATTTCTATGGGGAACCGTGTAATCACAACATGATGACCTTAACCAATACCCAGCACTGACCTTAATAAAACGAAACCAAACAAGATATGAGATTTTCGACATCTTTAGTTTTTTAATTGCAGTCACAGATATTTGTGGGGACATATCCCCACAATATCAAAATAACTGGTTATTATTACATTGTGGGGGACCACATACACACACACACATACACGTGTGTATGTGTGTGTGTGTGTGTCTATATACTGTATTAGAGAAGGTTTACAGTGCTGACAGAAAAAGCAACACAGTGTCACTGGCACATTTCTCAGTGGTGATTCTCCAATGTCATTCGAACTAACCTGCCGAATGGAAGACTCTCCAGGCACATTAGAGTCCCTCAGTAGGCATAGCAGCATTTAACTGTGACTGACATGTCCCCCAGGCTGTGTGGTAGTATAACTACATAGTGAGGTACAGTCCTACATGGAATTCCACACAGAGAAATAAAATGCCATCAGTCCTGCCACCAGCCAGCACTCCCAGTACTCCCAGTCTGACCACGTTGACTGTTCATTCCCTAATTACCAGAATTATATGAAGACTCTCTGCATTATCCCGCTGATTTTCTTTTTTTTGGGAGGGGGGGGGCAGTTTGCTGTCTGCCGAATGATGTCTGGATGCTGAATAAATAATAGTTGTTTTCAGCATCTTGGTCTCTTATGACTTGTTGACCCGTGAAACCTCACCGGGATGATTAATCTATGTCCGACACTTGGGTCGCCAGATTCGTTCATTACGGATATCTTATAGTTACCATCTGTGTAGGAAATGTATTTACAGTTTAGCTCTTTTCTTTTTTTCTCTAACTGCCGGGATGGATTAATGCTTTTCCGGTTCTCAGGACCATCTGCTAATTCATAGGGCCATAATATGCAGCATTACCTGTCATATGAGAAATTGGTTTTCTACACAATTGCAATTATGCAAATGGTGTGCTGACATGAGTCAGTTATTTCAATTTTATCTTTTTCCTCCAGTAAGGTATTTTAATAATTACTTGAAAAAAATCTCCAATATATTTCTTCATTTCAATCTGTAGTCTCATTCTGTCAGAACAAAAGTTGCAGCGAATGACTCATAAATTAGATATTGCCCATATAGGTACCTAAAATTATCAATGAGAAAAACAAAATCATTTTTATTTAGTTGTCATTGTTATCTTAGGCAGGTATTGTTATAGTAACAATGAGGATGTATGGGAGTCAATTGTATTATAGTTTTAGCTAAGGAAACTCAACTAGAACCACTGGAACTCTGGGAACATTTCATTTCAATTTCTAGGTGTTTGTAGCTTTTCTATGTTCCTATAAACTGCAGTAAAATCCTGTTATAACGGACTTCAAGGGACCTGGCAAAACTGTCCATTATATCTAAGTCCATTATATCCAGAGTTGCTGTATGCGCGGAACACAACTACCCCATTTACTCATGCCACACCCCAGCAGACACACTTGTGGTATATATTATTATATTATACATGTAGTAATCCAACTTTACCTGACCAGATGCGTAACTATTAATAATCCCGCCTACGTATCTGCGCTGGATATCACCGGCACGGCACACGCCTTGTAGGCGGAACTGCATGTCTGTTATAGCTGAACAAAACTACAGCCAAAAGTGCCCCTGGGACCAAATTGTTTGTCCATTATAAGCGCAATTCCATTATATGCGAGTCCACTTTATCCGATGCTTTTTCTGCATGTTCTTAAAGGCACACGGCCAGGACCAGCGGACCTCGTCCATTGTAGACAATATTCCGTTATAAGCGAGTCCACTATAATGGGATTTTACTGTATATTTAAATTTATTACTAGTAGAGGAGGCTAAACTAATTCAAAAGATATACAAATTGCTTTGAGTAACTGGAGAACACAGTACATCCTGTCAATAGGGTTAAAATGTGTAACACAGACCCTAAACATTTAATACTCCTGCTGATATTATATCAAACTCAATACTTCCCACAGAATATACACTGGTTGGCTCATGGGCTCTGTCAGCATGGACTTTCCTTTCTTGGGTTTGCACCTAAATGTCACCATTAAAGGTGGAGGATTTGTTTCTGCCAACACTTTGCTCTGCTTGGGGGCTTGGGATGAAAGAAGTGCCAGGTAGGGGCCAGAGAGACACGGAGAGGGGTCAGCACGATTGAGCAGGCGGGGAACAAAGGGTACATGGAGACACATATGGGGGAGCAAACACAGGGGCACAAAGGAAAGGTGAACAGCACCATAGGTGAGGACGGCGTCTGGAGATGAATTCAATCTACGATGAGAAGCCTGTAAAAATGAACCAGGGAACAGTGAAAAGGAAAGGAAAATTGTATATATGTGTAGCAGGTATACCACTGGTGTACTTTAGGAGTTGTATTGGATGTGCGGATAAGGCAAAGAGCATTGTCTGGGTGAACAGGTCTAACCTATGATTAAACAAAATCCTACCTTGTGAGCACTATGTAGTTCATAAAACTTCTACCCGTCTTTTAAGTATTCATCTTGTCAGAGTTGCCTGGAGTCTATCCCAGGTGGCATGGGGCACAAACCTGGATTACACCTTTGACAGGACACCAGTCCATCAAAGTACACATACAGGCTCAGGCACTCACACACAATCATATGCTATAGGAAATGTTTGCCCAGTGGTATCTTTTGTCTGTGTGGGGACACCCACACAAAACAGGGAGAACATGGAAACTCCACGCACACAGGGCAGAGACGGGATTCAAACCCCCTGCACTGGAGAGAGCAGTGCTTGTCAGTGAGGCACCACACCACCTGTCACAAAGTGAACATTTGTGAATTTTACATTACATATGAACATATAACTTTAAAGACTCATTGATATTAATTGAAATATTTAAATTTCTCATTGTTTGCAAATGATGTGACGAATTTTTACCAATGTGTTTTATTAAACTGCTTCCTTTTATGGTGGGGTAGATCAGAAGAGCAGATAGGTTGCTTCTTTTTAGCTATTGTAACTAGGCAAATTTTCAGCTTATAATCGTTTATTGAGGAAAAGGCTCTCCGAGGTCAGCCTGTGCTCTTTCTCAACGCAGTGTATCATGATAAGACCTTGGGTAGTCATCGCTGTGCACAATGCACACAAAAATCAGTTGTATATGACGAAAGGAGAGCAGAACATTTTTTCTCTTCTTCTTATCTTGTCTGCTTTTCTCTCTGGAGCAGTACATGAATTTGTAGACAAAATAATATGGACTTCTGGTATAAACTGCAAAATGTTTTGAAGGTATGGGGCTTTTTCCTGAAATGGCAAAAAAATTACAACAATAGATCAGAATTGTCAAGGCAACAGCAGCCCTTCATGGTTGCCATGCAACCTTTTTGCACCTTCTGGAATTCTACTGGACAGTGACTACACTGCACACATTGTATTTAACTCACAGGTGGCTTCAAGAAATGCCCATCATGCTGATGATTAATTAACGTGAATTTCAATTAGGGCTGCCAATAATGACTGTTCTTCTATGAATTAATCTATAGACTATTTACTGATTGGTTGATTAACCTAAACCATTTATTTTCTTCCAGAAAATCAAATTTACCATTTAAGCTAATGGATGCTGGCCTTAGGCACTATACAGACATTATTTTCACCCACATTTCGATATGCAGACTAGTAGCATGTCTAAAATATTTATGCAATGCATATTATGATGCCCAAAAGTTAGTAATCTGTATAAATTCGGTGTATCTTTATGCTTATTAAGTTCGGTTAATGGAGCACTGCAGGCTGTTTCGATAAATCATGGAAGAAATAAGCACTGAATTGGCAGTGAAGAAAGGGACAGCACAGCAACCACATCGTCTTTTTAAAAGAAAATATATTATGGATAAACAAGGTCAAAAGACATTGGTGATGTGGCAGTACTTTTTGCTAATTAAAGTCCGACACATTTTTGTGGTAAATACTGTGTATTTTTCATTTTTATTTGAGTTCAGGAATTATTTTCTTTTATTTAGTGTCTGTTTTTGTTACAGTTTTAGTTTACGATAATAAATGTGGTCCCAATAAGACCAACACGCACAAACACACACTGGCACCGTCAATTCACGTATAATAAGCCAAGATTTTAGCCTAAACATTTTCTCAATCACTTATTCAATGGAGATTCTAAGGTAGCAGGCAGACAACTTTATGGCTTTAATAATGAGTTATTTAGCAGCAACAAGGACAGAAGATATAAAAAGTGCAGCGTACCAATAGCAAACCATGCATCTAGTGGTTTTGCATACCCTGGCAGTCCACCATCCAGAATAGTGCTTTGGGGTTCCTTCTTTAGGTGCTCATGCATATTGCAACGGCTGTGCTATGCCATTGAAACTTTGCAGTGTAAAACCACCTTTTTGTTTAGTGATAATTTGAACTACTTCCAAAATTACTTAGTGATATTAAAGGAAACAATTGTTATAATGAATTGCAGCATTTTAGAAATCATAAAAGGTAATATCGTTAAAATAAAAATAATAATCGATGCGGTGACTTAAAATATTGATATTGATGCATTTTCAGCAGTGATGTCTTCGACTACATCGCAGATCATTTCTATACCAGTGGAAAAGGTGTTTTTTTGGGTATTTGAAAATTGCGTTCATTAATAGCTGACACTCTGCAGCGTCTGATTATTCTATGGATTCTATCTCTATCTGAACTTGTGTTATATACAGTATATAAAATCATATTTATATATTGCCCACAAATACTTATTGAATAATGCACTGTCATTGTCAGTTCTCTGACATGTAGTTTGTGTCTAATTGTCAATTTACAACACAACTTGACTGGGTGAAAATAACTGAATAATGCTGCAAACATATTCTATGTTAGAAATAAAGAAAAATCTCTATACCCTACTGGGGATGAGGGGCATTGTCTTTCCCCTCTATCCATCTTTGATACTGCTGATTCAGGATGAGGGGTGGCTGCAGGGGAACACTGTATTTTTGCCTAATACAAAATCCACATGTGTGAAATTTAGAAATGCCATTTAGTGTGACTGCGTTTTTTGGACTGCAGGTGGAAGCCCCCCACAGACACATAGTTAATGCAGGACTCAATCCCAAACCTATTTAGCTGTGAGGCAATAGTGATGCCCATTGTGCCACCATATATACAGTATGTGATGCTACTGAACGTGTATTGTTGTCTACTGCCGTATTCCCATTGTGTAAAACAATGAGCTGTGTTGATAAAGTCAGACATTATTGAGCCATGAATAAACCGAACAGAGGTGGACGATGGGCTTCGGGAGATATTCAAGTAATTTAAAGGCTGAAATTTATTTAACTGAATAGTCAAGCTTTTGCTTAGCTGAACAGCTTCACAGCTGATAAGCTTTGCTAAATGGATCAGCATGGATGCTGTGTTTTCTTGGCAGAATTGCCATCTTGGTTGCCAACAAGTCCGCACAGTAGAGACAGCAATCAAATCCTCAACCCAGGAGGTGTGAGGTAACAGTACTGCCCACTCAATCTCCATGCAGTCTCTACAGTGTAATTATATATAGCTGATCTGTGTAATTGAGAGGAGTCTATTTGTGCCTGTTTGAAGTTCTTATGAATAAGTATTACAAAGATGGGTGTTTTAAGGGCACACAAAGATCAAAATGGATATTCTGGTAGGTTCTGGTAGATACATCCTCAATCTGTTCTATCAAACTGTTTCTCTGTGTTTGGGATCAATTAGCAGTAAAATATTTGGTGCCCCATAAAAAACAATATAGAGCTGAAATTGCGCCAGACACCCAGTTCCTGTTGAATGGCTGTGGTGCATGACTGGTGAGCAGTTCTGTTATATGAAAGCAAAAAGGGGGGGGGGGGGGGGGGCAAGTGACAAAGAGCAAAATATTATAATATTAACCACAGAAGTGGTTGGG
>JABFEA020000043.1:28619800-28647430 GCA_019775915.2 Cyphomyrus plagiostoma
CCGCCCCCCGTTTGGTCCCTCCAAAGAATCCTGTGCCCACAATATGCCAACATCGTAGAGCCAGATAAAAGTCCCACTGGCTCTTATTTATACTATTTATACTCATGACCATTAAAGAACAGTTTGCTAAAGTCTGCCTTCTGCTATTGCTCAAATTACAGCTATTTTCAGTACCTTATTTATCAAACGTTCTTTGCAGTGTAACTTTTCAGTGTATGGGTTCAAACTAGAATTCATCAGTTAAACTGTCAATACGTCAGACTGATTCTTCCAATGCTGGAGTTGATTATCTTTAATTCAGCTGAGGCCACATCTTATTAATGTCCATGGAAGACTAGGCTGTTATAGACCGGCTGTTATAGCATGATTACAGAGATCTTCCTGGTTCCTGAAAAGTATCTCTTCTGAGATACTAAGCCCTTGATGGTTCAGACTCTGAACAGTCTGTAGGAAAGAATTGGATCTCTAAAAAGGAAGAATCCTCTCTTCTGCTGTAAACCCTTCTGGTGTTTCTTTGGGAAAATGGTTGTGGGAAACATTCGCACTCAGGCAGCAGGTCTACGCCGGACTTCCTGTATTGCAGGACTGTTAGCTTTGTTTTGCCAACGATGAGGGCGCTCCGAATGAGACACTGTGCTGCTGTTACGACGTGCCTTTGTTTGCTCTAGATGTCTGTTTATCTGTCCAGGCTTGCTCTCTTTTTACATACAGCCCAGGTGTCACTCTCCGCAGCCACCTTGTGCACGTTCAGCAATTTGACAGTTTCTACTTCAGGAACTCCAAAGTATATTAATATGTATAAGACAATACCTGTGATTAATATTGATGTATTGCCACAATAGGCTACTACCGTCTGTGTATTTCTGCTTCATCACATTTTCACACCAACAAAAACTGTTACACCGACTGTTTTTGGACCTGCCAGCTCTACTAACCGGTATGTCTGGTGGCTGGCAGCCATGAGTCTCTCACATGGCACTTGGCTCGAGGGGCTTTCCCTGAGAACACAGAAGTGGCTGTAGGTGGGACCAGCCTCAAATTTGCTGTGACCCCTTCAGAGAATAATGGCAGAATGTTAATTATGGGTCCGTTCCTTTGAAAGCCGAAGTGCTGAAGGGTTGTTACAGAATGTCTGTCTGTAGTGTGGCCCTGATGACGGAAGCTACTGCCCTGTTTTTCCTGCTCCTGCAGCTGTTACTAGCAGGACTAGTGAACAGAGCAAAAGGACAGGGATAGGAGATATGAGTGGCTGTCATGCGAGGCAGGACGAAGGACATGGGAGCAGGAGCTATGACACAACAAAAGGGGCTTAATTTAACAGAATGGGAACAAGGAAACAAACTAGACCACAAGGGGACTAAACTGGGAGGACTAGAAACAAGGAAGAACAACAAGGCAACAAGATGGTATTATGTCAATGACAGGACTGGGGAACAGACGCCTGAGAAGCACTTTTATACATAACTGACAATGTAGCAAATGAGAGGCAGCTGGAGTGATTAACACAAGGGTAGGAAGAAGAGGTAAGACAAATGCTTAACAGGTGTGGCTCATCGGAGTCACACTAGGGAGGAAGCAGGAGGGGCAGATGAGCTGGGCATGACAGTGATGCTTCGCAAGATGAACAGTTACTTCATTATTCATCTCAGAATTACAACCCTACATAAGCAATTTAAAGGATGGATGGAAGCTTTCAGTGTGTATAATATTTTATGATGTTTGCATATTATCAGCGAACAAGAATACCTTTGACATCTACATCCCCTGCTATTATTAAAGTAATATTTTTGCTACTTGGAAATAGAACATGTATACTGACTGAGTACTTGCTGAATACAAGTACTGCAACTCTAGTTGCAACTGACTACAGTACATACAGCAAGAAATTCAGTTCTATTACTGTGTGGCTAAGCCAAGCCATGTGATCTAAGTGATTTTACACGTGGTATAAATACTGGTGCCTGACGTGGTTGCCGCATCTTGGATGCAGTGGCCCTCCTGGGATTTTCACACACTACAGTGTCTACGTTTTACAGAGCGCGATGCAATAAACAAAAAACATCCACTCAGCCACAGTTCTGTTGCTGAAAACACCCTCTTAATGAGAAAGGTCAGAGGAGAATGGGCAGACTTGTTAAAGGTAAGGGAAAGTAGTCGAGTGAAAAAGCATCAGCTGAGTGTGCAGGATGGCAGCTCCGAATGCACGGCTTGTCAACACTTGATGCTTTTCTATGTGTTTCAAAAGATTTAGAATGAGAAATTAATCAATACGTAAAACCAAGATCATTCCATTTTACACGGTACTATAAAAAGCCAGTATTCTGCTTGCACTCTGGCCCGTTTCCTGGTAACATCACAGGCGAGAAGATGTCATCTTTACCAAACAAGGAGAGACAGACCCGCATTCATACCTGCACTCTTTATGCACTAGCATTGCTTTGAACTCTTAATACACACAGGTCACCTGATGACAGATGACACCATCAGTACAGCTATTTTAAGGACCCCTGTGACATATTGTTTTGTGTTACTTAGTGTCTTGAGTTATTTGAGTACTTGGTATGTGCCAAACGAGTGGCTCTCAGGAGATCAGCATGCAGAGAACGTGTTGTGGAATGGATGGATATTTGGATAGATGGAGACTGGCCAGTCTGCTTTGTCCATTATGGTGAAATTGGAGGGGGGGGGGGGTAGGGGGTGCTTTTTCCATAATTTTGCTCACACAAAAGCGCTGATCTGGCACGTTCTCTCGATTTATGTCTACTCAATTTATGCTCTTGCAGTTTCTCGGCTAAACAAGATTATTTCACTCAAAATTACATCGCTCCTGAATCGATTTTGAACTAGTGCACGACTGGATTAATAATTTCCCTGAGCAGCGGCTCAGTAAAAACCTCATTCAGCACAGCAGAGCAGCGAATGCATCTCACTGAGCGGCATCTGAGCCAGTGGAGATATCAGCATTTGGAGGAGGTTTATTGTAGTCAGTTTGATGTTCGCTAATGGTATGCCTGAAGCCACTCTCTTCCTCAGAGTTTGCCTAGGCTTTGAATGTAGCCGCTAATACAGATACTCAAAGCGATAGTTGCTTCAGTGAAAAATTCAACAAATAATTTACATTAATTGGGCGGATTGATGTAAGATATTGGACGCTGCCTAATGTTGTAATGATATTGATGTCAGTCGTGCTCATAACAAGAAATCTCTCTTTTGTCGAAGCCGAATGGACCTGCTGTTCTCTGCTTTTCATCCACACCCATAGTGTAAGAAAGAAGCATCCATCCTCCAACTGCTTATCCTGTATCCTACTCAAGGTGGTTGGGGGGGGTGGGGGTATCCCAGACCCCAGACTGAGCGCAAGGCAGGGGTCCATCAAGATGTCAGTCCATCACAGGGTGCCATAAAGTGTGTGTGTTTGTGTGTGTGTGTGTGGGGGGGAGTTAGCTTGTAGCATGATTCCTAGGGCCTTGGAGTGACGTCATTTTTGCTCTGGATTGGGGGTCCGGTATGATAAGCTTTCATTGGACCTAGAATCTATAGAGGCACCTCTGTGAACAGGAGGAAACCCTACAGACCCGTTGAAGCATCATACCTTCCAGTCGGTGGTCCCTGGACTGTTTTCCCCATCAGCCATAAACATGCATAATCTGGCTGTAAATTTAAAGCCCAGCGGAGGCCGACAAACCTCCACACTCTAGTTCCACCAGAAAGTTCCCTGGATCATATTTATTTTTATCAGCAGACACCAATTTCTGGAGGGGCTCCTGTTTCATGCAAGGCACGTGCAGGGGGGCAGAGGTATGCAAAGGCGATTCACAGACCGTCCTCGTTCTGACACTAGTCTCCCAGTGCGGCACCACGCGTCACTGCCTTTGGATCGAGGGGGCTGTTTAAAATTACACGTGCTGCCGGGCCTGTCTGCTAGTGGTGGATGCAGAATTCCCAGAGGGCAGGTGATTCTGCTATCGTTTAATACTGTCTGGGACTGCTCCTGGCTCATCCATATTTGTTAGCGCATTTAGCAACTGGCACATTAGTCTTTATTAGTGGGGGTCCCAGGAGAGAGTGGCTGGGCTGTTATTTGACAGGAAGGAGTATGAAGCTGCAGCTCTTATCTGAAGCTGCGTCGAGGTGGCAGGGCGCATAATCGCGAACCTTGCAGACTGTCCGATGGAAGTGGCAGGGCTCACCGCAGGCCGCCTGGCCGGGTGCCAGCTCACGCCTGCTATCACGTCTGCTGGGATTAAGCCCCCGCTGCGGAGCTCGGCCACACCTCTGCAGCCGGTGTTTCGCAATGTACCACACGCTCCGTTCCAGCTGCCGCACTGCAGCCAGCTTCAACAAAGGAGTCGCTTCGTCCTGTCTTTCAGCTGAACTTGTATAGTGTCAAACTTGTGGAGTGCCTTGCAGTATGACATGCACTGCTGTTGTCTCCAACCCTAGTCCTGAGACCAGAATGATTCCCACGTTAGGCCTGAGGTTGAAGTAAAATTAAAGTAGGTTCATAGAAACTACTTCTGATGCATATTTAAAGACAAGGCTATAGTTACCTTACATTATTCATCGCTAACCAGACACTCAAGCAAATTGCCAACTGTACAGTTCATTCATTTTTACTGAACTCAATCAGGTAAAGTACCTTGCACAATTATAAAAGTACTATGGCCTTATTTAGATTTGAAAACCTGAAACCATCTGGTTTCATTTCTGATGTCTTAGGTCTTGTGCCCCCTGCCTTCTAGTTGACTCATCTGTTTGACTTGCTGAGTATCTAGTTAATTAATCAGTTCATCAGACACGTAATTAGCTGTATGGGGAAACGTTAGCAAGGGGAGCAGTAGTGCCCAGAAATGTTTTCCTGCACACTTTCCGTCTTGGATAAAGTCATATAAAGACTGTTGGGTAGAAAAGGTGCCCAAAGATCATTGGGCCTCATTCACCAACCGTTCTTACGAACAAATTTGTTCTTGAACCCCACGTACGCACTTTTTTTTTTTTTTTTACAAAGATTCTGACATTCACCAATGTTTTTTATCTGAATTTGTTCTTAGCTAAGAACAGAATCTATGCCCACTCAAGACCATTTGTACGCACATTTGAGTAATGATAGTTTTTTCAAAATAATTGGTTATAGCAGTTTTGTTCATTCTACAGTTCATAAAATGATAGTATTTTAATAATTTATAAAAAAATAAAATATAAAAAATTATTTTGAAGTGTAAAAATTATTTTCATGGTAGTAACAGCAATCATGCAGATTATAAATAGGTCAGAATCTTCATAAATAAAGTGCGTACGTGGGGTTTAAGAACAAATTTGTTCTTAAGAATCGTTGGTGAATGAGGCCCATTGGCTGTCCAGTCGCTGAACTTCAGAAAGGCTCACTAAAGAATATTTTAATGTAAGGTAATGATGCAATGTGTAAAAGCAATGTTTGATTTAGATGCGGTATTTGATGTGTCTCCTGGCAATTTTAAGCCAGATAACATTCATTTCTTCCTGCTAAGATAGTATGTTATCAGAGCCGGCATTGAGAAATTGTGACAGATATGGGTTTTGTTATCCAGGTACGGGTTTCAGTTAAGGGTGTATGGCCATGGGATGACATTTTTTGGTGTAAAACATGATTGGAATTACTCTGGTTTGTTTTTTGAGTGCAGTGGATGGCTGGTGGAAGTTTGTAATGCAATGTGGTATTTTCCCTCACCATCAGAGTCCCTCAGTTGAGCTTTCACAGGATAATTATTGTTCTGTGGTATTTCTTCATCAAATAAGACTTGCTTCATATAGCTGTTGGTCTTTGCCTGAGTCATAGGAAAATGTTTCTGCCCATGAGGCATATGTCTGTCTCGTGTTTTTTTAAAACCTCTTGATCCTCTTGTAAACCGGTGCACCAATTGGATATAATTTATCACAACTTCCTGACTGCTCAGCATGTTCTGTGTAAAATTGTGGGCGGAAGGTGGAGGAATGTTTCAGGATCATATTCTTTTTTATAGCCTGCTGGTACTGATTATCTGTAAAATACTGTAGTAAAATTTAAAAGCCATTATGGATTAAACTGTCTGCTGAACATTTTTTTTGACAAAAAAACTGATAATAATAGTCCAGTTAATTAATTACCAGTTTGATGTTCCTGTATGCGCAGAGCCTGCTCCAAATTTGGCAAACCAATAAGACCATCAGTAGTCGTGGCTGTTGTTGCTTTAGCACATGGCTAAAAGCTAACTTCCTGTCTCTAACAGCCAAGACAAACGAAGATAAGCGCATGTTTTCCTCCACAGAAACTAACATAAATTCACCAACAAATAGAGCCACTCACGTAAAACCCAAAATGACATGGTGCATTGGACACACATCTGATTTCTGGTGTGTCAAATTGAGTTATTTCCAGTTGTCAGTCACAAGCCTGGCCATATTAATTAATGCCATACTTTTGTCAGAAAGGGGTAGAATTACTTATACAATGAGGACAAAAATGAATAAAATTAGTTTTTTTAGTATATAAAACAAATTCAAAACCAGATCTCCTATGCAGACTAGCATGACAACAGGGAACCTGTTTTGAAATGTATTTGAATACATTGCATTTGAAATATATTTTAAGTAACTCTTGTGAAACTAATGATGTCTAGGACATTCTTATAATGTGATGTCATTCACACAACCCCAGCTATTGCTCCAGCCTTACCGAAATGGCTCATCCTGACTGTAGGCTTGGGTGTGTGGAAAGGGGACTTTTTGTGTCCAAGGAAAAACCCATATATACAAGGATTAGCTGGCTGTGTTTTTCCACTCAAGTACATGTGTTTGTTTAGCAAATGTCATGGTTACAGAAATGCTAAGCACTATCAAGGTGATTCAGTGCCTTTGCATCTTCCTCTTTCCCTAAGGGAAAGAACGGTCGGACGTTAAATGCATGACGAGATTTTGAAGACACGTATCAGCACACAGGAATCAGGCATTTGAGCTATTCTAATATCTCTTTTACATTGCTGTTGCCATTAGGATGAGAATTGTGTGACTACAGATAGAACTGACTGCAGTGGAAATCCATTCATCCATTTTCACGTTTGCATTGACACAAGACAGTGATATACCTTGGATGGAATTGTGTGTGTGCGTGTGTGTGTGTGTGTGTTGATTAGGTTTGTATTATATTATGTGAACCAAATGTTTTCAGGTCCCCAGAAACATCCATGAATGCAATCAAAAAAGTAAAAATATCAAAAGTCTCATATTTTGTTTGGTTACTTATGGTAAAGGTCAGGGCTGGGTAGGGATTAAGGTCGTCATTTTGGGATTAGAGTTTTCCCTGTAGAGATGAATGGAGAGTCCCCACAAAGATATAGTTACAAACCTAACCTGTGTGTGTGTGTGTGTGTGTGTGTGTGTGTGTATGTGTCTGTGTGGTCCATCTGGTCTGTTTCAATAGGGGGTAATGCAGCTGATGATAGACCCCCATACACACACACACACACACAGACATCTATATACATATATATACACAAACACAGGTAATTCTCAAGTGACAAGTCATTTGTTATGTAACTCAAAATGTACACAAGTTGAAAACTGCCGGTATATGAATACATTATAGACGCAATGGAAGATGGACGATGGATGGTCTGTAGGAGATCAAACCTCGTTTCAAGAATTAGTTACTTCACCAACTTCATGCTGTAAAGAACACAGAAGGTCTCTGGTTCAACATTGGCTTGCCTATATCTGGTTCTATATCTGTCTGTATTTGGTTCTGAATTTAATCAGATTTAATGTCTTTTGTAACCTGTACCATCATCCATAGTCTGACTGATCAGCACTAAGCTGGTGTTTTCCAGTGATGCACATGTACATTCTTTTTCTTGCTGCAGGGTCTCACACTCCGATGAAATCTACAAATAATAAAACATAGTTTTATTTTATCCTTAATTCCCCAGCATTGACAGACCTTTATGAAGCAGATCACGCACCCAGAGAGTTTACAACTGACACACCAAGCAAGCAAACATTTCTTCTTGTTTACATTTCATTATGTTTATGTGTTTAGGTGTCTGGGCTGCCCTGAGGTCACTGTCTACGTAACAGTGGCTGTACTACACCTAGGGCTGGGAGAAAAACAAATAAGTTCAGGAGTTGTGCTTGTTGGCCACGATGGAAAACTGGCTGCACCCTTAGTCACAGGCTAGAAGAGTCTTATCAGCACTAGTCAGGAACCAGTATCATCTACACACCAAGGTTATTCTGATAGACAAAGGGAGTCACCCACCTGATGTGGAGGGTCACCTGGATACATCTAATAATGATCATGCACTGATTAGGGTACAAGCTTTTTTATAAGGTACAAGTTGTATTTCAGGATGGCGTATAAAAAATGCACAGATGCAAAGTGAAATTAAATAAAACTGAATTTACTAAGGGCATCTTTAATTAGCGTCATAAATCCTTTGGCTTTTTGCCCTTTGGATGATCCGGATCGTCTCTCCTTGCTGTTGTCTGCACCTACACCTCGGCCCGCTAGGCCATGAGAAGCACGTCCATTACCTTAGACTGCATCCTCACGCCACAGCAGTGGCTGAGCAAGGGTGAAGGTGACCGGCTCAGTCTAAGCCAGGTGAATGGCACTATACACATACTATACACATATTACCCTTGTTTTAAATCACTGGTCTCCTGCCATGAGCATTTGCATTAAACTAATTTTATAATTAGACAGGCAGTGATAAAATAATAAGAAAAATAGCCTATCAATTAATTTCACAGCCAGTTAAATAATATTGCGAAACTGTAACAGTTTTGTACTTAAATGCTTTTCCTTTTTTTTAAAATTCAGTTCAGTCAAACCACCAGGGCCTTGTGTGGTTGCACATCACCTACACATGAATAATATCTCAGGACACATCGAGATCTTATCAAAACAGACCTTTCCTGTTGAACAGTGTGGTCATTGTGTCCGGTGGGGAGGGGACAAGGGGTGTCACAGGACAGCTGGACAATAAATAAAAAAATAAATATACAGTTCCGTTTCTCACTTGACAGAGAGAACAATAACATATTTTGATAGTGGTAACGTAAACCGCATGACCTTTCCTCACAAAGGACGCACTGGTGTTCGGAGTCAAGGCCAGCACAAAGCCATGTACCTCAATGGAAGGAAGTTTCCCTCTCATTAAATGGCTCCAGACAGAGTGTAATTCAGGGCTGGGAATGTGGGGGAAAATACGGCTTCATTTTTAAGCTATTACATTTACAACCCCATTTCCAAAAAAGTTGGGAATGTAAATAAAACAGAATGTAATGATTTACAAATAACATAAACCCATATCTAATTAAAAAAAGACAAAAACATATCAAATGTTGATATAAGAAATATATTGTTATATGGCAAATCTATGCTCAATTTGAATTTGATGCCAGCAAATAATTAAAAAAATTTGGGACAAGGTCATGTTTACCACTGTGTTGCATCACCTCCTCTGTTCTCACTCTATAAATGTTTGGGAACTGAGGAGAGCAGTTTGCTGAAAGTGAGGAGAGCAGTTTTTGAAAGAGAAATGTGGTCCCATTCTTGCCTGATAGAGTTTTTTATCAGCTCAACAGTTCAGGGACTCCTTTGTCATAGTTTTTGTATTGTGATGCGCCAAATGTTTTCAATGAGTGACAAGTCTGGACTGCAGACAAGTCAGTCTAACCCCTGGGCTCTTCTAATGCGGAGCCTTCAGGATTGCAGCCTATATATGTATCATTCAGCATTAAGGGTCTCTTCCCAAATGTGCTCAGAATGTCTTTGAACTGCCCCTTGATAAACTGGACATTCCCTCTCCTCTTTAGTCCCGCTGACACGGCAACCATTATTTACAAAAAGAATTTGGAATTTTCATTTGTTGGAATACAGGACAGTTTTGCATTTTGCCTCAGTCCATCTTAAATGAACTCTGGCGTTTCTGGATCCTGTTTAGATATGGTCTCTTCTTTGCATGGTAGAGTTTCATCCTGCATTTATGGATGAAGCGACAAACTGTGTTCACAGACAATGGTTTTCGGACGTGTTCCTGAGCCCATGCAGTGATTTCAGCTGTAGAATCATGTCTGTTTTTAATGCGGGGCCTCCTGAGGACCTGAAGATTACGGCTATGCAGTTCTGCTTTTCGGCCTTGTCCCTTGCATGCAGGGATATCTCAGGATTCTCTGAATCTTTTAATAATATTATATACTAATAATATTATATATAAATTCTTAAATCTGTTACAATATTACATTGAACATTATTATTATGCATGAAATATGTTGTATGTTTGACCAGATTTTTATATTTTTATTGACTGTCTGTTAATAAGTCTTGAGTAAAGTAATTTGAACATGGGTTAGTACTAATGAGCTACAGTTTTCTCCACCACAAAGTGAACTAAAAAATTAACTGACACAAGGAAAATGATAACTCTTCATTTATTTTTTTCCCCTTTTCTTTCTTCTAGGTAAGTACATCCCACGTACATTACTGTGGTGTGAGTGGATTTTTCTCTGCTGAGGAGGAATTATTGACTATGGGTAAGGTGCATTTTTTCCTTTCTCTGGAAGTGTCTTGCACTCCAACCAAGTACACAGACATGCTGCAGTATGGATAGAGATTTTGAGCAGAAAACCCAATTGACATTTCCATGTGACAGTGTTTGGATACACTAAAAAGCAGTGTTGGCCATTATAGGTCCAGAGGCTACAAATCCAGACAAAGATTTTGTTTCTATCAACCAGTTGAGCATAAAGATTTACAGTCACAGAGTACTCAACTGGTTGGTAGAAACAAAATCTTGGTCTGGATTTGTGGCTTTTGGACCTGAAATGTCACTGCCAAAAAGCCATTGTCAGATACATGCAATGTGAAGTCAGGTGACTCCAAATTTTTGTTGACGTTTTAATTGGTATCAGGCAGTTGAATGCTAGTTTTAGTCAGAGGTTCTTATACGGTATATGTTGGAGACACCAAGAGCCAACACAGTTCCCAAAAAGTACAGTTTCATTTACACACAGTAAAATAAAAATTGGAAGTTAGCCCATGAAAAAAGCAACACTCGAATAATTAATAAACTGAAAATTAAGCACCAAATGATCCTGCGTGATAAATGCACAGGCCAGTGTCTGTGAAGGACATTCTTTACCAGGGCTCAACCTCCATACAGTACGTTTCTCTCTGGCCGTAGCTCACTTGCCCAATTTTAGAGGCCGTTCTTTTTAGACAGTGCAGTCTTGTGTTCATTGATTGAAAGTGTGTCGCGTGGGGCTGGACATTTGCAGAGAGAGGGGCGGCCGTGATATCCTGCCCTGGGGCCTCGAATGGATCTCCCACTGGCTGACAGTCAGTGAGAGTCTGGGGCTGTCTGTGGGCTGCCAGGTTCCGGCCTCCAGGTGGATGCTGTTGTACAGCTGAGTACTGCATTCATCAGAAATGTGGCCTACAAATGTGTAAATAGCTATACGGTTTATGTTTATCCGAGTTTTTTCATCTTTTTGCTTCCATTGCAAGATGAGAGCCTGCGGCTAATGGGTGGTGATTGTTAATCATGCACCATTATGTGAAATTTTGCCAGCAGCCATTTATTTTTAAACAATGGCAGTAAAAATAAAAAAGCCAGCTGTAGAGATGCCTCGACCTGGGACAGTGTTTCGCAGCATCACAGTCGCTACAGAGCAGTACATAACTGATGCGTCAGAAGGCTGGATGGTTGGTAGTGTCTGGCGACACTCTGGTTGCATGATGAATGAGTAACCAGTACAATGAGTAACCCTTCTCATGGCTCCATTGGGTAAGTCGCTGCAGGCTGCAGCTCTACTCGAATGAACAATGTACCACTTCATAGACACTACTTGTATAAGTCAGAGGCAGGATTGCATTTTGGGTTGCTACGACAGGCCATTGGTGTATATGTTTAATTTTTCTGTCGTGACAAGGAATAGTGTTGAAGGGCTTTTTGCTCTGTATGTGCTCACCCATACACTAGCACTTATAAAAAACATGTATTTTTCAGTTTGAGCATGTCGCTCTTGATGGAGCTGCCTCTGGTCTTTTGATGGATAGGCTCTCTACCTTCATGACTTGCAGTAGAAATGCTGTCAAATTCACACCCAAGTCACACCACAGGTGTTTCCTAGTCCCTGATTGTTTTTTTTTTTTAATGACTATATTATAACATGTAATTAATTGGCTATGGTTTTAATTTAACAGAATTAAGAAATTAAACATACCTGACTAATTTTTTGACCGCTTGCCCAAAGTTATATCTGGGAAACACCTCTGTGGATGAAGGTAATGAGGTCATTTTCCATCCTCCATTGGTTTGACAGTGAAAGTGAGAGGTATGGGCCAGCATTGCAGCACTGAGACAGGGAAGGCGGTTTCTCCCAGTTCCCAGCTCTCCTTCTGCACCAACCCTTTGTCACAAAGCCGCTCCCTCCTCCCCCCCCACCACAATGTCCATGACGTCACCAGAGAGTTACAAAGGGGATTATGGCCAACACCAAATGCTTAATCCTGTTACATTATCGGCGCGCTCTTACAGTCTCCGCACATCACCCCTCCGTCACGGCTGATGTCCTGGTTCCCTTCATGGTCCTGCGGCTTTCGGCTTTATGTGTGTCGGGCGCTTTCCAGAAGATGACAGCAAAGGCTCCAGGGAACTAAAATTGAACAATAAATGCAAATGAGGCCTGCTTGATGTTTGGAAACCCTTAGGGTCAGACCTGAGGGTGTGAGTGTGGTGCTAAGCTTTGTGTGTAGCTGGGGAGTGTCTTTCTACATTCATTTCTTTATTAATGTATATGACTTTTGGAGTAATCCGGAATAGGAAATATGCCTATATCTATGCTGATATGTGACCATGCAGAACTGAAATATTAAATATATGTAATTGGTACAAGAATCCCGTCTCTGAGTCTCAGTCGTATCAGGAATATCCAAGTAAAACAAAGACAATAACATGATGCATAAGATAACCACATGAAATACACAAAGGACAGCAATGTGCGAATGGTATTTGTGACAGGAGGTGTGATGCACTCTGAGTTTCGTCGTGACGTGGAGAGGATGCGTGACCCTGATAACCATCTCTTATCAGTGGTTCTCAGATGGCTGAGATTTTCATGCCGTGTTTACAAGCTATCCAGCTCTACTGGCAGGGCAGAGAACTCATCAGGCAGAGCAGAGTATTGAGGGTCCAGTACATGTAAATGCATATTATATAACTGTCCAGTATTTATCTCTGAAATAGGCAAACTGAAACTGCATGAAGCAAAGCAAAAGCTACGCCAGTAATGTACAATAAGAAAACAAGAAAATAGATGTTCTTGAGTGGACCACTCAATCAAGTCCTGACTTGAATCCCATGTAAAGTCCATGGAAAGATTTAAAGATGTGCTCTAAGTAATCCCTGTGCAGCTCGAGAGCTCTTAGGCAAGCCTGCCAATGGGAATATGCGGAAATGAGACTAAATCTTTTGAATCAATTGTTGGAACTTCTACCGAATTTTCAATCTGAGTGTATATGCTGGTTTCCTCAGCACTCAACATATAATGAGTAAGGAGCACATGAGCTGACTCTGATTTAGAACGCTTGAATATATTGAACAGTGTAGGTCTCCTAACATCCATGTGATTCCAATCAGTTACTTGAAAATCCAGAAATGATAAAAGATAGGACCAATGCATTTAAATGGTAGTAGTTGAATAACTACTGTTTTTAACATGGAGGGCAGAGGTTGTGCACAGAAGGGCTGTAGCGAGATGGAAGCCCCACTGCCTGTTTTTCCACCATGGGATGTTGTCACACGAAGCCCCCAATACGGGTAGGTCACCGGAACCAGTGGAGCCAGTGTCTTTTTGGATGCCAGTGCTACACTAGCGCGTACATGGGCCTGGCGGCTCGGCCCCTCCACCCATTTTCCTGTAGTGTACACAAAGACTACAGTTTATTTTCCGGTTCGCTCAGTTGGAAACCAATGTCCTGTACATTTGTGGGTCACATGCCGCTGGAGATCTTTTTGAGAAATGCCTGTGTCCTCCCACGCTGGCATCTGTTAAGACTGGTTATCTTCATTTTTGGCCAGTAAAAATAAGACAAAGAAGTCTAAACATGCAGAAAAATAAGTGTGTGACTCAGCAATGTTTAATGACCTCAACATTATGTGTGTGTGTGTGTGTGCGCATGGGTTTGCATAGATCACATTTGGGGACCAACCTGAAACTTCCTTACTTTTGGGGACATTTTCCAGGTCGCCATTTGGATAACCTCAATGTTGTAAAATTCTGTGAATGCAGTCAAAACATTTCAAAATGCCAGAAGTGCAGTATTTTGTTTGATCACTTTTGGTTAAAGTTAGGGCTGGGTGGAAGTTAAGGGTGTCATTAATAGGATTAGGGTTATGCCCATAGAAAGATATGAGTACTGGTCTGTGTGTGTGTGTGTTTTAATTTCAGATTAGTACTATTAGTAGTGTATTGTTTGAGAATATACAAATGCTATTGATTTTGATTTCTGTTCATTCTTTTTGCAAACAGTAAGATAGAATCCTAACACTCCTTCAGCAATCATATATTCATATTCTGTCAGATTTTTTTTGTTTAGTTTCACTTGTGAGCAACCACACACACAGACAGTGTCCTTGTTTAGCCTCGTAGTTCCTTTCCAGAGCCTCTTACACTGTTTATAGTTTAACACCTCATACATCTTGTACCCCACACAAACACTGTTCCTGAAGGACCTTAGGTTAAGTACCTATCCAAGGAGTAACTACGTGGAGGATGTCTTTCCTATGAGAACGACAAAGTGCCCCAAGACTCCACAATGCCATATAAATTGCCATAAAATGCAAGAAACAAAGAGATATCAGTTTTTTTCCCCCTGAAGCTTATAACTAACCAGTTATCTGGGCTTTGTTAACCACCCGTTTATCAAACAAGCATCTTGAGAAGACGCTTTATGTGAAACGACAGACAGTGTTTGGAGAGGTAGGGCGAGGCCCCTCCAGATAGATAAAACTGAGCATGTTAGTTTCTGGGACTAAAGCAGCATAATTATGGACAATGCCAGAAACTGGGGAGGGGTGAATAAGTTGCAGTGGGAAGGAGAGTTACTGGGAAAAGATGGCGATGTCGTACTGTAACTTGTGTGCCGAGTATGCTGATTGCATGGCACTTGGTTAGAACGCAGAACTCATCATCGCGGCCTGGTGACATGTTCTGCACCAAAGCAAACCATGTATTTGAATGTGGTGAAGATGTTTAATCGTCTCATTTGCACATTCTGTAGCCTTTTGCTGTACTACAGTCATTGTAGTGGGTTACTTTAGTTCTCCTGCATGCCTGTGCTCGTAGAGGAGCTGGTGATGTCAGGGTATGGTGTCGAGAACCTGGTGAAATGCTTCTGTTTCAGCAGAGATGGAGGGTCGTCCTTGGAGGAAGACCGCGCCACTGCCACTGCATCTGGGCTGCTTACAGAAGGGGGCGTGACCCTGCCTGAGCTTTAATTAATTCTCCCAAGATTTCTCTTGTTAGCACTGGCATCCTGCCTGGCCAGCGTGGCAGACTGAGCTGCGGCTGCCAGTCGGCACCGAGCTCCCGGGGCCAGCTGACGTCACGAGGGTCGACGCACGAGGGCTCTGTCATCAATCTTCCGCCTCGCCTATAAGAAGGCGGCCATTCTCATGCGGAATAGGAGGCCGTCAGTGCGTAGCCCGCTGGAGATGATGCAGTGGCTCGTTGGGGTGTCTGATCCGGCAGAGACGTCGCGGTCGCATTTTTTGGCGTCTCTGGGATTCGTCTGCTTCAGTCACAGAGTTCTAGTCTGCGATGGCAGTAGTTTCCTACCACACAAATTTCCCTTAATGTTGCAATGTTGAGGTTAAAAACACAAATTGCCCGTGATAAATATAAATGACGGATGGAGGCTTATTGCAAATACTTTTCAGGGCTTTAGCCTGCCGTTTGAGAAAATGCATAAGGATGTCCCTTTCATTTATGGCCTAGGTTATATCAACTGGCATGGTCTTGGTCATATGACTGGGAAATATGTGTTTTTGTTGCGTGTGTTTGTTTGGAGGCTGCTGTTGCTGTATGTGTTCATGATGATACCCATCTATGGGTGACTTAGGTGGGCTGCTACCTGAAGTCTCTGTGGCTGAAAGAAGCCAGATTTAGACTTAAGAGAATTTAGCTTTATTTTTCTCATATATCTGAAGTTGGGGACTCAGATCTTTAAGTATATCAGCAAATGGCCTTGGGGTATGGGTCTTAGTGATGTCAGGTATATTATTGGTGCAAGGGATGGTGATTTAGTTGACATTGTTTTTTAATAATCGTGCATATGGTTAAATAACATGTTCTCGTAGCCTGAAGGTTATTGGTTTAAGTCTAAAGGGCGAGAGCCTTGAGCACAATGCAGAATTGCTACTGTAAAATATCCAGCTGTATTTTTAAGTTATACGTCAGACTTCTTGGAACCTATTAAATATAATTGCATTATAGATATAGATAGCTTTACTCAGGCTCGTTAATTTACACATGCTAGAGAAGATACGTAAATAATCCTGACTGCGTAATAGAGGTGTTCCATCTAGACCAGATCCCTGCAGATATATATTTGCATTTGTGTGCTTTAGCCAGGACGTATTTACTTTTGAGTAGCAGTGGTCTGGGTGCAATCCAGCAGTCAGGTTCTGTGGTTTATAGTTTTACGATGATTCCCACCCCAGTGCCATTTTCCTTTTAGCTTCCATATACAACGACTGGTTAAGAAACTGCAAAACCAGCAGCGTGTTATAAATATATCTGGTTGTCTATGATTTGGTATTGGCGTAATCCTAAAATAAACGTAGATGGATGAAAGATCTCGCTGTCGCTCCTCCGATGTTACTGGGACGCTTCCAGGATTCCCGAAAATTGCCAGAAGAAGGAAACCTTTTGACATCTCGACCTTTTTTGTCAACACCCACATCATCAGCCGTGGAATCCGAGGTCTGGACATGATACTGACGGGTGTGACCGAAGGCATGCAGTCGCCACAGCAACAGGACAAAGTTGTCAGCATAGTGTCGTGTGGGACTTTTGAGCAAGGAAACCCAAGGGAAATTCAGAAAAGAAGGCAGGGTCTGAGATGGGAATTCCAGAAACAAAGTGATTTGTGACACCTAGATAACATCTACAATTTCCTCATTTGTTGGGGACAGACAGCATTTCTTACACTCAACTCTCGACCCCACCCTCCATTTTCCATTGGCTCGCTGAGAGTTCTAATTTGGTTGCCCTTTCTGAGCTTCTTTGCGTGTCCTTTGTCACTTATGCTTCTTTGTTCAATAAGAGGCAGTTAGGTGAGTACTTCCACAAAAGGCGCAAACTGGCTCTTTATGTGTGTATTGACTTCCCTCTGGTGGACATCCATGAAATTACATCATAAAGCGACCACACATCCATCCATCCCTACATCCATCAATTTCCATAAATCTCATCTGGTTCAGGCTCAGAGTGAGCCTGGAGCTCATCCCAGGAATCATAGGAACACCCTCAATAATATTCCATAAAGCTATTCTGCCTATGTCATACACACACTCGACTCGCCTATGCTTTCTCCAATATACATAGGAATTCATAATCCGTTTGTGTGTAACAGTGTAAGTGACAGTAGCAACACAGCATAGCAACGGCAGATTGGGCGTTCTCACGTCGCATGAGGCCCCCTCTGCTACTCCACTGTTGTTCAGCGCCGCAGCAGGCGGCTCAGACTTCCGTTCGGCAGACATATGTGCATCTCACTGTTTCCCTAGACGTCTGGCCCTGACTACTGCGCCGGTAGCTGCTGGCAGTGATATGAGAAATTAAGCCTGAAAATTGAAAATTGAAAGTAGTGGGAATGCTGTGTGCCATTATTCTGCCTGAATCAACCCAATGGGAACCAAAATGGTGTCGCCGTTGTTTTTTTTTTTTTTTTTAGTTTGCTACTGCACTGTTACTACCCTGTTGACTCAGGATCAGCCTGCCATTTTGGCAACTTAGGCAATTGGCATTTGATTAGGGGGCACAAAAGAGCGAGTGAACAAAATTGGAATAAATAGCTCTTGTTGCATTCTGTGACATTACAGTTAGGTCTGTTTACACTGGTTTTAATGTTTCACTACTTCTCCAGTAAGACAGACACAAGGAAACAAGTTAGCAGCCAGATACCCAAATTTGTTTGTGGCTGCTATAGGGGGTAGCGGTGGGGTTTGCGGGCACTCACCAAATCTAGCTTGGGGCATCAGAACATCCAGGGTTACTATATTGGAGTATTGGAGGTTGCTTGGTAGGTCTAAGCAACTGGGGAGGCGGGACCAAGACACCTGATTGGTTGGTCCCACCTCCACTAGTTCCTTGGTCCAACCTTTTGAACCAATCATTTTTCCTTCTGCCCTCAACATTTTTGAGTAAGTAAAAGTCCCATAAGCCTAAAAGGTCAGCAATCCTCATTATTAACATGAGTGGTTCTGTTTCTTCGTTTTTTTCTTTTTTGTCTACTGAAGCCGTGTATTCAGACATCACCTGTGAATTGAGGATGGTCCAGAAAAATGGTGTCCCTGATTTTCAAAAAAGCCACTGTTATTAGACACAAACAGAGTTCAGAAAAACATACTTTCCTTTTATTGGAGCAGAGCTGTTTTACTACCTGATCATGCGTTGTGACTCAGTGGGGATAATAAAGGGTTTGTTTGTCGTGTTTCCTACAGTTAAACCTGTGGACCTGTTGGGAAAATCCTTTAAATATACCTTTAAATCCTTTCATCACACCGCACCCAAAACCCCACAGTTTTTCAGTAAAGATGCAGGTAAACTAATATCTGTCTAGTTAATATTATACCTGAATACCTGAAAAACAAACTATATGAGCAGTGAGGAATTTGGGAAAAAAGCCACAATATTGTCTGCAGCCAAACAAAGTGGAAAAGGCATGAATATAGATTTCTTTTTTACTGGATGTCAGTGCTGTGCTGGTCTTTTTCGCTTAGCAACAAAAGAGAGGCTTTTCTGATTGGCTGAAGAGGTAGAGGGCTTTACTGAGCTCACGCACCTGGAAACCAATCAGCTTGTAAATTCTACTATCAATAGAGCCTTTACGCACACAAGCTGGTTTCTTTTCACAGTAACATTTTTTAAAATAAAAATGATTAATTTGAATGGTAATTATATGCTGCTAGAGTTCTTTTATGCTCTTCTCTTTGATTCAATATTCCTATTTGTGCAGTATTGTTTGGGTGAGACCAAAGATCTTTTTCTTGGGTGTCCAGGATCACTCAATTTAATGCAAATGAGAGAATTCTGTTTTCAAGACCCTACAGGGAGCATTGAGAAAAGGAATTGCCAGTGCGGGCAGTGGAAACAACATATGCCTTTCTCTGCTGCCCTCTAGTGGAACTAAAAGCTCAAATACCAAAAATATATTTGTATTTGCCAAAACCAACAAAGACTGTTTTAGACTTACAAAAACACGGAAGGTATTCTTCTTTCAGATGCAGCAAGGGGAACTGGCATGCACTTACCTCAGTAACAATGCAAGGCATTTCCATGGTTGCTTTATGAGTTTAGTTTTGTATTTGTTATTTATACCATGATGCTTCATACACATCCATCTTCTGACTGCCTGGTCAGGGTCATGGAGGTTTAGGGGGTGGGGAAAGTCTGTCCCAGGCAGTATGGGGCATAAGGCTGTTGGTACACCCACCCTGGATGGAAAGCAGTCTGTCACATGGAGATTACATGCATAGTTTGGCTGCATTTCAATTACTTCGGAGGTTGGACATCTGTGCAGGAAATTATATCACTCCCAACTTAACTACGTTCGATTACAACTACTTTGAAAATCATTTAGCAATACTAGTTCTAGCCAAGTTCATTGTTAGCTATTGTTAGCAATACCAGTTCATAAGAATGCATTACATGGTATTTTGCACATAAAAACCCTATGGCAACTTGTCCATAGATAGAGCTTGGATGAAACTGGGTGTATGACAATTTAATAAGACACATACAAGATGTAAGTGCTTATAAACAGAATATAACTACAGATTTCACGTTTTGAATTTTGAGCTTGGGGTTGTAGAGGTTCCTCCTTCCAAGTCAGAAACAATAAATCAGAATTGTCAAGGCAACAGCAGCCCTTCATGGGGTTCAGTTGAAACTTGAGACTTCCCAGTTCAAATGGAACGCAGCATAAATATCATGCAAAGAGTGGATGTGAGATTCAAACCCTCAGCCCTGAAGGTGTGATGCATCTACTAGCCAAACCTAACCAGGATTAGCAGTAGGGAAGTGGATGGATAGAACTATTCTTACAGTATTTTGCACAAGTAATCAAAAGCATGTCATGTGAAAACGACAGTATATAAAAAAATCGATATTGTGTGAAATGCTAATTAGCAATTAGCCTGTTTCCATCCATGTTTTTAACCATCTGGTACCTCAGATACTCTCAAATTCTTTTCACACATATTTTTCTCAGCACTTTAGAAGGCGTAAGAGAAATTTAAGTCAACGTTCATATCAACTTAATCAAAAGTGTCACATAACAGACTGTGCGCAACTTCTGCACAGCTGCATAACAAAAAAAATACAACAAAAACACTGGAAGAGACAAAGGCTCATTAACACTCATTAACATATTATACATTAAATGTGCATTAATGAACGTTCTGTTGCCCCAAACACGCAGCAGAGAAGCTTGGAGATCTGAACTGCCACGGCAATAAAGCTCTTTGAAATGAGTGCAAACATGGAGATAACAGCTTGCTTTCTCACAGCATGGCCATGTACACTGGAAATTTCAGTTGTCTCAAACGACTGTGGATATATGGTTATTTAGATGGCCGGAGACAACGGGTAATGGGTGATAGCAAGGTTAGGGAAGACTTTCCATAAGCATAAAGATGGGAAAAGGTCTCATGATAGGTAGTAGCAAATTTAGAACAATTGCATTGTCTGTCCAACAGAAATCTGTCTACTCCTGTACTCTTTATTTCATCTATCCACCTCCCTCCATCTCTGTTGGTATCTTCCCAGTTTTTCATCCCTCTCTCTCTCTCTCTCTCTCTCTCTCTCTCTCTTTCAACACCCCTCCCTCTAGCTGTGGGCCTTTTGCCTCAAACTTCATTTCCTGTATTGCTGCGGCTCAAAATAGCAGGCCTGAGCCGCAGACGGACGTGAAGCCCCCTCCCATAAGTGTGTGTGTGTGCGGCTGCCTCCGCCGTGTGCACAGACCATGAGCCTGCCAGTCAGTGCAGAGTTCCTCTCTCTGGAGAGGGTTGCCCGGCACCGCCATGCCTATAACAGTGGCTCACCCTATGCCACCCACAAGCCCATCGATATTAAACCCAGGCGACAATGGTAATGTTTCTAACTGGAATTCATTCTTCTTTTGAAGCGCATGTGTTACGTACCTGGAGTAGCAGGTCAGTTTGGTAACAGTGAGAGTTCTTTTCCTGTTGTTGTCTTGAATGACCTATAAAAAACTGTCTGCAGTTATGCATTGGCATGAACTGTATCACGCATGCAAATGTATGTGTCTGTTCCTGTGGGGTCAACACATGAGGATAAATTGCAGTCTGATTTTACTAACGGAAACATACCTTTGTCTACAGTTAGAATGTAAAACTTAAGGATGTTGTGATCAAACAGTTAAAACTTCACTCTCCAGGGGAACCTCCATTCACTGGCACATGTTTGATCCATATTATATACTGTGTACTGGCACATGTTTGATCCGTATTATATACTGTGTACTGGCACAACAGTAATCCATATTATATACTGTGTACTGGCACATGTTTGATCCATATTATTTACTGTGTACTGGCACAAGAGTGATCCGTATTATATACTGTGTACTGGCACAAGAGTGATCCATATTATATATTGTGTACTGGCACATGTTTGATCCGTATTATATACTGTGAACTGGCATATGAGTGATCCGTATTACATACTGTGTACTGGCACAAGAGTGATCTGTATTATATACTGTACAACCAGTTGTGAGCACTGGGAACTTTCCAAAGCAATTTTCTGCATATTCAAATTAGATTTAGATAATAAAAGGGTGAGTAATGTAATCATCATTCTACCCAGTACCCAGCTTCTCGTAAAATGAACAGAAAATGAAGAGTAGAATTTGATGCAAACAGAAATCAATCAGTATGATGCAAAAAGGGGCAGACTAGGATTTTCAGATATTATTCATATTTATTTAGTGTGGAGTGCCTATAATTTGCTGTCCATTAGCACATTTTGCAGCTTTTACTGTAAACCTACCTCAATCTTCACACCAGCATGACCCGATGGGTGAATTTTGCATTCAGTTGTTTAGGATAAAGTTAACTTTGTGAAATTTCTCTACACCAGCTTTTTCAAAGCAAAGGACAAAAACTTCAGCGTATGTTTATTTTTCCATTGGTTCTGTGGTGGCTTCACTTCTCCTGGACGAACATGGGAGCTGGTTTTGCTTGATGACGCCACAGATTTTACCCTATTAGGGCACACATTTACATAAAGGATATTCAGGTGGCAAGTAAATTTAACTGGCAGTCAACAAACATCTTCATAATGCTCTAGTGTATCTCTAATAATGGACTTTTATAAGAAAAATGTCATACATTTGAGTATTTTGAGTGTTTTACTCTTATAGATTGGTTTTGGAGAGGCAACTGGTAAGGGGTGTTGGTCATGGACACAGCTGACTTTGTCATTGACATTGAATAAATGACAAGCATTTAACATTAACTCGACTTTATTAAGGAGACGGCGAGCAGTGTAAATGATCTCTGGCTTGAAAGACCCTGGCACAGCCCCCGGCTGTTTGGCTGCATGCATTTTAGCAGCCACTTTGAGCAAATCATTCTGTTCATGCGACAGACTCCCAGAGACCACAAATCGGTTCACACGAGTAGTTATCAGGCATAGATTTCAAATCAGTTTTCAGGTCTAACTATTGAAACCCGCCTACAGCATCATCAGCAGGGATTCTGTCAGCATATGTTTGCTCAAACCCTTGTTCCTATTCTTGCTTCCTCATTTAAGCATACTGAGCTCATTAAACAAGTGTGCTTTTTTTGGAGTGGAAAGCCTTGGGATGCGAAGCGGAGATAGAGATTGGCAGAAGCTATCCGGCCTGCATTGTTGACAGTATTGATCTCGGTTTGCCTTGACTAGGCATTGCGATTACGCATGTCTGTTCTGTTATATAAGCAGCTCCTTTTCTACTTCCTGATTTTTGTGCCGATGCCTGAATGCTCATTGTTGTTGCCTTACCAGGCATTCCAAAGCCCCCTCTGCATCACGTTTCGGTTTCCGGTCACCCTCCTTGGATTGGATTGAGGAAGTCCAATCACAGAAGTTTGTTTGTGCATCCAGGCCTTGCTGTTTGCAGGCCGATAAGGACGGTATACAGTGACTGCACTTGGCGTGAGGACATAGGATGGTGTGCTGGACAACATCCATCTCATCAGATGAGCACAGGCAAACCTTGATATCATTGCAGAAAAAGGACAATGCAATGGATATTAGGCCTGTGTGAGGACCTCACGGTGATGACGATGTGGGGCAGCCTATGGGACCTATTTCCTGCAAGCTAGCAACAATAATGTTCTTAAGGCCTGTCTGCATCTTGCTGTATCCTTTGGGTACTATTCCACTACACCGGGTTCTTTAATTTTGGTACAGTACTTTAGGTACTTTCCTTTTTTGTTGACTTCCGGTTGAGTACCAGTACCAAGAGTGCCAGTACCTGTGATGAGTGCCAGTACCTGTGATGAGTGCCAACCCAATTGGGGTACTTTTTTTTAGTACTTCAATACTTTGGGGTGGGACTTAAAATGGTTTCTTTGTTCATTGGCTATGCAAATAGCTTCCCTCTGAAACACAATACAACTGCCATCTTGAAAAAAGTTACAAACTCAGAAAACAATAATAAACAAAGTTTTAAAAAATAAAAGCAATGGAATTGTGGACAAATGAAAGACCCATGCTTAATCTGTTCAAAAGACAGGACAGCATAACAAGAAATACTGTATTTTGTATAAAGTACTAAGACAGCAAGGTATTATTTTGTTGAGACCCGCCTAGGAGTAATTTAAACAGCAAGGATGAAAATGATTATGAAACTGTCAGAGAATACATGCCGCAAAAGCAGCGGAGGTAAAACTCTAAACTGATTTTTAAACATATACTAGATCATCTTCAAAAGGAATAATCATTAAAATTGCAGAACTTGCAATTTTTTTCCCTTTGACAGTAAAAATGTTTTAACGAAAATTTAACTGCCTGTGCTATAATGTCCATAAAGAATTGAACGTAAGAAAAAGCCCGATCTTAATGTAGCTGACTAGCGCATGTGCATGACATCGTCTATTGTCCAGCCCTTTAATATACTACAGCCATTTTTCGAATTCAGTACAAAATACCTCACCTTGTGTTATGACATCATTCAGTGCCGGTAACAGTTTTTACGCCAGTGGAAAACCAACACCTTGAAATACCATGCTTTTGGTACTTCTCTGAAGTACCAAAAGTACCGTAACTGGTGTGAGGGAAAAGTGCCCTCTCACTTTTTCCACAGCTGTCTTCTCAAGAAGCAATGACCTATAGGTTGGGAGTACATACATGGCCGTGAGAGAGGGTCCCACAAACTCATATTTCCACTAAGGAGCGTAATACAAATAAAAATGACTAGCATATATGCATTTTCAGCATATACAGAATGAATTTGCCAGGTATCATGGCAGATTTTAGACTGCAAGTGCAGGTATATTTCAGAAAATATTTGAAGGGAAGAGGAGATGAGCCACAGAACATTATCTTTTTCTTTACCTTCAGGGAAGTACTGAGTGAGCTTTGGATGCAGAGGGATGAAAATATCTCAGATCCAGCTGGGCCTGTTATTGAAATGACCAAAGTCCACACTGTATGTGATTATCTTTAACTTCTGACAGGTAATGGGAGGCTAGCAGCTGCTTAAATGTGTTCATTGAAGGTAGAGATAGATTACATTGTGGGTAGCCTTAGTCCAGCCTTCTGGTCCCTGCTCACTCAGGCGTAGTTTACCTCTAGAGGGCAATGAAGAATAGCTATGAAGGTTTCTGCTTGATTGATGCATGAGAGGTTCACTAACACAAGGTTAAATTGCGTATGGTTCTCAGTGTCTGGAGTACTCGGCGTTGTGCCAGACCAGCTTAATACAGCTTAAGGCTGGAGAATTTAGCTGCTGCGCTACATATGTATCAGCTTCCACTGTAAGCAAAGAAAACAAGCATATAACAGTGACTGATGTAACATTATTGAGTGATGTAGCATTATTGAGTGATCTAACATTAAAAGAAACAACCTTGCTTTTTTAACGTCTTGTTTTTCATTGGTGATATAAATACTTCATCTTAGTCTTCCTGTTAGTTTTCCGTGTATTATACTATCCATTTATTATGTTCAGAAAACGCTCCGAAAAGCTCTGAATAAGGCTTTAAAAGTAAATTATTGTCAGATGGTGCTTAGCATTTCCCTCAGTACACTTTCTAAATAAAAAAAACATATTTAGAGATCAATAGATGCTAGCAATATCCTGGGTTAAGAAAGGATGCCCAGTTGCCCATTATGAAGCACCATTGTTAATATACCCACCAATGCAGTTAGATCTCCCAGCAGAGGATATAGATTTTGTCCAGAATGCAGGGATAAGGGTCGATTGTAAGAGCAGCCCATCTGCTAAGATCTATACAGTTTGCTGGTAACGCAGGTCAATTGCTCCCCTCATAACCAAGGGATCCAACAGCAAGAATCTTTAAAACCTACTTATGCTTACGTTTACTGCTTTTAGATGCTGAAAATCTTTGCAATGGGGCAGTTAATAATGAAACCTCATCATTAACCAGTTAATTATTAGCAGGATTGCTTCACGAAAAACACCCATGTGTGCCATGTATGTGAAAGGTTTGGGATTCCATCAAAACCATAAAATGTTTGCTGTAACATTTATTAGTTTGCTGCATTTGTGGGGGCAACATAGTGGCGCAGTGGTTAGCACTGTTGTCTCATGCCTCTAGAACCAATGTTCGAGTCTCTGCTGTGGCTCAATGTGTGTTGAGTTTGCATGTTCTCCCATATCATCATGGGATTTCCTCAAGGCTCTCCACATCTTCCCCCATCCAAAAACATGTTGAGGTGGAGTTGCTGAATTGTCTGTAGGTGAGAATGGGCTGTAATGTATTGGTGCCCCATCCTGAGTTATTCCCTGACTTGTGCCCAATGGTTCTGGACCGTGCATAGGACAATTTTATTTGTCACGTCATGTTAGTACTCTGTACAGTTCAAACCTTCCACTTCCAGTCAGAAATGAGCGGAACTATGCAGCTCAGTTTGGCTTATTTTCTGTAGAACCACTCAACCTCTGGAATACTAATCAGTTAAAACCACACTGACGTTATTCTAGGACACATCTGAGGTCACATTGGAATAGCTTGCCCGCAAGCTCCCCGTCTAATCCTGCCTAGGGTATGCCCTAAGTGTGAGGTTTTCTCAGTCCTCCTATGTACCTGTCCTTACCCTTCAAGAAATGGAAGGCGGTGTTGGATTAATGCCCTTCTCCTGGTGGGGTGAACCAACGGACATGTATCCCGTATTTGGACAGGTGCATTTCCAAGGCAGATTAAGCTGCAGATCTAACCAACTGACCCTAACTGTCAGTCACATAACCCCTAATGTGCTTAAACCAACCGGCTGAATGGCCTGAAATGAGAGATCTTCTGGGCCCAGCTCCAGGGACACTGTGTCAGTCCACTGCATTCGCCTGCCGCTGAGTACCAGGCAGAAGCAGTACTGAAGCCGGGCTGCTGACATCAAGTGTTATTTGACGTTTGCGTGCGTGCAAAAACACATGAGTCACTTCTAAATCAGTTACTGGGAAGGAAGGAAGGAAGAAGGAAAGAAAGAAAGAAAGAAAAAGAAAGAAAGAAAGAAAGAAAGGAAAACTTTGCACTGAGCTGAAAGAATCATGCACGCAGAATCGAGTCTTTTGGGGAGAGCGTCAGCCCTTGGGAATGAAACCATTCTGTATGGGCTGTGACTCGCACAAGTGAGAAGCAGGAAGCTGTGAGGCTGGGGCAGAGCGGCACGGTGGCAGAACGGGTCTCCCGCTCCGCCTCCCCCGTCTTGCCGATGGACGCCATGGAGCAGCAGCAGCAGCACCTGGCTGCTTCTGCCAGGGCCAGGAAGAGGAGGCTCCTCATGCGGTGCTACAGGTACGCGGCCAGGCTGTAGTCCATCTTTAGCCGTTTCAGCTGCCTGACCCAGTCTTTATGCTTTAAGAACCGCCTGTTCCTGCTCGCCCTGAAGATTATCGCTGGCTCTGTGAGAGTGTTGCTGTGCTGACAGACAGCTCGAATAAGGGAACTCAAGAGTGACTGCAGAGCCGTGCAGCATTACTCTGCCTGGAAGATGCATTGTGCTTTTTATACGTCTGCTAGGCCAATATAAAGATCTAATTATTTACATGTCTTTGTAAATATCCATCCATCCATTTTCCAAACCGCTTACCCTACTGGGTCGCGGGGGGTCCGGAGCCTATCCCGGAAGCAACGG
>JABFEA020000043.1:28658962-28688764 GCA_019775915.2 Cyphomyrus plagiostoma
CCCCCCGCCGACCCTTCCCTTCCCACCCCCTTTCTTTTTTGTTTTTTTTTTGTCTTGTGTTGTGGCGGGGGCGGGGGGGGGGGGGGGGGGCGGGGGGTTGTTTGCTGTACTTCTGAGCCGCAGGCAGAAGAACAGTGGGGCAACTGGGGGGTTTGGGCACATCTCACTGGCTGCCGTGGGGTGTATAGCTCAGGGATATGTAAGTGGCATAGAAATAAGCAGACATGGCCAGATGTCTAAATATATTCAGTTAATATTCAGATATGGTATATGAAGCATGCCAACAAAAAACAAGTATGTCTGAATATGCTGGTATCTGGTGAATTATCACAGTAGAGGATCTATGTGCAGTTACCGTTGCGGCTAATGGACAGAAAGGGCACTTTGATGCCTAGTTTTCACTTGGCTTCAGATACAGGGCAAGGAAGTGCTTCAGTTTTGCAGCATCTTACCTTGGATGGATGCTGATCATGTCATTGCTGATAAAGTGAAGGAGGAGAGACCCGGTGGTGTGATTAACTCTCTCTCGGCCACTTCCCTCCACCTTTGGTTTCTCCTTCTGAAAATGTCCAGCTAGCTCGTCTGGTAACTCCAACCTTTCACTCAGAATGAATAATGAGGGAGAGGGGAGATTCCTGTCTGATAAACTGGTGTCCATAGCCTTAATTGCTGTATGTGGTATTTCCATAACATGAAGGAAAATGTGAATTAATTTGGAAGAAAACTACTTAAAAACAAACAGATAAAAAAAAATTCCACTGTAGAATGCTCCAAACTCCAACAGGCCCAAAACCACCTGCTTTTTATATTTCACCTTATTTCATTTCAACATTAGTGTGAGTAGTTCTGTTGATGTATGAATTGATACCGTTACAACACATTATGTAATAATGCTGCATTATGTAGCAACTTCACAAAATGTAACAAATTTTCATCACATAATGCGATGTTATTACATAATGCATTGTCATTCACTGTGTAACAATGCATTATGTAATAACACCGCATTATGTAATAACATGACAAAATATTACTAATTTATACACATTATTATTTAATACTGCAACCTTACCCTATTATTATTATTACTATTAATATTATTATTATTACTATTACTGTATTTGTAATTTTTTTTTAGTTATTACATAATGCGGCATTATTACATAATATGTTGTTACAAATACATTGTTACCGTCATATACACACTTTACGATGAGATTAATTAGCATGTAATGTAATCAGCTTACTGGGTTACTGTAATGCGGCCTGTTTGGGAGCAGATGTTAATGCCTTATTAGGTGAGACCCCTGACTGGGGGGCTGCCCTTTAGAGAGCTGTCATTTTTCCTGGTTCAGACAAAGAATGTCTGAGCTGTGCCACTACACAGGCACAGTTTGTCTAATGAAACCCACAAACTGCTGTTCTCCTGTGGCCGGCCCAATGCCCAGAGCAACTGCAGAGTTCTGCATTTCATGCTTTCCTGACTGATTTATTCCTGGTTAAAGTAGTAGTTTCAATTGACCTTTCAGTTGTGATCCCCGCTTCCTGACAACCTCATTACTGGTGCCATTATAAGCCCCTATTGGCCACATCCCTCCCCCCCAAACCAGCAGCATGGGACAGCCGAGACTGGCTGTGAGGATGGGTTTCACCTAGCGAGAAGGTTCAGGCGGGAGGGATATCATCTATAATGCATGGAGCATAGCCTGAGTCAGGAGGATGTAATGCCGATCGCTAGGGTCACACAATATGGCCTCTGGGAGAGAACGGGCAATTCTGAGTCCGGATGGCTCCTCTACCCTCACTTGCACTCAATTTTGGCACAATGGATTTTGTGGCCCCTTAGACAGGGCCAGAGACTGAAGTCGGAATTTGTTCAGCTGAGCATTCCGAAGTTCCTTAGGGTGGCCAGGTCATGTGTTGTCAGAACATACCGGAATTTTGTGAGCGATGGTCCTCTTTACATCCTTGAGCCTTTCCAGTTTCATAACCTTCTGGGTGTGAAGCATTTCAAATGGAAAAAAGCCTGGGTCCCCCCCCCCCTCGCTCTTCAAATATTGTAAATATATCTGGGTTGATGACATTCTTTTAAGATGGTTTATACAGTTTCTCACTGTGCTAAATTTCAGTTTTGTGGTGGCTTTTACTGGCTTGGAACACAAACACCCCTCCAATATTATAGTCCATAAGAGCAAGATGGGCAATTTTTTCATAATAAATACAAATATTTTTCGAACAATGGTGCGTGTCTCTGGCGGGAAGATTAAAACCAATTTAGTTGTGATGCAGAATGGCACTCAAGCAGGTTTGGGGGAGGCTGCAGGCAGGATGGAGGGTACAGCGATCCATTTTCCCTTGTTTTATCTTACAGTAGTTTGTTGAAGTTACAAAATGGTCTCTGACTAGCAGACGGATGTTGGGAAGAACTTTTTAGGCACGACTGTGTTCCTTCAAACCAAGGAAATCTGACAAACTGAAGTTTTCAGAGAGGTCTTTAAGTCTTATCACTCACTAGAAATCACCAAGGAACTGTCCAGAATTTCCTGTCATCCAAACATCCTCTAATGTGCCCCCCCCCCTTGACTATTTAGAGTAATTTTAAGATATGGCTGTGAATGGTCTGTAACAGCAACCCCCCCAAGCTAATGGGGGTTGCACATCTTACATTACACAGGCACCCAGGTGACACGCTGCACTGCCCTCGCATTGGCTGCCATGTGAAACCCTCTGCCAGTTAACGGGCAGGAACACTGGCATGGGCTCCGCGGCGTGATCCCTTAGCGTAAGGGTGCCGGTTTTTACGGGATGAGTAGAGCAAAGCCGATGAGGTGACGGCAATGGGGATGATGTCAAGGGGCCTGACGTCACGGCCTGAGGAGTTGCCCCCACCCTGGGCCGTGATGGGCCACCCCGGGCAATCCCCTCAGGAAAACACGCAGGAAGGATAAGTGCAGCAGGTGTGATCCTTTAAGCCCACGTAAGCCAGCCGTCACTGCCATCTACTCCGTCACTGGGGTGTTACTCAAGGATTGGGCCTTACAAAGCAGGGGGTGTAAATGGGGAGAATAGCCTGCCCTTTCATGCCATGTCTCCAGCCAGACTCTCTCTGGATTTACAATTTTGATCATGTTTACCTGGCCTAGGTATATTTAAGTAGTGTGATCGGTGACATATTGTCAGATAAAGAACTTTTTGCAGCTTTATTTAGGGTAATTGTTCCAGTGCCGCACTGCAAGCAGCTTAAACATGGAGGCTGGCGCATGTACTTCTTGTACAAAGGGGTAATTAGATGACTGTTTTTAATTAAAACGTTATCAGTAACTCTATAGGTGGACCTCGTAGCAGTGGGCATATTCGTAGTTCTAACACTTAAAATTATTATTCTTTTATCGTGATGTTTATTTTTAGATAACCGTGTAACATTAAACTAATAGTAGATCAGCAAATGGTCAGATTTGGTGAAAGGGAAGTGGGTGTACTTCTGTGCCCCCCAGGGCCTGCTAACCGCACGCATCCTGCGCTCTCCCCCCAGCTTCGATGTGGACAATGGCACGTCGTCGGGCCGCAGCCCCCTGGATCCGATGGCTAGTCCCGGCTCAGGGCTCATCCTCCAGGCCAACTTCGTGCACAGCCAGCGGCGGGAATCCTTCTTATATCGCTCCGACAGCGATTATGAGCTGTCCCCCAAGTCCATGTCCAGAAACTCCTCCATTGCCAGTGACATGTAAGTATAACAAGCTCTTCTCTTCCTTGCACATTTATAGCTACATTAATGCAGCGTTTATCCTAGTTATCTAAGCAGACCCTCTTATCCCAGCTGAGACATAGCAGAGCTGGTTGTTGCTCATAGTAGTTTAGCTGCTGCCAGAGAACGGTTCCACATGATTGGTCTACCCTCTATGGCCCGTTTTATTCTCTCGCTTGATTGAGTCATTTCTGACTGAAAAAAAGAGCCAGAATCTCAGAGCATCGGCAGCCATAGTTACAATTATTGACATACAGTATAAAGCAAAACAAATGTCTTCAATCGAGAAATGTGTGCGGGACTGGAGAAACAGACAGGGTACCTTCTGTTTGCTGAGGGTACCATCTTCATTCCAGACATTTAGAACATCTAATGTAGTTTTTGTCTGATTAGCATTAGTCGCATATGCTTTTCTATGAGGGTAAATTCCATGTTCTGAACAGGCATGCATCTCATACATCAGCTAATGATACTTTACATACAACCAGAGAGTCCACACATTGTAAAAGGGTTAAAAAAAGAACTTGTTTGATAAATCCTTGAATAATTTTTTCTACCTTTCACCTGGTGGGTTTTAAGTGAAGGATTCAGTGCTTGTCATCGGAAGGTTGCCAGATCAAATCCCAAGGTTGGCAGCGTGGTTCAGTCTTCGGGGACTTGAGCAAGGCCCCTAGCCCCATTCTCTCCCCATTGCACGTGGCTTTGTATGAAATGTAGAATGATTTAATTACACTGTCTGTGTTTTTGGTGAAGTGGCGGCTCTCAGGCTAGAGATCTGTGCCATCAACTGGAAGGTTGCTGGTTCAAATCCTGTGAACTTCCGGAGTAATTTTATTGCATTTGGCCCAGCAATTGCTTTGCCCTGGGTATGACATTAATCTACATCCAAGCCCTACATCCAAGCCCTATAAGAAGGTCCTCTAACTTATAAGGAATAACTTGGGGGTTGGTGGCAGGACTGGCACTCCAACCACCAGAGAAAACTCACATTGGTCACTTCAGACTAGTGTGGTGCTGAGGTATGCCACTGATACAGTGTGGAGGGCCCCACTGCTGGACCCCTCCCGGATATTTTAACCTGAAGCTGGACCTATGTCGCTGAATGTGCACTGTGGGGTATCACATGTGCAGTGTGGGGTTTCACATGTGTCTCACACATGGAGGTTTCCCAAGTTTGTTTCTCTGTCTTTTACCAGCCCCCACAATTCTGCGTCACCCGGTTCTCATTTCCTGTCTACTGCCTTTGTCACTCTGCCCCCCCCCCCCCACAGCCAGAGGCATGCGGCTTCTCTACTCACCATGTGCCCTCTTTCATATCAACAATGACTTGCTGTCTGTGGCAGATGTTTCTTCTCAGCTTTTACATTACGAAGCTCCCTTTGTTGTCCCCTGAGCAACAAAACAGGGAAAAAGTTTCTGTCAGAATACCTAATATCTTTTGACACAACAGAAACAGGTGCAGTTATGTTCCAACTGTAGTTCTTTCAAGTTTTTTTTTCCTTCAGGTTTCAAATTACTTTCATTTTCATATCTTTTTCTTAACATATGGAGGCCAACCCTACGAAATAACTAACATTTATCCATTTATTTAACATTTATTATTTAATACTAGTGAAGCACCCATGGCAACTTTATTTAGACTTGTTTCATAAAAATTACCAAAATCAAACTACAGTTGATCTTTTTAAGTCAACTAGAGTAGGTGCTAAATATTCTTGAAATGTGAAACCCCCCCATAAGGTAGCCTGTGAGTTTTCAGTTTGGTGATGGAAAATAATCTTTAAGCCACATGAGGGGCCACAAATGAGAACCATATTAAAGATTTATTACCCATATATTGTAAACAAAGTATTCACCTCTGTACCCATTACAAAAAGATCTGCCCTCTCAGTTTGAACAGGAAGTGGTTTGTAAATTAAACCAGCCACTGCTCTATCCTGTTACTTGTCGGGTGCCATTAGCCCTTGGCCATAACATCCTTTCTTCCTGCAGATTATTGAGATTATTCTTACTGTATTACTCACTATACCGGCTACTGCAAAAATTCCGGATCGATTTCAGCAGCAGCTGAATGAAGTGGCTTTTGTGTCCTCATGGGAAATGTCAGTTTCGCAGCATTCCATTTGGCTGCACTTCGCCTGGGAGTAATTAATATGCCGTTTAATTGGTGGAACATACAAAAGGGTTCTGATGGCCGGAGGCAAAAAGTGTGGGCATCTGTATAGCTCTATAGCTCCATGCCAAAGAGAAACATGTGGACATCACATTTAATGCTTGACATAAATAAGCTACAGCACTAAAGTGGTTTTGATAGAGAGCACACTTCAAGGAAGTGGATCAGTCTTAGTTTTCCGAAGACCAGTCCTGCATGGGTACTGCTGGATGTCTTTCCATGAGAATTGCTGCTTACAGAGCATAATTTGATTTAAATATATTTAAAAAACGCATTAAAAAAGAAATGTGAATCTCCAAACAACAGTTCATGAATTAAGAAAGCAAAAATAAACTATGCACACTCCACACACACGCAGAGATAAGCTACGGCACTAAAGTGGTTTTGATAGAGAGCACACTTCAAGGAAGTGGATCAGTCTTAGTTTTCCGAAGACCAGTCCTGCATGGGTACTGCTGGATGTCTTTCCATGAGAATTGCTGCTTACAGAGCATAATTTGATTTAAATATATTTAAAAAACGCATTAAAAAAGAAATGTGAATCTCCAAACAACAGTTCATGAATTAAGAAAGCAGAAATAAACTATGCACACTCCACACACACGCAGAGAGCAGTAATAAAGACTTCAGTCCTCATTCTAGTAGGTATGAGGCAATAGTGCTACCCAGTGAGCCTCTGTGCTGCTCTGTTTTTACTACCAGCCAACATACATACTGTACAGTCAATGCAAAATAGAGCCTCAAGATGTTGCATGCATTACATGGTTTAAGCACTAGAGGGTGCATTTTCGCCTCATAACCATCCATTACCAGCCTCTGAAAAAACATATATTAAAAGTATGCACGTAACATTTGATAGTAATTGAGCTTTGTATTATTTTTAGGTTTATACTTTTTTCATCAACGTTTTGACATCTCCTGATACCTAATAATGACATTATAGTAGAAGTAGAAACATATCATTCCTACAGAATTAATATAGATATTTGGAAAGTTCTTCGGTTCTTTATTTTTGCTTCCCAAACTGCGTTCACAATTTTCATGACAGCCCCATTTCGCAAAAAAAAATACAAAACAAATACAGCAAAAAACAGTTCATGCTGCGTAGACCAGGTCATGTGACCATATCATGGGGACGATAGCGGTAACCATGGTTATAAAAGGCGTATCGGACCATCATACAGAAGGTACCCATGTGACAGGAATGATACCCATGCCAGGCCCCACCCACCCCCCTCCCCTGCCAAGTTTAGAGTGCCTTATTTGTGGCGCATTCCTGCCTCGTCTTTCGCCATGGGGTCTGCATGACGCTTGCCTGTCCCCGCCAGTATCGGACACCTTTCCGCGCTGCTGCACCATCGGCTAAGACAGCCGGTCTCCCGGCGAGTAGGACACATGCGACACGGTGCATGTTCGCCGTCCACTAGCGCCCGCCCCAGGAGGGGACCTCCGCCCGGCTCGGCCATGCGCGCCCCCCGCCCCCCGCGAGCGCCGGCCATGCGGGCTGTAGGCCGCTTCTTCAGCGAGCCCAGTGACAGATGCCGGCGGTATGTGGGCTCGGAGCCCCTGCGAGGTTGTGTGTGGCATGTCGCTTTTTCACGTCTGCTGGCTTCTCCCTGCGCCTTTCACCTCCCTGCCCTCTCAGTTGCTCCCTTCCCCCTGGATCTCCTGCCTGCTGTCCTGGGCCACTTTCCCTGCCCCACCCCTGCCCTACTAACCAGCCCTGCTGGGCTCTCTCTGCCTTCACTTTTTCAAAGCGTAGGGCGGAAGCCGCTTCTGTTATCCTTCTGCTGATAGGGACAGGAATGACTAAGTTTAAGCTAATATAGTTGCAAAACTGGGTTAAAAGCCCCAAGAAGTGTGCGCTGAAGGTGTCCTTGTGTAAGCTGATGTGCTGCACAAGGCGCTAAGAGTGTGTGGTGAGACACTGACTTTACACCTTGTGTTGCTAAGACAGCACAAAACGTTCCTGCCGTCCCACCTGTGAAAACTCAAAGTCTTTATGACCGTGAACATGCAAACATCACATGCACTTTCAGGAGATCTAAGCTGAGGGCGCTCACCTGGACCATTGGTGTAAAAGATTGCCCAAAGTAGCCAGTTTAAAAAATTAATAATAAAACCTTCAATCTTCTAGGAAAGAGAAGGTCTGCTAAAGGCTTTTCCGCTTTGTCTGGACTTTTCTTTCAGGTATCCAATCCATCAAAAGATCCAACATTCATACATGAAGGCCTTCAGCAGACTGTATCCATGACCTGCTAATGAAAAGACACCTTGCAAGACCCTATAAGTGGTGTCTCTTCTTGATGTGTAATTTAGCTGAAGTTATGAAATCCCCTTCTGTCGTAAAAGAAAATGCAACATTTTTAAAATCCTTTGTCCATAGGAGGCGCTCATCACAGTGATCCGGCTTTGCTCACAGAACACTGCCGAAAGGTGTCATTTACTCACGGCTGACATTCTTATGAAATGCTACTGAGGTCAAAGACCACTTTTCCCACCAGTACATTTGTTCGGTGAATTCAATCGACACGTTTTGTGTGTTCTTGATAAAAATATTAGCATCCCTGCCTTCCGGAATAGGTAATGAGACATGTAGGGCCGTGGAGTAAGAAGACCGTTTTTTGGCTTGTTTGGCAGGGTTTCTGCTGGTGTCTTGTTTGTTGGGGGATTGATTTAGATGACCTTTATGGGGGACATGTTCTACAGGCATAAGAGAGTGGCTGGTGAGAGATTGCAGGCAGTCTGGGCCCTATTTGAGGCAGGGTGTTGACTTACTGCTGACGTGCCAAGCTTCTCTGCGGGCCCTTCTCATCAGGAGGGGAACATTCCAGAAGGGTAGAGCTATCGGTGGTACCCCAAGAACTGATTGAAGGGGACTGCCAGTACTTTAGCACGGGCCCTATAATCTGACATGGGAACAGGGCGGAAAGGTTGCATTTGTTGTTCTAGTGCAGTGGTTCTCAATCCTGTTCCTGGCGCCACCCCCCCACCAGAATGTTTTTGTTCCAACCCTACTTTAATCAGGCTCAGATGGCCCTTAATAGGCTAAAGCCGGTTTCAGACCGAACGCGGCGAGCAGTATTCTGGGCTCCGTGCCGTGCGCCGCTTGCGGAGCTTGTGAGAGCTCTGTGGTCAGAGATGAACTTTGTTGAACTTTGACCGCTGGGCGCTGTGACGCACTGTTGCGCGATCAATAGAAACAAGGCACCGAAATCGAAATAGAGGGAAAACTCATGGGTCTGGGAACTCAGACACGGACACTATATCACACAAGCGTAGAATCTTTTTGAATGTGAAATGTACATCGTCGTTACTCACCGCGTGCCGAAATGACAGGAGAGAGTTTTGAAAACCACGCCTACTCTTTGCACGGAAGCCCCACGCGAGCACAGCACGTTGAGCGAACACTGCTGTTTTTTTAAATGGGGCGCGCGCAGTGCATGCCGCGTTTGTTCTGTAACCAGCTTTAGTCTATTAAGGTAGGGCTGGAACGAAAACTTTCTGGCGGGGGGTGCCAGGAACAGGATTGAGAACCACTGTTCTAATGCATGATTTTCATTGCTCTGAGGAACCACTTGTGGTGACTCCAACAGATGCGTTTTTGCAGACATGATTTGTGTCACTGCAAGCAAGGGTTCGTGGGGGACATTTTCTCACTGTCCCCTGAGAATTCCTCAAGGATGGGAGCCTGTCACGGGTGTCTTTCTAGCCATAACGGTTTCTGCTGAGTTGCAGTTCACACACTCATAAATTTATCCAGTTTTCTGCATTAAATAAACTCACACACCTTGCCTAATGTGCTGCAGGAGTAAGTTATGGACTTACATAGTATCCCTAGGTCAGTGCTTATAGCAGGTTGTAAAGCTTCAGATTTCATCTTCAGGAACACCATGTTAGAGCTCACTGGTAGAGATTGCCCCTGGAAAAACATTCTTAAATGTATTTGTAAGTGGTTTGGTTTAATATTTTATTCTCCTAAATATTTAATGGAGATATTTCCAAAAATAATGAAACTTTTCTGTTAGAAGTGTAGAGGCAAACTGGCTGGCACCATCCTGGTTAAACCCAAATCCAGACATAAAGTTCTATTTTAATAAAAAATATCCAACTAAGTGTGTCAGTCTATACAAGCTTCTAAGCAAATGAATAATGTAAATGCCTCTGGAAAATACTGTTAGACAAATTACTTAAATTTTAACGGATACGAGAGTCACTTCCTAAGAGAATTTAATTCTTCCAGTATGTCTCAAACTAATAACATGTTCAAGAGATTGTGCAGAATCTGCTTTCTTTCGAACAGGTGGGATGCGTAGGTTTTTGACCGATGCCGGGGTGTCAGTCTGGGTACAGATGTGAGGGTTGGCCTGTAGGTGGCGCTGCCGTATAAGCTGCCTTCTGTATGACCGATTCCACTAATTTTCCTAGAGCCTATTATTTAGTGCAGAGTTGCTGCAAGCCTGAAGCTTGTTCCAGAGCACAGAGATCGAGGGACACCCTGGAAGGGATTCCAGTACAGCACAGGGCAGATACATAAAGGGCAATTTAAAGGGCAGTCTACTTTAACCACATGACTTTCAACTGTGTGAGGACACCAGAGAACCCAGGAGGACCATGCAAACTACGAACACAGAAAGCTGGCTTCTAACCCACAACCCTGGAGCTTTTATTCGTACCCTGTGAGCTGCCACTCCACAGCCCCCAAGAGACGGTCTAGATGTAACACTTTTCTTTGTTCTTACAGACATGGAGACGACATGATTGTGACGCCGTTTGCTCAGGTGAGTTTGCGTACATGTTCACATAAAATAATACTGTAAATTGTAACTTGAACTTGAGAATCATATCATGGGTCCTGCATATGGGTTTGGGAGTCAGTGGCCATTTCGGCGTATTCTGTTTAGTTAAGATGCAAACAATGGGATGTGTGTTACATGTCTGCTTCCAAATCCTGGCTCATGTTGGCCCTGGATGTAAATCTGGAGTCTAACTGTCAGTAAGCGTATTAAACTCATGAGGCGTTTGACAGCATGTTCTCCATGTTATCTTAACTAACACATTGAGTATCTGACTTATTCTCTGTGTATTATATACACACTGTGTGTCATACATTTAAGATGAACGGATGCTTATGTTTTTCTCTCTTTATTTCAGGTGCTGGCTAGTTTGAGAACCGTGAGAAATAACTTCGCTGCATTAACCAATCTACAGCAGGACAGAGCCTCCAGCAAGTGAGTGACAGCAGTCAGTTCAGTGCACACTTTTAGGTTGCAGTGGATAAGTTTCTGTCTTATTGCTGGAATGTCTTTAAATCTATCCAGTGTTGAGTATTTCGTACTGAAGTATTGTACAAATACTCCTGTTCATGATGATTTTTATGATTTCTGGTTTATTGATTTACTGGTTACAAGCATAGTTCTGAAGGAATAGGATTCCTATTAGTGCATTGCTTAATTTCCACCCAGGGATCTCTAATACTCTTTTATACTGCAGCTGGAATGCTGGGTAAGTGTTTAACGGTTTTGGTGTGCCACCTAATGGTCACTGTCAGAAGAACAATAACATTGAATGAAGTTGTTTGAAGTTAGGTTTCAAATTTGCATTACCTATAAAAGCAAAACCCACACATTACCTATAAATTTGTTGTACACTAGCAGATTGGCAGCATTTGTGGATTTTTCTGTTTGTTTTGTTTCTGTAGGCTTGACAGTCTAGCGGTTTTAGATTTGAAAATGATGTCAGCATCTCTTACTTGATCTCCTTTTCAGGCGATCCCCCATGTGTAACCAACCACCAATCACCAAGCCATCCTTCACAGGTACAGAGATTTTTTTTTCATTCATGCTGAGGGTTTTTAACTTTCTGTTTGGGTGTTTGAGCAAAATTTTAAGTGCATGGGTAGATTGGTGTGTGTGGATAGTGATCCAGGTATGAGTCTGTTTAACACTTGTGTATTTCTTGTGTGGCATTTCCCAGGAACTGTCTCAGTTTGTTTTTAAATGGTTTTAGTGTAAAGCTATTTTGTGCTGCAGTTATGATTGGGAAGAGGGCACCTGTTAGACTCTTGTCAGTACGAAGAGTACTCTTCAGTAGCCTTGCTTACTGGAATACAGTAAGTGCTGTGTGTGTGTGTGTGTGTGTGTGTGTGTGTGTGTGTGTGTGGTTTGGAGAGTGACAGATTGTGTGAGAGTCTCATCTTGTCAAGCGGAAGGTCATCAAAATTAGGGTTAGTAGTACAAGATCTGCTTTGTGGTGGTGAAATGTACACATGTGTACAGTACATACTAGTGTACTGCTAGAAAGGAAGCAGAGTACAACAGCCCTGATGTTTGTTGTTTAGTTGGTTAAGTGGTAATCGGAAACCCCATGGAATGATGGAATACTGACTGAAAAAACATAGATTAGTCAGTTTGTCTTGGGATGTGCCTGCCATGGCAACAGCTCCTTCCTGTGATCCTGGACCTAGATGCCCTTGTGTCGAATGCCAGGTGACTTTCTAACATTAGGCTTTGAGGAGACACCAGAAGCACATATTAACAGCTCTTGATGCCACATGGATGCTCCATCCATGAAATTGTCCACAAAACTTTATCGGTAACGAAATTCATCAGTAACGTGACTGGTGTCTGTTGCATCTCCATCCACAGATCCTTCTCCCATAACTGCTTGTCCATTGTAGCGTCATGGTCGTCTGTTGGACTTAATTACATTTTTTTATGACTGTATTTAGACGCCAGCACGTGGCACTGGTGTGGCAGGCCGCATCCAGGCAGACGCACGGCCTGAAATAGCCTCAACCTTGTGCGGGCATCCTGGAGTCGATGGGACTCTGCTCTTCTCTCCGCATCACGCCCCTTCACGCGTAATGCCAGCCTTCTCATTCATATGCCAAGCCACCTGGCACTTCTGCGTTTGCACCACTACACATGTCTGTTGCTCTTCTCCAGTTACACACGTGCTCCGTCACACGCTTCGCTTCTCCTGTTACAGAAACCACACCCCAACCCCGACTCCCACACGTAGAAACACATGAATGCTTGTGGTTCCCCTCTGTTGATGTGTAAATACACACTCTGCACTGTTGGTCACACACATACACAGACACATACGCACACACCGACCTTCTCCTGCCTCCCTGAGCCACACGCTGCTCTGCTTGTGGATGCCTTCCATTCCACAGTGAGTCATTCTCCAAATTCTCACGGGAGTCGTTTACGCTGATAGTTGCCATGACGTCTCGGACATGAGGCTGGAAGGGCAAACCCAGCACATGTCAGTCCCTTGGAAGACCAAGCATTCATGCACAATGTGTAAATCTCTTCCACTTTCTAGGGGATCTGTCCCTGTGTCCTGGAGGTCATGGGTTTCAATCCCATGGCTGGCAGAGGAATCATATCACCAAGGCTCTGCTCCAGGGTATTTCTATGCTGGCTGCCCCAGCACCCTTACCCCAAAAAACTGTCACGTCTCACCAATTCTTACATGTGCATCTGTGTCTCTTATGGAGAGCAAGGTGGTACATACAAGAAAACAGGATTCCTACATAGCCATGTACAAGCTTCTGCAAATTGTGTATAAGGTTTCTTTTATTCACACACATACACACATGCACACACAGACACATGCGCACACACACACACACATACATAGACCACACACATAGATCAGCCTGCTTAACATCTCAGTTGGCTTGGTTCCAGGTTTAAGCTTTGACATAAAACATGACATTTAGTTAATGTGTAAGTAAATATTATCATACCGCCTGGCTATATGTAATGGTGGCTAATGTATATGTCATGATGGCTGGCATATAACTGCCTACAAAACCACATCCCCCATGGTACGTACAGAAACAGTCAGTACGGTGTCTGTCGGCTTTCCCCTGGAATTTTCCTGAGCTCGCTTTTAACTCTGCCTCACCCTGCTGCTGATGGCCATCCCATACACTTGCACACAACTCAGATTTTTAGGCTGCAGTGTGGATCAAACGCGAAGGAAATTTTAGATAAATAATAGTCAGTGAATGCACCTTGTTCAGAGTGAGATTTGATTCTATAGAAAAGTGCGAAGTGAAGGTCTATATCACAATGTAAACTAAAGTGGCATTAACAGACATACCTCCACCTTATGTACTGTAATATAAAAATTGTGTTTATGGAACATTCACTTCAATCTTATATATTACCTTACTGCACTGTACTTTATTTTGTGTATGTGTATATAGGTGTGTATATTTGTATATATACACATACTTATATATCCAAATAATATACTCAGTATATGTATAATATATAATACACTGCAAATTTATATAAAATAAAAATCTTGGTTGCAGGCCTGCATATGTGATGCCTGGTTGGTTTAGTGGTTAGTGATACTTCATAATTGCATGCAATAAGTAAATGAGTAGACTCTGAGACAGGGCACTTTCATTACACCATGCTTCCTTGGTGTTGCTCTGGGCAACATGTAACTTTTAATGTGGACACACAATCTGCCTTGCAATGGTGCTCCCTCTTAGCCACTGGTGTTTTGTTCCATGTTGTTAAACTTTATTCAACGTAGGAGCTGGGAAGTGAGTTGTTTGTGTTTTTCTGCATGTGGTTGAGTCCCATGGGTGTGTCCTTCGATTCTGACGTCCTCTATTTCCCAGGGAAATGATAAGCAAATTCTAGGTTTCAGAAAAGAAAGTCAGGGGCCTGTTTCCTTTAGCCATAACCTAATTACTTATAAACCACAAAAGCTTTATGTAAAGTAACATCCTGGAGAGTAATTGAGATGCTTCACACCGATCCGTGCCCACCGATGCTCTTCCCCTCCCCGGCCTTAGCAGAATGGGCGGCTCGGGGCCTACATGGCCAGGAATCCATTATGACGTAAAAACATTTAGTTTAGTTACACTAGGTCACATAATGACTGCTTCAGTGGGAAGAATTGGTAATTACAGGCTGAAAGCTGGCTGTCATTGTTCAGCGGCCGACACTGAGAGCCGACATGCTTCCGAATGGCATTAAGTATAGATTCCCGTTTACTGTACTCAGCTTTCCCTTTTACGAAATGACTCCATATTTCACTTCCCAAGTGCTGAAGGCAGATCAGAATTCCTTAATTGTGTTTAAATAAAATTGTGTGTTTCAATAAAATATTAACTATAAATATAAATAATAATCCCCAAACATAAGTAATGTATCAAGATTATCTGGGATCCAGCGTAACTAGACCGGTTGTGCTGCATTTATTTTGTGTTATTTTCCAGCTACTGATATCAGCTGTCAGCATTTAGCCTTGAACGCTTAGTATTTGGCCACATTTGCAGTACAGTAAGATGGAACCTGATATGTAGTTTGTACTGTGTTGCTACAGATCTAGTACAGTTGCTGGCTTGGTGTCTATTAAGTGAAATATATGGCTACACAGTTTACGTACAGGCCTGCTTCTGTAGCCTGTGTCGACTCTGCAGAAGTCAAACGTCTCATGGTGCCTCTCTAATGAACTGAAAGGACAGGGAAACAGTCGGCTTGTCGTCTGTAATGATACCGTAATGCACAGTCTGTCATTGATAATGAGCCTTAGCGAGTCGTAAACATCTGCTTGTTTACGCACATTATTTAAATCTGTTCAGAGCAAAGATGCCGGTAATGGTAAATTCCTGGAGGATCCTTACAAAAATAATGCGACAAAAATGTGACATCTAGATGTTTTTCAGGCAGGAATGAAACGGACTGTGTTTTTTAAGAGAATGAAGCTTAAACTCTGAGTAAGTTTCCTGAGGAATATTGCGTGATTATGGTAATGAGGGTGAGGATGATTAACAGTCAGCATACAATAGCAGTGGTGGAGATACTGATCCTGATGAGGAAGATGAGAATCTGAAGCCAGAGATTAACAGGGAGCTGGCAGAGCAGATGGTAGATGAGCAGAGTCCGGTCCCGCTCTGTCTGTAGACTCCAGTCCGCAGTTTGGCCGCAGCCCACCGCGGCTGAGCACAGTGGCCTCTGAGGGCTGGCGTCTGATGTCGCACTGAGCATGGGAAGAATGCCACTGACGTCAGCGCTCGCTCTGCCTGGGAGAGTGGCACCCCTGCTCGGGGGAGCGCACCATTACTGGGAGAGAGGGAAGGGGAAGAAACAGGCAGAAAGAAAGAGAAGGAAAAAAGAGGGTCGATGCAGAGAAGAGGCACTAAAAGACGACGGGGAGATTGAATAGGAAGGGGGAGTGTCACAGATGTAACAGGCAACAGTGTGTGCAGAGTTTTATTTCACAGGCGCGTGCTCACAGTAACGCAGAGGGGCGCACAATGATGGTGTCTCTGTCACGAGGGGATGTGTAGTGCAGCCTGGATGGGAGCCTCACATTGACTGGACACATCTGCCTTCCCTCTCTGCCAGGTCATCTCAATGACCTTCAGTGAGGGAGCCGGGGAACGGTCCCCCGTCATGCCGGAGTCGGCTGCTTCCGGTCCTCCGCAGATCCCCAGTCCCACTGTGAGGGCGTTAGCTCCCGAACAGTATACCTGCATTAACCTTTAGCTGCCATTCATCGGGCTGTGTTTCCCAGTGGATCTGGAGATCCTGTCAGCAAGTGTCTTCCTTCGTGAACTGCACGGTAGCTGGGATTCATGGGAGGCCAGAAACAGTCTCCATGTTTTAGGCAGGAAATCATACACCCTTATTACGCATATTTGCTCTCCTATTTCACGGTCTATAATTAATCAGCCATTTAAATTTTACAAGCCAGTTTTTTCCCATAAAAAGTGCTACGTCAGCCATGTGTTGTACATCTGTCTTTCATGCTGCTTGTTTCCTCACAAACAATCGCAATATTCCCACTACAAAGGATCTCGTGTGCAGTTCCCCACTCTTAATCATTACTAAGTTACCCTGCAGGCAGTCCTGCACTGTTGTACATGTCTTTACAGCAGATGACTTTCTGATGCCCTGGTATTGTCTGTACCTGCACTGTCACACACTTCGGAGTTAGAAGCACAGGGATGTTTCACCTTAAACTGCTCTCTCTCACACACAGCATTGTCACCAAAGCTAAGCTCTTTCTGCCTTGCCTTTTAGACACTAAGTTGCATCATTTCAAACTGACAAGGAGTTTTGTCGGAGACCATTTTCTTGACCAGTTAAATGCCAGTAACATATGTTCTCTCTCTGTATTTTTATAGTGCTCAAATACCTAATACTTCTTACCACTGTTTAGCTGACGTGGACTGCGTATTAATACTTTAGCTACTTTACGTTGTCCTCTAATTAAAGGCAAAAGAAAGTCATCTTTATTTGCTCTGCTTTTAAGCTTATAATTATTCCACCTTTGACTAGAATTTTATGTTCCATTTGCACGCATGTTTTTTTCCTGCTCCCGCGGACAGCGATTCACGTCACACACTTCTGAGGGGTCTATGTTTTATGCGTCTCAGCGTAAAGTTTAAGTAGACCCGAGATTGCCGCAGATTGCTAACTGCTGCTAATTAAACTGTCCACGCTAGAGTGTGGTTTTCCTTTCCAAGTGGTGTCCCCGCCCCAGCGGCCAGCGCGGTTCAAACCCCAGCTGTGTGTCGTATAGCCCCAGCTTCAACAAAAGGTGTCATGGTGACGCTCTTAAGTGTCATAATGAAAAGTGCACCAAAAGTGCATCAACAGTATGGATTGAGCTCCAGATCTGTAGTGGTGGCATCTGACAGCATAACAGGGAAATACAACCGGTGAAGGAGGATACTGAACTAATGTTGATTTCCCACAAGGATGATAATATAAATCAGTACTGCACTGTGCATTAAACATTCCACAGTTATGTGCATTCAGAGGATTCTGACTTGCTGCCCCCGTGAGCAGAGCATAGCGGCCCAGCCGCTGCATAAACATGCTGAATCAATGACTTTGCCTCATGGCACAGGTGGCAGAGAGAGAACAGAAATATGTTTAGTCTATTTACATAACACATGCTCTTCATGAGACTCAGAGATGTATGCAATTGAGAGGAACACTTTGGGGTCAGAGCACAGGCTCAGCCAGCATTACTGGAGCCATTTATGCCAGGAGCCTGACAGCCCAACATCACTTGTCCCAGAACGGTGACAGTGGCATGGATACCCTGGCAGATATAGAGGGCCCAGCACTTTACAGGGGCCCTTCCCAGGGGCCCAGGAGTGGCACGGATACCCTGGCAGATATAGAGGGCCCAGCACTTTACAGGGGCCCTTCCCAGGGGCCCAGGAGGGGCACATATACCCTGGCAGATTCATAAAGCCCAGCACTTTACAGGAGCCATTCAATACCCTGGGGCCCCAATGTGACATTTTGTTAGGGAGCCCAGAATTTCAAGCTATACTCCTGACTCTATAAACCATAGGATTTCAACTGACAACCTTCTGATCACAGACATAGATTCGTAACCTGCAGAACCACAGACCACCCCAGTGGGCCTCCCTGAGCATTTCAACTATTCAAAAATACATTTAAAGTACCTAAAAATCAGTTAAATGTAATTGAAATAAGTAATTTAACATGTGTTTAAACTTGACTTCTTTGCAGGTTATATAGTTAATAGGTCATATCCAGTATCAATAGTATCAATATGATTTTAGTTCACCTTTATTATTATTCGATACATTATTTTTCAATGCAGGCTTAAAGTGGTAAAGTTATTAGGCCTTCCAAATATTTTGTATGTTTCTGGGTTCGTTTTGCCATTTAATCTGCTACAGTAGCTGTACAGTTGAAATTTAAATACTCTTCCTGCCAACTTGCTGAGCAGGAACTTCAGAAATAGCAGGTGCTCCAGAGGAGGTTTGAACAGGATGTCGTCACAGAGGACAGACAGCATCTAGGCGAATATTAAGATTGGAAATAAGGATGTCGTGGTTTCTGCCCTATATATAGGGGAGCCTGTGGGTATAAGGCTGTCTGTATCAGAAGCGAATGAGCATTACTTGGACCTGAATTTTATCAGAGAGAAGTGTACATCTCCATTTCCAAAAAATCGGGACACTGTGTAAAATGTAAATAAAAACAGAATGCAATGATTTGCAAATCAATTAAACCCGTATTTAATTTATAAAGACAACATGACAAATGTTGAAACTAAGAAATTAAACTGTTTTATGACAATTACATGCTCAATTTGAATTTGATGCCAATAACATGTTTGAAAAAGTTGGGATAGAGGCAACAAAACGCTGCAAAAGCTGTGTGATGCTAAATCAAAACACCTGGTTGAATATCTCACTACTAATTAGGTTAATTGGCAACAGGTCAGTAAGATGATTGGGTATAAAAGGAGCCCCCCAGAGAGGCCAAGTCTCTGTACAGTGAAGATGAGGAGAGGTTCACCACTCTGTGAAAGACTGTGTGGGCAAATAGTGCAACAATTTAAGAATAATGTAACAATGTAACAGACAATTGCAAAGAATTTGGGAATTTCATCGTCCATAGTACATAATATCATGAAAAGATTACAACAGCGTGGCTGCTCAGTAGAAGAGCCCGGGTGCTAGACTGACCTGCCTGCAGTCCAGACCGGCCACCCACTGAAAACATTTGGCATTTGGCAAATGAGACTCCGAACTGTTGAGCAGTTAAAATCCCATATCAGGCAAGAAGGGAGAACCTTTCCCTTTTAAAAATGCAGCCAAACGTTTGCAGTGTTGTTTAAAGAAGAGGTGATGCGAAACATGGCCTTGTCTCAGCTTCTTTGAAATGTGTTGCTGGGATGAAATTCAAATTAAGATTATATTTGTCATAAAAGGGTAACTTTTCTCATTCTTCAGCATTTAATATGTTGGGTTTATATTTGGATATGGATTTATGATTTACAGATCATTGCATTCTGTTTTTTACATTTTATTTATTTAAATTTTACACAGCATCCCTACTTTTCTGGAACTGGGGTTGTAAGAAAAGTTTGAATATCTCCCAGGTAAAATTTGAATATGCTTGAACTTATTTACTCTTCACACAGCTTGAGACTTTTTTTAAAATACTTTTTACCATTAGCAGCTTTCTGTAATGTAATTTATATTTTAGATTAATTACAAATTCTTTGGCTATGGCAGTTAATTAACACAATGACATTTTTGGCGCCAAAATAAAATGTCATTTGAAATTGACTATAGAATTTTGTCTAAATTAATAAAACCTTGCCTGGGGCATTAAGATGTTAAAAAAATTGTGAGATGTTATTGGTCTTAGTTTCTTTAGTTCAGTGACACACGTGGGAAGGGGGTTTGTGTGGCTCTTTGAGAGCCTGTCTGCCTTTCCTGTAGCCTTTCTGATATATTAGTGCTTTCCTGTAGCCCTTGTGATATATTAGTGCTTTTTAGATTGCAGGGACAGAGAGAAACACTTGCCCACACTTAGCCTCATTGGGCCATACACTCCTTCCACTGTCGTTTTAAAATGTTCCAGCACCACACTGCTAAACATCAGTGTCATGGCTGCCTCCTTGAGTACTCAGTGAGTCACAGAACAAGAGTGCCGACGTTGTTTTATCAATGGAAAAATCTGCTTTAGATCCTAAATGTGTTTAACTCGCTAGGATCTACTGACAAAGGTCATACTACATGCCGGAATGGCATGGCAATGTGCTCAGGATCCAGTCCTGAAGCCTGCCTCTCTCTGAGAGCATGCGGGGAGGCTCTGTGCAGCACAGATGACGCTTTGGCTCCGCACTCCTGCTTCCAGGCCGGGATTTGGCTGCAGCCCGTCCCCTCTCCGTGCAGCAATCTCAGCCTTCAGGATCTGGTTCAAAAGAAGCAGCCCTCATGGTTAGCTGCAGGATGCCTCCCCAGCCCCGAAACCACAGTACAGAGGAGAATCCTATCACTTTGTTTTTGTTTTAAATCCAGTTTGGAAGTAAGAGCAAATAGGGGCCGGCGTGCTGGAAGGCTGCAGGAACGGGAAACTGTGTCTGCAAGGCTCTGGACGTGACTCCGTCTGTTTGACTGGGCGTGCGTGTGCGTGTGTGTTATGTGTGTGTGTCTGTATGTGTCTGCCCCCCGCCCCCCGCCCCCAGAAGCTGCCATGCTTCGCCATGCCGCCTTTGTTATGGGCCGTGTGAAGCCAGACTGATTGCGAGGAGCTCCGGCTCGCACAGAAATCTCAAGACAAACATGGATGTGTTTATGAGACTGATTTTTATCCTGCTACAGGACTGGAATTATACTGATCGGAATAAGGCGCATCACAGTCCGGATTATTGAGAGCTGTCTGTGTCTGCGCGTGTGTGTGTGTGTGTGTGTGTGTGTGTGTGTGTGTGTGTTTGCGCGAGCGTGCCTGTGTGTTCCGTCTTATCTATTCCAAAACAAGAGAAGAGAGAGAGCCCCGGCTACACTTTCCCTGTGGCTGTGGGGGGGGAGTGACTGGGACTGTGCGTGGTGAAGGGACTGTGGAGCGTGACTCCTCACTTGGACCGCTGCTCTGTGGTGGAGACGGGAGGGGGCACGGAGCGGATTCCCCCACTGGCGTCCGCGTCGAGGGCCGTTGGTGGCGCTATGAAGAGTCACCCATGCGTCCAGGCCGGGCGACATGACATGGCCGTCGACGGAGCAGCGGACCCTCCACTGGGAGCCACCGCCAGCCCTGTCAAGAGGCTGAAAACTGACCCGCCGCTCCCCTCTCTCCCTCCAGAGGAGGCCTATCAGAAGCTGGCCACCGAGACCCTGGAGGAGCTAGACTGGTGCCTGGACCAGCTGGAGACGCTGCAAACCAGGCACTCCGTCAGCGAGATGGCCTCCAACAAGGTGAGTGTCCGGCACCCGTGTGCCGCCTTCCGGGCACCTAGACACGCGTGTTCACCGCGGCTCGCTAAATGGCACGGCTACTGTGGAGATGTTACAGCTGGGTCATGAGTAGCAAGGGCGCTGCCTTGCCAAGCCTGTAAGAGGCGCTCCACATAGCAGCAGCGGTCTTGGGCAAAGCCAAGATGGCAGAGTGATGGGTGTCACGCACTCGCGGGGAGCAGCCCGCTGCCAGAGCCCCGTCATTCAGAAAAGGCAGCTGTGTGGCCGGTTGCTCGCAGCTGATTGCTGCGATGAATGACTCCCCCCACTGGGAGATGTATGACTGTGGCAGGGAACTGGAGCCTGTATCTCACTGCACACATACCGTGTGTGAAGTCTGAGGGACACCTCGCTCAAGGCTGTGTGGTGTAGTAGTTGTGCTTATAGCTGTCCAGCTGACTGGCACGGCACTGGCAGGTCGCATGTTTGTCAGGCCGATAGACGTCACCGTTTGTCTTTCACGTTCGCGGCGAAAATTTTGGCGAAAAATGAGCCGATAAAGGAAGGCGGTGAAGCTGATGATTGTGTCGTCTGGATGTGCCCTTTCTGAATCTCCACGTCTTCGCTGGGACGGATCTAAGAGCGAATGTCTTCAGGCTGGGGTAGCCTTTCGCGTCAGTAGCAAATAACAGCAAGGGCATGGCGCCTTGCAGCTCTGAGGAAGGGTGCCAACTGTTGCAATGAAGGACGTCGGTTCGAAGAGCATGCCCATGTTATGGGGGCTGGGGGTCCCAGTTATGTGTGGCTTTAATTGCAGCTGGCGATAATGGTGCCATGTGCTGCCCCTCATGCCCTGTCTGTCAGTGTGGCATCACACCTCATTCCCCCGATGCTCTTAAGTGCCTTGTTTTATTTAGCTCTTACAGATACTGAAGCATTTGTCCATGTGACAGTGTTTAAAAGGCTGACCTGTTTCCAAGTTCATAACATCTGTCACGTATACCGCAGCCGGCACGTGGCACTGCCCAGGACCGCGAACCCATGTACACTCATCCAACAAATCCTAACCCTCCTCAGATCAGGAGAATTTATTTTTTAATTGCCCAAGGTGTGAGATGGACAGGTACTGAGGATTGGGATATTAAAGATTTTGATAGGTAGGATGATCACTTAAAGTTGCTTTCGAGGGTCATTTAGTTTTGTGTCCCTAATATTTTAATATATTCTGTTGTCTGCTGCTAAAACCAGAGTCAACATAGAGTCCATAAAAGACGTCTTGGGTTCCCCCAGGCGAGCCCTGCCAGTGTCTTATGCAGGATGTATCAAGCATGTGTAATCAGCCTTGTGAAGGTCACCTACTGGGTCTACACTTGCTGTGGCCAACTAAACATATTCCCTAGGTTTTACTTTGTTGCATAGATAAATTATATTTCAAATATGGTTACACATGCAGTATAAATGAAAAAGTTAATGACTTTAATGCACCCAAATTCACTGAAGTGCATTACAGTCAGTCACTTTTTTATTTCAAACGTGTTTGATTATATCTATTGTAGATATTACTCTTGTGCTGGTGAGTTGAATATTGGGAATTGACATTAATCTGCTTTTTCTCGTGGAATTTCTCTGATTGGCTGCTTGAGGCAGTGGTGAGATTAATTGTTGATTTGGACAGCACTCATTTTAAGATATTTGCAGCAACAGTACAGCTATTGACTTGTTTATCCCCAAATATTTCAAATAAATGTTATTCCCTATGAAATACATTTTCTCTTTGTTGAGAAATGTTGTTAAATGGCATTTGTCTAATATTGTAGATGCTTGTTACTCTAGGATTTTTGTATAATTCACCTTAAAGTAATTGATAACTGAATGAGGAGAGGGATTCAGTGGGATCTCCAAATGTTTGGCCAGTAAAGACATGGAGGTCAGGCTATGGCTTGAAGCAGAGGGTCCCAGCTCCAGTGTGAGGTGTGTCATTCCCCTGGCTGACCTCTCAGAGGTGTTCAGGAAATCGGCTTGTATTGGCTGGCTCCAATAGGCACCTCCAACAAGCTGAGTGGGAGCCAGGCAGGAATCCTGCATCACTTAACCCAGTGATGCCATTTGTGGCTACTATCTGCGCGGTAATATGGAGCTGGGTTTTGGGATCACTCTGCTGGACAAGTTTCACTCTAAGATTTTAGATGCTTTCTTAGCCATGTGCAGCAAGTATGTTGGAATGCTGACTCGTCCAACCACATCCAGTACTGGAAAAAACTAACCATATTCAATGATACTTCCGACAGCTGACTAACACCAACAGTCTAGTGAAAAGCAGAACACTTTTAAATACACTGCGATTTCAGCTAAACTTTGGGTTTTGTCTACAGCTTCGGTCACCTCCCATCATTGTGAGACAACGTATGGTGTACATCAATGTGCTACAAGCCGCAGAAGGTTATCTGTGTAGGAGTAGCTTAGAGCACAACAAAGAAATCATTCATAAATCTTTTCGCAGCTGATAATAGTTGCTCCTTCTGAAACATTGGACTGCCATTGGACTCCAACCGGCTACTTTCAAAAGATGTTGCTGTTTTGGCGAATCCCCCGAATTACTTACAAAGGAGCACTATTCTTAGAGAGCTTAACATGTGCAAAGCCTAATGACCCAGAGATTTTGACTGCCTTTTTAAGCAGCTGTAGAGGTCAGCTGGACATAGCACCTGGGTCCCCCCCCTCATCTACAGCGCTGACTTGGCGGGGCTGTGATTACAGCAGGCCCCTGCACACACTCTGGCATGCAGAACCGAGGCTGCTTTTCTCTGATGTCACTGGATGCCAGGCAACTCTTGCCGCATGCGTGTGTGCGCGTTTGTGTGCATGCGTTTGTGTGTGTGTGTGAGATTTAGTTTTATATTACATTGTGGGGACCAAATGTCACGCACAATGTAATAAAAGCCTGTTTTGACATTGTGGGGACCATTTTCAGGTGTGAATGCAACCGTAAAAGTAAAAATGACCCATAGAAATGAATGGAGAGTCCCCACAAAGATATGAGTACAGGTTTGTGTGTGTTTTTACGTGTGTGTGTGTGTGGTCTGCTAGGTTTGTGTTAATCGGGGGCAATGCAGCTGATGAAAGACCCCCGTGTACACAAATCCACCTCCCTGCAGACAGATGCAGGCAGACGGCAGAGTACGCGTAGACCGAAGGACAGACGTGTGTTTAGCAAGCAGGGCACCCTGTGTGAATGTCTACAAGTGTGAGGGTCGGCGGACTGGCGGCCAGGGAGGCAGTCACACTCAGAGTGAGACGCACCGGTGAGGCACACAGACAAACAGAGACGTGTCCCGGTCTCCATGGCAACGCACATGAAGTGCCCGCGGCCCGGCGGTGGTGGGGAGTGCAGGCAGGAATCTGTATACGGCGGAGACGCGCATCTTTGGAGAGCCGAGCCGGAGGAGCAGCAGACGAGACCATTTGCCGAGGAAGGGGTGGGAGAGGAAGAGGCATCAGCGTCTTTGGTCGGCACTCGCCGGAAAATCCCCGATACCTTAAACGTGCTTTCCATGCTCAGCGGTGCGCTTCGCGTGTCTCGCAGGCCGCTATATGGACATTCCTTTTTTCACATGAACAATGAATAGGAAATTCTGCTCATTAATATTCATATAAGCAGCAATATTTGCAGTGTTGTGTAGTGTCATTTCTCAGTGTTCACTAGATAACCAAAAAATAAAATACAGAGCTTTGTCGTAGTGCGGCATACTGCAAAAGCACGATTCTCAGGACGCTGGGCCATAGTTCGGCTTCTGCAGCTTGACACTGTAGCTTCTCTTACACTGGAAACAAAGCAAAGGATTGACCCACCTCAGTCTCTCTCTGCCCTCTCTCTCCTCTCTCTTTCCCTCACTTTTTCTCCTCTTTGAATTCTAGCTTCAATTTCAAGCTTATTTGGACGGCAAGGTACCGCACTGCCCAAAACTGATTTCAGAAACATTTTACAAATTATAATGACACAAGCTTAGGAAACAGAAATTCATCCTGTTCCTTCACACTTAAAATCTGTATTGATATATTAATATAATTGCCGCACACTTCTTGTAAATGAATCACATTATTCTCAAATGTTCTCATGTATGTTTTCCTTTTATTACATACATAAAAAATGTAATTGACTGTCTTGCATATTTTGTTCTAGCTGTGCAATTGAATATTTGATAACCAGTACTGTATACCATAGAAAAACAAATATAAATTATTTATGTATAAAATAGTACGGAATGTCTTGTTTCAGTTTCAGCTGCATTTCGATGTACACACAGTTAGGAACAAACATTTTCCTTTTAGTCTTGCTGTGGCTTCAGTCCGGATCAGTCTGGATTTTTCTCATTCTGGATCCTCTTGGAAAGTGTGATTTCCCCAAACCCCCCAAACACGTTTTAATTTGTCAAATAAATTACAGATGAAAGGAATTTGGGTTTCTTCATACCATTACATTTTGAATTATTTTCCAGGTTCAGATGAAAAAGATTTATACGCCATGAAAGTTTCGGTGATTTAACCGCAGGCATTGTCGGCTGTGAGGACAGGGGGGATTCCTTTAGAGAGGATGACGTGTTTCTGTATTATACTTTGATGTGGCCGGGCGGCTGGTTTATTCTTTATCTTATCCTTGTGTGAAAAAAAAAAATCAGAGAGGGTAATCACGTGGCAAGTACGATCGTGTCCTTTGCATGTGTGTGGCTTTTGCATGAAGGGGTCTGTGGTTATTCACCAACCCTGCTATCCACAGTAGTCCAGATGATTGATTGATTGATACATCAACATTTTTCAGTAAAGACCCAGGGGTTTATCTGTGTTGTCACTCTACCCTTTAACCCAGAAAAACCATTTAACACATCATGCCATTGTCAAACACATGTTTTTGTCTGAGATTAATACACATGCCGAGGGTCTGTGCTCCGGGCCCCATACAATAAGGCACTCCTGCGACAGGAGACTCCACATATATCAAAAGTCTACAAAAGTAGTGTAAAAATTTTCCTACACTGAAACTTGCCTGAGATTATTCACTTTGGTAAAACTACTTGGTGCATGACTTATCGATTGAATAGGGTATCCGTTTGAAACAGTAGAGTATCAAGAGAACTTTAGAGAGAACACCTGTTTGGGACAGAGAACAGACCTGAGGGGGTCACAACCTTGGCAGCAGGGAATAGAGTTATTCACACTATTAGAATTGGACTGGATGGGATAGGATCAGTTCAGGCTAACATGCTAATACAAATTGAGAGTATGAAAACAGGGAACAAATAGAGTACTGATACACAGTGCAGAATGGGCCAGTGGCTGTATGGGATGCGATGGGTGTGAGGCTGGAGTGAAATTGGTACCCAGTTCAATGGGTTATTAGATTATTGAAATAGAACACAGCGATATATACATAGCCAAGCAAATGAAATACAATGGAAATAGTTTTCCACAAATGTTCCACAGATTGCATATTTCAGATTTAGACAAGTGATTAAAAGTTGAACTTATTATTATTATTATTATTATTATAATTGTTGTGGAATTATGTTTGACAGTGAATGGGATCAATGCTTACTTTCTGCACAGGGCACTGCTAAACCCGTGATGTAAATGACATCAACACCGTCGCCCGTGTCATGCGTTCAGCGTATCCCTCTTTGTCTTGTCCCATCCTGCCGGTGTCACGGTCCACTACTCTGTGGGGTGAGCTTGTAAAAAGGCCACACCTAAATGCAACTTAACAAAAGGCTTGTACTCAAGTCGTGTTTAAAGTACTTAACTAAATAATAAAGGCCCATTCCGCAGGCCTCACTGGATATCAGGCACACTCACAGGCAGCATCACCACGTCTCTGTAAAGGTAACAGCTTTGAACCTTTTTTTTTTGTCTCAGTGCGACACATCATATATACCCTTCATTATTTCTTCATTGTGATGCAATCTGCACACATTGCATTTTTTTAAATGTTAAACCCAGACATCCTGCCATTGACACTCGGGCCAAGATCTGATTTTTTTTATGGGCTTGCAGCTCGCTTGCGTACCTATAAGTCTGATGTCTTTGTGTCCCGAAGAGAGAGAAGATGAAATCCCATTTCTCTAGGTATAAGGACCCGACAAGCAGCATTTAAAAAAAATTATAATAATTTTATTTTTGTGGATTCCACTAGACAAAAAAAATTAACAGTATAAATATAATCAGTATCATGTTATATGTCATATTTAATGCTTGATGGATTATTAATCTGGGAATAATTTTATCATACATATAACATATAATCTAAACTGTGTTAGAAGTGTGGTGTGGTTAAAAATCCGTATTTCCATCAGGCCAATCTATGAAGTAGCTGTTCAGTCCATATTCAGAGTAGACATATGCTGAGTACAGCGAACACCTCCATCAGAACCCATATACCGATGGAGCCACTCTCACACAGACATGCAGCTCTCCTTTCTGATAAATCATGCCGTCCCCATATTGCCTTGTTTGATGCTCACAAGAGGATTTCAAGGAGTTCAGTAAGAGGGAAGCTTCACTGTCTCACTGTGCCGCAAAAATCAAACGTGGGGGGGGGGGGGGGGTATTGCAAGGATTCGCTCAACCAAACAGCTGTCCGTATCCCCATCTTAGGTTCACGCCTTTCTGATCCATGAAAGAGATTTGATTGGCTGACAATTAGGGCGTGTGCAGACTCTGGCCGCTAACGTGAGGAGACCCTTATTTGGAGGAAACTGGCAGTAGACCCCTCCTGCTCCCACCTTCCAGGAGCTCTCATCCTCCTGATTGCACAAGAAAATCTTGTTTCTGCCTCCATTACTCAACCTCCTGTGGAGCGCGGGCAAAGATGCTGATGTGGGAGGGGAGGCCCCGCCCTCGGGCCCTCGCTCTGGCTGCCTGTACTTGTCATAGCAGCTTAGTTCAGATTCCAATCCATGGATTCGTTTTCAGCACTGAGAACTGAAGGAAGGAAAAAAAGACAAGATGGAATCTGTACTGTGGATGCAGCCAGAAGGAAGTGGCATGAGAGGCGTTTGAGGTTCTCCGGCATCTGCTTTTAGAAAGCTGCTGTCTGCCACACAAAACTTGCAGAACCATCCCCTTCCTTATTTTGGACCAGTTTGACGTTTTCTTTTCCCCCAAAATGCCTGAAGCTAATTATTTACTTTCGGTTTCTTGGGGATACATTAAGGTAAGGCTATTGTTTTCTGAGCCTTTTTGAATATACAGTGTAGTTATTGTGGATGTGGATGAAAAAACAGAGATAATTGGCTATTGTGTGTTGCCTGGTATATACATTTAGCACTTGGTTAGGTCTTTGTTGCTTCAGGTGATTATTGCAGTCTTCTGGTGGGGGGGGGATCTAGTGTGATAGTTATTTCCCCTATTTCTGTTATATAAAACAAAACCCATTCCATTAGGACTACTGTACTTTTACAATTCCAAGCCTAGACAGATGCTTGAGAGGTATGCGACATTCCATTTTCAAAAGCAGCATAACGGATCTTAAAATAATGTATAATTCATACCCCCCCCACCCCCACCCAGTACTGTGGCACGTTCTACTTCTATTTCTAGGTCTTACGAAATTCCAGGCTATTTATTCTCAGACAATGTATTTCTAGCCCCCATTGTGCAGGAGGAAAATGACAAGTTTCTCATTGATTTAGTCTGTTCACTAATGCAATGGATATTGCCTCCTATATATTCTCCTATTCTCCTTTGTGTTATTGGGTGGTAAATAATCTAGGCTTTAATATCAATTACAGCTTTATTAAAAAAAAAAGTTTGCCGTTTTTTCTGTAGTTAAAGTAAAGGGATTTTTTTTGTAGCTGCAGTGTTGCAGTGGGTGGGATACTGGAATGGGTATTTGTGGGTCATGGAGTAAGAGCCTCTGATAAGCCTGCAGGTCAATTTCATTCCAGGAATCTCCATGAAAATAAAATGCTAAAATAGGGTATTTTACTCCTGCCCTTCATTGAGATCCTGTTAAATTTTGGAAGTGCATCCTTGGAGACAGAGGTCTAGCAGACCTGTGGTCCATCCACAGCTTCTGTCATTTGCTTGCGTCATCACACCAGTCCCGTTTTATGTTGAGGTGAAGAAACACACTATATATATATATATATATATATATATATATATATATAT
>JABFEA020000043.1:28688864-28708211 GCA_019775915.2 Cyphomyrus plagiostoma
GTCTCTTGTGTGAGTGCGTTCACACCCGACTCTCTTTTTGTTGTGTTTTCTATAAACAATATATATATATATATATATATATATATATATATATATATATATACGCACGCACGCACGCACGCACGTGGCCTTTGATGGAAGGCTGCGTGTGATCCTCCAGCTGAGGTCTTCATCACATGACTGTTCACATTATTCCTTCAGTTGGCATTCAACCTCGATACTGAAGTTGTGCGCTATTCACAGAGCAGAGTGCCTGGTCCCCCAGGACCTGAATTAGATCATTCTTATTGTGGAATGTCATTGGCAGGACATTTGATGATAAAGCTAAATATTTGGTAGACCAGCCATTAGGTGGTGTGGTTAAACTTCCTATGTAATATGACATTTACCAATAACCGCCTTGTCACTACATTCGTTCAAGAATAAGAAAGTGATAAACCTGGAAGTATAAAGTAAAATTGCCAGCTTTCTTCCTCCTGTTTTTAAAAACCTAATTAGCACAGTTTACAGATCAGTATACAGTAAGAGCCCTGTATTTAGACATATATCTCACAGTATGCATCCACTTGATGCCTGCACCAGTCTCCTTAGTTCTAGTAGAGTATAACTGCTGTATATGGGTCAAGGATGGGTCAAGGCGACCTGAGTCGTGATCTGACATCATAGTCATGCCCATTTATGGGCATGAGAGCGGGTAGTCACCCAAATTAAAACTCCTCACCCTTCCCATCATGTTTCTGTTATCTAAATTCTTTGGTATTTAGGTGTACATTGAATAACACCCGAGACAAGGTGATTAACATCCATACAATATCTAAAACTACAACAAAAATGTATGGCTAGTATACAATTAAATCCTGTCACAGTTCAGGCAACTTGTGAATCAATAAATCAAGCTCTGTAACTGGTCAGTTATTTTGAATGAGCTGTTTTCAGACTATATTTAGGTCACAAAACTTGCAGTGACAAAAAACAGAGAACCAAGTGTGTTAGCAGTGATGTATATCTAGAACGCCAACCTTGTTTTATAACTGCAGTGTAGTGACTAATTCATCCAAATATTAAACTGATCTACAGTTATCATAAACAAAGCTGTTGTCAGGTTCCATCACAGTCAGCATTTTCTTAGTAACGAGTCATCTTGACTGAAGAAGTTCAAAAACATAAAATTAAAGCAGTATTGAAATCGGTGAAATGAGCACAAAGGAATTCATAATAAACACAGAGATGGTGAGGAGTGTTCATGTGAATGAGAAAGTTACGAGCTTATTTTGTTCTATTTTCTAGTTCAAGAGGATGTTAAATCGAGAGCTTACGCACCTGTCTGAAATGAGCAGGTCGGGGAACCAGGTCTCGGAGTTCATATCCAGCACATTTTTAGGTAAGTGCATTGACACAGTGCTTTAGATCAGACTTCCGTCTCTTAATTTCATCATAATCAGTCCTGTGTCGTGATTGTACATGAATAGTTACGGATCTGGACATTCTGATCAATGTAACTAAATATCTGGTATAGATTCAGCCAAAAATCATTCATATTTTGTCCTCCACTCTTTTGATTATGTTGTGCTTGAATCATGTTTTTTGTATTGGCTTGGTGGTTGTCTTGCATGCAGCTCAGTTTTCCCACTGTATATTTCCATATATACAAACTGAGGGATCCCAGATATATCTGTTGATACCTATTTTATGACCTTTTCTCCTCAACCCTCCACTCATTTCACTTTGTCCCTATGCCTCTTCACCCTCTTCAGTCATCTGTGAAATCCGATAACACTTTACTTAAAGCCGTCATTTATAGCGCACTACGGATAACTTCATAATGCATTATAATGGTCACTATAAGCCATTATAACGCATTATGATATTACTGTGTATTTTAGATGAGAGCCTCATAGAAGACTCATAATGCATTATAAATATGGGTATAATGTGCTGTGCCTTTTTGTAGATAGTTATATTCATATTTAGAATAATTTATGAGTGCATTATAATGCATTATGAAGGTATCTATAATGCATTATACATGGGGGCTTTAAGTAAAGTGTTACCTGTAATTCCCCATACAAAACAGTAGATGTGATTCGGTTTAATTGGAGGGCTAGTGGGCAGCATTTATTTGGTTTCCTCTATATTTTCATTTTGAATTTTTCACCATGAGCGGTACAGAACCATGGCAAATATTACGCTCTTTTGCTCTCGGCTTCTGCCAGACAAGCAGCACGAGGTAGAGATGCCCTCCCCACAGACACAGAAGGACAAGGACAAAAAGAAAAGGCCTATGTCTCAGATCAGTGGGGTCAAGAAGCTGATGCACAGTTCCAGTCTGACCAACTCCAACATCCCCCGCTTCGGTGTGAAGACGGAGGCCGAGGACCTGCTGGCCAAGGTGGGCGGGGCCATCCCTTCAGCACACGGCCGTCAGCAGAAGCTGCACTCCGGCGTGGCGTTTCCATGGCTACGCTGGGCCCATGATAGCACGCAATGACACAGACTATTTGCATTTTCAGGAACTTGAAGATGTAAACAAATGGGGCCTTAACGTTTTCAAAGTCACGGAATTCTCTGGAAATCGGCCTTTAACGGTTTTGATGTACACGATTTTCCAGGTGAGACTTTTCATTTTTTTTTTTTGAGTCCTAAACTTTTTCTCCCCATAAATGGCTCCCACTTTGCTTACACTGTAACCGTTTTCATTCTTTTTCCATTTTCAGGAAAGGGACTTGTTAAAAACATTCAAAATTCCATTAGATACATTTATAACTTATTTGATGACCTTAGAAGACCATTACCATGGAGATGTTGCATATCATAACAATATTCATGCTGCTGACGTCACACAGTCCACCCACGTGCTGCTATCTACCCCTGCTTTAGAGGTAAGAAACTCGGCACAGTCACTGCATTATACGTTTATCTGTGTTTGCAGTAGTGAAGATATTCATCTTATTGGTTATTCAGCTTAAATCTTCCCTAACAAAGAGGCACAGCACTGCAAAAACAGTAAAAAAAAAGTAAATCTGCAGGTTATCAGTATGGCAAAATCTGTATGCACATCTCATACATTTATTTTTTTAAAATCATTTACTTAAATCTGTACATCATAATATACATTAGCACAAAATTACGGACATTAATTTTCTGCAAATATTTGCCTACCTCACTTATACCACCTTCATCGTGCCATAAGGTTACTTGTTATTTATGTTATTTGTTATTTGTTTTCTTCTAATGTTAATTTTCATTCATTTGATGGGGCAGCTATTATGTGGAGCGTTATTTATTTCTGTAACAGACAGATCAGAATGTTCCCCTTGGAATATGTGAAGTTTTTGTATTGTTACATATAACGTACTATTGTAATTTTGCAAGATGTTTGCAGTGTTTGTGTGTAGACAGCAGGCAGGTATTTGTTTTCGTGTCAGATCTAAATTTCTTGTTTTGTTTCGCAGGCTGTGTTTACCGACTTAGAGATCCTTGCTGCAATTTTTGCTAGTGCTATTCACGATGTGGACCACCCTGGTGTCTCCAATCAGTTCCTCATCAACACCAGTGAGTACATGTTCCATCTAGCCCTGTCTTGCATGGTGAGGGTAACTCAGGTCTCACTTAGAGCATGGAGACCGGGCAGAGGCAAGAGCAGACGCAGAAAGGCTGCCTTCACGCATGCGCATATGACACGAGCTGTCAGAAATACACGGCAAAACACACACAGACGTGCTGGTGGGCACCACTGCATATGGACGGGCAAACATTAGCATGCGTGGCCAGACGCTGCCCGTATGCACACACTGCCCCCCTCACGCATGCACGCTGACGGAGCGATGCGTGCAAGCCTGGCTGCCAGCAGGACGGGTGTCACATCCGTGCCCCAGTGTGTGGCAGTGCACGGGATCTGACGTTCAGTGAAGCGATTACTGTTGAGGGGAGCACTCCATCTGGCTCTCTGTCTGCAGTCCGCCTCACGCCATGCGTCCCCCACCCCCGCATCCCCTTCCCCCCGGCTTCCCATTCCCCATTGGCCAGAGGGGGATTCCCCTGCAGCCAATGGCCAGCGATGACTCATGGACTGGAAAACAAAGAGCTGCATGGATGTTCACCCACTGCCCACTGGCTGAGCTCTCGAGCGAAGCAGCCATGGTACACTGCCTATAGTACAGAGCGGATGCCGCTCACCTCATCATCAGGTTGCTGAAGATTGTGTTTTTCACTGAAATATTATCTAACCTTTGCAAATTCACTTTGCCACTCAAACACCTAAATGAAAGGACACTTTACAGCCCATGCACTGTGTTAAATCTGCAAGATGTTTCCCTTCATAATTCCGGCAATCAACCCGGACCAGATTTCATTTATTTACTTGACAATGGCTTAAGAAAGAACAGGTGGTCTGGTACAGTGCATGTAACAGCATCACCTACTTGTGTGTCTGTGTGTGTGTGTGTGTGAACCGCAGACTCTGAGCTGGCTCTCATGTACAACGATTCATCTGTGTTGGAGAACCACCACCTGGCCGTAGGCTTCAAGCTACTTCAGGAAGAAAACTGTGACATCTTCCAGAATCTCACCAAAAAACAGAGACAATTATTGCGCAAGATGGTCATCGACATTGTGAGTGACAAGCCATTAGATTTAAAAATAGTGGAATATTACTGCTTAACCTCTGTAGCAGGGTGTGAAGGGTAATTGTTGTTAACATTCACAGCACAAGGGATAATAAGGGTACTGGAAGTTCTTTCTGCGTTTGTTTTTCAAGGTCCTTGCTACTGATATGTCCAAACACATGAATCTTTTGGCTGACCTAAAGACTATGGTGGAGACTAAGAAGGTTACCAGTTCTGGAGTCCTGCTTTTAGATAACTATTCAGATAGGATTCAGGTGGGTTACCTTTCTCTACGGTACAGGTCTCACTAACTTAAGTGAACATAAATTAATATCTTATAAGCTATCATAAATATGCAAAAATCTGAAAATGTTATTGAACATAAGGAAGCTGAAGCATTTGTGGAAAATCCCTGCTTCACTCAAGGTTCTGCAGAACATGGTCCACTGTGCAGACCTGAGCAACCCCACCAAGCCGTTGCAGTTGTATCGGCAGTGGACCGATCGCATCATGGAGGAGTTCTTCAGCCAGGGTGACCGAGAGCGGGAGCGGGGCATGGAGATCAGCCCCATGTGTGATAAGCATACGGCCTCTGTGGAGAAGTCCCAGGTAACTCATGATACTGTCTGACTCTTTGAATGTCACCAAGGAGGATGAAGGGAAACCACTTCTCAATTTGAGTACTTGCTTAATTCCATTTTAATAGTACGCTGAGGATTCAATTCTCTCATTCAAGTGCGCAAGTCCTGATCAGTGATACTGTGGAAATCCCTTATTCCTTTGTCAAAAAAAGCATATGATTATATTTTCTCTTCCTCATCTTCTGTTCCCAAAGGTGGGCTTCATCGACTACATAGTGCACCCTCTCTGGGAGACGTGGGCCGACCTGGTGCACCCTGATGCCCAGGACATTCTGGATGCACTAGAGGACAACCGTGAGTGGTACCAGAGCACCATCCCCCAGAGCCCGTCACCTGCCCCCGACGACACTCTGGAGGGACGGCCAGGGGGTGCCGACAAATTCCAGTTCGAGCTGACGCTGGAGGAGGACGGCGAGTCAGACACTGAGAAGGACAGTGGCAGTCAGGCTGAGGAAGATGAGGAGGAAGAGGACAACAGCTGCAGCGACTCTAAAACACTTTGTACTCAGGACTCCGAGTCCACCGAGGTCCCCTTGGACGAACAGGTGGGGGAGGAAGAGGAGGAGGAGGAGGAGGAGGAGGAGGAAGGAGCCTCCTCTGAGCCTTGCGTTGTAGAAGAGGAAGGAGAGGAGGAGGAGGCAGAAGAAAAGCCTGCAGACACATAACAGTGTGGAAAGGCATCTAAAACTTTGAGATTTATTAACAAATAGATAATATTTATAATTATAGACTTTTTTCAGTTCTGTTCTTTGTTTTTTTTCCTCCATAATTGTTCCAAAGCGCACATTGCACTCCACAACCCTGGCCAGACCTCACCTCCCTTTACTCATGTCAGCTTGCTGGTTCTGCTACCAATTTGCACTCAGGACTCTTCTCGATTTATTTGGGTTGTACGTCTGCTAGCTCATTCTTTCCTTGCTCTGGATCAGTTACTGGTTACAAAGTCATCTGAAAGGTGTTTTTCGTCTTCTGCACTGCAACTCTCCCCCCCTCCCATATCATTCACCAACATGGCGCTTTCTGATCAGGATTACACCACATCTGTGAACAAGGGATGGATTTTTTTTTTGTTGCTGGGCGGGGGGTTGATCTTGATTCGAACCAGAAAGTCAGTGTTTGGTGAGAAAAAAGTGGCATCTTCCACATCCCTGCTTGTGAAGAAGCTGGGGAAAAGGGGGGTGGATCTGGTGGAGTGGGCTTGTGCAGAGTAATCCAGTTCCTGCAGAGTAATCCAGTTCCTGAAGTTCATGTCTTCCTTGAAAACCTGCTGAAAAGGCTGAAGTCTCATACAGTGGCACATGTATTCTGCAGTCATCAATTTGTTTTATGTAGGTTTTTGTTTTGAGAGCAACATTTAGAGATCTTATAAAGAGAAGTAATAGGGCTTCATCTGATACTGCTGTTGGTGTCTAGTCACTTTCATCTGTGCTGTCTGACCTTCTGCGAGGTCTTTGCACTGTGTGGATCTTAATCACTTCTCTGTAAAGCTCACAGCTCCAACATTACCATCTTTGGTTTGAGTTTTGGTTAATTTTTACTTTAGCAATTAGTGAATGACAGTGGTTTTTGTAAGAAGTGACATGGTTATCATGAAGCTATTCAAAACACTTTTTCTTTGTGCTGGTCTTCAGAATATTTCCTTTTTTGCTTTTGTATTTTAAGGACAGCACAAAGTCTGCATTGCTGATTTTAAAAAGCATTATTTGTGAAGTTTGCATTTGCAAATGACATCTGATTTTGTGTATACCATAACCACTCTGTGTTACATGCTAAAACATTTTCAGTGTACAGGAATCTGTTACAAACTTTTTTTGAATGTATGTACGCATTATTATTATTATTATTATTATTATTATTATTATTATTATTAGGATTAGTATTATTGATAGTAGTAGTCAGTACCTCTGAATCACAATCAGATTGTATTGATTTTAATTCTGCTTAATTCTTTTTCTGCATTTAAAATAGGAACGTACACAAGACAATCAGCTTCATAGTGTAGTCTCAGGGCAAGCAGCGTCAGCTTAATCAGTGCGCTGGCTCTATCCATTTCATGCTTATAATTATTATTATTTATAACACATTTGCCAAAACTGCGCCACACACGGCTTCACACAGCCGGAAAACACCGTGTCTCTCGTCCTTCCTGTTCCCACAGCCATGGTTTCTGTCACCGATGCGTCCTCTGTGTCGCTGTGTGGCCGCAGTCAGTGCAGCGGTACCAGGAGATTGACGTTGTAGCATGAGAGCAGCGTGCGAGAAGCTCGCTGGCGACCCCAAAACGCCCCTCATCTGGTGAGAGGATGTACATAGACAGTGAAGCATCGCTTTCTGTTTCTGTTCTGAAACTTGAAAGAGTGAAGCTGGCCTTGATGGTACATACATTGACAAAATGTTATTTTAACATTTTAATTACTCTTATTATTTTAGCATTCAATTCTTATCTTTTTTGTGCCAAGCCTTTGCCCCCCTCACCAGATAACCTTATCTGTAGAACTATTCTTTTGTCTGTTTACAACCATGTATTTATTGTGCTGTACAGATGATTATAATGTTTATTGTAAATGACTGATTCTTACTCTATCATCCCTAATGGCGATGGTGTTGCTGTATTATGTAACTCTTGTTGAGAGAATGTTTATTATATGTATTCAGTGTAAATTTGATCTTCTGTAATATTTCACCTGAGCATTGGCGTAGATACCATTGGGGGGAACATGAATCACACTCGACTGGAAAAAAACAACACAGTTGCTGGGAATTAGCTGCCTTCGTTGTTTTTTTTTTTTTTTTTTTTAAATAGCAGTGTAATGTGGTTCTGTCCTGTTCCTGCTGAATACAGAAAAAAACCCTATAATGTGGGTTTTGGAATTATAAACTTTTAATTTAAAAAGAGAGAAAGGGGCTACTAAGGACATCCCCCCTAAATGCCCCCCGCCTCCACCTGTTTCTCCACCTGAGAGTTTGTGTGTGATGGAGCAGTTAACAGGCCAAACAAGAGAAGAGCTGCAGTTCCTTGGACCCAGGGCTGTGCCTTAACGTTAAATTATGTTTTCCTTTGCATTTCCTGTCAGTCCTGTTTCTCCTCTTCCTCCTCTTTTTTTTTTTTCTCTCACCACATCGTCGGCTACGTCGGCTTGACCTCGGAGTCGCGCGCATCATCCGAGAGCAGCGCACCGGGACAGTCATGTTCAGATGTGATTCTGGCCATCGCCACGTTGCTCAGGCTGAACTATATGGCGGGAGACGAAAACAGCCAATGATTTTTATTCTTTTATTTTTCACCCACACCTGATTGCCACCAGATGTAGTATGCAACACGGCGTATGCAATAAGAAAGCCCCTCTGCGTGGGTTGCGACTAGAGTGGGGGAGGAGGGTTTGGAAGTGACGGGGTTTGGGCAGGCAAGAAGCTGGGAACTCGCCTGGGCAGTCCAGAGGTCTCCGGAAACCAGCCTGCATTTTCATGCGGTTTGGAGTGTTACTATGACAGCACTTCTCCTTTGATCAGCCCTGTAGGTATTTGCACATACCAAGAAGGGGGTGTCTTTTAAAACTCAACAAAGGCTCTTTTTGACACGCATACTGTAGATTTTAGCAGCCCTGGATCATCGGAATTGGTGACTTTTTATTCTTTTTTTTTTGGTTTTTATTTTTTTATGGTATAAAAGGTTACATGAAATGTAATTGTAAAAGACTTCAGAACAAGTGTTATTTTTTCTATGGGTTATGTCTTTAGAATGCCAACTTGTCTGGAAGTTTCACAAGACAATTCCACAATTATTTTAAAGGATTCCTTGTCTCTTACAGTCTATTGGATAGTACTGTAGATTAAGAACCTTCAGTAAAAAATAATAATAAATGAAAAGTGAAAAAAAAAAAACATTTTTACATACAACAGAAATAAAAGCATGGGTTGACTCTGCCTAATTTGTTGCTATGTCCTGCTGTTTTTCATCCAAAAAAGATAAACTGAATGCATTACAAAAAATCCTTTTTTCATAAGGCATCCATATTAAATATTGCTAGTATGAGTCAAAAATTCTAAAAATATATGCAGTTGCATTAGGTAATTGTATCTATGTTGTATTTCTTTCCGTCCATACCCATTTGCTTAGGAATTGTCACTGAAACGCAATGGAGTTGTTTTCATTATGTAAATTCTAGTGCCACCTTGTGGCCATCTTGAGGAAAGACTTTGCCAATCTTGTGAGTCTTTTATATTTTTATTATTGTGATTTATTCTCAAGAGAATAAACACACACACACACACACACACATTATATTTTGCATACATTCAACAATACAGTTTACAACACTCTGAATAAAAACCATTTAAGTGAGCAATTACATTTTCAGGATACATTTGCACATGTAATCAAATATATATAAACTCAGACACATATTTGCACAAATTAAATTGGAGCAGATACATAATAAGAAATAGAGCTGATGTTAATGGGTGATTATTCTTGAAGTAACTGGAATCCCATCCGGGGTGTAATCCAGTCATGTGTCCCCGTCTGCCCGTGACCAGCGGTTATAAGATGGATAGGTATTCCTGAAGTGTGCGTTGCGGAAGGAAAATACAGAACTCCGCAGAAGTCTTAGACACCAAAAGTAAATAATCTGCTCACAAAGTTGCTTACAAAACACACACTTTATCATATGAATATATACAGTAAAAGTATAACAATGTCTCGTGTGCTCCAAAAAGTCACTTATCTTGTTGAATGGCTAGAACACAGCGTTGGTTTCCAAACCTCTCCTCTGCCTTTCCATGTACTTATCAAGTTTTACCCACAGATAATTTAATTAATTAATTTGATTAGTGAATTATCCTCATGGGGTATTGATTACCCAAACAAGGTATACAAGGAGTTCACACATACATGGATATGTTGGATAGTAACTGCAAATACTGAGATAAGTGGAAATGTCCGGAACGTTTAAGCTGTCACAGTGCGGCAGATATCACAGTTTAACACCAACACTAAAACAACTTAAACAATTTCCTTTGGCTGCCTACGACTTTGGCACAGAATTGTAGATTCTTCAAATCTCTTAAGTGAAAGACATTATCTCAGTCACTGCAGATTCATGCAGTTCATTTTGTTTAGATGGTTCATGACAATGGACATGACTGGACAATGCAGCTCATGACCGATGACCGAGATGCTCTGACTTCCACCAGCCACACACAAACAGTACTTGGTGTCCATTTTATCCAGTTCGGGTTGTATCACGGTACATCAATGTATCGTGCGGCATTCAAAAGTTCTGAATTTACTAGTCAAACGCGAAACTTGGAGCTGCCGTTTCCCACCAGTCGGCGCTCCTGCTGTACATCCAAACCGGCGATAAACCGCGACGTGTATAGAGTTGTCGGTGTAACTAAAAAGAGAGTATATGAACACGTTAACGTTATATCGAAATATATTATTAATATGTGTGCATCTCCACCATGTACATGAAACGTATCCATAACTACCTTTTTTTGCTTGTGTTTCCATATTTCTGCCTCGGAAAATTCTATCTCCGCAATTCGACGTAAAAGTCTTCTTCTCTTTCGTGCTCTAGCTTTTCTGTCGTTCTTTATCTTTTCATACACGTCTTGAAATCGTCTATCTATAACAGACGTACATACATTGGCGAAGAAATACAAAAGAATAACTAACAAAACAACTTCTTCGTCCTCCATTGTTTTGGGAGCAGCGCTATAGTTCCGTCGCACACGAAATTACGTATCAAGTTTTACCAACACACGCGTCATTTTTTCCGCCAACCAGTTCATCGCAAACCACGCCCAGCATTTTTACAAACCACACCCCACAGCCCAGACGAAACCTTAGGATCAATGTCATTGGCTAACAGTATAAAACCGGTGATTGGCTACACAGCCCCTGCTGATAACTGTAGTAGCGGGAATGTGGAAGATACGACTAACAAATGGTTGTGATTCTTCGTAGCGTGAATAATCCTAAACGATCATGGTAAACTGACGTTAGCGTTCAATAACAACGCAATTTCAGAATTATGAATGGGTTCTTTGAATAACTAAATGCGATTTTCATCGGGGTTGCCAACTCGCATTTATGTAAATCTACATTATTCCATCATAAACCTATGATTAGCTACATCAAAAGCATTGGGGTAGATTGCAAACCCTACAGATTTTTTACAAGGTACTGAAATTTACATGCATGTAAATGTTGGTGAATGTGTCACAGTTGCCAGCTTTGGTCGGCTCGCTGAGTGAGATTTTCAATTCGAGGCAATTAAATTCGCACATTAATGCATAAGGTGCATTATATATTAATCACCAACAATTAGGCCCAGTAAAAAAAATCATTAGTTTATCATCCCCGCCCGCGTGGCGAGTTTAGCCTGCATCGATTTTTTTTAATTATTTTTTAAAAGTGTATTTTCCTGTGTAAATTCCACTGCCGGCGTTCACAAATTTTGAATGAAACATTTTTTAATATATATTTTCTTTTCATATTAATTTTGCAGATCAGCCCATGTCATACATCTGTTGCTGTTCCTTTTCTTTACTGTTGATGTTGAAAACTTATCTTCCGTTATCTTTTTTTCTAAGAAATATATTTAAAAAATCACCCTCTCTCATAACTTGTTTTTGATTGAAAGGATGAAAAACTAATGTTTTTTTTTACCGGGCCTTAAATACAGTTATAATAAAGTACATTACTATAGAGCACTGTACAGTCTCTCTCGAATGAAAGGGATTCTGACGTTTTAGCCTAATTCTCAAGAGGTATCTTAACGGATATTTCGACCAGCGAGAAAATAGTATGCATGCCGTGACGAATCTGGGGCAGACTTCCACTATTTTATATCCTGATTGATACTGCATGATTGAATAAAAAAGGAAAAATATTATTGTCATGTCTATTCGTCTTCAAAAATGCCGGGCTGGATTAACTTCTCTGATGGCCGTAAACTGAGGGCCCCCCCATGACAGGTGTCTCCAACTCCAGTGAGAGCTACTGTCCAGTAGGTCTCAGGTAAATACCAGGAACAGGTGTGGCTCATCAGAAGCCAGGTAGGACAGAGAACCTACTGGATAGTAGCTCTACAGGACTGGGGCTGGAGAGCCCTGTCATAATGTGTCTGTGTACCTGCCTTTCAATGAACTGGTGGCAAACATCCCACCTTAAGCATACTGATTTCTGGTGGGTGGAAATGAAATGTAGCTGGTTGTGGAATTTGCCAAGCAGGTTGGGGGATTGGGTCGTGGTGGTAAAGGATGCTAAAATTTTATCTGCACTGTGAAAAACAGATTTGCAAGAGATCAGACATCATTCATGGGTGTCTAGGAGCAGCAGTCAAGTTAAGGGAGTCTTCTGTAACTTCCAGACGGGATGAGGTGATCGTGGTACTCTTGCTTGGTTTACCTCAAGCAGGGATGCACCGAATATTCGGCCACCGAAAATTTTCGGCCGAAAGATTTTTATCACCGAAAAAAATCCGAAACAGTATGTCGTGATGACGCAAACAGAAACCGGGGTATGCACGTGCTTGTCTGAAGCAGCATGTCTGCGGTGTGGACGTATTTCAACATATCTGAGAAAGACTCACGGATAGCGATTTGCAAAACATGTAATGCCGAAATTTCAAGAGGGGGTGCGTCTGCAAAGACTTTCTCCACGTCGGGTTTAATTTATCGCCTGAAATTCAAACATCCCGATCGCCATGCTGTTAATGCGGTTAAGTTAAACATTTAAGTTTGAATTTTATTTTATTTTATACTGTGCATTGTTGCAATGTGCTAAAGAAATATTTTCATAATTTGTAACTGATTTATTCTTTGAAACTTTAATATTAATCTATGCAATCGCAATGCCTTGATTTTAGTAAGGTTAGTACACAGTCATAGCCATAAATGCAATGCTACTAATTATTGGCATAATTTCTTTCGGTGTTTCGGTTTTCAGCCTTCGTTTCCTCTTTTTTGGTTTTCGGTTTCGGCCAAGAATTTTCATTTCGGTGCATCCCTAACTTCAAGCTCTGTCTTGCCTCTGGTCCCCTCAGTGACCCTGATTAGAAGATTAACAAAATGTCAAATTGTAACCCTCTCCAGAGTAAGAGGTTCAAAGATCAATTGATGTATTTTTCCCAGCTGAAACATACGTATATACATAACATATACGTATATATCCTTATATTTTAGCTGATATCACTACATCTCATTCTCAGGCCAACCAGGCATTTCTCGTGACTGAAACAACTACTGTATATCATCTTGTGACCACCAGGGGGCATATTTGTAAATGAAGTTTAACAAGTTCTAAAGTGACTGAAATTAATGTCAGTATATTTCTCAAATGTATCCCTGTTTTGTTCCATGAATTCAAAGACAAACCTGTTGATATTGATATAGTATTATTATGACCTGACTTGTTCACCAAGAAACACTGCTGAGACAGAGAGAGACAAACACTGAATGAACTGAGGAACACAGTACAGTAGTATAACTGCTTTATTTACTGTGATCTCAAAAACACCTGTGTAACACAGAATAATTCACATACAGATACAGGGAAAATATCCAATTCAACAGTATGCATTACTAAGAAAATAGAATGAAGCAATCAAGAGCCTTTTTAATGCCAATCCAGTATCTCACATTAATTTTTACAGACCAAGCATGTCAGTCCTGCAAGTCAGTACTGTTTCGTGATGAGTTCTTTTTTTTGTCTAATCATAAAATCCATGAAAAGGAAAAAGCAGAAGAATTTATCAAGACCTAGCTGACAAATAACCTATGCACATTTACGTATCTATGTATTTATTTGATTCTAGGAAAATCTGAGGTGATGGTTGCTTGAACAAAACAGTTCACTCATTTGTTGGGAGATAATAGAGAAAAAAAAAACATAAATCTATTTAATGTCAATGTATCCAAATTCGAGGGAACATCATTTGCAGAATAGCCTCTATGAAATCAGTAGCCTTTAGGGAAAGTAACAGTTCTAAGTTTGCACTGGTGCTGTATCACAGTGGTTCTCCAAAGGCAAAAAGAACACAGGTGTGGGGAAAGGGTCACAGTGAGTTACAGACCAGATAATTCAGCTTGCTGTTCCTTGTGACAGTCAAAACAGCAATGTGCTTCTGGTGAGGTCTTCAAACGAAGTTTGAATCTGTGCTGATTCTGCTAGGCTACAACAGCCTTAGTGGGATTCCCTTCTTTGTACACAACCCTCCACCATTAATACAAACAATCATAAACAGTGATATGTAGCAAGACATACAGACGAAGGGAAAATGTCATCAAAACAGGAGGGCATACAGCCAATCCCATGTAACGGCAGAGACTTGGACAGCTTGAAGGCCTCTAATTCACAGTACATCTCACCACTCTTGCGTGCTGCCCTTCTGCTTCAAAAGTTTCCAAAGCAACCGCATCTCATGCATGTGATCAATAACATGGTCACAAGACACAACTTTCATTTAAGGCTGCAAACAGAAAACTAAGACAAAAATGTTACAGGCAAATTAGCAATTATCCAGTTTCCTGATATGCCGAATATAAAGGAGTCGCAAATATAAAACAGTACCTACCCAGAGATGCATTAGCATGGCCATAAGTCCCTGGCTATTTCAGCTGTCACAGGGCTCCTGACTACTTTCCATGATGGTGTAGATGCCGAATTGCCCCTGTGCCTAATTACCCCACTTTACAAGCCTGGTAACCACTAAAGAATGTGCTTGTTATAAACCACCAGAACAAGCCAAGACCGCTTTAATACTGGGAATCATTAAGCAGCAGGCAAACAGGTGCAAAGATATTAAATTAACTATATAGCCCCATACCTTTTTACCTCATTTCCTACAGAGAAGGTTTTGGATTTTGTCATCAAAGCATGCAAACCACAATCACGCAAGTGACAGTACACAAACAAGCTATGGACAGCTATATATAATACATGAAGTAGGTTTTGAACTATTGCACTTGTTGGCCCATTGCACCTCAAAAATAGGTCTGAGGGTGCACACTGACTGAACAATAAATATACATAGATAATTCTAGATTACTCACCATTTCACGCAACATCTACAAGACAATGTCTACTGTGTGTACATACTTTTTTTAGAATCTGTCACAAATGCCATGACAAGCACTACATACCTAATTTAGTATACAGATTGACATTACGCGTACAGTCATGTGAAATCAAAACTCTGTCAAGTGTTTTTTTTTTTTTACAAAAGTTAAGAAGTTAAAGGTGTGTTTAATGGCATCTTCATATTTAAAATGTAGTAGTACTGATGGAATATAATAATGGTATACTGGTATTTGCATGTATTAAGTGGCTGTAATAGAAATATATGAATAAGAAACTAGTAATCAAGTCCATTTTCCATCTGAGTAATACTTTACAAATTTTGACTAAAAGGATAATATTTTGGTAGTAAATGCACCCCAGTTCTTAAACAGAGGATGCTTCGTGAGGATGAAATGTTGACACATCATTTTCTCTCTCTTTTCAGCATAATCCAAAATCTAAAAGAAGGATCAGTGAACTGACATCGCAGACACCTACTGAAAAAGACCTCTCATAAGCCCAGGCTCTCCAAGTAAGTAAACTTCATCAACATTAAAAAAGTATTTTTTAGTAGGTTTTTTAACTTTGCATTGGAAGTATGTAATCTACATAGACATGCAAATACCTGGACTAATAGCCAGTGAAATGGTAAATAAATCACAGACGCTTCTCCATGACCGAGTTCTATTCACCTGGATCAATGTAGCTCAAAAAACTGTGATTATCTTCGATATGCATTTGGGTGGTCAGAGTAATTTTTTTCCAGGCTACTTCTATGCTACTTTCCATCCAAAACAACTGCATTTCATTTCTTGGTAATACTCTTTGAATCCAGTCTCTGGCTTCACTGTGACCCTAAAGGTGATTTGGCTCTTCTTAGCGCTGACAGGATTCTTTACGACCTTTGGTGACCTCAGCTTGAGCAGCGGCAGGTGAGCCCGCTCTGGTCAGCGGCAGCGGAGAGTTCATTCAAGCTTTTAGGCATCCTGCACTGGGAGCAGTGCAGAGACATAAACATCAATGATGCAAAGGCAGACAGAGACACTCAGCACAGGGCGGAGCAGGTCAAAGGCCGCGCTTGTCTGGACAGATAGAGTAAATGGATATATTGTAGTATGATACATGTATGTGCAAGAATAATAATGAGCTAAAATAATAAATTATAAACTGTAGTAAAGGCCACGCATTGTAATGGTGAGTAGCTCACCAAGTTAGAGTTAAATATATATCTATTTACAAATGGACAACAGGTTATGCAAGCATGCTCCTAGACTCAAAACACCAGAATCACCCATCACACATAATAAATTAATATCCCACTAGGCATGTACTCTACTTAATACACTGTGGTTACCGCCCTACTTTGTACAGTCTGAGCTAATCGCAGAGATACCGTATCGCACTTTGCTTGAAGTGTCGTCCTCTACACATAGACTGCTACTCATGTCTCCATGCATGCGTGGCAGGGAACTGTTCCTTGTGGGAGGAGACCTGCCCATAATGGGAAAGCCACATAGAGAGTAGGAAGGTAATAGTCCACATGAAACCCTCTTAACCTGCACCCTATAAAGATACCATCAGTCTGTAAACTGAATGCCCTGAAATGCAATCATTTCAGAAGGTATCCTTCATATTTGCCGTGGATTGGAACGTACACCTAACATTCCCTTATCTATCTGTAGCCCAGGAAATGGCTGTTTGATTTCTGACCTGGCTACATAAATGCACATTGAGGGTTTAGCCAACATCTAAACAACTCTTTACATCTTTATAGCACCAAGTTCCATAAGAAACTGAGGTAAAGGGGACTCCTTTGTTACAATGTTAAAATCACAATGTTGGGGTGTTGGAAAATGTCAACTTGAAACACATAGGGGGTACATTTACATCAGGGAAATAAAGATTTACTGTGTATACACCATCAATGAGAAATGCCACTTGATATCACAAACGTTTCGGAGGGGGGTTCTTGATTAAGTCTGGCATTTGGTTGATTTACCTTTGAACACACAGACAAAACATATGAGAGCAAATTCCGGATACGGCATAAGCAGTAAGATTGACAAACCTAAGGATATTATTACCGGTCCAACTGAATTAACGCTACAGAGTGAATTGTATAAAATGTATTATATCAAACAGTTCTTTTTGCCTTTGTAAACCCATGGGTCTATGACACAGCAGCAGCCTGTGAATCTGAGAAATGGGGCTTGGTAGTTTTTATTTCATTCACTAAAGAAAACAAACAAAAAAATTGCAGGAGCTTAACAAAACAGATCCAAATATATACTTCATAACACAGGCTTGTGAATTGTTTTTGCCATACATGTTAAGCTTAAGTTTGGTATATCATTTACTATAGGAGAGTGCATTTCTTGAGATCCACTAAATTATGTTCAAGTCAAATTGAAACTTCAAAGCAAAAGGGTACATTTGGCACATTACATCAGCATATGCATCGATCAAAGTGAGATATGGATGCAAGGTAGATTATACCTAAGGAACTGGGCGTCTTGGCAACATAGCAAATTCTACCCCCAGGCCGTGGCTCCTGGCTGAGAGCGGCTGGCCACTAACAGCCACAGTTGGCCTGTGGGAGGGGCGGGGGGTTGTCAGTCAGTCTGGCGTTCGGGGTTCCCGTGGTGACCGCTGGGTCAGTCTCTAAACTCTCCGACATCCTGTCACAGATGAGGTCCACGAGCCGCTCAAACGTCTGTTTGACGTTTATGTTGTCCTTGGCACTGGTCTCAAAGAATTCAAAGCCTTCAGAAAGCAGATAAGGTGGCATAAAAAACACAAACGCTAGCTTCTTTGTCGAAATGTAAACAATCAGTAAGTAAGCCAACCATTTTTTGTCTCGACGTTACTATAAAGAGTTTTAAAATATCACAGTCCACACTCACCGAGCTGTTCTGCCAGCATCCTCCCACTCTCCACCGGAACCACCCTCTCCTCTTCCATGTCACATTTATTCCCAGCCAGAATGACCTGTGCGTTGTCCCAAGAGTATGTCTTGATCTGAGTTGACCTGAGGTGAAACAAAACGTACTCATTGATCATGTTGCCATAAAATCAGAACAAAAAAGTTCTCCTTTAATGCTTACCTAGGAAGAAAATATCACCTTGTGTTTACTCCCTGAAGGATAAAGAGAGCGTTTTTGCACTGCTCTTTAGTATGCAATCAGGCAGGGGAGGTCATGATGGGATCAAGTCACTACCCTTCTGACACGGGACAAAAGTCCAACTCACACAAGATGGCCTACCCTGTAGACAGCCCCCCCCGAAAGCCTTTTGGCGCCTCCCTGTTCCTGCCTCTCTCACATCAATCTGATTTGCAGTCAGAGACGCTCAACTGGCATGACATGTCAGTACTGCTTACGTGTAACACACAGGAAAAAAGAACAGATCACAAATGCAAATTAAGACAGACTAGAATACCATATTATCTGCAAAATGACAAATGATGCTTTACGAGACTGAATGACAAAAGCAACACTAATCAGGAAGGACACAGGACCAGAATAATGTCACACGGGAAGCAGCAGTCAGCCGCTTCTGCAGTCTGGAACAGGATGGTTAGCCCAGTGTTATCTTATCTACTAGGATAAGCATGTGAGGCTGAAACGTTAAAAAACTGCTTAATCAACGGATGAAGATTTTTTTGATTAAATAACTGCTTTTAACGGTATTAGTCTTGGCCAGGGAAATCACTCTTCATTATCCTCTGCTATAAAAATGAAACGGCACCGCTGCAATGAGGCTGACACCTCTGAATGGGCTAACACTACAACTTCTATCACAGATATAGCCCTTGTAGGAATTACCAGCAGCCAACAGGGTGGGCCGGCTGTGTGAATGACTAACATCCAAGTTTCAGATTAATTATAATGTTACAAGGAAGCCTGAACGTACAGGAGGAAACATCACTGTTCGTCCAGGAAACTTAGCGTACAGACTACTGATAAGAACATAAGAACTATACAAACGAGAGGAGGCCATTCGGCCCATCAAGCTCGCTTGGGGAGAACTTAACTAA
>JABFEA020000043.1:28742166-28756596 GCA_019775915.2 Cyphomyrus plagiostoma
ATAAAAACTAGTAAATCTGCCTCTAAAAACTAATTAAAACTAACTGAATTTGAAAACAAAAAGTCAAAACAAAATAAGAACTAATGAAAAAATCCAAAACTATTATAACATTGCCTCACACCCGTCCTTTTGGACTGGTGTGGTGCTGAGGTATCACCTGCCACATGGCTTCACCCAGGTTCTCCCCCCTGTGGTGGTTTGTTGTGTGGTGGGTGCAGCAACGCACTGTAATCAGTGCATGCGCCTTACCTCCTCCTCCTTCCTACAAGGAACTTTAGATACTGCTCGTTCCATGGGATGAAGCACTTAATCAGTGCATTTAAAGTTAAAAGAGATCCTATAATTTAACCATGCCATCACCACACAGCCGGATGATAGGATGTCATACAGGCACTGTTACTCTACCCATGTTAATAACGGAAACCTGCTTTATTTAACTTAGATTTTTATTCATAGTTGTTCACTCAACTTTCCAATGCTTAACGAGAATAAAAAATCTGCCGTTTATGAAATAAATGGAAAAGTGGTAAAAACCTGTGGCGTGTAAAAGCTGTGCATCTGGAGGTTTTCTGCAGAAGCTGGAGTGTGCCCGGTCTTTCATTTGTCTTCCTTACATTTTTTTTCACAAGATAGTTCTTGTGCAATGTAAGGCGTATTTTGTGGCTTTGAAGTTTGCCAAAGTATGCAAAGTAACACATTTCATGGTGTGAAAATACTTTGCGGGAATTCCACATAATACATATATATTGTACTTGGACGACTCGTTGCACCCTAAATTTATAAAGTCTCCCACTAGGAATATGGGTATTTGGATGGGGAAAGAGATTTGGCATGACAGCTCATTTGATGAGAACTGTTATTTTTATTTTGACATGATTTCCTTGTAAATGTCACTGCTGAGGTTATGACATGAGAACAAAAATTTGGATAGTTTTATCATTGAGTTAATATTTGTGTAATTTAACTGCTTGTGTATTTATTAATTTTCTCTTTCTAATCTTTTTTTTTTATATGGACAGTTACTCACTTTATCTAATATGATAAAGAAAGATGTATGGGCAATTAAAATCTTTTTTAAACATCAGCAATACGCTTTCCCAACAACAGTGGAGAGGTGAAAGAAAATACCCCCTTCTTTGTCAGGGCCTAAAGTAACAATTCTGTCATCCAATTTCTTTAAAAGTCTCACTTTGGGCAAACTCAATTCATTTGAGTAGCCAGGTGCACAAGATTAGTTAATCATCAATAAGTGTGATTACCTTTTTAAACAGAAAGTTTGGCAGTTCTGCAGCCCTCTGGGCTGTGTTCATATAATGCCAAGAGGTATAGATATCAGCCATGACATCAAAGAAGCAATGTTGCTGCTGCTCAATCTGGGAAGGGTTATAAGGCAATTTCCAAACATTTCAAATTTACCATTCAGCAAGGGCTTTTGCAAATAAAGAGCCTTCAAGACACTTTCCAGTCTTCCCAGGAGTGAGCATCCCAGCAAATACAGTGCAAGGTCAGGCTGTTTGACACAAGTGGGTTCAGAAAATCCCATAGAGCAACATCACATGAGCTACAGGCCTCAAAAGTTCCTTCTGACTGGCTAAACATGGCTTTCATGAAAGGGTGGGCATGCAAACAGCCCTTCTCTCCAACATGAGTATGGCTGCATGACTTAGGTGTGCAAAATTGCATTGGAACAAGCCAGGAAATTTATGGACAATATTGTTTAGACTGAAACCATGGTGATAATTTTTGATCATCATGCAGAGTGTCATGTTTGGTGTTAAACAGCTATCACCTTGAACACCTACCACAAGCTGCTAAGCACATTGCTGGAGGGGTGATGATTTGGGCTTGTTTTGCTGCCACAGGACCTGAGAAACTTGCAGCTATCGAGAATGCTATGAACTCCAGTTTATACTTAAATATTCTTGAGACCAGTGTTAGGCCATCTATCCTACAGCTAAAGCTTATTTGAAACACGGCAACACGATAGGGACACATCAGCGCTCCCCAGCACATCAACAAATCAACATCTGAATCGCTAAAAAAGGAAAAAAAAATCAAGGTATTGGAATGGCGACGTGAAACTCCAGACCTTATCCCTACCGATATGCCGTGGTAGAATCCTAAGAGTGCTATGCATAAATGAACGTCGTCAAACATTAATGGACTGATGCAACGCTGTAGTGTGCCACAACTTATAAAAAGTGATGTGACAAATTGATTAACTTACACAGAATAAGTTGTTGCTAAACATTGTTCCTAATGCTGCTGAATTACATGGTGTACTGACTTTTCCCCACAAGGTTTCTGAATGGTCCTTTTGGAAAAAAAATAACATATTGACATTTACACTCATATAACATATTGAAACGTATTGTTTTTTTTGTCACTGGAAGTTATATTTGTTTGTGTATAGAAGTGGGTAAAGAGTGTGCAATTGTTATTTAAGCTCTGATAAGCATAGAATTTAAAGAGGGTGTACTTTCCCCCCCAAAACTGCATAATATTCATATTTTGGCTATGTAATGGTATGCATGTCTAACTACAAATGTCAGACGTGCAGCATTTTCTCTAGTCCTTATAGAGAATTAGCATCACCCAGGAATACAGACGTGTTAGGAGTGTGAAAGAATAGGCTAATCTCTTCACATTACTGCTGTTATCTATATATGTGTGAACGTTTTCAGACATATTACAAATAGGCATGTCTGTTTCAATTGCATGGCAAGTTTTCAGCACAGAAGGTATAAAACATGCATGCAAAACAGTTGTCATGCACTGTATAGAAAGAGTCTCTTTCAGGTTTTTTTCCCATGTAACACAGTGTGTGACACCCCCACCCCCAAAACGGCAGCTCTTGGTTCAGAAGAAAACAGCTCATTTTCTTCCTTCAGTTCAGAGTATTGGAATATTATAACTCAACATTCATTTCATTTTCTGAGAGTATGCATAGCCTCGCAATGGGGAAGCATAACTTTTTAAAGGGATATATTTGTCTGTTTCCTGTAGATGACCTTTGCTGGCACTAGTATGACATTTGCACACATTGCTGTCATTTGTTGCTTAATTATTTGTTGCATCTTGAGAATTCCTTAAAGTGCATTAAGTACTGCCTATGTTTTGAAGTAGGTCATTTAATTGGAGGATTCTAGCCAGAAAATGATACAATGTTGCGATTTAGCAGAAAGCAGCTGATGCAGCGAATGGGAAATTGAATGCTTAACTTAAATGCATGCTTAACTTTTTCAGCGAAATCCCAAATGTCACAGGAAACGTTTATTTCTGACCTGGTTTGTGTTGTATGTCTATGAGGAATTAAAGTTATGTTCAGTGAAAATCTGCAGTGCTTTTCCTGTCATTTTATCCATCCATTTTTGCTTTACGTTAAATGAAAATGCGACTTGAAGCATTTTACCTGAAGCACGTTTCAGGTATCAAGTATCATCAACAGGATTGTCCAGAAATCCAGAATTTAAGATTGCACCAGTGGCGAATGATGATCTTTAAAATGGGGGAGTCACACTGTGGACAATTGGCAAATTTTTTAAAATTTTTGTGGGTCAGCTATTTATGTTAACTTTACTCTTCTTCATCAAAGGACTTCTTTAGAATGAAGTAAACATTAGCTACAGTGTCTGCCATGTTGCTTCAAAGCCTCTAGCTCAGCTTGAACACACACAGCTTATTTAGCAGTTAACTGCTAGTCTATTAAAAATCACAAATATAATTTAAACGATCAAACTCAAAACTCAATGATAATTTTATTTACAATATTTACAAATGCTGATGGCTAATAATGACATACAAAACAGTAAACTATCATTCCAAGTTTGAAAGACACACATTTGCGTACGAATGTTACTGGTAGTTAATTCTGTCTTGTGCAGAAAAGTCTGACTTCCAGGCAGGTCTAAAATATCTGCATGCAAGTCTACCTGTTCAGTCAATGCGGCCTAAGCAGAAACCACGTATGAAGTTCTCACAGACTCCCAGTAAAGAACAGCATCTAGGCAGGCTTTGACAACATGTAATTTAAACATATTGGTCAATAATCTTTTGTTTATCCTCCATTTAGACAAAGGGGACAAGAAGGTTCCCTCGACTTCCAGTGAAGCATGGTGTCAGTGGGCGTCTGTGGGTTGTATTTAATCTGGTTTCAAACAGAATGTATATGTGTTTAAATTAACAAGGCAGATTACACTTTCAATCATAAATAAAATTATATTGATACATTGACTAATTCAATTCTTTTGGCAATTTTATGGGGGGGGGGGGCAGGCTTTACATGCAGTCTTACAGCAATTGTTTGTGTTTTGCACCCAAAGTAATTACCCACTCATCTTCCAAACACCCCCCCAGTTCAGAGTGACAGGGCCCAGTGTAATTGTTCTATTAGTCTTATAGCTGCCGGGGATCTGATGTCTATGCTGAACAATGTGGCCATGTATTACTACTCATCCACCTCTACTGGCTGCTACTTTTGGCGGAAGTCATCTGTCTGCTGGCTTTGTTTCTGTAAGCAGGAAATAGCATGCAAACCACTGTGTGTGGTAAACTGAGTTGGGGAGTGGTGTTTCAGAAGTGTACCCATGTGAAGTCCTGAACTCTTACTTTAAAGTAAGGAAAATGAGTGTTATATCCAGCATGGGGTCAGACATGACCTGCATTTATGTCCTTTCCTGTATGTGTATGAGTATGCTTGGCAGTTTTTAAATAGCAACACAAACACATAGAACAGCAGAAGCATACTGTAGGTACATGTACTGTACAGAACTAAATATGTTTAATGTCATACAGGTCCCTTACTTGCCTTCAAGTGCAAAGCAGACCGCAAATGTCATGAAACTGTTGGAGGGCCGACAGGGTAGGCTGGCAGATCTGGGATCAGGTGATGGAAGACTGGTGAGTGCATGTAGAAAGTTCCGGGAGATCCTCCATTTCCCTTGACAAGCTACTTTTTTGGAGCCACATAAAAGGACATCTTAATATTTCAATAACAAACTTGAATCACATTTATATAAAAAAAAAACAGTATTGATGAAATTCTTTAGCAAAATGTTCAGAGAAAATAAAGTATACTGTACTTCGCTTGTTAGATGACTGGCTTACTCCCTGATGGCATCTTATTGTAAATGAAAAGAATGTTTTTTTTTTATTTTTAAATGCAGTTGTATCTCTACACGTAATGAATGGTTTAGAGCTTCCATTTCACTTAACTTGCTGATGAATTCTCACTCACAGACCTGCATGTCACATTATTTGTGTCCACGTCTTTGCTTTGTAATACGACTGCAGGTGTTTGCAGCCTGTTTTGCGGGCTTCCAATGTACAGGCTTTGAAATAAACTCAGTACTGCTAGCCTACGCCAGAAGCAAGGCCAAATGGAAAGGGATCCCACCCACCCAGGTCAACTTTATCGGCAAAGACTTCTGGACGGTAAGGCCACTGCATACTATTTAAAAGATTCAGTAATGCTTTAACTGCACCTTCATAATGCCTTTATAATGCATTCAGAGAACATTCAATGTACCTTCATAATGCATTCATAAGCAGCATTTGAGTATACCTTAATAACCTATCATACCATAACAGCTTTAATATACATTAATAACAAACATTATATGCTAACAAACAATATAATTATATAATCATGTAATATTGGTTATACATGTAAATTAAACTGTTATCGTGTGTTAGGATGTCATGGTATACTTACATGCTGCTTATATATGGTCTATATACATTCTTTTAATGCATTATGAAGGTGCACTAAATGTTCGTTGAATGTATAATGAATATGCTGTTAATGTAAAGTATTAAACATTAGCACGCATCACTTCAGAAACAAGACGCATGTTTGTGCTGAAACACATTCTCACTTTGGTGACTAGTACATTCATGCAAAGACGATACATAATATGACATGTATGCAAGAAGAGGTGTAGGAACCAGGAGGACATGTACCCCCCCAATATTAATTTGACTTAATTCGCTCTCCCCCATAAATTAATTTTGCCTTTTTATTATTGTGTCCCCTGCAATATCAAGTCTGTTCTATGCTGACAAGGGTAAAATCTGACAAGGGTAAAGAGTGACCCTTTGAAAAGCATCAGAACATATAAGTGAAAACATTCATGTATACATTACGTTTGTACTAAAGACATGCACAATTTCTTAATGTTGCAAGACTACAAGGTTTTGAACATACTTAGTTTTATTGGATTATTTTAATGCTACTCTCATTTTTGCATTACGTTAATTGTTTCAGTTTGATTGTAATATGTCTCTTATCAAAGAGTATTGCATTGAAATCTAAATACAAAGCATGGTGTGTCTTACTAAGGTGTTGTGGTTTCTCTCTACACAGAGTGATGTTTCAAAGTTCAGAAATGTGACAGTATTTTTAGCCCCTGGTGTGGTGAGTCTACTGCTGTCCAGCAGTGAGCTTATTTTCTTTTATTCAGACTTTCCTAACAACTTGTATGGCATGCCTCACACCAGAGTGTAAATGTTCCAATACCACCTCTGCTCTGTGCGTGTGGAGATTACATGTTTCCATTGGGTTCCAGATTGTTAGGCTAGTTGGCATCTATAACTTGTCCATTGTCTGTGAGTGCATACAAACTGGCATCCTGGTCAGGATCTATCGGAGCTTTGTGACGCCCTGTGATACCCCTCCCTCTGCCCAGGAAAAGTGTCCGGAAGATCCACAGAGTTACATACAAAGAAAAAAATATCATTACTAACTCTTTAAACCAGACCTCTGTTAATGTAGACATTACACATATGGGTTAAAACGTCATTGATTGCAAAACAATACTGTGCCAAGTATTATTTAACAAAATAAGTATTCACAGTAAAAACATTTTACAGCACAAAACAGAGTAAGGGAACATTCCATAACTCTATTTAAATAGATTCCGCTAAGCTAAGGAAACATAAAGCTAACTAAAACACAGGGTTGCCAATTGTCACGCATCTGGCATATCACATATTCAGACACTCGCAAAAGAAATCTTACGGCAAATCTATATTATTCCATTATAATCCTAAAATTAGTTGCATCAAAAGCATTTGGGGTACTTTGCAAACCAGACAGAATATTTACAAAGTAATAAGACTCTTTTATATATGTAAATGTGTGTGCATGTGTGTGTAGACATGTCTCGAATTGAAAATCTCATTCAGCCAACTAACCAAAGTTGGCAACCCTGAAAACATTTTAAGAAAAAGATACATTTCAAATATTTAAACTTAGTTTACATTTGGAATAAAAAAACAAAGTGATTACAACATATTTTTTCTCTCATTTCTCAATTTATAGGTGTGCATCTGTGAATAATGTTTTTTTGATTATCATTTTGCAAACTTCAGCCTGGTTCTTCTCTGTTTCTCATTACTGAAGGGCTTCTTACTTGCTTTATTGGACTTCAGTCCTGCTTCTAGAAGCCTGATACGGACTGTCTTAGTAGTACACTTCACACCTGCACTTAACGTTTCCCATTCCTTTTAAAGGTTGCTTGATGCCATCCTATGATTCATGAGAACCTGTTGGATAAGCTAATGGTCATTCCTGCCATTAGCAAATCTCTACTCCTCTTAATTTTTTCCACGGCTGTACAGTATATGTAATGTTGCTTCTCAATAATGATATGGTCATACATAATATTATGCTTTAAATTAAGTTCTATTAAATACTGTTCAGTTACCTGATATCTAGTTATGTAATTACTTGAGGTGGCTTAAACTGTAGGGTAACAGATCTCTTACTAATTGTAACGTAACAGATGTGGTAAATTATTGATGTTGAACTTTCTTGGTAGATGGAGGAGCTCGGGGAGAAGTTAATAAGGGAACTTCCCAGAGAGTCACAAGTCATCACCTGCCGCTTTCCCTTCCCGGCCTGGCCTTCAGCTTCCACCGAGGGCTCTGGGCTGGACCAGGTTTGGGCCTATGACATCGATAGTATCCGCAGGCTTGCGCCTGTAATGGCTAAACCATCCACACTACCTGCAAAGCTGTAACCCATACAACATCTGCACTGTTCCCCTCAAATCAGACCTGTGATCAAGATTTACTCTAAACTAAGAGCAAAAACTGAATGTGTATTTATAACATCATATAATTTTAGGAATGCTTCCCTGACTGTTATCCAGCAAGTACAAAGCCATGTGTAATTGCTGCATGGGTCACATTATGAGTGCTCTGTGTAAGACATTTTCCCTTCGATACACCTGTCAGCGTGTTACACAAAATGGTCACACAAAGTCATAAACCAAGCCTAAGCAAAATAAAGGTTTTGTATTCTGCTTGTTAAGATGGTGGATATTTTGTTTTGTTTTCTGCAAATGCTTCTTATGTCCGTGGTGCTTCTTGAGTGGCCATGGGACCTTCACTACTCGCAATGAAACTCGGAAAGTTCCTCAGCTGGGCTCTGTTCATCAGGGAAGATGTAATCTTCATCAAAACGGCAATTTTCCTCAAAAGCGACACTGTAGTTGCAGTAGATGTTGTCGACCTCATTGAGATACGTAGAGCGTTCCCCTAACTCAGAGTCATAACTCTCACCAGCTTCTCTGTTTAGGCCCGGCCCCGTATGCTGGTTGATCTCCAAGCTGTTGCCGAAGTTCTCATAAATGGCGTCATGGTTTTCCTTCAAGTGAATCTCATGGTGCTGATGAGCAGTCGTGATGGGAGGTGGCCTGGATTGATACACAATACTGCTGGTATATAATCCTGGTACTTCCATGAAATCTTTGCTGTGGCGCCTTTTGGGCAGCATGCGGCACCTGAAAACGCCTGTGCAGATTATGATGGACAGGAACATCACACTTGCTGCTGCCAAGGCCTCCACAGTCCCCCATTGTAACGATGATGGCATGGATATGATGGCAGTCTGTATGTGGATGAGGTAATCACGTAAGAGCGAGCCAAAGATTTACAACAGATGTTAGATGGTCGTGTGATATCTACTGACAGATATTGTGCTCCAGAGCATTAGATTGGTATCTGTTAGAATAAAAACAAGCATTAAATTTTCTAAACACTCATCCAGTATAGAATCATTGGGCAAAGGCCTGGGGCCGATTCCAGGCACCATGAAGCACAAAACAGGGGAACACCCAAGACCGAACACAAGTCCATCAAAGGGTACAAATATTAAAGGCATTTTAGAGATGCATGTCTGCAGATTGTATGAGCAAACCCACACGGCACATCAAGAACATAGAGACTCCATGTGTAGAGTAGGTCTGGGATTCAAACCCCAAATGGGAAGTAATTGCGTTACAGAATAATTTGCCTACAGACTGCTGCATCTCAAGATCATTTTACGGTGTAAGTTTTTTTCTGCAAAAAAGTTACTATATTTTGCAACATAAATGCTTTAACCCAAATATATAATAAATGGCCTATATAGAGTCAAATCATTCATCAGTAACCAGCTGCTTTCTTAATTGACTTCTAAATCTTAATAATCATACTTATCTGCCTCACTAATATTATTGAGTTACTCAATAATATTATATTTACAATGTTTCATTTGGATTATTCAAAAGTACACATACCTTGAGATTTTATGTCTCTTACGAAGTATAATTAGTATGAACTGGCTTGTGACAAACTTTCGAAATGACTGGGGGTCAATAGCAGCTCACTGTTTTCTATGATCTCAAAATATCTCGACACGCCTCCTCGCTCTCTTCCGTGTAGGGAAAGCTTTTGAAATTACTGTTATTTTGCATATCGTAGTTATTTCATGACGTCACTATTTCTTACGTTCGTGATAGATTTACGGAGAATGACAACTCTTGACGTTTACTAAAATGTTGATATACGTATCTATTATTTTTTTAGACAGGCTCTTCTGAAAAAAGACAAACGTAAAGTGGACTGCAGTATACCACATTGACCGCAAGATGGCGATAAGTTTCAGCTCGAGGGTCTTGGATCAATTTCTGATCTTATTCTCTGGCATAAAACTGTGGGGTGAAAAACAATATTTTGCGTCTGCACAGCAGTATAAGAAAATTAATTATTCTCAGAGGATATTAGCTATTACAGTAATGTGACCCTCATCTACTGTATGTCTAATTCAGTGTGTCACGATTTCATTGGATGCTCATAGTACAGGGTTGACGTACAAAGCAGAATAGTAGTTCTATGGACCACCACACGGCGGCGTGTCCCTCATACAGTTTTGCGCTTGTCTGCTTTCTTCAAATTTACAAACCATAATTAGGAACCGATTACACTATGTCAGAACTTATTTAAACGGAATATTTCTTTGTGATATACAGATATGTATTATTATTATTGTTAATAATAATAATTATTATTATTATTATTATTATTATAGCAAATGAAGCATAACCCGGCTTCACGGGTGTCTTATACTAACAATTATTTATATTTTTATACTTATTTTAATACGTAGTTTTTGTGTTCAACAGTAACCCTTGACTGCATATTTAGTGTTTCTCATGTTTCTCTGTATGCACTAGGACTAAGTGCGTTTTCATTCAGAGACGCAGAAAGAGCGAATCCCACGGAGGAGCTGACGTCACACGGCCAGACAAAGGGGCCGGACGCGGTCGTATAAAAGACGGGAGCGCACCTTCTCTCCACAGTTTCGGAGTCCGAGAGTCCTTGGGGATGGATGTACTGGGGAATACCAATTATCAGATAGCGACGAATAACAAAATGTGTGAGCAGCCCCTGAATAAATCCAGTGAGTTTAAGAGAAAGAAAGCGGAGGACCTTGGCCACGTCCAAGCTGAGATGTCGAGGATCATCACGGATTCCGTGACAGGGAGACGGTACTGCCGTGGAAAAGTTCTGGGAAAGGTAAATTGCCCTGGAAATAAATGCACACAATGGAGCATACAAAATCTTGTGTTTCGTCAGAAAAGAACGCATTTTACAAAAATGGCAAACACTTTAATTGTGTTTTTATTTTATTGTATTAAGGCAAGTACGCTTTAAAGACCTGAATCGTGACAAGAGCACGGGTTAACAAATATGATCAACCTGCTAAGTTATAAACATCGCATTTCATAGTACAACGAGAATCGACATAACCGTGGCGTGTTGTCTGTCCGATTTATAGGGAGGTTTTGCGAAATGCTACGAGTTGACCGACCTGACCACCAATAGAATATATGCTGCAAAGATCATCCCTCACGCGCGTGTCTCCAAGCCGCACCAACGGGAAAAGGTACCAACCGCTGCATGTTGGTTTTGGTGTGTTATATGTGGGTGTCGTTGCTTTAGCCAGTGATAAGTCAGTGATAAGCTAGTGATAAGTCAATTAATGATAGATCGCTTTCGTTGGCAGATTGACCGTGAAATTGACCTTCATAGAGCTCTCCGGCACAAACACGTCGTCCACTTCTACCACCACTTCGAGGATAAAGAAAACATCTATATTCTGTTGGAATACTGCAGCAGACGGGTGAGTGGCCTCCTCAAGAAAAGCTTTAGATTTTAGCATGGTTTTTACCCCTCATTTTTCGCTCATTCCTTTTGAATGAGTTGTTTTCTATCGACAAAAAATGCAACGCATTTAAATGACGGACCTTAATCAGTCCAGTTCGTAATCGGTAGTACAGAAAATGTGGCACAGATTACATTAACACGGTATCAGAATTGACTGACTGTCCCGATGGCAAAATATCCTCAGTGGCTGTATTTTGATTCCTCCTAGTCCTTGGCTCACATCCTGAAAGCCAGAAAAATACTCACAGAGCCCGAGGTGAGATACTTCTTGCGGCAGATTGTATCAGGGATGAAGTACCTGCACGACCAAGAGATTCTTCACAGAGATCTTAAACTAGGTACATGACGCATTTCTGCCACTACTTCCTAACCAATGAGTAATTCCAGTAAAATTTTTCCATTGTTCTACTGTTTTCACCTGTAGATGAATGAAAGTGGTTTATAGGGACTCATTTGTTCACATTTTCACAGGTAACTTTTTCATCAATGAGACAATGGAATTGAAGGTGGGGGATTTTGGGCTGGCTGCCAAGCTGGAGCCCCTGGGCGACCGCCGCAAGACCATCTGCGGGACACCTAACTACCTCTCTCCTGAAGTGTTGAACAAGCAAGGACACGGGTGCGAGTCTGACATCTGGGCTCTGGGCTGCGTCATGTGAGTATTAACTCCATCCTACATCTTACTAAACGGATAATGTTATTCTCTTGTTTAAATTTTGAGTTGTGACTTTTCAGTTTAGTTCAGTTCATTTAGCCTGGAGTTGGCATGATTTCCTGAATAACGCATGCTCCCTATAGGAGTAATGCAGTGGGGGGATGGTGGACAGAAGTGTCATTGTGTCTACGTCTGGGAATGTTACCGTTGGAACCGGACGAACGGCCTGTGTCTCTCTGCAGGTACACGATGCTCCTTGGGAGGCCTCCATTTGAGACCACCAACCTAAAGGAGACGTACAGGTGTATTCGGGAAGCTAGATACACCCTGCCCTCTTCACTGTCCTTCACGGCCAAGCAGCTCATCGCTAACATGCTATCTAAGAGCCCAGAGGACCGGCCCAGCCTGGAAGCCATTCTGCAGCATGAGTTTTTCACCCAGGTGTGTGTGTGTGTGTGTGTGTGTGTGTGTGTGTGTGTGTGTGTGCGCGCGCGCGCCTTGCGGCCGTGTCCGTGTGTTCACCTCATCAGCACTCGGGTGGAGTAATCGCCAGCGTGACGGTCACACTTGACAAGTTTCTGTCGGCCTCTTGCAGGGCTTCACACCCGAGCGTCTGCCATCCAGCTCTTGCCACACGGTCCCCGATTTCCACTTGTCCAGTCCTGCCAAGAATTTCTTTAAGCGGGCAGCCGCCGCCCTGTTCGGGGGCAAGAAGGAGAAGGCGAAGTACTACGACAATATAAGTGAGTGTCTGAATCCTCACTCAGAAATCCTCTCGGGAAGCTTTCTAAAATTGTAACCACTGAGACACACTGTCAACGGCTTTTTCTGGGGTTTTTTTGCCGATGACTGTTACAGCTGGTGTACGGTGGCTGGTCTACAGTTGTTGCAGTTGGCTAGTTTGGCCTATAATGTGTTGCTTTTGACCTGCCTCAAACAGGTAAGCTGACCAAAGAGGAAGAAGAGATCTACAAGCTACGTCATGACCTGAAGAAAACTGCCATTAGCCAGAAGCGCCAAGAGGTGGGAAGCACAAATGAGCTGTAATGGGGGGGTGGCAATCTACAGTAACATGATGGAGCAGACTGATCCCATCTTTCTCACCATTTTCCTGTCTGTCCTTCCTTCCAGGACGGGAAGTCCCCTGTGCCTGTCACCACTCAGCCTGTTGCCACAGCAACGGAAAACGCACCACAGATCCGAGACACAATTCGCATGATTGTGAGGGGCAGCCTTGGCAGTTGCAGCAGCAGCAGTGAATGTAAGTTGGAAGGGATTTCTCTGTATGGTCTGGCCATTTGTATCAGTGATTGGCTGGTCGCCTGTGTGCATTTGAGAGATTGACTGAGATATGATGTCCTTTGTTTTCAGGCTTGGAAGACGGCACCATGGGCAGTGTGGCTGATTCTGTGGCCAACGTCCTGAGAAGTTGTCTTGAAAACATGCCAGAAGGTAAGAGATCCAATTGTATGACCGTACTTGCAATTTATAGATATCATCTTGGATAAATGTTTTAATTGTTGAAATTCCTCCTTTAAGGATAGGCCTTTTGTTACAAGTAATCTCAAGAGTCCCTTAAATCTGGGATGGCTGTGCTCATTTCCTGTATTATTATGCTTCTCCAGCTGATAATATCCCAAAAGAGACCTTCAGCAGCAACTTCCAGTGGGTCACAAAGTGGGTAGACTACTCCAACAAGTATGGCTTTGGCTACCAGATGTCAGACCAGGCCGTGGGCGTGCTCTTCAACAATGGCACACACATGAGCCTTTTGGCTGATAACAAGTAGGTCGCCCTGTCAACCGTTCTGTTCCTTTCTGCTGCTAACGCTTCAGGAAATGGCTAAAGTCTCAGATTTTGTAAATCCTGTATATTTCCTAGTGCACATATTACTTCGCCATTTAGCTGAAATTATTTGGTCATACGTGGGACGAGAAATCAATTTTGTGTGCTTGGTGGCTGAATGACTTGGCATGTCCTAGATACCTGTACCATGTCACATTTAAAGCTGACCTCTCGCTCTCCCCTCCATTTTGTCTTTGTTCCCCAAGAACCATTCACTACTACGCTGAGCTTGGCCAGTGCTCCATCTTTTCCTGTTCTGATGCCCCAGAGACACTTAAGAGCCAGGTCACTATCCTCAAATACTTTGCCCACTACATGGAGGAAAACCTGATGGATGTAAGTCTCCCTGTTTCACAATGACCCATCTGTTACCTCCGGTCTGGGGGGGGGGGGGGGGGGGGGGGGGGGGGGGGGGGGGGGGGGGGGGGGGGGGGGGG
>JABFEA020000043.1:28758539-28778230 GCA_019775915.2 Cyphomyrus plagiostoma
ACCAGGCGGAGACCAGAACCCAGGTCCCAGAGGTGTGAGGCAACAGTGCTAACCACTGCACCACCATGCCGCCCCCGATGGATTTTAATTTTCAGTTGAAATCAAAGTGACGTGAATCTTAAAAAAAAAAATCCAAAAAAAAACACATCACCTTTAACCTTGGCGCACACTCACCAACCTGGTTGTCTGATTTTTCATAGAACTGCAACACAAACCTTTTGAGCATGATGCATTAGACCCTTTAAGGATAAGTCTTGTGGTCTTTAATGCGAGGACTTTGGGGCTGACAACATTAATTCAAACCCAAAGCCTTTTTTCCAGCTCATTTAGCTGAAAGATGATATTCGCAGATGCGACTCTTGGCCGAGTCCCCATCTCCTCCTGCTCCCTGGTTCCCCCCCTGTGCATCTCCCCACGTCAGAGGCAGAAAGCAGAACCTGCACCTACCCAGGAGGCCTGCTAAAGTATTTGGCTGTAGTTAGACACTCCTGCTGGTAACACGTGCCCCAGATTCATTCCCATGGGTGCAGCGGAGTCTAAGAAATGACTCTGTGCTCTGTTATGCTGGGAAATAACCAGTTATGTGTTAGTGGCATCTCTGTCAGGAAAAAAATGTTTCTGTTTACCGTGTGAACCAATGCCAAAATTCTCTGAATGATTACCGAACATGTCAATGACTGGACTAGGAGTCATGGGTGGTTCAGTTTATTCACACATATTCTTTATTGAACCTTCATTCTGCATTTGTTTCATTTACAAGTTTATGAACTTTTGGACGTTTATTTAATCTCACATTTGTTAGCGTGCTTAATTTCTTCAGAAATTCACACACACACACACACACCCCTTACCCCCGAATGGTTTTACTGCCAGTTTTAATAAGTTGTTTCACTGCTTATCTGAAATAGTCACAATCATACAGAACTGGAACATACACATTTGCCAGATTCATCGGCTCCATGTTTAAGTACCTTCGACATGAAAGTAATAGAAAATGAGCCCAGCATCCCATGGTTATGGCTAAGAACATGAGGAACTACAAGCAGTGAGATCAATAAGTCTGTCATTATCCAAGATGTCCACATCTAACCCCCTAGTTTATTCTATTAAAAATCATTACGTTACCATTGTCAGAAGAATATTGTACCTAGTGCATTATAAACCATAATCTATAATAATGATAATAGTAATAATAATAATAATTATTATTATTATTATTGTTGTTGTTGTTATTTTGTTATGATGTGATTAACTGTACCTTCATAATGCCCGTATAATGTATTTAGTGCACATCTTTAATATACATTAATAAATAATAAAATAAAAGCCCTACATGATTATATGGTTATGTTTGTTATTAATGTATATTACAGGTCTCATGTCTTGTACTTTGAAAGCATTATGAACGCAATGCTTTGAGACATGTTAAGGTATGCTTACATACTGCTTACGAATGCGTTATGAAGGTGCAGTTAATGTAAAGTGTTACCTAATAATATTATTATTATTATCATCTATACCACCTCATTGTGTCTCAGTGTCGATACTAAGAAAATGTAAATCACTGATTTGCATCTCTTTCAGAGAAACTAAAGCAGCAAACCCTGTTTTTTTAGATTTTTAACATAGGATGTCTTCTGAAAAATAACAAAATGCACTATAACTGGCGTGATTCATTGTTCACACATGTGAATAGATCTCACCGGCAGTCAATGTCATTTTTATGCTACGTGTTAGAGTATCGGCACCATGGGTTTGTTAAGAAATGCAGACTTAGCCAGCAAATCCAGGCTCATTGAAACCAGCTCCCAATATCCCCATATGTTCCAGGTACTTTGCCTATTTCATCTGTGGTAGGCTTTTGTCCTTCCCAATTCCATGTCACTGTCATGCTCAGATGGGCCAGGAAAGATTGCATGGACTCCCACTATCCATACTCATAATCAAAGCACACAAAATAACAAATGATAATGAGATTTAGTCATGATTTCCCAGTTGTGTGGGTGGTTTAACTGTCAGTGAGACAAATTCATGAATTAGAAACAATTTCCAATGACTGGCCATCAACTATAGCCCATAATTCTGAAACCTAAAAATCCTGAAGCAGCTTAATGTAAGTGAACTGCCATCTGTAATGCAGGATTGTCCACAGAAAGCGTGGTGGACTGTAGGTGTCATGTTCCCTTAGTCTTTGTGTCCTGCAGTGGACTAATATCCCATCCAAGGTGTTCTCTAATTTGTTCCCAGTGGTAAAGGCTCAGCCAAACCCTGCACTGGATATTCAGCTATGGGAAACAGGTGGGTGGCTGAATGGATAGTTATAATATGTTTTATGAACATCAGGGATGCTTAATGGGTATGAGTGTTGCTGCAAGCCTCCTGGGTTTATGGTTCGAGTCCCAGATATGGCATATGTATGGCCCTTGCATGTTCTCCTTATGAGTGTAGGTACGTGCCCTGCAATGCACTGGAGTCCCTTCAAAGCAGCGCCCTATGCTGCCTGCAATACGCTGAAGGTCACTGCAACCTTCACCAGTATAAGCAGTTTGAAAATGAGCAGAATATGCCAAAGATACATGCTTAACATTCTAAAAGACACCCTACCATACATTTGCATTATCCTCATTCCATACAGAATGTGTAATGTGCATACATAAAGTGTTATGTATATATGTAAGGATATATTTTGTATTTATGTTATAGATTTCACCTTTATGATAATCATCTTAGTTTGGCATGACTGATTTGAATAACAGTTATGATGGAGTGGGATTTGGAAATGTGTCCCTTCAGTGAAGTTGGGTGTATTTGTCTGTGTACAAGTAGATATTCATGCCTATAAAGATGATTAAAAAGCTGCAGTGTAGTGTTGAGAATTATGGATCAGAACAATCTGCCAGGAAATAGCAGAGATGGGTAGAAGGGCGGCTGGAAACTCAGCCGTGTGGCGGTACAGTTTATAACAGAACATCCTTTGTCTCGACCTTGATAAGGTTTTGTGCTTGGCAGTCGTACTAATGTGAGCAGTGTGTGTGGTGCTCTATCACAACCCGGCCTGAACATTAGACATAAACAAAAATGTTCTTTTGAAGCTTGCTTACTAATCTTCTCAGATGGAATGATTGTCATAGCAAATGTTTTTGAATTTGTGTTGGTTTGTACGTTTGTGGCAAGACGGTATGAGGTGGAGACAGGATGATGTCATGTTTGTAGTTATGCGGGATGCATTTGCTCATCTCATGGCTTTTCCTTCACAGATTGTAATTTTATGAAGACACTGTCTGTCTTGAGCTTGAAGAAGGGTTACGGTGGCATGAAAACATATTAAGGTGTCTCCCATCCAGACCATATCTATGCAATGAATCAGCAGGTCACTCATTGAAAACATCGCCCTGATTTACTTCATATTCTATGCATCCATCCATCCATTTTTTGAACTTGCTTATCCTGTTTAGGGTTGTTGGGGTACAGAAATGTACGTGATATATTTAGAGATATTTTTAATGGATAAGTAAGCATATGTGAGACTTTGTACAGAACTATTTTTATATATCTGACCTTTTTTAAAGGGATTTAAAGCTGTCAGTTTCATTACTTAATTATAGAGAGCCCATGTACCTTCAGATCCATATATAGCTATAGGTATATCTTCCTGTAATATTAACTTTAAAGGGTATAAGAGTCCCACATTATCTCATACAGATTCACTGTTGCCACAAGTGTTTGATTTTGATTGATCAGCTGTTTGATTTTCATTTGCATTATACTGGATCACACAGTAAAGCTCAAACCAGATAGTCTGCCTTCTTTACATTCAATATTGACTCTGACCTTAAATGTATGATTTTCTTTACTTTTACCACAGTTTGAATGGGACTTACTCATGGGGCAAAGTGGGCTAACTAGCCCTGAAAAACAGATGCTTTTAGTACTCATAGGACAGGAGGCAGATCTCAGACCTGCCAGGGCAGGACTCCAGAAACCAGGAGCTCCAGGAGAATAACGAGTTTCTGGGTGCGGAGAGGGAGACCTTCCTTACATCTGCAGGTCAGATTGCCTGGAAGAGGCAAATCCTAAGGAATGTTGCCTGTTTTAACAAATTAAGAGGAGTGTGAGTTTGGGAAAATATAATCACTGTTTAACCGTGGTTGGCATGAGTCACTGCTGCTGTTCCCTCTGCTTAATGGTTAGAGGGGGAAAAAAGCCTTAAGAATCGCACACATATTTCACATTTCACATGTTTTCTGCCAAAAGAATTTGAATAATTTCCCCATACATTTGACACAGGGGGCCTGAACCAACCACAAAATCAGAAAAATTTGAACAGAAACATAAGGTCTATGCCTTACCTGTGATACATCCATCCTTCTTGTCCATCTGCCTTCATTCACTTGTTCAGTATAGGGACCACCCTGGATGGGATACTTATACACATATTAAATACTTAACAACATTCCAAAAATTAATCTATTTAAAGTATATTTTGGTGCATTCAGTGTTAGATCTTAGGTTGTAGGTTTGTTTATTTATTTATATATATAATTTGAGTGGAGAGAGCTCTCAGACAAGTATCTCAGACAACTATTTCAGTTTCTTCATTGCACAGTTTACAAGGCAGTGACTCCCTGCTATTGTGCAAGAAAAATGCGGAACGTCCTTTGAAAATCCCACACACCTATACCTGGAATTTTTTGCAACTCTCTTGCAACAAAATTGTTGACAGCCTGGCATGCTGCGGGCGGCACGGCCTGGGAGTGGGTCGTGGGAAGGCAGGAATGTAGGCTGCCAGAGCAGAGCTGGAGGAAATTGGCGCTTTATGTCGAGCGGGTTTCCTGTATCATGGCGTTCTGCTCCTTTGAGCTGGTGATCTCATACCAAACGTCTTTGGACTTTTTCTAAATGATTTATGCTGTTTTCAAACATGCGGTTTAGGGTTTAAGCGTGAAGGATTTAAGAGATCCACATTGCTTAAGGGAATAGCAGTGAGAGCATGCACTGACACAAAGATTTGAACTTCTGGCAAGCTTCTGGCTGCATGAGGTCCTGTTACTCATATAACTATAGTAATCTTTCAGCTTTTTATGGTTCTAACATCTACCTGTTGACTTTAACATGGACAAGCAAGGGTGAGCAGAGCTGAAACCCATAATCTGTTGTGATGTTTCAGAAGTCTGCTATTTTTAAGTGCAATAGGTGAAACGTGCAATATCTTGAAACTTTGAGGAATGACTGCTTTATCGTGTTGGTCTGTTTGTTTATTTATTGGATTTACTTTGTTTTATTGTTACTAATTTGTCTATTGTTTCGATGTTGTGATGATGCACGTTTAAATTTTGGAGAGGATGCACCTTTAAATTTCATTGCTGTAGAAACAACAAGGACAATAAAGTAGTAAAGAATCTGAATCTGAAAAGCCCATGACGATTGTATGACCACAATTATCAAATAGAGAAGTGTCCCCAACAGGAAGCACTCCGCTGGACACCATGTTCTTATTTGGAACAGATGAGCGCTGAAGCTATTTGGAAGAGTAGGTGTGTAGCCAGAGTGTTAAATGCTTCTTTAGTATGACTCAGTTTCAGGGTGAGTGGAAGAAAAAAACTAATTCTCAATTTTCAACATGTTCATCATGAGAAATTAAAGGACAACTTAATAGAAAACAAAAATTTCAATTACTCTAACCAACTCCAGTTGGGCACACTATTAACATAAAGGGAAACATTTATATAATATACCCAGGAAACATTTAAACAGATTGAATTTAGCTGCGTCAATTGGCCAGCTTAAGTTATTTTACTGTATGAGTGACGTGTGTGATTATAATCCACCTCAGGGAGATTTTTCCCTACCAATGTTTTTCCCAGATGCTGTTGTTACCATCAGGCTCAGCTGTGCGTTTCTCGGCTCCAACAACTGCAAGTAACTGAAATGGTACAGAATAGAATCCTGTGCTTTTCTTTCACTATGAAGCTGAAAATATTGAAATCTTAGAGTAAGAAGAAGAAAACCTGCTTCATCTTGCTTTGACAGAAATATTACAGAATATTAATGAAAGAAAATTAATCAATTATGTACTAATGAAAAAGTAAATGAAATGCTATTGTACTGCTACTACAGTTCACTGGTGCCTCACAACTATGCAATTCACTGTGGCTCCTCACACTGGGATCGGCACTGGTGACACACGCCGCTGGGTTTCCCACACCAAAGGCAGTAACACTTATGACATCATAAGTCCAAGAGCAAAGCATTTCTGTAGTGAACATTGCTATCCATGCAAAACGTATTTACTATTGTCTGCTTTGCACATAACTATGTATATGTATATCACTGGTTTTTATTATACCGACGCAGGGTAGCTATAACACTCAAGAAAAGAGGGAAATTAACTTGCAGTCTCCCATTCTAAACTCCACCCAAAAGAATTCATGAACCATTACTCCCCCTAATCTCTTTATATTCGTCAGCAAACTCTTAGCACATGTCAGGTTTTGTCCTGCTCACACCCCAGGCCTCTTTGAATGCAGTGTTACTTTCTCAGGATAGCATCCAGTTTTATCATCGCTAGTCACCTTTAAGTTATCACTTCTCACTTCTGTGTGTGTTCTGCTTATTCCTCTTAAAATAATGTATTCATTTTTGCCTATCCACAGCAAAGTGTATATATACACAAAACTGTATATATATATATATACACAAAATCATGGCGTTTGTGAGAATCACTGTATATAAAGCCACTCAAACATGAATTCAGTCATCTGAGAATTAACTATGATTTCAGCATAGGTCAGGAGAAGGAAGAGCAGAGTAACAGAGTAATCTGTCCAGAGATGCTCAGAGATGGAAACTGCAGTGTAAAGCAGGCATCTCACTATGGGTCTTTTCCTCTGGGCAAACACTGGCAAAAGTACCATAATCAATTGATTCATGGATACCAACATGTTATTTAAAAGGGAATCTTATCAGCAAACGGATCATCCAAACGTTGCTGTGCAGGGGCATGCATGAGGTGACAGGTCACTCACCACTGAAACCCAAAACAACCAAGAAAAACCTCTCTTCCTGATGGTAACAAATGGCACGTTGATTTGCCCGAGACTGTAACATGACCGACTGTGAACAGGGATCTGTATGAGAGGATGGGGGCAATTATAAATAAATAACCCTTCAAAGGATGCTTGATTCCTGGAAAATACATGTTGTAACAAAATATTGCAGCCTTATGAAGAAAAATTTGTTGAGGATATGGCAAAAAAAAATCGTGAATTATCCATCCTGCCACAGAATCAGAGTAATTGAGCTGACTACGATTTCCTAGTCTGCAGCACTCCAGAATTGTACAATTAATGAAAGCTCATGATAAAGGCTAGTTTAGCCAGTTGGGATTGTACCTATGATTTTCATGCTGCAAAAAAAATGCATATAAACACCAAAGTATGTATTGGGGCAGCATATATAGTGCTGGATATGGAGACATCCTGGAGTTACGGATGGGCTCAGTTTGCTAATTTTGAGGCCTTGACATATGCGTGTGTACAAGTACACATAATTACCTGTGCTAATGTTTATAAAATGCATCCAAATTAGGTAGGAGTGCCTTCTGAATAAACAGGGCATGTCATGTTTTTATTAGTGCTCCCTAGTTCACACCGAACATTTTTTTCATTTTTCAAATACTGGTGAAGTTTCGATCAACTGAAATGCTCATTCAGCTTTATGACTATCTCCCAAAAATTACATGAGCCCATTTTTACCTACTGTTTCCCCTTTGATTTTGTAAATAATTACCATCAAACCTCTATTGACATAACAGGCTGTTGGGAACCTTTGAAGGCCGACCAAAAATGTTCCTGGACACACCCTTGTGCAGAAGTGATATTTTCTTGGAGCTTTAAATTAATGTGTGTAAACATGCCTATTCTGGCACGGGGCCAGAAAAGGGTAGTTAACAAATTCCAGAAGGATAATGTTGCCACAAGTCTCCACCCAACTACCCTCAGTGACTGCTACTGTTGACATTTCAAAACTTTTCTGGTGGAAATCATGTAGCGGAAGATGCCTGCATCCTGTCAGTTTATTACCCCCAGAGTTGCAATTCTTTGTACTAGATGAGACTGGACTGATGGACTTATCCTACAGGTAACCCAGTGAACCTAAGGAACACATCTAAATCCTCAAGGCATAATGAATAATGACTTGCATGTCGCATCTCTTTAACTTTATTATATTCTGGAGAAATTCTTGTCAACTGCAGGCTATAATTAGATTAATAAGTATCATTAATTGTTCAGAATAGTGGTTGTTTCCTTAATTATAAGTTTACTAAGCATTTTATATTATGTAATGTTTAGGGTTGGTTGCCATTGTGAGGATCATTTGATTTATACCCCAAAGCTGTATTAGTTACATTATATAGAAGGAATGTCAAAAATGAATGAAAAAGGAATTTGGTTCACTAGTCAACTCCAACTGTCATTCAGTCTTTGTACTTCAGAAAGCAGTGCATTTTGACAGACTGCCAATGCATTCTCAAAAGTGGTGTTTGGGGCAACCTTGAAAGGTTTAATTAATATTTTCTACTGATATCCTCCAGAAAGAATTACGGCACTGTCGTTCTGCCTGCCAGCATATGTACTTGACTGGAAAGCCAAACAGATGAGGTTTACCGTACTTTGCATGCTCACATCAAATTTGTTCTTTTAAAAGGAAAACCATGTAACATAATTTGCATTGACTTTCCAGGACAGTAAGTGAGCACAAACCAGTCCATTGAAACCTTAAGCTGGGTTAACTTTGCGTGGAAGACGTTTCTGAAAATAGTATAAAAACTGCTCAAAAAGCCTACAAACATGTTATCAAAATTATGAAATTTTGCTTTTACAAAAATGTTCAGGAGTTTCGGTCAATGTGAACATTACCTGAGAAACATGCAGATGCAAACTTTAAACAGGTAATGCCACATGCCAATTGTACTTTTGGAGAGCACAAATTCACAGGTTAAGTCATCCCCTGTGACGTGTCCAGTGACTGTAAATTCTCCTAAGGCTAAATATGGAAACAGGGAAACTAAATACTTATATACATATATGAATACACACACTTGCATCACACATCATAACCTTCCCATATCCAGGAACTCTGTATGCTCAGTAAGCATGCGAGATCATTCAGTTCTCACCCCTCCCTTATTTCGGATCTGTCCATTGTTGTTTCCCGTCTGGATATTTTCGATACAAAAGAACAATTGGTACAATATGCACTAACATGTTCGCATTTGGGACTCACCTTTCCTAAGTATGGCTTTTAATTGCTGTGCTTAGGAAATTGAAACATGAATATATTGAAAACAGAGCTTTAAATATGGATTAGTAATTTAGTTACACTTTCTAAACAGCCTGCAGAAGATGATTTTTGATCCATATATCCATATCTTCTAACTTCCTTTTCTGGTCAGGGTCATGGAAGTACGGAAGCCCTGAAGGGCAAATGCAGATACCTGAAGATGCACACAATGTTCACTTTATTAGGTACACTTAGCTAGTACTGCATAGGGTACTCCAAGGGTAGATGAGTAATGCATTGTATTCTACAGCATAACAATGATCCTAAACATGCTAAAACAGTGTTATAAATAAAACATTTAGAGGAAGAAATTCTACGTTTTGGGGTGAGTCTACCCCAACAAAAGTGTTGTGATCTGAATGAGGCTGTGCTTACAGCAGAAGCAGGTGTGTAAAATTTTGCATATATACAGTCATAGGGTAATGAAAGCTGGTACCCTAGGACATGTTGGAAGGGTACACACCATAGAGAGGTGTGCATCGCACAAGTTTGGGTATATTCTGCCCCAGGAATCAGCCTGATTGGTTGTGCAATACTGGCAGAACTATGGGTAAATCTCTTGATTCAATTTGTCTGTTGAACTGGGGCTGGTATCCCAACATCAGGCTTACATTCACGTCCAGCTAACTGCAGAACTCTCACCACACTGTCCTGAAAGTATTGGTAGCTGGATGGGGTCACTTCCCTAGGGACTCAGACATACAGTCTGGGGGCTCCAGCATACTAGTTCCCCTTTATTCCATAAATAAATTGCATCATGCACATACAGCTAGGGGTGTCCTAACACAACGGAATCTTGAGGTGAGTTAATCACTAAACATTGCATGTACTCTTTATGCAAGACACCTGCAGGGTGACAGTCACGGTGTGTTGCGAAATGAGACCTGATCTCATGGGTTTTCCGCCAAGCACAAATCAAAGGGGAGGCCTGATCTGATTAAGAGGAATCTCTAACTTTCTGACTGAACATCAGTGAAATTACCAGCAGCAATGCAGTTAACAAGGGAATGAAGGGAGAGTTGAAACAGTGTTAGAGGAGACCCTGATGAGTAGAATTAACTGCTTCTGCAGCACACTGGGCAGAGGCTCTAAACATGGTCGGAGAACTGGGAGTCAGAAGACAGAACAAGGTTCTTCTAGTGTCAAAGTGCTGTTGTCCAGTCCAAGACTCTCCTAGTTAGCAGCAATAAAACTTCTCAGTGTTATTCTCCATGTGCAGGAGACAATGGTTCCAGGAATCTCTTGCACTTTTCAGGATTCCCATCATACTGTTCTGGCAATGCAATGGTGGTGTAGGAATTTGCTGCACAAGTGATGGTATAGGTAAGAATTTGTGAACCCGGTCCTTGGGGACCCCCAGACAGTCCACATGTTTGCTCCCTCCCTGCTCCCAGCCAAACAGGACACAGCTGTACTAGGAATTCAGTGTCTGGGGCTCCCTGAGGCCTGGGCTGAGAAATCCTGGTATAAATGATGTAACCGGTGGGTGCCTGTGTGGTGTTGATGGAGGAGCTGAAACTAACCTTGGCAAATGGGGCAGAACATGTCATTCAAGGTTTCTTCTTGGTAGGTTGAGACAGTGTGAAGCTCCGCTGAATCTACCTCAAGAGGTAGAAGTGTCTCTCATGTAGAGGTCTAGTTTCAGAGTGATCCATGGTGAATTATTTTGCCAATAACAAAGACAGAATCCAAACTCAGAGACATTAAATAGTCAAGACCTTAGCAAACTGGAGAGGAAATATAGCAGAATCAGAATCCAAAAGTCAAACAACAAGGCAATAGGAAAACACAGGTGCCACTAGCAGGAAAACTCACAATATGATCACTTAGACCAGTAACAACCTTGTGGGAGGTAAACATGGTACCCCCATCAGTGAAATTACAACAGTTTGGGGAGGATCAGTAGCCAGTTGTGTTGATGTAAATGAGATAAACATAAACCAGAAAACATCCAAGAAAAGCAAAACCTGGGGTTATGGATGTATGGATTTTCAACCAGGTTTGCACCAAACTAACCTTACAAATCAACTTCCACATTTTTTTAAAACTGAAACTGTATCTTCCATCTGGACACTGCCACCAATTGTTAATCTGAATGGCATTCATGGTTAGAAACTCTTAGACTTTTTGATGCTATGCATGCACGGTTGATTTGCCAAAAGGCACACCCAGACATACCTAGGACACTTCTAATCAAGGGTGCGGGTGGAAGAGAAGTTACCATCACTGACATGGAAAACTGAATTCTTTATCTGAAGACCCCTCTGTGATACACACTCTCCACTCTCCTTGTTGCCAGAGAACAGTGGTTTATTATCTGAAAATCAATACAAATGAAAAAGAGTTAATGGGCCCTGACAGAACAATGCATCCCCAATAACTCATCTGATACTGGTGATACTGGTCAGCCTGCTAAATAAACACCACTCCAAATTAGTATGGGTGTGGCCATGCAGAAGGTGATGCTTTTCCTGAGCTATTAACCATCTTTTTTACACATGAAAGAAGAAATCAGCAGACCAGGTTAAACTCACCTGCTGATGTCCCAGGTTCGCTTAAAGGCCCTTTATAATGGTCTCGGCCGTTGTCCTTTCATTGATCGGGCACAGCTGGACATTATTAGAGGCAGTGAGGAGCTGACAAGAGCCACGATTCTGAAATTTCCGGCAGGCTGAAAGTCAGTGAGGTTGATGGGCAGGGAGGCACTCTGGGAACGAACAGCTTCTGGAGTTTGTGTTGTAGAGATATCCGAGAGCATGACACGGCTGGGTCCCCTAATGACTCTCGCGAAAGAAAAACAGGCTGCGGAGTCGTTTGCAATGCCAAAGCATCACCCTACATCATTAATAATGCAGTACGCAATATGCATTCCTCAGCCCTGAAGGCTTTTATCGTCGATGAAAATTTCATTTGTCCTTTGTAGGAGCACAAGAGGAGGTGAACTCGTTATTATACAGAATGGAAAACAATTTAATTGCTAACATGACACATGCATCCTGGTGAGTGGAATTCTTTGTCACTCATTACAGTTCTTGATTCAGATGAACAATCTTCATAGGAGCCTTATTTTAAGAGGTTACCATAACCAGGGTTCACTTTGCTATTTGGCCATGATTTACACTAGCAGAGGGAGGTTATAAACATTATGGGTCCATAAAAACATTTTAATTACAGTACTTTTGGTGGGCTTTCAGAGAAACATAAAACCAAATATTTTTATTTTCAACCAGGAAGTGTGTACAGCATTCACTCAAAGGCAAAGTCTCAAGGGTCTTGCCATTATCCATATCATTTTTGCAAAGGAAATTAATTAAACATGAAGAATTTATGCTACACGATGAAAAAATGTGCTGTTTCTGATTACTTACAAGGAAGAGTATAAGTTGTAATTGAGTAATATTCGTGGGTTTATAACAATGTAGTGCACTGATTTTTGAAAGATATTAAATTGGAATGAATGGGGATGAAGGGGATGATGAGAATTTCATTCTCTGGGGACCTCAAACACTGAGCAAGAAACGCTATTTTCTATAACTATATGCTTGTGTGTATTTGTGTACATATCACGAAAACAAGACAGTGTTACAAAAAAAAATATATTACCCAAGTCCAGAGCAAGGACACTGTCCCTGCCAGGTTTTCATCCTGCCTGTCCTTTCCTGTCAGCTGGCATGCCTCCAAGTATTCAGTGCTAACATGACTTTGGGCCACTGACCGTGAGGTACTGACTGTGAGAAGACAAAAGGAAATGAATGACAGAGTCAAGGAAATAAATGACATATTGAAGTGAGTGGTAATCAGGATCCAAGACACAGAGCTGAACCAGAAAGTAGCAAAGAAACCAAGTCAAGTCAAGACTGGAAACCATGTAAGAAATGTGAGTCACAGAGCCAGACCATAGAACAGACACAGAATCGTAAAGTCAGAAAGGCAAACTAAAAAATAGAACATCAAGACTGAGCAGCAAGACATTGAAAAGTCAAAGCATAAACCCACTGCGTCCAGGTATGGGTGATGAAGCACGAAGTTATCTGGTGATAGGCATAGCCAGAAGGACTGAGCAGGTAACTAGTAACTAACCAGATGTGACAGTATGTATGTTAATTCTAGACCATTTATGTGTGTTTGTGTTTTTTTCCTCTTGTGTATTTTTTGCCCATAAGCTACAATTTAGTTATGAATAAAACACCAAACAAATGACAAATTAAGCATGTTGTAGTCAATTACAAAAAAGAGCTGTGCCAGGAAATGTCACATGGAGTGATTCTGCATTATGTCTTCTATGTATAATTCTCTTTCATATTCTCTTTATTACTATTGGTGCAGTACTGGTTATATAAATTTGTTGTTGCTTAAGAGTTAATATCTATCCGTTTTTTCCAGAATCGAGTCATGGCGAACCTGGAGGTCATGCTAGGAAACACTCTGGACATCACAAGGAAATGTACACACACACTGTGTCCAGACAGTGGGAGGACACCGCAGTATCTGGAGGAATCCCATGTAAGTATTCAAAGTTTAGACACCCAAGGGCAGGACCACAGCCATGGAAGTAAGAGGACATGGTGCTCCCTGGCCAGCAACCTCTTCCGTGTTAATAATTCAAAATTCTATCATTTGATTTTGGAATAATGTCTGTTCTAATTTGTCAACAGAAAAAATACTCTGCTGGACACATGAAATTATTTGGAAATGCTACTGAGCAGTTGCTCCTGCTAACAAATATCAGCAAAAAGAGTTATGTAAATGTTGTTCCAATCTCATATTCCCAGCACCCAGTGGATATTTTATTATTTCCAAATGTTGTGTAAGCAGACACCCATGCAGGGAACAACCGGCTGTGAGAACAGGGACAGTAAGAGGAGATTGACACTTTGGTTTCCAGCTCACATCCTGTGACTGGTAAGGAAACGGTCACTAAGTGACGTCACCACTGATGTTTTCCTCTAAATTTATCTACATTTTTATATTTTAAGTAGTTTCTGTATTCAGTGGTTTTCCAATATACCAAGCGACTTGCCAAGCAACAGGATCAACCAAGATAAATTACAGGCCCTGTTTCTATGGATGAGAAACAGTGAATGAGAGAATGTAACTGATTCCAGGTTCCAGTTATTTCCATCCTCAAACCAGTTTGAGTAGGAGTATTTGGAGAAGACAAAATATCCTTATTAAAAAATACATTAGAAAAACCCTTTTAGACATTTAAAGTTGCAGCCACCCTACAAGTTTAATATTCTTCAGAAACCTCATACAGAATGTAAACTACAGCAACAGAGGATATGGAAGCTCAGTCATATATTCACATCTTCAGTGGTGTGAGATGCAATGTGTCTGCATACTTTCTTGTTTTGAGATAGTATAGACTGTCCCTGACTTACGAATAATGTACTGTGCCATCAGACAGGTTGTACACTGAAATAGGCATATGTTGGGATAAGGTGATTGCACTGAGTTTTGATAATGAAAACAATGATGACACTTTGTGGATCCTTGTGGGAAAATTTGCTTTTCGTCTACTCCATCTTGGGCCCCATGATACACACGTAGGTGAGAGAAAGCTTGGCAGTGAAGAGCAGCCACAGAACTGAGAGTTAAGGTTCTTGCTGAAGGGCCCACAGACACAGAACAATTCTATTGGGGCTGGGTTGGAACCGGTGACCTCAGGTCACAGACACAGAGGCTTAGCCTGCTGCGCCACATGCTGTCCCCCAGGCATGACAACCATTCTGGGAGATGTGTGTCAGGCTGGGATGGTCACACCACCATCCACTACAGTATGTTCCCACAGCAACTGTTGTATGGTGCGTGGGCCAAAATTAATTTTTCTAAATATTTACTTAATTTCACATAGGTTGTAAGTTGAGGACAGTCTGTATGGTTATAGCAGTTGTAGCTATGGATATAAGTTTCATTTTGTATTAAACATAACATAAGGGTGAAGGCCACAATGTGCACCATTCTGTGGATGGAAACATTTGTGCGCAGTGCCTATTTCTGGGTGTTACAGCTGGGTCATCAAGCTGCATTACACAAGTAGGATAAATCAGCTACAGTTTACATTAGATGTGAATGAATTTGCTTGAATAAGATGCTGCAAAAGAATTTACACAAACACCAATACAGCATGGAGTATTTCTTTTCTCAAGTGCAGTCCTCTCTCCTCCACCCGTGTGGTTTGGTCTTAAATTTGAGTAGCAAATTTAGGATGTTACTATTGGCTTGCTAGTTACAGTGTGTCATTGTATCTGTCATTCCAAAATCTTGAAATGGTTTGACAAAGTAACAATTCCTTTATTAAAGACTAAAAAGAACTTGTCACTCATGTTGTCAGTATTTGATAACAACGTCCTGATCAAGCACTGCTGTGATGCCTAAAAAATATTAGGTTACACGTAGCCGAGGGCCAGATCAAATTGGAAATAGTGCACCAGCCAAACACAGAGATTGATCCACATCACAAAATTTGCATTACATAACATCTTACATCATCAGTCTGCTCTGTGTCGTCAAAATGTTTAACATCGCTAAACTGACATTGAGATTGCATTGGTGAAACACCCTGCTTAGGAACAGAGCAGTGCCTGCTGGATTCAAATAATTGTGAAATAATTGTGAAAGTATCACGATAATCACACTATTATACAAGGCTAACCATGCAATGAAATATTTGGAATTCATATTATTTGCTGTATGATGCCATTCTTGTCAAGTAATTGTGTCATATGTCAACAAAATTAAATAAATTACACCGTATTTAATAAATGAACATCAATTTCATAGTCAGGCTAGGCCACTAAGAAGAGCAAACAACATCATGAATGCTAGAAAAATTGCACAGAAGTGTACAATCTGGGAATAGAATGATATGCAATGTATATACATTACAACACTTAACCAATTCTTAATCATAATGCCACATGACCTTCAATAATACATTCACATGGTGACAGAGTTATAGACATGGAGAGACAAAGTCCAGTTTGTGGACAGGTAATGTGACTTTGGTAGCCACTGTTATTGACAGTAAAATACAGTGAATTTCAGATGATTGGTTATTGGCTACATTTCATTTAATTTTCTGTTTTGGTGCCTTTATTTTGTCTTTAAAATGTAATGTCAAGACTGGAGGCAGGTGGCAGTAATTTGACATTGAGACAAAACATTTGTCAAAACCCCGAGCAGCATTTATCATGGTGTTCATCAAAGTGTACAAAGTAACACCTGCGATTGGCTCATTTCACTTTGCCCCAGGCAATAACCTGTGATTCATTGTTTAATTTAAAGGAGAACCCTGTTCTCATCCCAGCTGCGCTATCCTCACTGTTGCAGGTCTAGTCCCGAGGTGAAATTGTCAGATGAAAAAGCGCATACTCAGTGTCTATGGGATTGCATTCAAGTTCCTGTTTCAAGCTGAATGTGAGTTTGGGAGCATTTGTTTAATGGATAACAAAATGCTATTGTAAGCATTAAACCTCTTCTAACTACTGCAGCGGAACAGCAACATTCTCACTTCATCTGACCTCACCGCACACCATAAATTGCCCAACCTCCAAACTTCCCATGTCTCACGTGTTAGGGTATAAAATGCATTTGATCTCACTATCTCTATCGCTCTCATTCTCTTTAGGCTAAAGGAAACAGGAAAGATTAAACAAATACTGCATGTCGCAACACACAGAAAGCAAATCAGTGCTGGGGCAAAGAGCTGGGAACCAAACCCCTGCTTGTCTAGACTTGTCTGAAAATTAGTGAACTAGTGTCTTGTAAAATGAGACTCTGGCATTTATATAGCTATGGCTTCAGGAGTTTGTTAGCTGAGTGGTGTATAAATTACATAAATAAATTTGAACACCTGAAAAACCTTGTAGTTTATACAATTGCTCCTTGTTCACATAATGTATATTCAAAGTTTGCTATATACAGCACATTCATTCAAACATAAAACAACAAAATGCTTACTTGTGTGCTCCATTTGCTATTCAATAAAGCATATTCATATATAACCTGGAATAAATTGTTAATTCAATTCAATTCAGTTTATTTTTATATAGCGCCTTTCACAGCAGTCACCACAAGGTGTTTTACATGGGTGTGTTGTGATACATGACACCATCATTTAGAAAGAGTAATACAAAGACAGGCAAAAGGAAAGAGAAAGAAATTAAAGAAAAAAAGCGAGGTGACAACAGAGGAGAGGAACCAAAAACTCCCAAACAAGGAGAAAAAAAAACCTCTGGGGATCCAAGGTCAACAAAGAGTGGACTTGCTTGCTAAAAGCAAAGTGTAGGCCATGATTTAGGTGAAAGCCAAAGTCCATCAATGAGTCTGTTCTCCACACTAGCCTGTGTAGAATGGCAGACTGAAGGCAAAAAAAATGTGTGTTAAACATTAGATTGTACTAGATTGCACCAGTTTTAAGTGTGTAGCTAGATTTGTTGAGAAACATTGACCGCCTGTGGGCAAGAACTGCAAATGCTCATTGTGTTTTACCATATTCCATGGGGGAACACGGACAGAAGTGAATATCCAAGATACTAGCATCCTTCATGAAATTGTCTCCCTTTCTGAGGTAGTATATGACAATAATAATCAGAAGAGGACTCATCAGATAACATCCAAGAGCTTCACATAACATTACAAAAGCAGCTAGAGAAGTGTTTAGAAATGCTGGGCGTCAGCGTTAAGTCATTGTGGTTTATTTGACTTTAATAAAATGCATTTACTTTTACTTTATTTAAAGTAAAAGTAAATGCATTTGTCCAAAGTGACGCACAAGTGAGGCCCATTAATAGTGGGAAAATGACATTAAAGCGTCTAATTGCTAACATCAACCGTACAACTAACACAAACATGGAGATCCCTATAACAGAAGAGACATTTGAGAGATGCATTGAAATATTGAACGCTAAACTGATTCACAGGTTTTTGCGCAAACTGTTTTCACATTTCAGTTTATAAATTAATTCCTTAAATATATTCCCATACTCAAAAGGCTTCCTGAACATAAACTGACCCAGAGATTGCCTGTTGGTAGCTTTCAGTTCCTTGGTCTCTAGTCCAAACTAAGATCCCAGTCTGGTTTATTATTTCTGTCAATTATCATTCTTAAAGGATCACAGTCTGTCACTCACAGTTATTGCCTTTTCTTTGTGCAGCACCTGTGAGATCTCTCAGCTCACCGGTCTACACCCTTCACCTCTCTCTCTCTGTAAATAGAGTAAAATAGATTTGGAATGGAATAGGAATGGTGAAAATGAGATAAGTAAACGTTCAAGGCCCTTAAAAGTTAGAAAGTCTTGGTGAAGATGTAAATTACTAATCAGTATGAAGGCCTGGAAATTCCCCATTTCAATCCAGAGCTGAAATGAAAGCTGTAATACTTCTTTCATCTGTTTATATCTCAGAGAGAATACCAGAATATCATTCGAGCTGGAAGAGATGGCGCTGGAAAGCAAAATGATGACTCTCAGGTTTCAGTCTAGATTGTATCACAGATGTGCTGAACCATATTCATTGTGGACTTTAAAATCTGTGGAAGTGTCTGTGAATGTCCCTTTGTGTGAGACACCAAGTGCTTTACTGGGCGTATAGCAGATAAGGCTGCATGGTATTTGTAGCCACGTGAGACTAAGGCATGATGTAATATGCTGGTAAACTTGTGGCACAAAGGTGTAGGTTACTCTGGACTCAACTAAAAAAACGTCTCCTGGGGAAAAAAATGAGGTGAGGCTTGTTTGGTGCTCCTTTGTGAAATGCGGCCTGCGCTTGTGTGACATCAGGGACACTGCGACCGACGACTTCTTTGCAGTCATTTTGAACATCGGACAGCAAATCATTGCACGTCTTTAAGATACTCATTTATCAGTGATTAGCCAATTAGCTGATTAATTAGAGATCCACGCCAGCAAGAAGAAAAAAGAAGGCAGAATGGGAGAAATGAAACACAACTTTGCTCTGCACACATAAAACAATGTCTGACATGGTGAGAAAAAAATACATTAACGCTATATTCAGATTAAAGCATAAGGCAAAAGGTATGTGTTTGGCTGCATGTGTCGACTTTATGCTTCATGCATTTTGTTTTATTTGGGCAGTTAGAGACCAAGGTGATGCCTTTTAAGCAGTGAATTTTCTGTTTTGTTGCTCTGTCCCATCACACGATGACCAGTGGTTACAGAATGGGACCAGTACCAATACATCTCCCAACACCATACTTCACTGGGCAAGTCTATAATGACATGGTTTTTAGACATTTCCAATACAGAAAGCTTGCTCTGATTACACACTCAACAACAACAAGTGCTAAACACCTCTGGGAACTCCTTCAAGACTGTTGGAAAACCATT
>JABFEA020000043.1:28778330-28796457 GCA_019775915.2 Cyphomyrus plagiostoma
TTTTGATGCCTTCAGTGAGAATCTACCAATGGTCATGAAAATAAAGAAAACACATTGAATGAGAAGGTGTGTCCAAATTTTTGGCCTGTACTGTATTTCGAGAGACTACCATCTGTTACTAATTAAATTTCGTAGTATGTGTGTTTTGCTTATATTATGACAAAGGAATAAGATGAGCTTCCATAGCTCTCAGAGCCATGCCAGATGAACATGACAAACTGTGCAACAAATGCAGCTTTGCTTTGGGCCTGATGTTTGGGACGTACCAGGGGCTTTGCTTCTCCTTTCGACAGTTTGACTCATGCTTAGACTCATTCATGGTTTTAGCCCCAAGGTGTAGACAAGCCCCCCTGCTGTACTTCAGTGAGATCGGAAGGCTCTCAGATTTATTGGATTGGCATGACTTCATGTTTCCCTCGGTGACGGGGGACAACAGTGACAGGGAGATCTCTCACTCTGGCTCCTCAGGTCCTGTTTTCTCTTTGCTTGCGTCAATCATACTCATCCTTGCCGGCCCCTGAGTGGGGAATAAAAAACAGAACGAAATTCTGTTTACGGAATTCCAGTTTACGTTACCTAGCTTTGCAAACCACAAAAACAGCAATGCTTCTTATGGGGAAGCAACTTACGCATGTCTCTTGTCTGAATCAACAAGTGCCTTCAAGAGATTTAAGGTTCAGCCTTCGGGGAGCCGCTCTTATTTTTTTCATCTCGACCAGATTCGGTGAGCATTTGCGGAGCATCTGTTCCGTGATCACTGAGGACGTGACGTGAGCTCAGAACCCACTCACTCCAAAAGAATGCTTTCCCCTGTGCCTTATGGGGCATCACAAGAACAGAAAAATACATAGAAATCTGGCATGGACTATAAAAGTCATACAAAGTCAGTGCCCTGACACTGCTTATTACATGACACATGACAAGTATGACTCATTCTTGCCTAATAAATCCTCATCCAAGCTTAATTCCTAGAGAACGGGCAGGATAATGTCTGTGTCCTCTACATATGTCAGACTTTGGGATTCTTATTAGGAAAAACACCATGGTTGATGACCTGGAGCTAATATGGATGTTTTTTACTGATTAATATTAGGGTGACCTCCTGGACGGATGTTGGTTGTCTTGATGCAGTTCTTTCCGACATAAACATATCTGCAGCTGCACCCACAAACACAGACAACAGCCATATGTCAGTCAGGAGGCCTCATTTATTGTATTGACATTGTTTTAGCTGTAATGGGTGATAAATGGCACAGAAATTTGTCATCTATTGGCAAATTGTTTTGTCATTGATGTGCCATCATCTGAAGTTTGCAGTGTGATGTTGCCTTTGTGTCCAAATACAAACGTAGCGTCTTAAACGTCATGGTTAAAAGGGATCGTGAGAGTGGAAAATAACGGGAAGTTGTTGCTCAGACTTCTCCCCCCCCCCCCCCCATTGAGAAGCTAACCTATTGAGAGCAGATCTGTTCAGGCAGAAGACAGTCAGGGGGCATTTAATGTGAAACTTCTTCATGTGAGTTGATGGAAGCCTTTTGTCTCTCTGCCAACTGACTGAGAAAATATTTCTTGCTAAAGGCATTTTTTGCAATGTAGGGAGGGTTTGTGAATAGGCTGGATAATGAGCATGTGCATTGGGAACTGAAACTAATACAAGCAGGACAGTCTCCTTCATTTTTGCAAACACAGTCACATTTTATTTATTTAAGAATTGAATTTCATGGCTGTAAAATCCTTACCTGTGACAAACACACAAGGTGCCAGTTCTGACTGATTTGTCATTTGGTGCTTTCACACTGAAGTTCTGGAACCTGATCCCAGTTGTCCCTGGGCTGTCTCAGTCGGGGATTTTTGTAGCTCCTGGCCACTGTCATATGTCGCTTTCACATCACACAACAGGAGCTGGGACCTTTATGATAAATAAGCATTTTAGACGCAAAACGTTCGTGGTTAAGCTTCACACATAATTTAATGTGAAACTACACCACCACCCCAAGACAATGGAGGATCTATAAGTTGTTTGTTAGATTCTGAGGGGATCGATAGTGATCAAAAGGGGACATAGCCTTTTATTTATATTTTATTTATATGACCCACGACACATTCATGATTATTATTAAATCTGTGTAGCAGATCTATGTGTTGTTTTCCAGAGAATAAAAAAATTATGTAACATTATCCCACTAGTAAGAGCTGGCAAGTTTCAGTGCTGCATCAGTGAAAAGTACCTAGTCTGGAGTAGGGACTAAAAAGGGTTCTGGAACTACAGACGGGCCAAGTTCCTGTGGTGTGAATGTGAGTTCCTGGTTCCAGAAAAAGGTTCTGGATTCACAGACAAGTTCCAGTAGTGTGAACGCGTCTGTTGTTACAAAGGCTACCATTCAAGCTGTGACCCTACATTCAAACAATATTCATAAGACTAAAGCAGTGTGTGCAGGGCAGCTCAGTGGCTCAGCTGGTAGTACTCGCATTATATCTCTAAGGTTGTGTGCTCAGATGCTTCTACTGTGTGTATGTGTGTGTGTGTGTGTGTGTGTACTTTGCATGCTCTCCCCCACCTGGCATCTCCGAATTTCCCTTAGTGTGAGTACATGGACTGCATCCTATGCAGGGTATCCCCTGGCTGAGTGCCCTGTGCTGCCTCTGATAGGCTCCCTGCCCAAGAAAATCAGCTTGAGGATGGACGGCATGGCTTCCAGCACTTTCTCCCTCCTGGTGTATGAAATGGAGCCAGAGACCAGAACATTTGCATGCGATGTTCTTATTTTCTGTCTAATTAGCTCACATAGACCCAACCGCCGGACCATATTTGGTTAGCGTTGTTTTTTTCCGCATTGGCTGATGACATTCCTGCTTTCCAGGTGGAGGTGCGTTTACCGGTCCCAGCATGCCTCAGTGCACATCCAGCAGGATACCTGCAAATTCCTGGGCTCCCCCCCCCTACAGTATAGCACATGCTTTGGCCACTGACAATCCAGGACTATCGGCTGTATTCTTACATTAGCAGTGCAGCTTCCACGTTCCGTCGTTTAATATTCACTTGGCTTTGTGTGGATGCAACTTTTAGTCGTACTTATTTATTCTTGATGAATTTATGCTGAAATAATTTGTGACTTGGAAAATCCATGATCAACAGCTAGAGTAGTAATTATTAAGTAATTGTAACCAATTGGGTTCTTGCTGTTGCTAAGTGCAGTTCCCCACACGAATCAGTCAGGTGATTCCTAAAAATAGTTACTTTGTCAAATACCCAGCCTCAGAAATTGAATAAAATGTACCAGTAATTTTACAATGTAGAAGGAAAAAAAATGCCCAGCATTATGTAAGTTATTTATCTGTAGTACTTCAACAAATTTTATAGTGTTGAAAATCGACAAACGCACCCACATAGCAGTGTGAACTCTGAATGATGATTGGTCTAACAACGTATTATACGATGCTTGTGTTTGCCTGCTGGGGTGACTTTCTAGGAGGAAGCTTCCAGTGACGCAGTGCTTGTTATTACGTAGATTGATCAAAAGGATCTACTGTGTTTTTGTCGTTATGAGCCAGGAGAAAGGCTCTCATCTCATTGGTCGACCTCAATTGGAAGAAAAACATCATGTGTCCCCCCGCCCCCGGTTCCCAGGCCCTGTTTACCTACCACTTAAGAACAACTGGGAGGGTCACTCGTCCGCTTCCTTGTGAACAGGAAGCTTGGAGTGGAGACTGGGGAACAATCCAGCTGCCCATTGCATGTCCCATTGTGTTTGTCTTCCTTGATTGCACAGGTGTCCAGAGGCGTGGGATTTAACAATGACACCGTTGTTGACGTGAATTGTGTGTTTGCATAAGTGTGTACATCTGTGCGTGTATATTCAGTAGTGTTTCACAGTTATCACACCACGTACCATTAGTTCACTTACCTCACAAGTGCACATATCCAGCAGTACATGTGACATCTTAAAGCAGAAAAGAATTTTCTGCACAGATCATCCAACTAAGCACCTTCTTGCATTACAACATCAGCTGGTTTGCTGAAGATCTTGCGAAACAAAGAACAAACATAATTTTGTATTAAAAAGAATCGAAGTCTGCAAATCTGATTGGAGCTGTTTACAAAAAGCGTTTGTAGAAATGCGATAACAACTTGGCTGTTTTGTCAATGCATTCTAGTCCATCATGAAAGCATGTCTTATATTCAAAACATGTAGTTATTCCATTTTGCTTTCATTCCCAGAATAACTGGTATGAAAGCTACACTTAGAAAAGTCATCAGCTTTTTAATACATTCAGTCATTTGTCCATCTACCCTTTATTTGTTTGATTGTTTGCTTATCCGTGCATGTATGTTTGTGTGTATGTTTGCAATGTGGTATGTTGTTAACAGACCGTATCATGAATTTTTAAGTACATATAGCTGTGGGTAATATGGAAATGCTGGTGTGAGACTTTGAAACTGCAATGAACCTCCCAAGGTTAATTATCTATTTAGGAGGGATGTTCACTCCGAACCTTTCAAAGCTTGTCTTTCTCTCTATTGGAGAGCACAAGTGGAGAGTAGGATGTATCCATTGTCAGAGGAAAAATAAAGTGTCCCGCAGCATCTTGCAGCTCTGATATTGACCAGGGACCGTGGGCAGAGGCACACGCAAACTCATCCAATCAACACAATCGCAGCAGCCCACAGAGTGGCAGTTGTGACAAGGCTTTCAGTGATTTAATCTGAAGTGCATTTCTTGGGTTCTTTTTTTTCATTGTTTTTAGCATATATGGCAGAATGAAGTTTTCTGCCTTTGAGAGTGCATGCAGCATTGTTAGCCCTCATTGTTCCCCGTCGTCTCTCCCAACCATCAGTGCCTCCCCTACACCCACAACTGGTGATGCAGGGCTCTTATTAAATGCTGACATAATTCAGTACTCTTTCCAGGACAGCGTTTAGAAACTTCGGGCATTTGGACGTCCAACAGTATTTGGGTATAATTCAGTACTCTTTCCAGGACAACATTTAGAAACTTCGGGCATTTGGACGTCCAACAGCATTTGGGTATAATTCAGTACTCTTTCCAGGACAGCGTTTAGAAACTTCGGGCATTTGGACGTCCAACAGTATTTCGGTATAATTCAGTACTCATTCCAGGACAACGTTTAGAAACTTCGGGCATTTGGACGTCCAGCAGCATTTGGGTATAATTCAGTACTCATTCCAGGACAACGTTTAGAAACTTCGGGTATTTGGATGTCCAACAGCATTTGGGTATAATTCAGTACTCTTTCCAGGACAACGTTTAGAAACTTCAGGTATTTGGACATCCAACAGCATTTGGGTATAATTCAGTACTCTTTCCAGGACAGCATTTAGAAATAACTGGGCATATGGACGTCCAACAGCATTGGGACAGCGTGAAACTCCTGTATGTTTGTCAAATTAATTTTATAAACCGATTTTTTTTAATAGATGATCATTGACTCCCTTTGTTTACAAAATTGTGTTACACCAATTAGCTGTTAATCAGTGCCAATGACTGCATTACTTTGGTAAGAAGTAGATTCATGTAGCTTATTTCTCTCCTGAAAACATGACAGGCTACTCCACTGGGGCAGAACATACGCGGCCATTGGATACTGTATTTGTAATTAATTTTAACGTTCATGATCATTTTGACTATCTGCATGAAACATTGTTATTTTAAATTGAGCCATGAGATTATTGGCCCACCTCCAGAAGTCAAACTGTCCTCCATTTATCAGAAAGTAAACAGAAAGCCACGAAAAAGAATTCTGCAGTCCTGCCAAGCTGGCTCACCTTCACTAAAAGTGCTTTGCTAACATCTGAAGTATTACGTAAATAAGACAGCCTTGGATCCCCAAGGAAGGACTCAAAAATGAATGAATAAGGCTGCAGGGACCCACAGATGAAGAACAGGGTGTAAGACTAGGAATTTAACACCCATACATCTCCCAGTCATGTATCTTAGGTCAGATGTCTGTCCTTCAGTAAAGGAAAATTAATAAATGAATGAGTCCATTTCTGAATCTTTACATTGGTCAGACTAAATCATGTCCTGTGATATCATCATATAATCATACTGTTTTAGACTACTGTATCATTGTCCAAAGAGAAATTGTGAAAGAAGTAGTATCATTGATACAATGAGAGTGATTCAGGTAGGTTTCATGTGTAAAAATAGATGTGTACTTGAAATAGATCATTGTTTATATGAAACCTCAGCTTCATTGGATTCAAGCTCATGACCTTCTGGCACTGAGTGGAATGTCCCATCCACTGACCAACCAGTGTGAATTGAGTCCAAATCCAAGCCAATGATTTATTGAAAAATAGAACAAGCGAAAAACTAAAATCATTTAAACATATAAAATTTCTATACTACACTCACATCTAATACCTTAAGAGAACCTTCCACATCTGATGGTTTGGGCAGGACAGAATCATCCTCCTTGTTTGTCTGCAGCCTACACAGTGTGAGCTGTGTTCCTTCCTCAGCTAAGCTCCAGCTTGGCTTGACATTTTCCCGTTTGTTCCTAATGCATAAAGATGCGAATGTGTGACTGCCACACATGCAGGAACTGTGTGATGGCAGCACAGTGAATGCTGAGTATCTGCCTGGTGACAGTGTGGCACTCTTGACGATGCACAAGATGCTCAAAATCCTTAAAGCGCTATTTCGATACCTTAGTTAATAAATGCGTATTTATCCGTGTATGTATTTATTACAATACACTCTAATATCTCCTAAATAAATGATTAGGAACAATTCATTTTTATCCCGCATAGCATCTGTCCAAGCATCTTCTGTTTGTTGAGCACAGGATTATGGGAAGCCTTTCCCAGACACCACAGAGCACAGGAACACCCTGCAGGGGAAGCCAGGCCATTGTAGTTTGCACACATTGCCACTAGGGGTAATTTAAAAATGCCAAAGGAATGCAAACTAACTGGGGGAACATTGGGAGAATTTCCAGAAACAGTGTGGAGACTCTGGAGGTGGGAGGTGATATTGCTACCCTGAAGTACTACTGCACAACCCACCCAAAACTACCATAAAGTGTTGATAATAAGGTGTAGCTCTTGTCGCACTTCCCCCCCCAGGCATCTACAAACCTGTTTCATGTGTCCAGGAAAAAAAAAAGTTGCCACATTTCACCGCTATGTCACCTTGTTTGCCTGAGGGGGAATTAAGGGGAGGAGGCTAGCTCGCTGGAACCATACATTCATCTGAGCTTCCAAGTGATTGGCAAGCTGGCTGGTGAAACTGGGTGATGTATGGAGATTCCAGTGAAGGGTGACCTGTGCTGAGAAAAGCCTGCAGCAGGCCCTCAATCCAAGCTTCCTTCCAGGCATGAAGAGAGGATGAAATGGGCGGTGATACACTCTCAGACAGCCTCAGGGCTCCACCAGACCAAGGCCACGTCCTTATAGAGGGAGTCATCATTAAGATGCGGGTTATGATCATTTTTATATATACAAAAATCAATAATAAGGCTATTGCGTGCTTTTCCCCAGCAGTAATTAACAAGTGGACCAGTTAAAAATAACTTAGATAGCATTCAATTATACATATGCTATGGACAGTCCCCAGGAAGGTCAAGTATAGTGCTTACATGTCAGAGATGCCTGAGAAAAAATGTGCTCAAGTTACATTCCTGCAAAGGTTGTCATTTATGATTTTGATCTCTAATCAATACATAATCCTTAGCTGGTATTTCTAATATTTGGAAAGGACTAGACAGTTGAAAGGAATGTTACAAGTGAGTTTTAGAGAATCTAGGCTGCTGTTTCTTATACAGACTGGAAAGTCCCTGATAGAAACCCTTGCATGTGCATTTAGATTTATGTTTAACTGGATAACAACCAATGGAATATGATATTACATACACCTGAAAGTAGGGCCAATGACAGTATATGTTTGACATGCTTTCTGAAATATTGTTAATGATTGAAAGAAAATATTTTCTTAAAAGCACAATAAAATAACATGAAGTAAACCCACAGAGGCTTGGTGGCATGACTGGACTATAGTGAGTATTATCATTTCAATCCTATACACACTCTAAAGAATAATACTACATACTGCATATTATATTGGGCAGTTAGTCTATGCAGAGTAAACGACTGCTTTCACTCACAGAGAGAGCTAAGAAATTTGTTAAATAATATTATGCAAAAATGTGCAAATATCTGGAATACCTTTTGAGGCAGGCATATACTGTATTGTAAATGGGCATTGAAGTCTACAGTAAGCAAAATGTGAAAAAAGGAAAAGGCCAGGCCTATTAGCATCATCTACATGCCTGGCTGCTTGCTCGTGTTTCATATTTACTTGCTGAACCTCAATGCTCCACTGTTCTCCTGAAAGGGGGCTTTTGTCATCTCAAATCTCAGCCACCTACCTCTCCAGCCCGAAACAATGAATGCAGCGTTGGTGTCTGCTCAGGCCGTCAGACAAGTTATTATCCCAAGGAGAAATGGCTGTGCTTTTTGTGGGGGTTTGTTGCCGCAAGCCGAACGCAGCAGAATGGAATCCAATCCAAGGCGCTCACACTGTCCCATGCAATGCGCAAGAAGCATGACAACGGATCTCCCTGCTTTTCTAAAGGACGTTAACCCAAGAGCAGTTGAGTTGAATCCAATTTCAAGAATACATACTTACTGAATAAAATGATGCTAACGTGAGTTGTAGCCTATAGGTGTAGGCTGCGTGACACATCGAACCTGTCCTCCGCATCCGCCACCTTCACACATGGCGGGTTTCAGCGTTTTTAATTACTTTTAAATTTCTGCTTCTTGGATGATGGTTTTGTATATGCAGAAGGCTTTGGTGATGCAAGCAGGCGAGGGGCCTTCACAGCGCTGATCAAGATGTGGTAGAAAGACTTGAAAACGTCAAGGTGTCAAGAAGCCCATTTCTGAGGGTGCCGGAATAACGTAATATCCATGTCGCTAAAAAATACTCCTCTAATGTAATTATGTTTTACTTTTTTCCTTTGAAGGATCAGAAAAAAATCAGTCCGGCTCTAATAATTTTTCATTTAGATTATTCTGTTTATGAATGAAATATTTATTCGGAGAAGATGTTTACAGATTCAATTCTAATGTGAAAAAAATGGGACATCACAGGAGGTGTTGGAGTACTTTCATTATATGCTCCCTAGAGGCAATTTGTATTCCAGATCTCTGTAGATATGGAAAATGGCTCAAAGCACATGAATATAAAAATGTCTAGAAGTGTGCCTGCATTCATTAATCTTGATTAGGTGCATGATGCTCAGTCTCGTCCCTCGGTCGCCACGGCAACCTGGCTGCGTACTCGCATCACGGAGACTAGGTGTTTCATGAGCACATGAAAGGTGCCTCATCTCCAATTCTCTCGCCAGAGCCTGTGGGGAATGCCCCCGCATCACCAGCCTGAGAGTGGGAGGTGGTGGAAACAAGGCCGCCGTGACCGTCACCTTAAATGTCACCGTGGAGCATGTGACCAGACACGGCAGACAGCGGAGCCCCCGTGCGGAAGTTCGTAAGGCCCGGCGACGTGACAAAGAAGCGTCACAGATGTCATTTACATTGACGCACTTGGACGGGCGGCAGCACTTGCCGGAGTCCTGATGAATCGCCAAGGAATCCTGACAGCGATTCACATCCCCTATGATCAACGAGCAAGTGACAGCACCAAAACCACCACTCGCTCCACAGCTGCATTGTCTTTGCTTCTGATTTTGCATGTGAGCTGCCTTACCATGCTAAGCAGACACAGGTCCTCCCAGTGGCGTGTGAATTGCACTCCAACTCATTGGTTTAAAAAGAAACCAGAATCTCAGTACCGGCAGAAATCATCATCGGAGACATTTAGGAAGCCATATGCATTTGTATGCAAAAGGGATTTTTTCTAGATTGTTTGGGGCTGTATATCTTCAGTCATGTAATAAAACTGCATGAAACTGGTGTTATAATATTATTACACTGGTTTACAAAGTTTTTGTTTACATTATAATTTTTGGGTGTATTTTATGCACTTTTATGCAATTTTTTAATATAAAATTGCAGCAGATTGATTTTTGATTTTCTCCTGGACTGCATGTCACCCATTTAATGCCACTCTTATCCATTTTTGTATATTGGCGACCAATCCAATAATTGTCATTGCTATCTGAGCACGGGGGCGGCAGTTCATCCCAGGACACTCATGTACCGTCACGTGCTCTGGGTGGTTTATGGTCCCCGCTTCACCTGACTGGGAGTGTACCAAAACGCTGTGCAAGCGCAGCAACAAAGTGGGCAGGTGTGAAGCGTGAACACCACCCGCTGAGCCTCCGTACGCTGGTCTCTCTCTCCTGGGAAAATACTACACTTGGAACCTATCCTGCACTTCGCAGAAATGTGAGATTCCTCCTTTTGTTCTTTTTTTCCACATCGGTTCACCAGCATCACATGGGCAGTCTCTCCAGCCAAGCTGCTAAAAAGGATTAGCTTTACATTGAGCAGCTCGTTCATGTCCTGTAACCACTGGGACATGAACTGAACTGTAAAATGCACAGCTGGGAACCTTTTTGATTAACTGACCAACAGCATTTAACCATTATAATAAATCCTTGACAAATAAACCAATGGCGTCAATCTTACTTGACAAACTGACCAATAGCCTTGAAGTGGGCATCACCCTGAATGTCTATTTGATGCATAAATAAGGCAAGTCTTTTTGCTGTTCAGAGCATCCATGCTATTAAGTAATCAATAATTAAAGTGTACTTTTTAAAATTACACAGCTAAGAAGAGACTCCAAGACAACTTAATAACTTCCACATTGCATTTACATGAGGAGCAACAAATTCCTTCATTATCTTTGTGACTGTGGAATGACGAGGCTGGCTGCTATTCTGCTATTCTGCAGTCTTGCCTAATTTTTGGGTCCAAGGCTGTAATTTAAAGTCCTGGCAAACGACATGCTTTAGAACTTGTCAGGTCAAAATGTTCACTCCTCTATAAAAAGGCATCCTCAGCAGTACAGACTATGAGAACACATTCAGGCTGAAAGAAACCATGTGTCATCTACAGATAATTCAACAATTGTTGGTGAACAATATTATGGATCTGTAGGACTCAAAGTTGTAGAAGTGATCTGTCCTTATTTCTCCAAAATGGCTTTGGAACATCTGGGATTCCCGGGGAAGAAGCTGAAGTCCATTGTTTTGCAAAGCAAGGTCTGGAGCGACTGGCTCTTTGTGATGCCACCACAACAATCACCAGAAATAGAGGTTTGAAATTGGATGGGAGGATGGATGGATGGATGGATGGATGGATGGATGGATGAGAAATTACGGTACTAATGCTAAAGAGACCTAGTTTTCTTCTAGTTTCTTTCACTTGGTTGCCTCGTCCTTAGACAAATTCACAAAGCTTTTCAGACCTAATTTTATACTTCTGCATTTCAACCAGAACACCAGTACTGCTTTTGATCTTCTGCTGCTGTGCATGTCACATCTCCATTCAGGATCATCCCATGCATTTACATCAGTACTCACATCAGCAGGTTTCACGTACCTGTGCCTTAATCGACAGAGAGCGTAATAAGCTCAGCAATATCTGGGGGTGGTGGCCAGTCATGCATTTATCACTTGAAGTCTTTCATGTCACCATCTTCAATGAATTACTCTACAGACTTGGAGAAGAAGTACTTGCTCTTGTCACATTACATTATGCTTCTTGGTCTCCAAAGACATTGTTCACATTGGTCACTGTGTTTGGTTTGATGGTGAGATAAGAAAGCAGAAATCTGGGCGCCGCAAATTGATGAGAAGCTAAAAAAATAAATTACAGTATAAAGTTGAGCTCTAAAAGTTAACATTATCCTTTGATAAACAGCTTCTTTACTATCAACAAATACTGAGTCAGGCATAGGTTATATTAATAATTTATAAGCTTAAAGGCTATATGGGTCATACCCATTTTTTACTGTTCATTAATAAATGATTTTTTGCAGGAATGTTCCATTTAATTTACACAAAGCTACAATTTTAAGCAGTGAGACCAAACGATAAAATAGCCATCAAACTGTGCCACAATGCTGGTACTGAAACCTGCAGTTTCTTTTGTAGGAAAGGATCCACAAATTCATATCTGTACAGTTAATTAAAAACTAGAAACATGTATATAAATACATCAAGGCAATGCAAATTAAAGAAAGTCTTTTTGTCAGGCTTACATTGTAATGATTTTTGACACATTCAGTCATTTGTCACTTTTTGTTAAATTATGCACAGTAAGCAGCTAAACACGGCACAAACACATTTTCTCTGAAGAGATCTCCCACTGTTAAAGCAGCAGTTATATATTATTGTTATTATATAATATATTACAGGCAGAAAGGGGTTTCCTCTGGTTCCTGAGCTGGCTTGAGCTGGAAAAAGGCTTTTTCACTGGGTGTGTGCTGTTTTGTACTTTCACAGGAAGTGATGTGTTTTTTCCCCCCTGCGCACCATTGTCTCGTATCCCAACTGGCCTAACGCAAAGGGGGAGTTGACCTGGAGTTCCTGTACTGCTGCTTTCTCAGCATTGATAAGTTTTCATGAAACAAAACGCATAAATAAGAATGAGAAGATAAACAAACAAGCAAACCCACCCCCCCCCCCCCCACCACAAAGGTGACCTCACCAATTGCAAAAAAAAAACACGCAAAGAAACCTAATGGAAACCAGTATGCCTTATAGAAAAGTTGGGTCCAGTAAAATGTTGGTTTCTTTCCTCAGAGCTTTGTTGTTCGGGTTATTTTATACAGCCAAAACTTTCTCTTTCTCACTCGGTGTCATTCTGTCACAGACGTGTGTCATCCTGATGGTGGCAGATCTGACACAACAGGCTACCAGCAAAGCCTCACAGCTTCACTTTTTCTCAATAATGGTTGGAGGAACCAGGATGTCACAGGCACAGATTAGCAGATCAAAAATATGAGTATGCCTCTGTGTGTGTAGAAAACTCTGCATAGGATTCAGCAGCGGTTACGTTGTTTAAGATACACTGCTGCCAAGCAGGTCACAGAATGTTTTATTGCCTTAAAATGATTAACAATAGCAATAAACATTGGTAACATTCTGAGGACTCGACATAAGAGCAGATTGCAAATGGATTTGAGCATAGTGTTTAATTACATCTACACTCTGCACATCGATAACATAAAAAAACAAATCTTTGCTCTCCACACAAAGGAAGTATAACATTAAAATGGGGTATGTCACTTCATAAGAAAATAACTCAGGGAAAGTGGGTGGTGTTAACTTTTAGCATGTGCAATGAGAGGAACACAATAGTGAGTACTTAGAAGATAGATCGATGACTGAGGCAAATTAAGCAAGTGACTTATTTCCATTTGGTTTCTAGTAATATTAAAAGGATGAGAGAGGCTCTCACATGCACACAGCCGAATGCCAAGCGCCTTTGGCTCAGGTGTTCATGTTTGGCCTGTGGGAACAAGAAGTCAGAGATGCATATACTTTCCGGTTTGGCTTTTGGCCAAATATTTGCACTTGCTGACAGCCAGAGCTGGGTTGTACTGAGCACAAGGCAAGGAATAAGCTGTTACAGGAAACTGGGGAACAATAGCCACACTTTCCACTAGAGTCTAGGCTACATACCAGAGGATGAAGGGTGCTTCTTACACCCACCCAAAGTCATCTGAGATTTTGATTCAATATCAAATCCTCCTCCCAAAATGCAAACAATTAATGAAATGAAAAGGGGGCATGGTGCGGGCGGGGAAAGGGAGGGGACAATCCACTTGGAGCTCCAAGACAAAAGGAGTTTATCAAAGAACACAGAATCACACGGAAAAAAAAACAAATCCAGGCCAGGGGGCAGCACTTCCAACTCACAGTATCATGGCATATATCTAACATTCACAATGACTAAAAGATTGAGCAGAGGCGGTCATTTAAATGTAAAAGGTAACTGGGCTAACAAGGGGCAAGGTAGAACATCAGACAATCAACAAATAACAACAGTGCAGGGAGAACAGGCAACAGGTGTAATAACTTATAATGAATACTAATGAACACAAGACCAGGGAAACTCTGGAAACACTGAAAGCAAGAAACAGTAATAACAAACTAGGAATTCACTCAGAAAATATAGGAACACGTGGAACATAATAAAACAAGACAAAAGTTTGACAAGGAGAACATAGAACTAATAAACACTAGGAAAAAAAAAAAAAATCGACAATTAAGAGAAACAGGTGAACCTTGGACTAGAGGATTCTGGCCTTTGTGCCGCAAACTCAACACACTGAGCCATACAGCAGTCTGGGGAACTGGAGTAACACACTAGGCCAAAGACAATGAGATGACAAACAGGGTGGGCAGCAATGGCTGCTGGCCATGCGGGCAAGAAACAGAAGGACAGGGTCAGATGGGGACCAGACCCTGACAGATTTAGCAGTACCATAAAGTGCATCGGGAACCCTAACTTCCACCAAAGAGCTTGTTGTATCTCATCCAATACATTAGTCCAAGTAGAAAATGTTTACAGGAAGCCCTTTCAGTATTTATTTCTGTAGAAAACATCAAGAAACATTTAATGGAAAACCAGGCAAACAACCACTTGCAATTAAATGCTGTCCAAATCCTGTCCTTTGCTGTATCAAAACAAAAAATCCAAAGGCTGCAATATTATTTTTAATTATTCGTTTGTGAGAGAGGTGTTTTCCTTGGGCGTGCAGGTTATTGGGCTAAATGAATATCTAAACAGAAATCGAAATATGATGCCAACAAAGAAAATCATATGTCAATCAAATGGTTTAACCAATTAGATCATAACATGTGCCAGAATTAAATAAATGAATTACCGTCGCAGGTGTTCGGCACGCAGCAAATGTATAGCCGCTGCAATGAAAGCCATTCCCATACAATGCCTGAGTGGATGGTTTTCCATGAAAACTGATAGGGCCAACAGCCAGAGCAACAGTCAGAGTGACGTGCCAAACTTCTGAATTTATTTCACACTGGCTTTTAAATCAAATCTCCTTTTGTGCATGAATATGCTTCCATTATGCATGGTAACGCTCAATGTATATACTGTGTCAGCTGGTATTTCTCCTGGTGAAATTAATCTTACATCTATGGCGAATGGAATATGCGCATATTTTTTTACATTTAGATGCCCTAACTTCTGAAAAATAATAGTTAAAAAATCTAAATATATTGCATCAAACACTTCTGCTGCTTTTGTTATAAGTGATGTAAAACTGAGGCAAACAGCACATTACAACCATATATGTTGTCAAGGTATCGACTAGATACTACTTACTTTAAGCGCTGCTAGGCTGAGCTTCCAATGAATGCTCAGATTTAAGAGTGCCAATACTGGAGCAAAAGCAACACAACATCATCCAAATAAAGCAAGAAACTAATAAGACTATTCAAGTCAGCAGAAATTGTGACATTAAGAGCATTTGGGGAACATGCAGTGGTGTAGGCTAGTAGAGTTATTCCTGGAACAGATGGGCCTTTGCAACAAATAATCAAATCAATCAATCATTTAAGGTTTTTTTCATACTTTCAGAGAAAACATTTACTGTTGACTCTAAACAAGTTTGAACGTCGCCTATGATGATGATGACATCATTTCCCCAGATCTTCAGATCATGGAAATGCAGCAGTTTTGCAGTGTAGTACACCGCCAAGTGTTATTACATTGACCATGATTTTAGTGGCAGTGGTTTCATGGAAATCATATGCCCTGCATATTGCTAAGTATCTGAAAAGGTCACCTGCTAAATATAGAAATTGCCGGCATTCCAGTCACATTTAATACTCTAATCAACTAAGCTGTGACATCGATGGAGCAAAGCAGTCTGTTGGCCCTGCTGGGTTTGTTAATGTACTCAGCCAACAATAAAGTCGTCACTAACTGGTACAGCCTGCAGCATTTTATGTTCTAATTATTTTTCTATTGATTTTCAAACCAGTGCAATTGCCCAGTACAGAATGCTGTGTAATTCCCTTTGAAAACAACTTTGCTCTGCAGCAATATTTCAATATTTCTTGCTGTCTGCTATTTTTGCATGTTTAGTAGTTTTTAAGAAATACTGATTTTTTTACTGTCGATTATGGGTCTCCCTTTTTCCCTCAGCCTACAGATGTTCCTTAGAATAATGTCACGTTGTATCCCCAAAAGTCTTTTCTCAATGCCGCGCATAGTGGAGTTTTATTGCTTTTTATGTGCCGTAACACGAGAAGCAAATTCATTTTCTAAGGTTCTACTCAATAAAAAAATAATGAAAACAGGCTGGGTGGGCTGATTGCGGTGCTGAGATATTATGTAATTCTTATTGTTCTGATAAGATATGAAATCACAGCCTTTACTTGTATTTGCATAAAAATGGGAGGGAAAAAATAGTTTCCAATGAAAAAGTGTATTTAAACACAGATGCATCTCTCTCTTAAATACATCAACCATAAAAATGTTATTTGTTCCTATCAAAGGCCTTCCTCAGCTGCATTTATTTGCCTACTGTTCTCAGGTTTCAGTTGCCTCCTGTGCCAACAGTGTTTCCTACTCAAACTGGATGCAGATAGAACTGCAGTCTTTGCCATGCGTGATCACCATAAGATGGCTCCGTTAAATTGGTCACCCTGAACAATGCAAAACACAGAATGTGTTTCTGGTCGTGCGACTGCGGTGCAGTCCTGCAGAGAGGGAACCACCACACTACTAGAACCTTTAGGCACAAGACATATTTATGCTCAGTAATTTTCCCTTTGAAAAATACCCAGAATGCATATCTCAGAAAATGAAAAAAAAAACAACCATCATTCAGTCTGTCCTGCAAAGTCTACACTGTAAGGGTTGATTTCCTTAATGGTAAAAAATAAGCCTGCTGTCAGCTTTAGGAATTTAGTATAAATGAGCAGGCATTTAGATATGGATGTCTGGTGCTCTCATGTATGAATGTGAAATTCTTCTCCTGAAGTCAGGCCAATAGGAAACACATGCCATACTGAACAGCTATGCTTTTCTTCAGACATGCAGAAAAGATTGAAGCTGCGAGACAGTTGGGAGGCGGCTAGATCTGGGGAAAAGCCCATCCACTCCCCTGTCATGCTGTGTGCTGCTGAGAAAATTCTGGATTCTCATTGCAGCCAACCCCTAAATGGAATGAGTGTTTTGTTCAAGCTGTCTAGCAGTCATGATTTGATTATGACAAACATTTCACATAACTTTTTAGCATAAAACTATCAATTTTAATCACAAATAAATCAGCTTAAATATTTAAATTATTTTATTAAAATACATTTCGATTGTCAACACAAAAAAAAATCTAACTACACAACAATCTAAATCTAGGCTAGCTATTCTAAAGTATAGTTTTGCTGCCCTACAGTACAGTGCAAAAAGCCACTATCTGTGGACAGATATACCTGTTCCAGTCTCTAAATGATCAATAGTTCTTACCGGATGCTTCCACTGCCCATAAATGCATTAAAGCCATCTTCAGAGGAATCTGAACTCTTAGGCTGTCAGAGGAACTCGATCAGCTTTGAGAAATCGTTCCACTGCATCAGATGGATGCATCACACCAAAGCAATTTCACTGTCTGATGAATATGTCATGGATCATCCTTTTACTTTCCCTGGGATCATAAAGATTTTATATTAGTTTTGTATCTTTATTCACTTACTGTCTTCTTTCGTTTTGGTTTGTTTCACCTGTTTGCTCATTTCGCTCTGAGCATATACATTGCTCACCTACTCATGGTTTTCGCTGTATGTTTTCCTAAGCATCAAAGTGGTGTTGCAGGAATGTGATGCATTATCCTGGGGTACGTGTCATGAGTGTTGATAAGAGGGGTGGGGGTACATCTGCAAACAAATATTACAAGGGAGTGCCTTCCTTTCTGAGCAGGAGGTGCTGGCCTGGCAGGTGGGAATGTAACATTTCAGACATTTTAACTGACAGAGGATGCACTGGAGGCTCGAATTCAACAGCTCCAGGTTTCCTCTTGCGTAAAATATCCTGTTCATACACTGCTGGGAGGATTAGCCCTGGCTGGGGGGGCCTCTGTAATCTGCCTTTATGAAAGGAGCAACAGGACTTTGGGGGGGGGGGGGGGGGGGGGTTGCGGCTGAAAGGAACAAGGGG
>JABFEA020000043.1:28796557-28806681 GCA_019775915.2 Cyphomyrus plagiostoma
CCCCCCCCCCCCCCCCCCCCCCCCCCCCCCCCCCCCCCCCCCCCCCCCCCCCCCCCCCCCCCCCCCCCCCGCATGCAGCTGCAAGGAAGCAGGGGATGTACCCGGTATCCTTCCTCTAACCTGAGATAAAAACCAGGAAGCCCAAGGAGGAGTTGAGGAAGCCAATGCCGCAGCTTTTACTGTCACATCCGGACTTGAGATATATCCAGAAAGCAGCTGCAGTGCACGTATGCCGCTCACCCTAGTCATTGGGGGCTTGTCTCAGTCCCCTGTTTTTAAAACAGCTGCACACAGTCAAAGTCAAATGCTCCTGTTTACGATTTACGATTCTTCTCTTACGCCTTTCGCAAAATTCTTGACTCAGCCAAAAGCTGCATTTTATGGAAGGCAGTAACTGGGGAAATCATGTGCGCTTGAGAATAAATCAAAGTGCCCCCAGGGCTCCCTGTGACCAAAAGGAGAGCAGGCGGGATAAGGAAGGAGGAAATCTGCTGGGATTTGTAAGGTGTTAATCAGTGACAGGCGCTGCAGCCCCTCTGACATTACAGGATGAACTCTCAGGAGCTGCAGGAAGCTGCTTTAACGAGGCTGGACTAACAGGCTTAGAGGGACGTCAGCGGCGTGACCCCTGAACATTAACGTAGGAGCATTAACGCAACAGGAATAAAGGACCTTGGGTCGACACACGCGCTCGTCGCACCAATGAGGGACGACTCCAGTGTGAAGGCCATGGGTATGTGTCAGAAAAATTGGGGACAGAAAAAAGCAGTGGACATAAATCCATTGACTGCAGCATCAGGCAGCAGGTAGTAGGACAGCAGGTGACACTGGTTAAGGACATAAACAGGATGTGTATCCTGAAGGCTAAACTCACATCTCAGGAGGGATCCTGCTTTACCTGCTTTAATACCCTTGCACAAGGTACTTAGCCTGAATTGCTCCAGAAAAATGTCCAGCTACATAAATGTGATAAAAGTATCACATTTTAAGCATTTTAAGCTACATTGGACCAAAGTATCAGCTACGTATAACAGATGATACTTCATTTGACTGATCTTTTGTATAGGAATTTAACGTACTTCAGATGTAAGGTACATGTACTTATATTCTGAGGTCAAAGTAAAATAAATAGTCTCTTGTTATTTATAAGTTGCCTGCTTTATCTTGTTTTAATTGAGCACTGGGAAAGCTTATCTCCCCGGCTATGGGCTGGCTCTGTTGATTCGTGCCACTGCATTTGTGCTATCTTTAGCACTGTTTTCGTTCTGAAGCAAAATAGGACCATGTAATGAGTTTTTAAATGTGGAGCAAATCAATGTGTTGATAGAAAACTTGGTGTTTTCCTTTTCTTCCCTTTCCCTGGTATGAAATGTTTGGTTAGCTACCAGCAAATGCTATCTGGCCAGAAGTCAAACAGGAAGTCAGATTTCGGCAAGTAAACAACGTCTTTCAAATAAACATTTGGCATACATATTTCCAAAGATACTTTGCGAAAAGACTTACAGGATGAACAAAAAAAATCTTTTTTAACTTTCTCTTTAAATCTCAAGTTAGTCAACATCTGATGCTCCCACGACAAGGGAGTCATTCCATCGCACAAGTACAGCACTGAGGCTGACATTTAAATGTGCAAAGCTTCTAACAGTCAGATGTAGGAAGCGTGTGACTCATAAGTGTCAAGATTTTGGGTAGTCAGATGTATAAATGTTCTGACTGTCAGATGTGTGAAGATCCAGAGCCAGGCAAGGTGCCTACAGTCAGATGTGCGAAGGTTCTCTGGCTGTTGGTAGTTAATCATAGCCATTAACCATTTCTGCCACAGCGTAGTTTTGTATTGTAACCGATCTGCAAAACAGGGTCGGAAATGAAGGTAGCAAAGCTAAAACTGCACCAGGAAATCTCTGAATGCCTCTAGGGTAGTTGATGGAAATAATTGTCACTTGTTTTGTTTTAAGCCATTGTCCGACTTCATGCATTAATTACGATTTTAAAAAGTGCCCTCAAATTTTGTAAATGCCCCCATTTTTTAGACAGTAGGGGCAAAAAGTGCCCTCCCTATATTTTTGAAATTTCCTGCTGCAAAATCACGTTACAGTAATGTCTGGTTTGCAGAGAATAACATCTTGACTGTTGTCTGTATATTGAAATATTCATTGCATTTTGGACTATCCTAGACCTATGGATGATATTTCTGCAGCTGCCCCAGTTCCTGTCAGTATGTATTTATGATCCTACAATAGGAGGCTTTTCTTTCACTTAAACAAGGCGGGTCATGCAATACAAGAACCTTCTGACATCCAGTGTTTGCTCAGCATATGATGTATGACCCATCGAAGGTGAAGTTGACAGTATGTCAACCACATTATTTTTCCTTATTAGTTCTCAAAATGGTATTTGCTTTCTTTATACTCATGAGTTAACTTTCCACCATGTCGATTGCATCTCGTAACATGTTAAATAGAGCAGCAAACTAATCCAATCACAGATTGTACATGTACGAATGGAAACATATATGGGAGCAAAAGCCAGTTATACGTACATAGATATGTTTGATATTTTATCTACTGCAATCATCTTCTATCCGCTTCTCCTGGGGAGGCTTGCAGCCGTCTGGGGGGTGGGTGGGGGGGCCTGGAGCCTATCCCAGGCAGCACCGGGCACAAGGCTGGGCTACATGCCAGACCATTGCAGGGCACATACAAGTACATCATCAATCATACTCCACGGGCCATTTAGAGACACCAATTAACCCAATCGCATGCCTTTGGACTACTGGAGGAGACCCATGCTGTGCACGCAAACACAACGCACACAGAGCAGGGAAGGGAATCGGACCCCTATGCCCGGAGAAGTAAAAGTGCCCCCTGACCATGACCATGTCACCCATTAATCCTATAAGAGAACAAGTCAGGTATTCAGCTTCACTCCCCAGTGTGATAAAATTCTCAGATTCAGATATTTTCTGCCATGCTATATAACCTGGCATCAATGCCCCTATTGTGCCTTTAGGTGTCTGGGACATATATATTCTATCTATACATGGTTATGCATCAATGTATAGAGCTTCCCAGGGAAGTTCCCGATGTCACAGTCTTTACGTCCTTTATGGGCATTAAAGCACAAAAGGCGCTAAAATCCAAACGAGCCACAAAGAAATATTAGCTTCAGCCAGACACCCTTCACATCAGTATAATAACTGCATATGAAGAAGACGACGCTGAACGATAAAGGAATGTCAGACAGCAAACGCTGCAGTGTGACTGTGAATAATGCTGCCCCAGTAATGGACTGGACTTGTCGCCAAAGCACTATTTCACTGTGAACAGCAAAATTGCCCTTTGCCTTGGCCAGGAACCACTGGATTCGTCCCGTAATAATATTTCCTATGAAAATATGTTAAATTACATCTGAAGCTGAGATGAAGAACAGGAACTGTGCCAGCAAATGATGGATTTTATTACTCTTAGTGATACTTCCATATTAGCGGCCCTTTTAGTGCTTTTCTATGACACCATGCAATCTTAGTGTTTTAGGAAAAATAAAAGGAAATCTTACATTAGTGTGACTATTATTGAAAGGGTAAACAAGGTTTTGCATTGTTTGTATGAGGTCGATTAGCGGACTGTCTGTAATCGCTGTGGGATGCTATCTGCACACTAACACAAACATTTTACTGGGCCTCTTTCCTATTTTCTCTTTTGTTTTCTCCTCAACAGATCCAGGGATGCGAGACAACTAAGGCCCTGGTTCGTCCTCTCAGTTTCTGCGAATTACAGCTGTTAAAGATATTGGCAAGGTTATGTCTCTCTGCCCCAGGAGAAGCGGCACAAAAGGAAAATTGAACCACAGAGATTTCACAGTAATAAAAATGATCTCTTTGCAAACATTGATTTAGTGGTTTGTGGTGTACCTGAGTATGATTTGCCTGTACCTGAGTATGATTACCAGAAAGGTGATTGGATGGAAGTGTAAATGAACAAAGAAAGACAATTAAATATGTTTGGTTTACGTTTCCATAAATACCAGCTGGTCATTTTGTTTCATAATCATAACATCGCCAACCTCGTTCATATAATGCGAGAAACTGATCCAAGCTTCAGATATTAAACTATTTCATGATTGGAAGTCAGAGTCAGATAAATTTGCTACTGGGGACAGATATCTGAACACATACAGAAGATTGAGAAGCAGGAAAGGAAAGAGATTGCAAAATGTAGTGGATTTGAAGCCATAATAACTGGGTAATCTTAGATCTCACACATGTCAGTTCAAATCCCTTGAGGACCAAATTTAAGGTTGTTTCAGGTTAAGTCATGATATCTGTAAGGCAAATAAAACCAGAATCCTTCAAATGATTATTGCTTGGAGCTGTAACACTGTCTTCTTGACAATTAATTGCAAAAAGCAGGAAACATCTTTCAAACTATTTTCTTTTTTCATTCTATTTATTCCTTTTGATCATTCTGGACAAATGTAACACCAAGTCTGCTAATTGTCCTCATCAATGCACGTGGCCTCTCTACCTCCTTTTTCATAACAACATCCGTTAATCTGTTATTTCAGAATGCTGAAGTCACTAACATCTGCTTTGAAGTGTGTGTATGTGTGTGTGTGTGTCTGTGTACGATCGCAGCTAATTAACCATCTTGCTTTTCAAAGTGATTTTAAAGATGTTCTAACTAGCCGGCTGAGCTGGGAAATTCCATGTATGAATGCCAACTGAACATCTGCGAAATGACTCTATTCACCAATTACTGACAGCACGTGTTGCCTGGCATGTGTGACGGAATAGCTGCATATGTGCATAACTGGGAATCAAGTAGCAATCAAGTATTGCAGAGTTACTAAGCGAGCTGCCATTGGCTCAGCGTTCTTTGCAATAATGTGAATGACATCACTGAAAATGTGAGAAGGATTGAAAAAATTTTAAGTTCATCTTAAAATCCAGTAATTTTTGGTGCCAGTGTAACATTTTATGATAATCTTGATGTTGTAGTGGCCACAGAAAGATACCCGATGTGGCACAAATACCAAATAAATTTTAATGAACAAGTGAGTGGATTAGAGGACTAAGTAAGTAGATAGGATTGTATGTCTAATGGGTGGGGAAATTGCGGTCAGGTTGCAGTGAATGACTTCATGTGCAAAATAATATCCAAAATATAAGCCTTAACAATTCAAACTGCTCATGCTTTATGGTAATATTACTATGGTTTTTGTGACTTTTTCATCTGAGTCATAAAAAACTAATTAAAACAGGTTTTCCATTAAGCACTTTTCTTTTTAATATAGGCTTGGCTAAGGTTTATAGGTTACAAGAGAGCTGTATCAAATAGAATTCTTTTCTTTATATTTTTATGATATTATATTTAATTTTTGTCTTAGAAATTTACTGGCAGCCAGCTTTGTTACACACACTATGAAGAGGTTAATGAGTTTTGGTTACAGGTATTCGTATGCAGATAAAATACTAGGCCTTATTTCACTGTGCAGTGGTGGTAGATGGGTCATCCATTTCTACAGCCAATACAATGACGGCAATGGGGCAGTGTCTTTTCCTGCTGGACAGCCTACACTATCGGGGGCCTTGATTAAGCCTCTTTTCCTTAGCACAGAGGTGCACAGGGGCAAGGTGTGTCCCTAGGAGGTGTCCTCAGGAACTGAAATACCAGATGATCTGATGGAAAACCATGAAAGCACTCCAGGGTTCCACCCACAGGTCACCCTGTGCTCACATCCCAAGAAGTGTTTTCTTAGCAGATAAGCCTCTTTTGCCTTGAACTTGAGATAAAAACAAATCCAGATGCTGATTGCTTTCTCTGGTGTTACAGTGGAAGCTTCTAGATGCAGGACTAATGATTTCAGAAATAATAACAGCGCTTCCAGGTATGACTTTGAGTGCCTGCCAGAGTGAAAAACCACTCAGATAAACAACATCAAAGCAAAATTTTGCCAGTCTTGAAATGGATTTAGGTGTAATGTAAATACTACTAAATTCAGAATTTATCAAAATTAGCTACTTTTGTAGACAGAATGTTTCATTACTAAATCGTATAGTTTTATAAAAGCAAGACCAGTGTTTCAGGTATGCCATTGACATTTAAACAAAGCAAAAAGAGGTTGAATACATTTCCTTGATCAGCAGGACACATACTCTGTCAAAATACTAACAAGAGGATGCCTGCCATCCATTTCTGGATGATAAGGTCAATCCAGGCAGTTGTCCCCTGTTACCCTTCCATACTGGCAGCGGTGAGGCACTGTGATCGGCTTCCACAATGGACACGATGTATACAGACCCAAAATCTGCCTTTCAGTCATTTTCTTGTGCATTCTTGATTCTGGCATACACAGCCTTCCAGTTTTCTGTATCTGTTTCCTACCAATGCCTGTAAGGATGATAAAAACTTGCAGACAAAAGGCAGGAAAAGGCACTGACTGTGCCTGCTGGCATCTGGAGCATCAAAAAGGTTTTTGAAGATCAGTTGATTCTTTTTTAAATATGACATGCATTACTTGCATTATGTCTTGAATTGACAGTATTAGTCTTACATGCACAAGCCAGTAGTTGCATTCATTTGTTCAACAATTTTTTTGTCAGAGGGTAGCACTGCTGCCTCACAGTTTTTCAAGGTTGTTTGTTCAATTCCCACCTCCACGAGATTGCATGCTCTCGGAGTGTGGCTCTGGCTTCCGTAACTCTGGAATGTTAAGGTAATGTTAGTACCTAGAATCTAGACATGTGAAATACAAACAACACGTGCTGTGACTCATTCTAAAAATTTAATTTACTTTGTGCCACTCAGCCAGTCATGAGCCAAGCGTTCCTAGAAACAGACAAATAGAAACTCACTGAAAAGACTAGTATATCACAGGCCTGGAAAACTCTTCAGGACATATTTTTCATTGACCTCTGCAGTTTTGTATGTCTGTTTTCCCATAGCCTCTTTTCAGAGCTGCTGGTTAAGTACACTCACTTATCTTTATGTTGGTGCACTGAGAAGTAAGTTTGCAGTTATCTATTAAATACTAGTTTATTATTCTTCCAGTTCAGGGCTTGTGGAAGTTTTACCCTCAGGCTCCCCATAGGAGTTTCATTTCATAGGAATGAATTCTTTGAAACGCAAAGAATTTCTCTGCAAAAAATTGCCTAGCCACCTGCGGTGAAGAAGCGCAGAGTGGAATGAGGAGCTTCGGGTGCTTGCAGCCCTCCTCGCCTTCTGCAAGTGTCCTTCTTACCCAAACCCATCACAGAGCCAGTGCCATGCCACTGCTATGAAGCGGCTTTTATTAAAACGTCGAAACTGGGAGCACTCAGCTAAATGGGATCCATCTGTGCGTCTTTAGCAAATCACTTTGCATAGTTTTCCTTTCAGAAAATGAGCTTAATGCTGTTTCAGCAGTGCTTAAAAGAGGTTACCTGTTTTGATTACATGAATTCTGAGCTATCATTTTGTGATTCATCATGCAGTGTATTTTAATAGGGCCTCTAATTTTCCTTCTCTACGGCTGCTGACATTTCCACAGCGTATCACAGACCTGAGCTTGCGTTCACAAAAGCCGCGCCGTGAGGCGGCTCGCGATACCGGGGCCCTGTTGCTGACGCGTGTTGCTCCGCCCCCCCCCTCAGAGCCTCTCGGTAAGCACTTTCTGAGAGCCTTTCCTTTGAGATAAGAGAGTCGGCCCGGGGCTCTGGGAGAACCCTGGGTGGATTCGTCTTAGAGAAGTGATAACTTTGGACAAACTGAATAACAGCTGATTAAAACAGCTTGCGCTTGTGCTTGTGCAAGGTGGACCTTTGGATCATTTGGACAACTCAATATGATCTCAGTGTCTGATATAAAACTACTTAACTGATAACAAATCTATTTTGTTTCTCATGCATGTTCTCTAAATATGGGTGCAATAATATTATATGTTGTTGGGGGCAATTGCTACTGTAGGGTCTCCCAAGACAAAAAGATCCCAGGTGAGGTCAGACAAAGAGCAATCCAAAAAACCTATGATGAAAAGATATTACAGCAAGGTCTCGTTTCCCTCGCTCGGACTCGGGTCACTGGGGCCCCACCTTGGACCCAGGCATTCGAGGAGGGGTCCATTGGTGAGTGCCTGGAAGCCGGGCTTTGGCCCGTGGGGCCCGGGTGGGCAAAGCCCAAAAGAGGTACGCAGGACTGTCCCCAGGTGGGCCCACCACCCACAAGGAGAATGTCAGGGGTTTGGTGCATTGTGGATCGGGTGGCGGCCAAGGGAGGCCCTGGTGGACCGATCCCCAGCTGACAAAACTGGCTTCTGGGAAATTAAATGTCATCTCTCTGGTGGGGAAGGAGCCTGAGCTTGTGCGTGAGGTTGAGATATATTGATTAGATATAGTTGGGCTCACCTCAATGCATAGCGTGGGTTCTGAAACCAATCTACTGGAGAGGGGCTGGATGTTCTTCTCTTCTGGAGTTGCGTTGCTACCGGTGGCCCCACAGCTCGGCGCATTAACAACGGAGTTTACCCCGGTGAACGAGAGTGCTGTTTACCTCGGTGAACGAGAGGGCTGTTAACCCCAGTGAACGAGAGTGCTGTTTACTCCGGTGAACGAGAGGGCTGTTAACCCCAGTGAACGAGAGTGCTGTTTACCCCGGTGAACGAGAGGGCTGTTAACCCCAGTGAACGAGAGGGCTGTTTACCCCGGTGAACGAGAGGGCTGTTTACCCCGGTGAACAAGAGGGCTGTTTCCCTGCACCTTCAGGTCGGGGAGAGGTCTCTGACTGTCATCTGTGCTTATGTGCCAAATGACAGGTCGGAGTACCTATCCTTCTTGGACTCCCTGCATGGTGTGCTGGTTGGATTGCCTGCTTCAGGTCAGGGAGGAGGTACTGCCTCAAGTGGAGGAGTTCCAGTATCTTGCTCACAAGTGAGGGTAGAAGAGGTTGAGAGCTGGACAGGCGGATTGTAGCAGAATATGCAGTCTTGCCGGCACTTAACCAGTCCGTTGTGGTCAAAAAAGAACAGATCCTGAAAGCAACACTCTCGATCTATTGGTCCATCTCTGTTTCAACCCTCACCTATGGTCATGACCGTAGGGATAGGGTGAGAAGTTTGAATATCGGATATCTCAGAGTAGAACCGTTGCTTCTTCACGTCGAAAGGAGACAGTTGAGATGGTTTGGACTCCTGGCCAGGAAGCCTCCTGGGCGGCTACCCGGAGAGGTTTTTTTCAGTGCATGTCCTACAGGGAGGAGGCCCTAGGGCAGATCCAGGGCACACTAGAGGGATTATATCTATTGGTTGGCCTGGGAACACCTCAGCAACTACCCCCCCACAACCCCACCCCCCGTGAAGAGCTGGTAGAGGTGGCTGAAGTTGCTACCCCCACGACCCGGATCCCGGACAAGCAGGTGATGATGGATGGATGGATGGATGGATATATTATATTATATTATCACAGCTACATACAAAAGGAGTTTGCTGCAAATTTTTGAGCGTTTTCCCAGTTGCAGGAATTCTTAGCCAGCTTAGTGTCCCACAAACAGGTTCGAGTTTGAAAAGGTTTTTCAAAATGCCTCTTGCCTGTCTACTCAAAGCAGAATTACATTTCACAGCACATTCCCATGCCGCCGAGTAAAGCAAAGGATCAACACTGGTTATTTGCAAACAGCTTTGGCCTCAGTTGTTTATGTGGTGCCAGTGAAGGATGAGCTGCTTTGAAAGGCTCCCAGAATGACACCCAGATAGACACCAAGATAAACACCCAGAAAGGTTCCCAGATAGACACTCAGATAGACACCAAGATAGACACCCAGAAACACACCCAGATAGACACCCAGAAAGTCTCCCAGATAAACACTCAGATAGACACCAAGATAGACACCCAAAAAGTCTCCCAGAAAGACACCCAGAAAGACACCAAGATAGACACCCAGAAAGTCTCCCAGATAGACAAACAGATAGACACCCAGAAAGTCTCCCAGAAAGACACCCAGAAAGACATCAAGATAGACACCCAGAAAGACACCCAGAAAGACACCCAGATAGACACCCAGAAAGACACCCAGATAGACACCCAGATAGACACCCAGAAAGTCTCCCAGATAAACACTCAGATAGACACCAAGATAGACACCCAAAAAGTCTCC
>JABFEA020000043.1:28828800-28843962 GCA_019775915.2 Cyphomyrus plagiostoma
TCCTCCTCTACTAACTTCCCCTGTCAGCTCCGGCTTTGTGGCTCAGTAAACTAAAATGGTCAATAAAGAGTATACCTTAAGTAACAAGAGGAACCTAAAACGAAGCTCCACTTGACAAAATAAAAGTTTTGGCACAATAAGCACCCAGAGCAACATCCTGCTTGCTAAACTGCCGGACACAACAAGGGGAGAAAAAAAAAATTGTTGTGATAGGGAAAGGAAGACTTTGCGTGATCATCGATTATTGGAGCATGACAAAGGGAGCACTTTCATTCGTTCAGGTGAAAGGGGGCAGGTGATTAAGCCCCCACCCCCCTGCACGTGCAGTTTTCATGCTACAGCTCTTTGCACGTGTCTGCCTCATTTGACCTGCTGGTTGGCACGTGCCTAAGCCTATTTCCTTGTTTACATGGTGGCAATGGGCCCAAATTCAGCTTATCAACACAGAGGCCCGTTCCAGATGGGGAGCCGAGAAGCTCGACCCGACTCAAACAGCTGCAGCACTGTGCAGGGGTCTGATCAAGAATCCGAATGACGTGCACGTTTACCTCAGAATTTCGCGTGGGGGTAAAGTAAGCAAAGTCAAACAACTCTGGTAAACAAAAACACAGTTAAGATAAATGTCAAATTACCAGGTTTTGTGATGCCGCATGTTAGCATGTTATTTTAAGGACACCTGGGGTTAAGAATACAGTCAGTTAAATCACTATTGAGTAAAAGAATTTTTATTACAAAAAGGCTAAAAACTGTTAGAGAATGCTACAATAAAGAAAATTACATGTTACACAGCAGGATTAGCTGACCAGCATTTTAGTTTCTTTTTTAAATAAATGCGTTCCCCAGTGAGATTTTCGAATAGGACATACATCTTTATTTAGGATCACTTTATGATCATTTTAATGCTATCTACAGAAAGTACGCATCCTATCCAGCTTCTCCACCTGATGCTACTGTCTCCTTACAAAAGCACCGGCCGCATGTAAGGCCTGAGTCACTAGCATCTTCTCTGCTTCACCTGTGGTTGCTTGTATTTTTGCACGTTGTTTCATGTTGCTTTATTTGCATTTGAGGTGGAAAATGGAATTTGACTGGTACTGCATTGTGGGTAATTTGTTATTACAGAGCATACCGTGGCCTTATGAGCAGTCAGAGTTTGTATTTTGCTAGCTTTCAAATTACTCGATGTAACTGAAAAACATAGAAAAAAGGTCAGTTGAATAGATAATGGAAAAGTCGTCATGCTGCTTCAGGATTATTTCCTTACTCACCTTCTCCATTTTGCATGAGTAATGATTACAGGATCACATTAATCCCTGACAGATATCCGTTATTTACATAACCTACAATATCATACAACACATTTATTTGTGTAAAAATTCTAAAATAACATAAAACATTTACATTTTAAGTACAAAATAACACAAAATAAGTACAAACTAAGAACAAAATAACAGATTCTGTTGTTCAATTAAAAAATCTGTTATGAGTCTAATGCAGAATATTGTACAGTCATCATACGCCCCCTTGTGGTTTCAAAATATTTTCAAATTTGATGTCACGACAATAATCTTTTAATTCGTGCACTGGAGGTATTTTCTGTTTTTCTCTACATAAGTTCTTTTCCACGTATTCAAGGTTTTGCTTCTTTTCAAATCTAAACTCACCTGATACTGAATTTTAAAAATCTATAAATAAAATTACAAAATGCCACAGAGTAGCTAAATGCATTTGGAATTAGGTGACCAGTGGTCATTGTTGACACACCACAGCGAAATGTGTCCTCTGCATTTAACCCATATGTGACCATGTGACATAGCAGGAGGCAGCTAATTCAGCACCCAGGGAGCAGTGCTTGGGGGTGGTACCTTGGTCTGAGTATCTCAGCAATGCCTTGCAGGTCAGGGATTCAAATCTTCAATATTTCAATTAAAGTGTGCTTTCCTAAACATTAAACCACCACTGCCCCTTAGGCACTTGGCATTATTCCACACAGTAGCACTGGTGAATAATTTTTGGTGTTTCCGCTAGACAGCCTCAACCAAATGATGTATTTATTTGTTCATTTCCACTGTTTCCCCTAATCTAAGATTATACATAGAGTATTGCATATCTTTCTCAAATTTTCTATATCTTACATTTACATTCTTAAACGTTGAATAGACAGATACTCAAGTGATGCAGTTAACAGCACAAGAATAAGGATATTACTGGTCCTACCATATCATTCTGTAAGTACATATCTAGGAATATCTAGCAATTTCAGGGCTGCTGCCCCGATTCTTTACACACATATGCAAATATATAGTATGATCCAAATCAATATATGAAAACTAAGGTTGTGGGAAATCCACAAATGTATCAAGTGAAATATTAAAGAATTCATTCATTCAAAGTTGTTTATTTCATGTGTTGCAGCTGCAACCCACTCTAGCTTAGCAAAGCTGAAAGGTGGCTTGTGGTCAGCCTTCATAACAATACGAAGAGGGGACTTTTCATTTCATACAGATGAACATTTTAATCCCAATGGACACATTCTTGATGGCATTCCCAGAAACACTCTGTCAACAGAAAAGAAAAACTGACCTCATCTTCTGGCTTGGCACCTAAAAATCGAAATAAATTACTATTATGTATAAATACATGAATTAAATCATTCAAGGCCAGATGATAAACATCAAAATGAATCTGGATTAAAAGGCAGCACATTATGAATCTTCTTGGAATTGGGATGGGATTCTGAGAATACAGCCTGATATCCAATAAAAATATCAGTGGTATGTAATGGGTTAGGCTTTGTAATAATCAATTTAGGACTTTGTGAGGGATATATATGTGTATGAGGCTGCAGGAAAAGCAGTGCTGACAAGATTCCTGTAACCCACTAATGGAAGAATTCTGTGGGGCTACAGATGTTGCAGGACACTGATACAGAATGGTAGCAGGAAGAAATATCATGAGCACTGTGGGACGATAAGAGCCTCCTGACCATGCACGAGGCTCCTATGCACACCTCCTGTGCAGAGGTGGGTCAGAAGAAGAGAGAGCAGTTTTAGAGGTAAAATATAACTGCAACAGTTGCTTAAGCAGTGGACAGATCTTGGAGGATGGTGAAGATCTGGGGAGTAGTGTGAGTTCATTTTAGTTTGTGGTGCCTGATCACGTTGGTAGGAGGCCCAGGTGGGCTGCTCAGAGGAGATCAGGTGTGGATAATAAAAATGAGAGCTGCTGAGCTGAGAGGACCAAAAAAAAAATCACAATTTTGGAATGTGCACACTGTGCACTACTTTGTATCTAAAGTGTATAAACTTTGGAATGCATTGCTTAGAAAAGTGTTCTGAACATTTTAGAGATGGAAGAAATCCTGCATACTTTGTAAAAAATGCCACTATTTACATCATAGACTTGGAGCTCATTATTCTAAAGCCTAAAACCTCAAGAATAGTATAATTTCTACCTATTTGAACAAGTACAATCGCTATTATGACAAGCTCACTTACACCCATCCATTTTCCAATCACTTACCCAGTACAGAGTCACAGGGGACCGGGAGCCTATCCCAGACTACACAGAAAAACCCTAGATAGGGCACCAGACCAAAACAGGACACTCACATACACGCAAAGGACAAATTATGCATGGAATTCATCTAATGATGAAAGATTTTTTTTCTTGGAATAAATTTATGTTAATAAAAGGCTGGATTTTTCTAAATTTTTCAGTGTGACATGAAGCTGCTTCACCAAAAGGTGGATTTTTTTTCTAACCCTTTTTACAAATCTTTACAAGGGGTGCCAATAATTGTGAAGGGTGCTGTAATTGGATACAAAAACCCACAGAACATGGGGGGATCTCCACAAATGGACAGCAGGAGCAGAACTCAAACCCCTACCGCTGGAGGTGTGTAACAATGCTGTCCACCAAGCCACGCTGCCAGTCAACACATAGCATTGCTGCTGCACATACCACTATATGCTAGTGCTTCATCTACTACTAATAGTACTATATTTAATATAGTGCAATACTGCAATTGCATTGCTATTAGTAGCATCAGTTGCAGTAAAAAAAATGCATTGCTGAAAATAACTACTACTATTGCATTCTAATCATTTGAGGTATGTGTTCAGTAACTACGACTTCTGTAATTACCATTACTTTTTAAAAGGCAGCTGCCCTTTTTCCCCTAACATTCCTTTTTGGTTTAATATTTTTTTCCCCAAGAACAATAATACGGATGTCAGTCCCCTTTCAGAAATGACAGTAGAAAAATCTTCGTTAAAATACGACGGTTGTGGTTTTGACTTAATTACACAGTTGCATGTTAAAAATACAAAGATTAGTAACCCGATTCTATTGCACTGCAAGGATATGAAGGTACATGAAATGGGGTAATTAAAGGTAAGCGGACAGTAACTTTTGAGCGCCACTTTAGAGATTCTGCCCAGTCCGGCGACTTTTCCGAGCAGCAGTTTGAAAGTTACGGCGAAAGACGTAATCGCGGCCTCCGATTGGCCGGCCGAGCTGATCCGGGTACCGGGCGCGAGCCAGTTTATTAGCCTAAAGGTACCAATATGGCGGAGGTAAGAAGGAAAATAGGGAAGAAGCATCAGATTTTAAACGTCTGATCTTTAGCTCTGTGGCCGACATTCTCCGCTTATATCCATTCGATTGTGTTAAGTAAGGTTTATTTTGGCGATGCATCGGTTTCTGGGGGTAAATCGGGCCGACTAGACATATGAAAATGTTTGAATGTGAAGCGGGATCCTACGGGACTAGGCCCCTGCGTTCCAGTCTAACGCAGACTGTAAGAATGTTTCGTAAACCAAGCGGCGGCGAAACGGCTAGCTAGCTCACTAAATATACGCGTATCTGTGGCCGATCGGGCGATGCATTTGCTCCGATACATAACTTTCGAAGGTGGTTTTTAAATACATCAGTGAGATTGCGATGTAGTTGATGAGAATCTTTTTTTTCCTCGGGCTTTGGTTTATTAGATTAATTGCGAAGCGCAGTGACAGTAAGGCTGGCCGGTTAAGGCGAAAAAATATATGCATATGTTTTGCATCGCTAATTATTTTTTGATGGTGAATTAAAGTGCAATTGCCCTTGTTTCGTTCCTGTCGAGGAGCGATGCACAAGGCTGGGTAGAAAAGACTCCCAGGTAGCGGAAAAACGGGACGCAGACGTGCATTTATTTATTTATTATTCTTGCTACTGATGGATTGACAGCGCTGCCTGATACCTGCGTTTTCTTACTTGTATTTCAATAGCGGTATTATTGAAAATGTATGAAAAGTGAAGGAGCAGGATGGACGTTGCTGTAAATGTTTTTCGTACTAATCCTTGCCTTTTTATTTCGCTTTGTAGGCTTCCTTTGGAAGTTCAAGCCCAGGTGAGTTTCATTTTCCCTGCCGTTAAATTTGGAGATAGTTTCCTGGTATAATCTGTTGATACATTTCCATTAACCTCTGTGTGAAATCGTAAAAAAATTGCTTATTAGTTTGACTTAAATTGAGTTTAAATAAAATATCAACTAACCTAGTTGGATGACTGTTATAGGCGTATGCCAAGTAGGAGGGGCACGATTATCCGGGCTGACGTGAAGCGATATGAATTGATTATGTCTGGTGGTAACTTGTATTGACTTTAATAATGTGGGTGTTTATGTTGCTACAGGCTCTTTGTCTTCGGAAGACCATGATTTTGATCCAACGGCAGAAATGTTGGTCCACGATTTCGACGATGAGCGTACTTTAGAGGAGGAGGAGTTGCAGGATGGAGAGAGGAACTTTCGAGCAGAGTTGGCGGATTTGGAGAAGGTATCGTGTTTTTTTTTTTTTTAATCTTTTGTCGGGTTTTTTTATATATAACGTGGAGTACTGATTAAAAGTCATATTTTGTTTTAAGTTTCTCAACTCCCTTTTTGATTTTTTTGTAAGATACATGATTACATGTATGGGTTTCAATGTCTGCTAGGTCTTTTTGTATTATTAAAATATTTAGTTAAAAACTCTTGGTTGTTATTTTTTATTTTTACAAATTCCTGTTGTCTTACCAGGAGGGCAGCATGCCCTTGGAGGAGCTGCTGGCCATTTACCGTTATGAGGCATCAGTCAGCACGGCTGCGGGTTCGAGCATGGACAGCTCCTCTGGTGAACTGACAGATGAGCTGCCTGATATGACATTAGACAAGGTGAGGGCCATGATGCCACTGTGTTTCTGAACCAAGAGCTTTCATTGTAGTCACACTGAAAAAACTGCTGTCTCTTAAAAGAAAATGTCTTAGGTGCTTCTAGTAATTTTATCGTACACAGAATAGCTGAAAATGATCTAATTTAAATAAGATGGCTGGTACAGGTTCATGACTACACTGATCAGAGTCTTTATGTTCAGTTCTTGGTTGACTGCTCTATCTCTGTCAACACTAGACGTGCATTGACCTATGATTGATTTGACTGGATTTTCATTGGGACAGCAGCCTCTTTGTATCATTTCTTTGTAATTGAGTTAATAGCATTACTCAGTCATTCACAATAACTGCTGTGTGTTGAATCTGGTGTTTTTTTTCTCCTATATTATAATATTTGTAACTTTTTTTTGTACAGCTTTTACTTATGCATTGAAGTGTTACAGTTATTGTTTTACTCCTCACCAGGAGGAGATTGCAAAAGACCTCCTTTCAGGGGACTATGAAGAGGAGACTCAGTCATCAGCTGATGATCTCACCCCATCAGTAACATCCCATGAGGCGACAGATTTCTTCCCAAGGAGCCTCAGATGTAAGACCTGTCAGATTTTCATGGCTGGGTGCACAAACCATAATAATCATGTGTGGTCTGGCTGTGATGGAACATAAATTTTTAATAGCTTGTGTAAACTTTTATTTTTTTGTATTTTCCACTGTGTGACGGCGAGACTATCATTTTCAGTATGAAATCAAAACAGTTCTTAATCTTTGCAGAAACGGCTTCAGTGTCCTTTTCATGTTTCCCCAATACTGATTGTTTACTTAAATTGGAAAGGGCTAATATAGCCCATTTGTCGTATATAGTATAGTATTTCATTATGAAATGTCATTTAATATGCTGTCTTCAGCTAACACCATTTACGATGGGGACAAAGAATCAGAAGGAGAGGAGGATGGTACGAGTCCAGAAGACTCGAAAAAGGCAAGTCTTACAGTATAATCCCGCTGTCATTGTGAGTGAAAACCTGCAGTCAGACGTGTAATAGTTTTATTGATTTCCTTATTTATTTTACCCTGATTTTGAAGGAGATAATGGTTGGATCTCAGTACCAGGCTGAGGTGCCGTCACGCCTCTGCAGTTATGATGAAGATGAGAAAGGTAGGTCCCTCCCCTTGGCTTTGGTTTATTGCCAGTTGTGTACAAAGGGGGAATGATCATCGTAGTACATTAATGGCATGAAAGATGTTACGTATAAAGGAAGCTGGACCCAGGTAAAGTGTTTACTTTGCTGCCTTTTGCCCCACTGTAGCGTACGAGGGCGAGGACCAGTTACTGTGGAGTCCAGGAGTGTTGCCGGAGAGCAAAGTTCGAGATTTTCTGCGTGAAGCAGGCTGTCGGGTAACGGATGGGAAAACTGGAGCTGTCGGAGAAGGGGTCTGCATTCGAGACAATGAGCAGGTAGAGCAGGAAACCTTGGCTGAGTGTGACATTGTGCTTGGGGCCGTATCTGATATCTTGCATTTTAGCCAAGAAAGCCAGAAGGGATTTCTTAAGTGTTTGAAGTACAGTCAGTTTGCTGACTGTCTGCATAAAATTGTTGTAATGCAGTAATTGTTGTAAGTACTAATTCATTAGTACTCGAGTCCAATACAACCGGCAGTCGTGTTTGTACTTGCACAATTTTTATTCATTTCATTCAATTCTAAATCTTTTTTTGTACATCTGTGCATTGCACAGGTCACTCTTAGATTCTAAAAATTTAAAAAATATTTGATAGGTTGCTGTGTGTTTTTATATAACCTAATGTAGATTGTCTGTAGCCATCTTGCCTTTAGTGCCCCTCTGCATTTGCGATGCGTCCATGCCGGCCGCATGGTGCCCCTCCGCATACCGTAATCTGTTGTATTTGCGATGCGTCCATGTCCGGTCGCATGGTGCCCCTCCACACACCGTAATCTGTTGTATTTGCGCTGCGTCCATGCCCGGCCGCATGGTGCCCCTCCGCATACCGTAATCTGTTGTATTTGCGATGCGTTCATGCCCGGCTGCATGGTGCCCCTCCGCATACCGTAATCTGTTGTATTTGCGATGCGTCCATGCCCGGCCGCGTGGTGCCCCTCCGCATACTGTAATCTGTTGTATTTGCGATGCGTCCATGCCCGGGCGTGTGGTGCCCCTCCGCATACCGTAATCTGTTGTATTTGCGCTGCGTCTATGCCCGGCCGCGTGGTGCCCCTCCGCATACCGTAATCTGTTGTATTTGCGCTGCGTCCATGCCCGGGCGCGTGGTGCCCCTCCGCATACCGTAATCTGTTGTATTTGCGATGCGTCCATGCCGGCCGCGTGGTGCCCCTCCGCATACCGTAATCTGTTGTATTTGTGCTGCGTCCATGCCCGGGCGCATGGTGCCCCTCCGCATACCGTAATCTGTTGTATTTGCGATGCGTTCATGCCCGGCCGCATGGTGCCCCTCCTCATACCGTAATCTGTTGTATTTGCGCTGCGTCCATGCCGGCTGCATGGTGCCCCTCCGCATACCGTAATCTGTTGTATTTGCGATGCGTCCATGCCCGGGCGCATGGTGCCCCTCCGCATACCGTAATCTGTTGTATTTGCTTGGCTGCATGGTGGCTGCGGCAAACTATTCCCGAATCTGAGCAATTCACAAGTTCAGAGAGCTCAGCACGTTCAGTTGAAGCACTAAGCAATCCTTATGAAACTCTTAAGAAGATGTTTGTGACATTTATTAATGTGCTATTTCTTATTTAAAATGCATGTAATACATTATTGGCCTCTGGTATCATTGCTTCTATTTGATTCATTTTGTTTGATGCAAGTTATTTCTGGACTGGCATTTCTATAAATCTATTTTTCCCACAGGAAATGTGATTTTGGTACATGATGGTACTGAACTTGAGGTTTACAGGAACACGTTACTCACATTGTAGCAGGACTGACTGTGTTTCACTATTTAAAATATTGGTTGTGGCACGAACAAAGTGATAGAACGATTAAAATTGACTGAGTCCAAACAAGGCATTAGATAATGTAACTCTTATGTACTTCCTCTTCTAACCAAGTGGTTGTAGTATTGGATCTAGACCAGGCCTGGGCAATTATTTTCTATGGAGTAGCAAATCTGAGCTTCATCATGTCAGCATGGTGCATTTTTTCCCCTGATCTTTATTTGTTAGGTCTTTCTTTGCTTATTATTGAATGACAATGTTTTTGGCAAAAAAACTGCTCATCTCTCCGTAGACTTGAACATAAAACATTGACTTTTTTTTAATGATTAGAAAAATACCTCTGCAGCTCAGGTCTCATGTAGACTTGCTGTAATAATGATAAGAATTGTTAAAGTAACTTGATATTTTGCTTTAATTCAGGCATTGTATGAGCTTTTGAAGTGCGACTACAATACCCACGAAGCACTTAAACGGCACCGCAACAATGCAAAACCTTCAAAGGGTGAGTGAGACCTCATGAGGGAACCAAACCCAAAACAATACGTCTTTTCACGGTGGTGGAGGAATATGATCTTTTTTTAACATCATTGTTTTAGATGAAGGACTACCATGGTCCGAAGAAGAGTGCAGAAATTTTGAACATGCTCTTCAGATATATGATAAGAACTTCCACCTCATACAGAAACACAAGGTAAACCATCTTTCTTGTTTGACTGTGGGGATGTTGCATCATACGGACAAATCATTTATTTTTCCTTGCATGTCTTTTTATTTTTAAGGTGAAAACAAGGACAGTGGCTGAATGTGTAGCGTTCTACTACATATGGAAGAAGTCTGAACGCTTTGACTACTTTGTACAACAGAACCGATTCGGGAAGAAAAAGTACAGCAGCTATCCAGGAGTAACGTAAGTGGCTCTCTTCTGTAACCTCATTTAACACAAGTGGTTAGTAATCATCAGGCCTGTAATTTTATCCAAGCTCTCTGGTTTTACTAGGTTTGCTCCATATCAGTCAGAACCGTATGTTTTTGGACTGAACTCATCAGAGAATCTCATACCTCTGGTCATAGTTTTGGAGATAGACAAATGGATTCTCTGCTGAAGTTGCCTGGCAGTCCTGTGATGGAACTTTCTAGAAAATATGGGTGTAAAGATGCATCGCAATATATCGATTTAAGGCGGCGATTCAATGCATTCATCTTTAACGTCAGAATCGCTTTTTGCAGGTAGAGATACTCCTATGTCAGGGTTGCACGCTCTAGCATTAATGTTGCAGGTAGCGCTGCCCACACGGGAATTTCCTAAATGTAGGTGGGTTACGGCTCATTAATATTCATAAAGGAAGCACTACTTGAAGATCTATGTACTACGGTGGTGATGTTTGCATTATGGTGCTTTTGGGAAATTCACCACTGTTGTAGTGAAGAATGCTCACATTTAATAGGTAAGGTAGTCTTTGCACTATGGTGCCTTTGGAAAACTCTTGTTTTGTAGTGCGATTAAAGTCTTTGTGTGAGTTGAGGAGGCAATGGTCAAGATCCTGAGGTAGGTAGCTAGCTAAGTTAAAGTATTGTTAGCCTTGGAAATGCATGTACATTAAGATATTACCATTGGTTTGATGGGCCAGCTTATTGCCAGCTTATTTCTAAAACTTAATCAGGATTCAAAGTTAGCAGCATCAGAGCTAAAGGAACAACCACCAAAATAATGGAGATGATTTTATTGAATGATCAGCCATTTTTCATAGTGGAGACTGAGGGATTTTGTCAGCTCATTCTCCACTTAGAAAAAGTCTTAAAGTATTGACCAGTGACCTGGTTATAATCCATTATTAAATCTGACTGGCAGATTGATCTTTCGTTTTCCTCAGTATAATAAAACCTATGTAACTTCGTTTTGCTAATCTGCCCCTTTTTTTCCCTTCTCTTCTCAATACAGTTCAGTTGTTGACCTTTTCACAATTTATACTGGCTTGTTCTCTCTAACATTCATTCATTTTCTATACCTCCTTGTCCTGTTCAGAGTCGCAAGGATCCATAGCAAAATTTATGTTGTAAGATTCCGCTTTCTTTGTATCTGGTTAATAATTTGCAGTTAAGTTTTCATGGTAATATTTGTGAATTCTTTTTCAGTGAAGTTAAAGCTTTGAATTTAGGTTATTATAATAATTGATTAATTGAATTGAATCGTGATAGAAATGAAAGGTTTCCAGTGCATCAAATTGTTCCTTCAATTATTGTAATCGAATCGCCTGGGAATCCGCGATCTACACCCCTATAGACCGACTTTCTGCAAGTCTACCCTCGATGAAGCGTCTTTGTTGATGGCTGACCGGCTTTCCTTTCTGTACTGTGGCCCTGTAGTGACCTGATGGACCGGCTGGTTGACGAGGCAGAGGGCCTGGCCATGGACAGCTCTCCCTCCGTGTGCGCTGGTGGCGGACGTTTGGAGCCTCCGACGGAGCAGCAGCTTAGCCTCCTCAATTCCATCACTGCTAGTGACCTCACAGGTATGCTGACATCACAGGCATGCTGACATCACAGGCATGCTGCCTTTGGCTCAAACAACCACATTCCAGCACTCTCTAGTGTGGCCAAAGTAGGTGTGTTATGGGTTTTTATTTGTATTTCTAACCTTAAAAAATCAATTTGGATGAATTTGGATTTGTTGCCAACTTTTATCCTTTTAACAACATACACGATATGAATTGATTTGCTAAAATAGCTCTATAATTAAAAAAAAAAAAAAACTCCATGAAAGTTTCTTCTAATAAATGTCAAGCCAAAAAATAGCAATTGAAAAGCTCTTGACCCCCCAGCTGTGACGTAGCTGATTCTCTCATTTAGAGTGTAGTGGATGTAGCATTTATTTCAATTGCCTTGTGGCCCCACGTGATAGTTGTCTGATAAGCTGTGCAGTGAGCCTACGCAGTGAGGCACATTAATAAATGGCTGGCTATCATCTGGAATACAGTAAACCGCATCCATAATGAATGACAGGATTATAAGTCCAATGTTCTGTAAGGAGCTATGCAGCCAATGGCATGTATAATGGATGACGTTTGAAAGCATTGTCTCTGTGAGCGATCAGTGCTGACTGTGACCATTTCTGTCCATCAGCACTGACCAACAGTGTGGCGACTGTGTGCAGCCCTGCGGACGGGGCCTGCCTGGAGTCCTTCAGCTTCCCCCCCCTGGAAAACCTCCACCGCAGCAGCCTGGGCCACAGTGAGCCCTTGGGTTTCGGCGCCAATGGCGACGCAGAGTGCCTGAACATGCTGGACACTGGCTTCTACCACTCTGAGCTCGGCCCGCTCAATGTGTGCGGCAAGGACTGCGAGCGACCCTCCAAAAGGCTGAAGATGGGTCTGGCGGAGCCCCTGGTGGGCGAGGTGTCGGTGGGGGAGCTCGGCGTGGGCTTCGAGGGCCGCACGCACCGCATCACCAGTGCCAAGATGGCTGTTTCCGTCACAGACTTCGGGGGCCTGTCCTCTGGCGAGACCAATGGCTTCATTAGCCCGCACTCACTGCACACACAGCCAGCGGCCCTGCAGTCAGAGTAAGGAGCCTCATGCCGGACCAACCTCCTGTTTGACGAAGCCTCCGTCAAATGTGTATATATTCTCATTCACTGGAATTTTTTTTATTATATATATAAATATATATAAATATATTTGTGTTCTTTTCCTTTTTTTTTACTATGACATCAGTGATGTCTTTTATCGTATAGAACTAAAATCTTGATTTCTCAAGAGTTGAAATAGCCATTTATTTTCATTTGTTTTTCTTTTATTTGTTTTTCCAGTCCTCAATTTGGAAGTACCATATCTCTGTCCATATACTTTGGGACCTGAATGCAGGGTTTGTGCATGTATGTCCTCTTCCTGGTTCAGACAAGCCTTTAAGTACCTTACTGTCGTCCAGTTAACAAATGGCAAGGATCCCCAGATTGACTGCCAGAAACAGCTTTTCATGTTGGGTTTTTTTTTTTGTTTGTTTTTTGGTACTTTGGAATACCAGTACTTGGCGGTACCAAGAATGGCCGGGTCCCTCCTGATGCAGAGCCCTCTGCATGCTGCCCTGGCCTCACTCCCCAAAACGCCACGCATTTAGTGCAAGAACTTTCTGCAAATTGAGAAGCACTTCTGTTTATTAGTCTGGGATTTAGTTCTTGTTGTTGTTGTTTTCCTTTCCTTCGGTCTCCTGAGTGGACTACAGAAAGAAAAGGCTACAGGTTCCAAGGGATTTCAATCTGGCGACTCCACGCCACAGTGGATATTTACCTCACTGTCAGATCCTCTTTGAGTTGGCTGTAAATTATACATAAAAATCTGACACTATTTGTTTTAAATGAGGTGGAATGGGGGAAAAATCAACTATCTGGTCGACTTACAGCTTTTAACTCTCTTGATCAAAGAGAATATCATTGTTCTGTTTTACTTACACATGGTTCTGTTGTTCCTCAGAGCAAAAGTGCTAAATCTCTCCTTAGGGGAACCCTAGTCATTCCACATGTGTGTATGGGTGGCCTGATTTATCATCTCCAAGCCTGCGGTTAGTTATAGATACAGCTACCATGTGGGATGGCCAGAGGGCGCTCAAGGAGAGCTGGGCAGCACTGCGTCAGAAGCTGAAATACAGTGTGTCGTCGCTGTAGTAGTCATGTGACTGGGAGCTGGATCGTATCAGTGAATCTTGCCTTTAATCCCATAGGTTAGGTGGTCTTTTGGGAAGTGGAAGGTTGCCCACAATAGCAACATTTAATCTCCCACTGGCCTGGTCAGTCAGTCAGGCTGTGATTGCAGCTACACCACTTTGCCTCCTAGTTGCACACGGTACCGAAGGAGCGTCTATACGACGACCTGAGTGCCTATTCATTGTGAAGCCTGCCCCCCCCCCCCCCATCAGCCGTGCTTCACATTTGACTCGAATGGGGGGAGACCTTAAGGGCCTCTATTGGCACATGTCACTCTGAGGAAAGGCAAACCAGCGACGTGTGAGAACAGCTCACTCCAGGCGTGTAATCCAGTCACTGTATTTATTGCTGGTTATGGTATTTTGACGCATTTTCTTGATGGCTGAAACTCTTTGGGAGTTTTTATTTTGAGAGGGCGGGGAGAAAAATCAAAGGTTTTGCTGTATGAAAATGTGTGGTTTAGAGGTAGTCAAAAGGCGGATATTTATTTATTGCAGAGTATTATGGGCTGCACCACGGTCCCCACAGCTTTAGCCTTAGTGTTCTGTGTTCGAATTGCCCCCCCCCCCCAACAACTGTACAGTGAAACATTGCTAAAAATATTGGCACATTTTAACTTCTAGTTTGTGATGTATAAGAATATTTTTACTGACTTTAGTGCTGTTTATGTAAGTTGATCAGTGCATGTACATCCTTGGTTTAGTAAGCTTGTTATGGTGAATTGTTGGGGGTGGAGATACTTAATGTTAATAGTACAACTTCACAGAAAAGCCTAAGTACACACTTTGGAAGGTGGGTCTTGCTTGCCAGCATCTCCCTTCCATCACGCTATCCAAATTACTCTCTTATTTATTTGTCATTACTTGTCAGGGATTCCCATTCATTCCAGTTGAAGGCTGTTGGATCGTGCGATTTAAGTTCTGTCACTGTCTTTAGTTTGCAAACCAACGGGTTACTTAGGAATCATTACCAGTTATATGAATGCAGTATGAGTGTTAATTTATCTATGCATTTTGAGGTTGACTGTAGGGTGGGAGCAGCCCTTTCAGGGGTATTTGAATTCTGAATGTTGGACAGTGCAGTGGATAGACATAGAATTACTGAAATGGTGAAAAGTTTTCTTTGATTTTTCTTAACTAAAAGGTTCAATAGACTTGTCAGTGTGGAAGAATGTCTAATATTTGGTGTTCACTGCCATCTTTTCATTTAATGTCACCTGTTCTGGTTGACCGCCCCCCCAATAAAACACAAAGGCTAAAAATTCAAAACAAAGCGCCTGGCATGTGAATCACTTGGAAAAAGCCAGGAAAACCTC
>JABFEA020000043.1:28844062-28869010 GCA_019775915.2 Cyphomyrus plagiostoma
CCCCCCCCCCCCACACACACCCACCCCATCCCACTAGAAGAGAAAATATATGTAGTCATTTCCCCTTAATGGTGCCATTCTAGTAATTCTATTTCTATGGTGGAGTATTTGAGACCAATGCATTGCTCACCATAACAAAGGTTCTGTTGCGGAATGGGTCACTAAGTTACTAATGTATATAATTACTGGGTAGTCTTTTGAAAAGTTGAGTATTTGACCTCGTGAATTTGTGTTGAGACAAAGATTTCTTTTAATTCCCTGTTAAGGCAATAATTTGTAAATATGTACAGAGGTTGTTTTGTTCGACTTGGATTTTTCTTTTTCCCCATTTTTGTTTAATTTGCGTCAGAGGACAGCTTACCCATGCATGCTATGATTGTTCACTAAGATGCACCACTAAAAACAGCTTTACCTTCAATGTATTAAGCTATTTTTCTGCACTGTTTTTTTTTTCTTTCTTTTGAACGCTTTGCAATCATTGTAAACCACCCCCCCCCCCCCTCCTTTTGCAGTAGCTGTCTGCTAAAAAGGCATTGTGGATGCGCTGTGCTATAGAGTAACAGGCTGTATAAAGTGCCGATGAAAACGTTTCCAGCTGTCCACTGAAACAGGTGATCTCCCACACTATACACGTTGGTGGTCTGCGTCATGTTCCTTTAAGGAGTCACGCTGTTTCACCGGGTTCTGACATCTGGATCCCACAAGCAGAGCCGATGCCTTTTTCACATGCTTCTGGAAGCCTCTCGGCATGACCAGCGGTGGGATTCAGTCCTTTCTTGCAGTAAGGCCTTTATTCCAAGTGACTGCGCATCCAATTTTTGCAAAAAACTGCCTCGAAACACTTCCATATGTCTGTGTGCTCTGGAGGTGGTTCATGCGAAATGTGAAGGCTGACTTTCTCTCATGCCGCAAATCGAAATGGAATGGCTGGGTTTTGATCCATGCAACACTGAAGTACTGTACTTAGTATTAGGTTGCACCAGTGTGCCCCATTCTTACTGTTATATTCCAACACTATAAAACAGTGCATATTCAGCAAGGTGCAGATTTGGTGTGTTTTACATCAGGACAGCAGATTGATCAGGTTGTGGTCTCGCTTCCCTGCTTCCACTGAGCCCGTTAGCCAGGGGTAGACGGAGTGACCACAGGTCAAGGCGCTGCATTTTCTGTACAGGACAAACATTTAATTCCACATCTTGTGTTTGAATCGGACATCTGTTGTCTACCAACTCTGGGTGCTAAATTTGCTGCATTTGTTTAATAAGACTGATGGAAATGGCAACAAAGGAAATTGACTTCTGACATAATTAGAAGCCAGAACGACTGCTTGTTTAGTGCCTGGTGTTTGTCGCGGTACTTTTGCTTTTCCTGGAATTCCCCCCCCCCCCCCCTTTTTTTTTCTTCCCCGTTTCCCTTCCCAACATTAAATTTACTTGGTTGTACCTTTAGTACCAGTTGTTGGCAGATACAGTGTACAGTTTGGTCACTTAGGTTGTGCAATTATTTCTATTCGTCTTTTGCAAGGACTGATTGATCGCTAGCTTTAGCAAACATAGTGGTGCAGTGGTATTTATTTTATCCAAAGTTTGTACGGAATGGTTATAGATTAAAAAAATTCAGAATGTAATCGTAATGGCATTTTACCTGTAGGGAAGTATGTGTCTATTTTAAACCCTCCACTAAAATCAGTCACATGTGCTATTTTAAAGGAATATTTAGTACAAGATTTTTTTTTTTTCCTAAACACTATTTTTAATTTTTCTTATTTTAGAATTTAAAGAAGCAAATACAGTCAGTACAGTTATGAGCATTCTTGGTCTGAGTTCAGAACCACCTTTGTGAATTACACGAAACAAACACAAATATATATAAATATATAGAGAGCCAGAAATATAGACAATCGAAACTGCATTTAATATCTGAAATGTTCAAGACAAAATCTTTATTGTTTATAATATTGTACATAAACACTGAATTGTTTTGTTTTGTTGAGCATTATTTTGTATTTTCTGTTGTACTTTAATACCTTGTGTACAGATCCAGAAATAAAGCTCTGGAAATCTTATCCTCCATGTCTTTGTCATTCCTGACTAAAATGAGCAGTTACTCTCCATCAGATTTCAGTGATTTTCTTTGGCGTAAATGCTTTTTGATGTCAGGCCAAATGTAAATACTACTGTATCCATTTGATTCTCATACTATGGATCCAGCCTGTCTTGTCTTTTTTTCATAAATAATCCTTGAAGTGTCTGGTGCTGTAAGTTAATTCATAAAGCATAAATTCTAGTTGTAATTTATTTCCTGAATTACTGGTAAAATTCCCTATAGTATGAGTTTACTTATTTTAAATTTAGAAATTGACTATTTGTACCTGCAGATCATTACATTTCTAGTGATAAAGAAATTAGTTTAGCTGACTGGTTGCTAGTGATGAACAATTTTAGGCAGGTCAATAATTAATGTGTGTGTGTTGTTTTGCTTAGGTGGGAAAAGTGATTAACAGACCCAATACATCTGGTGACAGCAGTTTTGTGAGCGCTGAACAGATCACTCATCCCTATCCCCACATTTGGTCAAGGGCTATGGGTAATGAGCATAATAATAATAATAATAATAATAATAATAGATTCTTTATTGGTCTCCGTGAGGAAATTCTCTGTAAGTGAAACCAAGGTGGCCATGAAGGGCAGTTGCCCATAGCAGTGCCCAGGGAGCTGGAGGTTAAGGCCCTGGCTGAAGGATCTGCAGATGTGGTGAGGCTGGGCTGAGGCTGGTGACCTTCTAATCACAGGCATAGAGGCTTAGCCCACTGAGCCACATCCCCCCCCCCCCCCTTAGCGGATGAGCTGGTCTGTAGCCATGGGAAGAGAGGTGGGGTCAGACCTGCAAGTGGTATGAAGATGCATGCGTGCTGCATCACATGGATGACCTGATGAGCATTTTCAAAATATGGAACATATAGCATCCTTGCAATAATTATCAATTTTAAGAATATTGCGTAGAATTTATCCAATGGGAATGTGAAATTCTGGGCACTTTGAATGTCATTTGCTGAATTTTTGAAGGAGTAAAAAAGATGTAATACAATTAATAAACACCAGCTGTTCCAAGTGGTCATTTGCACTTAGTCAATTAGTTGTTTTAGAACATTTGATGGCAGTTTGATGTGGGTACCAAATACCCAAGTACACCCTGTGTAGCTTAGCTTAGTTTTTTTCCCTGTTCCACCACAAATGATTCAGCTCAACAGCTATGTAGTAATTAGCACAAGAAGTTGAATCTGTTGTGTTAAACGAGGGGAAACCCAAAAATGTGCAGGGCTCTGGCCCTCCAGGACTGGAGTCTGACACCTGTGCAGTAGACAGTCTTAAAGTGGATGGCACTCAAAAACCTACTGGCCAGTTGTATCCTATAAATAAAACTCAAACACATACAAATCAGGAAAAACAAAACACGCATCCATATGATTAACAAAAAATGACATCTTATAAAAGAAGAAATGTATAAGAAATCTGATCTACTGTTTCAGTAGAAGATCATTATTGTCCACGTGTTTTTGGAAATTAGTTCACAGGCGAGACATTTCGCAGTGGAGAGATTCAGGTATGAGTCACACTACACAATCATATACGACATTCCTCTAACTTCCTGCGTTTGTGCGATTTTGTTTTGTTTAGAAGCGGCCATTTCACAGCACGGAACGGCGCTCACCGACCAACGAAGCTGTTTAATTGCGATGCGCATTCTTGCCTCGCTATATTCATATTGAGATCAGACGGGATGATTTCATTGGATCTATTTCGTAGGGGGCGTGGCGCGGGGCCGGAACCGACTACCCGGAGGGGCAGGTTCTGCACGAAAGGCCAGAGGTGTTCATTGGTGCTGTGCGATAAAGGATGGGGGGTTGAGTCGTTTTCTCTGTGCTTCTTTTAATGCCACCCTGAACGTATTCCTATATAGTTTTTAGCATCTGAAGCAAAACGAAGCGAGTTAGCAGCTGAAAGCGCCATTTTTCTATTTTACAATTGGGTGACGTAATTGCCATTGGTTCACAAAGAAAGACAGGGTGAGCAGTGACAGCTGGCGAGGTGCTTAACATAGCGATCGGAATGGCAGGAGCTGGCAGAGGTTGTCAGAAGATCAGGGGATCTCAAATACGAGACGTCCTAGACACAAAGCACAGTGTCCTTTTCGATTGCGATGGGGTCATTTGGAATGGCGAAAAGGCAGTGGCCGGGGCGACTGAAGTCGTGAGTTTATTGAAAAAGCAAGGGAAAAACGTATTTTTCGTGACCAACAATTGCACCAGGCCCAGGGAGAACTACGTGCAGAAGTTTTCCAGGCTGGGCTTCACAGACGTCGCGCAGGAAGAAATCTTCAGTTCGGCTTACTGCTCTGCTGTCTACCTGCGGGATGTAGCCAAAGTGCAAGGCAAAGTGTTTGTTATCGGGGGGCATGGGGTTTACAGGGAGCTGCGAGAGGCTGGCGTGCCCTTCGTGGAAGGAGAGGCGGACGATCCGGGAATGACTATAGTCGACTGCCCATTAGACTCGGACATCAAGGCCGTCCTGGTTGGATATGATGACAAGCTGACTTTCCTAAAATTGGCCAAAGCTTGTTGCTATTTGCAGAACGTCGATTGCCTCTTTTTGGCCACCGACCCTGATCCTTGGCATCCACTCCGGGAAGGGAGAGTCACACCAGGTATATTGCCCCGGACACCTGTGCGGTTAGCACACCTGCCGTCATAAACTTTCGCACCTTCTCCAACCATTGTTTTTCATAATGACCTGGTGTTCAAGGAAGGTCTGATGTATATGGACACCTTATCAATGCTTCATGTACTTTTTTCATTTATTCTTACAGACGTATATACGTTATATACGTATATACATCTTATACACTTGAGTACATTGAACGTTTTTGTATTTTTTGCGTTGCTTTAGCCAAGTCCTCAAGTATAGGTATATTTTCTGCAAAGGAAACCTAAAAGTATTAATTAAATAAAATTGTTTATTTAATGATAGGCACAGTATCCCTTCTTGCAAAAAGCTGTTGAATTTGAGTCTTGATGTTTTCTACCGCAACAGGTTCTGGCAGCCTCACCGCGGCCCTGGAGACGGCAACCGGCCGCAAGGCCACAGTCATCGGAAAACCCAGCCGCTTCATGTTTGAGTGCATCGCCAGTCAGTTTGGGGTAGATCCCACCAACTCGCTCATGGTCGGTGACCGTCTGGAAACGGACATCCTGTTCGGGGCCAATTGTGGAATGGACACCATGCTTACCCTCACGGGCGTGTCCACAATGGAGGAGGCGCAAGCTTATAAAGATGACCAGGCTCCCGAGAAGAAAGTCTATGTGCCTGACTATGTGGTGGACACCATTGCCGACTTCCTGCCTGTGACAGAGGATGATGAATGAAGACTGAAGCTGACATCTTCCCGACACTTCCTCCACCATTGTTGAAGGACATCTCAAGTAGACCCCTTGAATGCCTGGCATGTTTAACTAAATGATCTCCCCGGAATCCATAACCTTAGGATACCTCTAATGTTAAAGTGAAGCCTCTTTATTCTAGTTCAGATCATGGAAACTGAAGTACTTCATGACTGTTGTTCTTAGAAAACAGAAAACAACTGTGTTTTTGCAGTCCAGTGCATATATGGAGATGTCCATATACATCATACCAGATACTTTGTTTTATATACCTTCATCAATAGTATGTTTTACAGGTACTCTGTAAAGAATCATCTTAGGTTAGTAATATGTAAACGCTTGCTAAATTGTCAGTTTGATACATTCGCTGCTAAATGTTCTAAATCCTGAAGTGACGTCTGCTAATATAACCTCCCAAAAAAGCAGTGGTCTTGGATTTCCTGATAAATTTATACAGACGTTAATATCCTTCAACACCATTGCCAAGTTTTCCTCCAAGGGGCGTAGTTGAAAGCTTTGTGGATTGCTTACTGCCCATAATGTTTTCATGAGCTGCTACTAACTCAACCATTTTTATTTCCTACAATTTAAAGTTGAAGTTTACAATTTTAAAAACCAATAATATTGTGTGTAGCCAATACAAAAGCTGGGGTACAAGAGGCAGGACAGAAAATGCTGCAAACTATGTTTAAGAGGTTTACAAAGCTGTAGACCCAGTCATGGGTTAAGTGATTTATTCTTTAAAGTTAAGCATAAAAATATTTTTTTTAAACAAAGGACAACCACTGTGGAATGTCCATGCTTGCCAGAATGATAGTGGTATTACTGTATTTTTCTAAAATTATCCTTGAGGTTGTTTATTTGCAGACTTTTCATTCTTGAGCACACATTTTATGAAGGAAGTGTGATGTTTACAACCATTGAGCTCAGAAGCTTAGGCGTTAAAAATCAGCATTTTAATGACAAAGTTGGTCTTGAAATGATTTATTGAATGACCAATACCACATTTGTATTTATACATTTGAAAGCATTAAAACTGAGCTCATTGAAATGCTTTATGTAAGTCTGAAAAAATAATATTTAATGTCAGCCTTTTCTAGCCGATACCTAATTGATTCTGTATTATGGTACATGGTATTCAATTTATTTTAAGAGATTTGATGCAGCTTTTTCCACATTATTACATTCAGTTCACTGATATTATCCTATTAAAAATCATGGTAGCATCTTAAATTTTTCATCAGCAAAAATCTGGAATATTTGCCCGATTTCATTAAAATAAACTTAAATCCATATTCACCTTTGATTTAGTTTTTTTTCTCTAGCAGTATGTGTGAAACAAAATTCTACCACATTCCACCATACGAGTATCCATCCAAGGAATAATGAGACAAAAACACTCTAAACCTCACAATCAAATTTTTTTTGTTATAGTCCAGTGACCTGACTACTTGCAGCTATAAATCTGAATGAATGATTATACTTGAGTACGCTTTGAGAAAGGTTAGCACTGCTGCCATCTTCAATTGTCTATTCTGCTCTAGACAGAAATATGTACGGCAAAGACCATCATAAGTCCGCATTGTTTGCACTGCAAAAGCAGCCCCTGTAGATCCCCTCAGGATCAGTCATTTCAGGACCTAGGTGAAGCATTGTTGTAAAACAAATTCTAGTCATATATTGCTTTATTTTTTCCCCTCCACTTCATATATACACACATAACAACAGACATATGACAAGAAGTTATATAGCGTTAAAGAGAACTAGCCTGGAAGGAAAAAAAAATAACTGCATTTGATGAACACTGACACACTCTGGGTCATTCTGCTCCGCCACGCTGTAAAACAAGAAAAAGAAAGACATTATATAAAAGCATTTTGATGGAGTCAGAATGTACACAGATCACTGTACAGCATCATAACATTCGAGTGAATAGTGGACAGCAACTAACTGCTTGTAGACCATAATATCATGGCACATGTCTTTCAATGCTGACTGCCCTCACCTGAATGTAGTCCATCTCATCTAGGGCCAGAGGTTTCCTACGATACCTCTGGGGTAAGTCTCTGACTGTAGCAGCACTGTCTGGTGTCCCAGGCACCTGCCTGGGAGCTTCCGGGGGTCTTGATCCTAGTGCCACAGATGGCACTGGACTGTGTGTCGAAGGGGAAGTATCTGGAATGCTGGCAAAAGCCATTTTCAGTGCTTCCTGTGCTGAAAACATGGAAAGTCTTGTCATTAAAATTCTGAAATTATATTCAAGCATTTTGTCCTTTAACACTTCGCTGTGTTTCCCATGTTGTGGCAACTTAATGATCATGGAAATAAATCTGTTGTTTAGTTTGTTTTTAAGTTATGCAACAGTAATACTCACCATTAGGCCTTGGGATATTCTGGCGATTTGGAAATTTGATTAATGGTGCACGAGGCTTTACTACCTTTAAATAAGAAAACATAACAATCCAGTTTCAATACATATCATAATGTACATGTCAACATTAAATAAAATTCATAAGCATTCATGGAGCACAATATAAAAAATGTTTTTGGGAAAAGCCTTACGTCAAAATCTATGATCTTATTATTTTGAAACTAGTAATATTAACCCATGACCAAAGTTCGATGAACTGGATTAGCCTGACATTCAAACAGGCTCAGGACATTCCTGCACTTGTAATAACATGCCACATGTAATGACGTGTCTATGCAACTAACAGTATTTGTATCAATATAATGAACAGTGGGGCAGTCCAGGTGGAAGAGTAGTATGGCGTTTGGTTAAATAACAAAATAACTAGATTTTGCTACTGATTTGCCAAACAACTACTCTATAAATTTACTTTGAAAAAGTGTTCGCAAGATATAAAGTAAAATCTCAGTCAAATAATAAACCAACCCGACTAATTTCTTTTGTAAATGAAGAGCAAATCTAGTTTAATATTTAAATAAGACACACCCAATACTTTAGCTTTATGTTCACAGACCCAGTAGGACCTACAAGGACATCAAAAACTGACAGTAAACAAAGCGATATTTCTGCAAGTACGTACAAAATTTCGTAATGCTTTTAGGGGTACATTATGTGCCCCACATCACATATAATGAAATCCCACAAAACACATGTCACACGGCTAATCTGCGTGCATTATTTACCTGCACGACCCTACTAGCAGCTGCCATTTTGCCACTGATTTTGCTCCCCATGGCGGCCTCTGTCTTCTACGTCCGGGTTAAATCGATACAAAAAGCGCGATTTCTATAAAGGACATCAGAGGGCGCTGTTGGTATGTGCTTTATCTTAAAGGGCCTGGATGTCATCAATACAATAAGAATCTGTAGCGAAAATAAATAAAACTAGCCATGTACACAGTCCCGAATTTGATCGTGGTCTCTCTTATTGTAGTAATAATAAGAACAGAAACTCTCTAGTCATCAGATGTCGATATCTGCAATAAGGAAAGAGTGCATACTAAAAACGCAGATAAGACTTAAAGAAACTATGGGGAGTCAGTTACTCAACGTTATAATAACAGAAGTAACCTGAAAGCATGCAATAGGTTGTCATGCATAAAAACAATAGTGCTATGTCATTTTTCTTACCTGTACCACTAACAAGTAACATCGGTTGTGAGTTGTTTCCTGATAATGTACGTATCTCTTCCTCACCTAGGTTCTGGGTAGGAACAATGATTATTTAACGATACATTAGTTTATTAGCTAGCACGCTAATAAAATTGACTTACATAAGCCACCAAAATATGCTGTACCGAAATACTATTTGTGTCGTTCTCACACATTCACCTGACTGCAACCTTTCATATCCCATCTGCCGGAATCCCGACAGTCTTACCCTTGTTGTCATTGGTCCATCATGTGACAACCTACAATTTCCTGGCGCTATATTCAGTTTGCAAGAACAGCCAATCACAAATCGACTATCTCCGGAAATCTTATTGACGCACATTTCAACCAATGGTCGTATAGTTTAAACTTACAGCGCATTGCGCGTCATGTCCTGCTGTCCAATCCGGTTTAACACGGTCCACCTTTGAAGAATAGGCGGGCTTGCGAAGTCACGAAGAGGCTCATCGTTGACAAAACATATGGTTGCATATAATTTTTTTTGAAGACAAAGACGGACAGTAGTAGTACGGCAAGGTGAGAAATATTATAAAGTATGAACAATAACAGCAGTCCCAAATTAGTTCGCTTGTTCTTAATATGTAGGCAAGTTGCAGCGAAACCAATTCACAAAATATGTTATGTAGTGTTTAACAATGGAATAATACTGCACTGTGAGAAACTTACATTGCCCTTCCACTGCGAACCACTGAGTTGTACTGCCCGGCATCTCAGGCCCCTTCGCAACCCGGATCAAGACCGGCGCTTGATGGATGGACGGGGAATTACGTGCGTGTGTGAATGTAAATCTTTGGCTTCTTCGCAGAATGGATCTCTTTGATGAGCTGGAGAACGTGGCTTCCAGGCTGGAAACGGTGGCTTTAAGCGGTTGTCAGCCGCCGGAAGATCCAAATGGGAAGGACAATTCACCTGCACAGATACTAAGGTCTCTTGTTTATTGTTATAATCACTTGGCGTCCTTCAGCCAGAATTGAACCGAATTATTAATTTGTTTTATTTTTCATGCAACAGGATAAAAGAGAAAATGGCGAACCAATGTTTTGAAATGCAAATCAAAATCAGTGCAGGTAAATCCTTATTGTAGGTGTATGTAATAAAGGAGCTGAGCTGAAACCAGAAATGTCACTGTCCTGGGGTGGCTTTCCTGAAAGAGATTGACCTTGGCGAATAAGATAACGGAGTGACTGAGTTATGTCTTCGTGCGTTTCCCAAACCCTTCATTGTTTCAGAATTAACGAGCGAACTTTTAGTAGGACCTTTTGCTGCCGTAAATATTCGTGATCGCGTGGTTCGAGTCCCACCTCTGGCGCTAGTATCACTGGATCCCTGAATAAAAACCCTAAACTCCAACTTGCTCCAGGGGGACTCTCCCTGAATTTAGAAAAATAGAAGTCGCTCTCTATAAGAGCGTCTGCTAAATGCTGGAAATTTAGGGGTGGGATCTTTATGGTAACATCCTGGGTAATTCATATTGAAATGTTAATCTGTATAGTTAAAGCTGCACTAACACTATGTATATGAATTTATGTAAAATCAATTCCATTTTAATTCTACTTCTTTATACTCAAAGTGGAATTGGGATTCTGCACAGTGTTTTCAACCAATTTCTGAATTTAATTTGATTTTCGAGGTCATTCTCAAGTCTGAATGGTGCACAGCCCTGTGATGTACTCCAGGGCATACAGATGTTACAACGACGAGCCCCATTTGTGCTTATTTATAATCAACTTCATAGTTTTATATTGCAATATTGACCTTTTATTATATCTTCAGAATTATTACATTGTCCAAAATGCACCGTCAGTGTGTTTTGTCATCTATTTTGGCCGATCTCTGTGTCTCTTTGAAGGACAGCAGGCAAAAATTCAAATAAAAAAACGCCATAGAAAATAACGAGTGGGTTGGAACACTTGTAAATCTACAAATAAGATTAAAAACTACTTTAGTTACGAAGGGTTTCGGGAACCGCGTGCTAATTAACCATTGATCTTAAGTACTAGATAACAGACTACTTAGTATTATGAAGCTTTTAAGAACGCCACCCCTGTTCAGTTATGGTCTATATGTCACTGTCCTGTCCCATTATGGTCTATATATGTTAATGTATATTTACCTTAAAGCATCCTAAATGTTCCATGAACCTTCCCACAGAAAAACTCAAAAAATCATGTGGAGAGCAGGAATCTAGCAGAGATATGTAAGTATCACTTAAAAGTAATGGCCCTTGTGCTAAAAGAATCAACCTATTATCTATTACTAAAATCAGTGTTTGATCATAATTGTTGTATGTTTGTTAGGTCTGAATGTGAAAGTGCGATTGAGGAAGCAAGAATTAACTACTGCAACAAAACCTTGGCTCTGCAGAGGCAAGTAGTTCACTGACTGTGATTTCTCTGCTGTACAGGGTGGTCCCTTACTGGTTTTTCTCATAGGTGTCTTGTTCTATTCTGGATTCCGTTGGCTTTAATTGTTTAATTATTCAGAGAACTACTAGTCTCTCTGATGATCTACAGTAAGACGCAAAATATTTTCTCAAACTATATAATTTTATGAATCTAAAGATATCAAAATGATTGGCACACCAAAGATGATTATAAATTGTGCTGCAGTGAACAGCAGTAAAGTTACACTAGGGTGTCAGCTATGTATTGATTCAGTGGCAAATAAGAGTTATGAAAAATGTATAATTAAGTGATTAATATGGTAGCTGAGCAGTTAGAATGCTGGTCTCGCACCTGCAGGGTTAGGGGTGTCATTCTTGCCACTAGCTCTGTGTGTTGCGAGTTTGCAAATTCTCCCAGTGTTTATGTGGGTCTTCCAGGGTTCATACGCAATATGGAAAAGGCATGGAATTTGATTGTGGTGTTTTCCAAGTTTGGGGGGAAAAAAGAAAGAAAGTATGGAAATATTTCAGTGTTTCCAGACAAGTGTGACAAAGTGACCTACTATGTATAAAGAACATGAATTTACTTATATTCTTGTTTTTGATTGAATCACAAATCTGAGCTCTCCACTGTGCTGTACAAAGTAGAAGAATAATTTATTTTAAACAAATTCATCTTAATGGTAAACTCATGCAAATTTCCCATTTATATGAGCTCTTAATTTTCAAATCTGTCTATGATGTATTTAAATATAACCTGGACATACTTATCCATATGCTGGGTTTCATTCTATAAATAAAGCACCTTCTTGGCAATATACTGTACAAATGGAAGGCTTGATGAAAGTAAAGAGCATAAGAACGTTGAGGTTCCTACAGCACATTGACACTTGGATTGGACCTGGGTGATATGGTCCAGTACTCAGTTACAGGGAATCATTTTCATAACGGATAATGAACTGCCCTCTCCTGGGACCACAATTCGTATTCTGTCACTGAAAATGTAATAATTATATGGCGCTAATTTTTTAAAGTGGGTTGTATTTGTAGATTCAAGGCATATTTTGAATTTGTCACATCCAATGTTTTCCAGAATGCAGATCTGGTGGGGCATCTCAGAGAAACTCAAAAAGAATGACACAAAATCAGAGTAAGTTAAATACCTCACTGGACATTGTAGGATTGGTTGGGAACCATATAAATTTGTTGTGATTTAGTGGAACAAACACAGATTCTGTATGCATGTGCAGGGTGTTAAAAGCATCAGCCAAACACAGTCTGGAGCTGTGCTCCAAAATACTGGAAGTTCAGCAGGTGGGTTTTTTGCAATATGTATATTTGGATTTTTATATATATATCCTTTTTTCTGTGGCTGTTTCTTGTTTGTTTGATTGTTTGTTTTTTTTTTTTTTTGAATAAGGAATCATCTGAGATCCAGGATCAAGTTTTTCAGCTGCAGAAAAAGAGACTCGGTACAGTTATTGAAATTATACTTATTAAACTTTCAGATAGTCATTATTCACAGAAAACAAACACACACGTTTTCAGCACTAGCAGACTACCCATGTAGTATTTTTGAGCATTTCGTTTTAAGCCTTATTTTTGTAAAACAAAAGAGGTAGAACCCAGATCATAACATGATCATGATTATTCTCGAGGCAGATCGACAGGGTCTGCATGGTGTTGTTTTCTTTTACACTCATGCTAGATCTAAAACGACTCATTCACGAAAAAATGAAGAAGATGGAGGAGCTGAAGAGAGTGAGAGAGCATCCTGAGGAGGGGAAGTATAAGAAAGCTTTGGAGAAAGGCCAGGAGTACCTGCAGAAGTACCAGAAGATGGCGACAATGACACAGAATGTCCTCCAGGTAATATCTCCATACCACTGTTTATCAACTTGCAGCTTGTACTACAAAGCGGGGTTACTGGCTTATCGGGGTAACTTGTCGGATTTAAGGTACCACAGTTGGACTTCATATTCGTTCAGACTACCTTAAATCTGACAAGTTACCCCGATAAGCCAGTAACCCCGCTTCATAGTACAAGCCCCTGGTCATCGGGGACTTCCAGACGGTCCACTTTTTTGCTTCCACCAAATTTACTATCAGAGGGAGCATATCCATATTTCTCAGCTGTACTGGGTTTAGAAACACTGCTCTATATGGCTTTACTGTCCATCAGCATTTTCACTCTGTTGGTGATGTTGGTAATTGAGACTGGCAAACTGACAGTGATTCTTTGCCTGGTACCATGACTCGTCGACTTAGACCAATTTAACCTTTATGGGTTTTGTATAAACAGTCAATACGACATTTTCAATTGAAATTCCATCCATTTATGCCTTGATCCTGGGTGTGCTGTACACTTATGGTGCCCATCTGGTCTAAATTTAACAGAACAGGGAAATGGCAGTGGAGTTTTGTGTTACAATTTCCATTTTTTCAGATGCAAATAGAACACACAAACAAGGGGAGTTGAAAAAAAAAAAAAGAAAATATATAACTTTGTTTTGGAATTTAACCAACTGTCCACAAAGACCCCTTTGTTACTGTATACTGACCATGGACCAGGATGAGTCCAGGCAGTGGAGAGCATAAGGCAGGGGAACTCCTTGGACAGTTTAATGAAAATTGAGAAAATCGTTCGATGTTTTCATTAATCGACGGAAGGGTTTTTTGTTGTTGATGTAGCTATCTATATTTTTCATCCTCATAGAGAAAGTTGCACTTGGGTGTTATAGATTGTGAGGTGTGTAACACAGTGCTCTCTCTTGCAGGGAACTATACTGGCCAGTAAAGTGAACTGGAGAGACGATCCAAAACTCAAGGACATTGCTCTTGAACTGGAGGACATCCAATTGTATTAATACAGCTACAGTACAAGTTGTTTATATGTACAAATTATATAACTGTAATAAAAGTATTCATTTGTAAATATACACATTTACTTTCAGTATGGTGTGTGATATTGCATTTAACCATTTTTGTAAATTTTTTGTAAACTTTTTTTTTTTTAATAAAATAATTCACATTAAGAGCTTGGTGTACATTTATAATCAGTCTTGGTCTTTGGAATTACGTATCAATGCAGACCGTGGGCATTACTTATCCATCATGTTAAGCCAAATGTATTTATACGTTTTTTTGTTTTTTTTTTTTTTTTAAATGGTAGCGCATAAAAGACTGCATCATGCTTTTTTAAAACCTGGGAAACAATGCCACCTCGTGGCCGCGAAGAAGCTAGGCTGTGGTGAGTAGACGTAAGCAATCGAATGTTGAAGGCATTTATGGTCCAGTCCTTGCTGCGGGTAACGCCTGATAGGGCGGCGACCGGAGGCCAGCGATTAATCTTGCCTAAGCGAGGCAAATTTAAAAGTAACAGGGTTTTTATGGAACAATTGTTCAGCAAAATCAGTAGCACCTGCGTATTTCAATCAGCGGTTGGGTTGGACTTATAATGGATTTTTCGATGCTTTTTTAATACCGGATAATAATTGGATAATATATTTTGTTTTGCTGCTGCATAAAGTCTACAGTTTAATAGTTGGATTGCTTCCTATTTGGAAATTGGGATCTTTCTGGAGCACAGAACTCGCCGCATTTGTATAAGCACGAATTGTCACCAGAGTTCATCAGCAGGCGATCATAGGACTGTATGTGCGTAATACATTGGTAGTGACAGACCGATAGAGGATAAGAAGATGACTTCTCCCCTGAAGCCGTTCAATCCTATAGATTTGTACAGCACGCCTCGAAGGATATCCGAGTTTTCAAAAGACAGAATATCGCGACGGACGCTTAGTAAACGAGCATCTAAGGAAAATGAGCAAACTGTAGAAAGTCACGTTATTGCGAAGACACGTACTCGATCTGTAACACCGATGATTTCCAAGACCCAGGCTAACTTAATGTAAGATAATCACCTTTATGAATAGAGTTCATTTAGGGTGCCCATATGTTCTGTCTATTCTGGACTTGTCCTGCTTTTTTGGGCCATAAAAATGCCTGAAATGTCTGGGATTTCACTGATATCTACTTTTTACTATCGGAATAGTTCCTGAGTGCATATCTGTCGCTTGTACGTTTCTTTTTGCGGCCTGCGGCCGGTGTTTGCAAAACAAAATATGATCACCATAACTAATAAGTTAGTACTTCAGGGAGGGAAAGATAAGAGGCTTAAATTTGTCCTGAAGTTCCTCCTGATTGTTTTCCCCCTATATTTCTTTTTGCTTGTTTCAGATCGAATTTAGAAACGTGCAACAGATCATCTGATAAAGCTGTAAGTCCTAATCTTGCCAATTTGAGAATGACACCAGGTATGTTTTTTCATCCAGATGAGTTTTTTTTTTTTTGCTCTTAAAATCTCCCAATATATGTGTTGATCTATGGTATGTAATCCCAGTCAAGTTCTTAGTAAACACTGATCTGCACAGTAAATACCATGTTTCAGATCAGCCCAGCAATCTTGAGGTTGGTGCTGACATTATATTGTATTTGTATGTGTTTGTTCCAGGTCCCAGTCTCCAAGAGAAGCAAAAGCTACTACAGGAAAAGCATCAAAGAGCCAAAGAGAGTGTGGACAGACTTGCTGTAGGAGGAGGGGTAAACAGCTTCTTTATACCCTAAAGGGCATATTACTTGTGTGTTAGTTACTGTAGGTGACCATGGATATTGGGGGGACGCACATGTTAATGTTATATAATGTTGTATCCATTGATGTAGGCATTCCTGTACTTCACAGCCTTATGTTTTCAATGCAAACAGCACTACCTTCAGATTCTTCTGGTCTGTGCTCTTTCAGGTCAGTTTGTGGCCTGAGATGGACAGCATGCGTCTCTCTGCAGAGGAGGGTGTTGTTTTGGGTTTGTTGTGTGTTGTTGTGACTTTCGCCACATGCTACCTCTTCAAATACCTGCACGGTAAGTACTGTTTTTTTTATTGTTATTAAATAGCATTCTAGAATTGTAAGTGCATTTGTTGTATATACAGGGGTTGGACAATGAAACTGAAATGCTGGCCAAAATAGTGTTTGAGGTTTAATGCCTATATATGCGTGGCTTAGAGCCCAATCTTCACTGATGCACTTCCCATCAGTAAGAACAGTGTGTGAAGGTTGAATTAGCAGAGCAATAGCACAGCTGTACATAAAATATTCCAATCTACCCAACATAAACGGGAGACAGTGTTCAAAAGAGGATAAATTGTTGGTGTGCGTTTCGCTGATGCAAGTCTTTGTGGTGAATCGAGAGCCACGGTATCCAAGGTAATGTCTGCATACCACCACGAGGGATGGACCATGTCCTGCTGGACGGAAGAAGAGGTGTCTGAAGGGGAGGTCCAGGTATCTATCTGGACTGTATTCAGAAAACATGAAACCACTGCTGCCCAACTCGCTACAGAATTAAATGTGCACCTCGACTCTCCTGTTTCCACCAAAACTGTTCATTGGGAGATCTGAAGGTCAGCATTCATGGTCAGGCTGCTATAGCCAGAACTTTGGTCACTCGTGCCACTGCCAAAGGTCGGTTTCAGTGTCGGGCACATCTTGAGCCATGGACAATGTGAAACATGTATTGATCTCTGATGAATCCACCTTCACTGTCCTTCCTACATCCAAGAGAGTTATGGTGTAGAGACGCCCCAAAGAGGCTTACCAGCCAGACTGTTCTGTACCCAGAATACAGCACAATAATGGATTAGTGATGGTTTGGGTTGTAATATCATGGCATTTTCTAGGCCCACTACCATGTTCACTAGTACCCCTTTTCCACTGGAAAGCTGCCAGTGCTGGTTCCAATTTGGAACCAGTGCCACATTTTCCAAGGAAAAAAAATGGTGACGCAAACTAGGCTCCGAACTGGCACCAAACCTTCGCTGGTCTGGATGAAGCACCCGTGTCGTCATGAGAGGTGGATGGAGTGTTGTTACCCGGTTCCCACTGGGCTCTCAAGTCCGTGGAAATGCAGACCAGCTCTTGCTGTTTCCCAACTTCAGCACCAGCACTGGCACCAGTTTGACAAACATGAAGGTTGAACATCTCCCATGACCTGCACAGTCACCAGATCTAAATACAGTATTATTGAGCCACTTTGGAGTGAGTCAGGAAACATTTTCCTCCACCCGCATCACATGGTGTCCTGGCCACTGTTCTGCAAGAGGAAGGACTCTAAATCCCTCTGGCTGTTGCAGTGGATCGATCATTCCCAAGATAAACTGACGCTTTATTGGCCTCCAAAGGAGCCCCTACACCATGCTAATAAATTACTGTGGTGAAAAACCAAAACCAGGAGTTTCATGTTCATTGTCCTAACCCCTGTATTTCCATCCATCCGTCTTCTAGTCACTTATCCACAACTGAGGGCCAGGATGTCTCCCTTGGTAAATTTCTCCAATCAGAGTGGGGGTATTCCCCTCATTAGATTTTGGATGGTCAGGGGGTTGAGTGGGAGGAGCCTCCCCTTGGTAGATTTCGACAGTGTGTGTTGTTTATTCACATTTTTGCATTTTTATTTTTATTAAAATACTCTGGAAATTAATTCACGGATGTCTTCCGAGCAGTGGTCTGCGACTCCCCGAGCGAGAGCGGACCATGCGAGAAACGGCAAACCTCTTACACAATAGAGCCTTTTGTTTCAAAGAATGTTTATGGGAACTAAAGCACCCGAGGCTGACTGATGAGTGGGCAGCAGACGATGCAATTTAAGGATTTTCTGCACCGGCCAATTGCTTTATGTACAAGGGAGTTTTGGGAAACAGCATATTATCATTTGCATTCCATATAGCACTTATAATGGAAGCTTAATGTAACGTGAGACACGTCATATGGGCACGTAACTTGTGTGTTACCTCTGGGTGTTAATGCCCACAGGCTGACTGAATGGTGGCCGTGCCGGCATTTCAGGTTCCCTGCTGCACAGCATGCGTCGCTACACGGCGGCTGTGGATGGTTTTTCCGCCGTCCACCCCGTCTTACGGAACTCCCAGGCCGCCCTGGATCACAGCCTGCTCATCTGGCACTCTCACTTCCTACAGCTGCTAGTAAGGTTCCCCAACTCCATGGGCATCAACCCCCCATTTTTCCTCTCTGTCTCTTATTGTAGTTCAAAAAGTCTTATTTGCATGACAAGTATAAAATTAGTTTCCAGGTAATGGACAGATTTTTATGAAATTCTCCTGGCTGAATGTGGCTCCTGTAACAGCCACCTACCGTTTTATAAAATTCCAGGTGTTACATATGTGGTGTTTTTCTGGTGAATTTTGCCAATGTCTGTTCCTTCATGACTCATAATGGAACATCCCATGGCTGCCCAGAGGAATTTGATGGGAAATCCCTCTTTTTGTGTGAATTAGGACGAGATTAAGAAGCAGTTTGAAACCCACCTCATGAAAGCCCACACAACCTACCTCATATACCTGGTGCTTTATGTCAGTGCCATTGCCACTCTGCTCTACTATCTGATAGATAATGTTATCCAGAAAAGCAAGCTCACCCCCAGAAGGATGAAAGTATGGTGCGTACTTCTTATTCTCTTCCGAGGGAACATATCTGAAGTGTTTGATATGGTGTCATGGTACAAAATTCAGCCCCTTTACCCCTAGTGGCCATATAAACTAATTATTTTATTACTGTAATGGAAGTTTTCCCCAACTTCTCCCCAAATTCTTTGAATATGTTTCATGCGTTTTTGCATGAGTGTGAACAAACTGGCCCAGCAGTCATCCATCACTGTATGTCATGTGGGTGAATGTAGGGGGGGTCACAGGATGAGGCCCTGTGTTAATGTATGATAATTTTGAAAGTCAAAGCTAGGATCTTGTTTAACTGACCCACTAGGGTGCTGCTGCTTGTTGCCACGGCGTCCTGGACTTTGCTGATGTTTCACCTGCTAGTGTCATATCAGCGGCTGGAGCAGTCCATAGAGGAGACAGTCTGGAGGTTTCTGGATGAGCGGGTGAGGTTTTCTGGTACAGCATGAAGACGTTGTGGTTTGTAACCTTGCAGCGTACAGTTATCTCTAGTCCCAAAAACCTGTGGGACATTTTACTCCTCGGACCTTGGAGTTGTTTTCCTCAACTCTGTGGTGCTTCCCAATTCCGAGCTATCCATCTTCAAAGTCGCCAAACTGGTTTCCAGTGAGTAAGGGCCAGTTGTGTGTTAAATAAAACATACCACAGTTACATTACAGTTCATTCTCAAAGGCTCAGGCAATATGGTTAGAATATGCAAGACATACAACTCATAAGTCTCTTTCGATCACTCTGTTTTCCATGCTGTTATGCATGAAGGTCAGTGTGTGACATATGGGGGGGTCTGACACCCCTGATTAACGCATGAGAACCCCTGAAAGCCTCAAAAGCAAAATTTTAAGGGGATCTCAAGATCAGTATTGCGCTACAATAGGGAGATGGGACCGCCCCCCCCTGAATATTGACGGGTATTTCGCAGACTGATGAAGGTGTCGCCCCTTCCCCTGTACAGTGTGATGGGTGTCGGTGTGTTTGTGTGTGCGCTGTCCTAAGGTCGGGCCTCTTGTCTTCCCCAGCTTCATGTCCTGTCCTGCCTGGGATAGGCTCCACGATTCTGTCCTGGATAAGCAGTCAGATTCTGTCTACTTTTTTCATACATAGATTTTAAATGCCAATATTAAATTAAAAAACTTTATTTCGCGTCTATACAAATATGTAGCTCCTGGCTTCATTGCAAATTGATAGCAATGAAAGTGTAGTCACCTCTTCTCATGCGCAAAGGGTTAGGGACCAGATCCCAGAGAATGTGAAAATTTGGGTCCATTTTTAAAAAATGCATATTTAATGGAAAGTTTAAAAGTTACTACGAGAACTGTGGGATTCCATATTTACAGAGACAGCAACACATGAGTGAGGCTGGTTGCCGAGATACAGGTGTGCGGTGTACCCATGCCAAGATCAGAGACACCACCAAGATACAGGTGTGCGGTGTACTCATGCCAAGATCATAGACACCACCGAGATACAGGTGTGCGGTGTACCCATGCCAAGATCAGAGACACCACCGAGATACAGGTGTGCGGTGTACCCATGCCAAGATCAGAGACACCACAAGTTCTTCTCTTTTCCCAAAAATATATTTTGTATTAAAGACAGTATGCATGTACACTAACGAGTATTAAAAACACAAATATTTATATGTGACTTTATGTGCTCCAAATTATTTTCAGTATTATTCATATATTTTTGGCATACACGTTGCCCAAAAATATTCCCTTTTATTTGTTTCATTAATTGGATTTTAATCTCTGTTATGATTTTGGCTTTCAACAAAAACAAAATAATTGAGATAAAACTATTATGCCGCTTTTCATTTTACAATGATGTTCCAATTTCATTTTGTGTTATGAATCCGCCGTGTCCCATTCCAGCCTGTTTTTCTCTGTTTCTCAGTTGAATTATATTTAGAGTTCATAGGAAATCAGTGTTGAAATGACAAGGTTTTAAATGCTCCTTTCATGTTAAATAATCACGGTCTCAGTATTGGACAAAAAAATTGTGATTATGATTTGCCATAATTGAGCAGCCCATTCATAAATCTGGAGGGGCAACTGTACATATTTATACATTGTATTAATTAGACTATTAATAAGACTATTCATTCCTTTACTTCATGTATATTTTTTATTGTTCACTTACCATTGCAGAGAATATGTTGTGGATATCAATACTGGAAAGAGATCAACATATAATTTTACAGAAATTGTATGGAAATATATTGCAGTTTTGGCTAAACACACAGAATGCATTATCCAATTTTTCTCATTGAGCCACAGTTTATCTTGTTGCTAATAATCAGATTTACATGATCTCAGGAAACACGAGTTAGACAGTGAAGTGAACAATGTTTTCAACTGTAATAAATTGTAATTCCCCCCCTCCCCCAAAGGCTCATCTTGCAACTATGGACTTGAATCTGAAAATGTACCGTAACGTCGCCACCTACTGGAAGGAGCACTGCCTGCCGCCGCTGTCCCGAGGCACCCTGAGTGTGTTTGGGATGGTACCTGTACGGGACGTTTTCTTCTACCTGCAGTACTACAGTGTCCCTATTCTGACTGCCTTATGCACCCCGATTCTCAAGCTGCTCATGGCTCTGAAGGAGATGTACATTGATCCACACCGAGTCCGTCCCAAACAAAGACCACTTTCCTGGCGGTGAGGGGGCACTTGGCTGTTGCGCAATGGCAAATAGGGCCTGTGGTTGCAGATTCCAGTTGTAATACATCCTACAATAGCAGCACACTTAAGACCTGCATTTTATTTTTCTTAAAGCTGCTTCTGTTTTATTTTTAGCCATAAGTAATGCAATTTACGCCAGTTCCTGCCGTAAGTATTTGGACGTGCAAACATTCTGTTTAGTAATGTTCAGTTTTTTTTTCCAATTTATATTGTTTTTATCGAGTAGGAATGGCGCTGCTGCTCTTCTTGAGAAATGTTCTTGTTTTTGCCCCAAAATCATAGATTTAATAATTTATCACCAAATCATGTCCTGTGCCATTATTTTACTTTGGTTTTGAAAGTAAAATAGCACCAAATAGCATCAAGTTTTTAGACATTTCTAAAATTTCATAAACAAATGTAGATGTATCTTTAACTGTCTTGCATGTATTTTTTTAAATGAGTTTAATCTTTGATTTATGATTAACAAAACAATATACTATTTTGTGAAACTTTCAGAAAGGTGGCTTATACATTTCGGGCACTATCAATAAACATGATCCGTAAGCTAAATAAAAAATATAAAATAACTGACATACAGCTGTGGTCTTGGTGATGCCATGCGAATCCCTGCTGAGTAACAGTAACTGTCACAGCCTTGCCTACTTGGCTTCCCACTTAAGGCCCCTCACAGTGTTCAGCACCAGGCCTGTTTCCCCCGCCTGCCCTGTCCTCACCTCAACTCTAAGTGTCCTCTGCATATTTACATCCACTTCTTTTATTTCCCCTTCAGGGCCTTTTTGCATTAAAGAGCTCAAAGCTTGACAAATAGATAATGGCTCTGGTGCCAAGAGATTTGTGAAGGACGATTCTTTACCTCTCAGCACCGCACTAATCCCCCAGGGGGAGGTGCATTAACCCTTCTCTGGTGTCACTGGCACTCAGTGGGGTTTTTCAGACGAGGAGACGTAGTCCTGTCCTCATATGTTTTTCTGGATCAGACTCATGAAGCAAAAACATTCAAACCTATTTGGCTACTTTTAGCTTGAAAAGAGAAATGTGACTAGGGATAAGGGATGTGCATCCGCATGACTGAGGCCAATATGATACACGTCTCCATACATTAACAACGATCTGAAACAAACATATGAAGCAACTACTAATGTGATGCGCTATGATGGACCGCTATTGCGATGCAGTGCAATATGACATGATTTGATTTAACACAATCCAATTCAACGTGATGCTATGCAATCCAATATCGTACAGATACAGAAACAATTTACAGAGGGGAATCAATCTATACATAAGATTATTGGTCAAAACTTATTGGTCACATTTCTAAATAATAAAGGCATAGGGGCCTCTACTAATAACCATATATTAATAAATTGAATTTTATCAATGCAAATATGTTAGAAATGATGAATCCCGAGTCCATCCCAAATTGTATCCGGTGCACCCTTTTTAAATGGGGCGATCGCATTTTGAACTTTCATGCTGGTACATTGTCGCAGATTGGTGAATCTTACCATTCCTTGAAATACTTAGGTTTTACTGTTATTGTGCAGTTACACAACCCAAGAGTCAACACAACCCTGTTACACAACCCTGAACTGTACTCTTTAAGGCTAGTTTTGACATGATTTTGTTTGCTTCTTCATAAATGCTTGGCACATACTAACCACATGCATTGAAATGTTCATATCTGCCCTTAGGATACGATTGATGTTCTTCCAACTTTTTGAAGCAGGACTGAAGTCTGTCTTAAGTTTTGTTTGAGTTCGTCCAGCACTAAATTATGTAAAAATGTTCCTTTACGTGAGTTATTCCAGATGACACATTGTAATTAGTCAGAAAGTTAGTTCTTTGATTGCAATGCAGCATATGCTCTCATGCTTCCTGGCCAGGAACTGCAGTAACATCACTATCTATGAATCTTAGATTTCAAAAAAAGGATCTATTAATCAAAACAATTTGTTGGCTTGGCAGATGTATCACACATATAGTTCAAAGAAAAGCATAGTGCATCTGATATCTGAGGACAGTGTCTAGCATATGTTATGCACCGTGTAAGCTGTCTTGTTTGACACACATAATGCATATTATCATTACTGTAAATATGCCTCTTTGGCTAGTTTTATCTGTAGTCCCTGCATTTCTTTTTTTAAGAGCATATCTAAATAAAAACATTATCAATACCATAAAATGCAAAATCATACTATAAAACGAAAAACAAAGTGAGACCTCCTTAACATATTCCATAAAACTGGCAAACAAAGGCACATGTATTTAGAAAAACACAAAGCTGAAAAGGTGACCGGTTAAAGAAGACAGAACGCATGCCTTTTCTAATGCATGCAAATTTGATTACTTGAGAGGCTTTCCTTTAAAAGTAGAGTGGAAGGAGTGATAAAGAGCACCACATATCTTCTGCCGTAATGTCCCAATCTTATGACGTTCTAATTGAAAAAGGCTTTTGGTAAAACTACTTTCTCTGTTGGGGAGAAGTAAACTTCCTGTCGTTCTTTGCTTGGTAATCAGTTGTTGGGCATACATGGGATTTACCTTTACATACTGTTACAGTCCCAAACTAAGTTTCCTACCTCCTGATCAAGGTCTAGAAGCAGACAAACAAATAGGTGAGTCTTCCGAAAACTAACTTACTATACTAACTAAATCTAAACCAAAAGTGCAAAAAAATTTAGCAACCTGTCAAAGATCAACATATCTATAAAGGTAGCTTAGCAATAAACAATACTATAACCATTACAAAAAAAGTGTGCCAGCATGACAACCTGGGGTAAAGCCAAGGTGAGAGAGAGCCATCTTGGAATGAGGGTGGTCTTTATAGGCAGGAAGGCTGGCCCCAGCCATTACATAATGCAGTCATCAATGTCCAATCGCCACCTACAGGACAAACTCAAACATACACCATAAAACAGCTCTCAACCCCATAACACATATGTAAAAGTTAGAGTGGAAAGGTGCTATGTTGTTTACAATTTAAAACAGGCACAATCTACTGTATTCAATGATGTTTTCTCAGCTTAAAATATTATATTTATTTGAAACATTACAGTAATGACACTTGAGGATTCTTTGCCAAAGTTTTTAGTATTAGACATAATTATTCTACAGGATAGCATGACTCTGTTAGCTTATCCTCCTGTCGGTAAGCAGTGTGTAACATGTGAGAGGATCATGGCTCTGTTAGCTTGTCCTCCTGTCGGTAAGCAGTGTGTAACATGTGAGAGGATCATGGCTCTGTTAGCTTGTCCTCCTGTCGGTAAGCAGT
>JABFEA020000043.1:28879340-28898513 GCA_019775915.2 Cyphomyrus plagiostoma
TAGTTAAGTTCTCCCCAAGCGAGCTTGATGGGCCGAATGGCCTCCTCTCGTTTGTATAGTTCTTATGTTCTTATGAAGCACTGGCAGTGTCCGTTGAGAAAATGTATACAATGTGACGTTTTTAAACAAAAAAACTTAGCCGTATAGTGTATCAAAAAGCTGATTGTCAGACCTCTTTTATAGTTAACCAATACTGCTTGTTGGCATTCAACATAGTATGGCTCAACTTTGTAGATGCATTTTTAATTGTGCAGTTCATTTACTTCAGAGTAAGTTATCCCCTATTTATTAAAGTAAACTAAAGCTGATAGAGATCTATATATAAAATTTGTAAGTGACGGGAAATTGAGTCTCCATTATTCCCTTACCAGACCATGGGTGATGGATATTATGTTGTATTATTATTTTATAATTAGAATTATTTTGAACACTGATTACTTACAGGCTCACAGCAGATTACTTGTTAAATAGAAAGGAATTGTTAGAATTTAAAAACTAGGATATGTGATCCCGTGTTCACATTTGCAATCAGTTGCCTACTGATTTTTCTATTTGTGGGTCAAAAGCAGTGTGGTCAGGGGTCATGCATTCCTCCTTTGCATGCTTTGGCACATATTTACATCATGCTACTCAATTGTTATGAAACTTGCAACCATTTCAAACAAGAGAATATAAAAAACAGAAAGTAGTTTTTCTTGGCATAGTGTGCTGTTTTCCTGTAGGGTGCAGCCTAGACAGACCCAGAAGCTGTTTTTCTAGAACAGAAGCAATACAATTCTCAAAGACAGAAGAAATGTTTAATTTTCTTGCCATACTGTTACTCATAGGTTAGAAAGAAGAGACATTACTATTAGTTTTGTCTATTTTCACCACATGATTGTATGATGACGTATTTGTCATGTTTGTTACTCAGGGATATTTTCTACAATGACCACTTTAAATATTTAAAGTACAACTCATACCCTGAAAATTGGATTAGAGACAGAAAAACATTCAAAAACAAACACATACAGGTACTTTTAAATATTTAAAATGTTTACTTTTATATATTCGAAACAGACAATAACAATCCTTTTTTGAGACAACCTTCCTGGATCACCCACATCGAATTAATTTAATTAATGACGTTAGATGGAGACAGATATGGGATTGCCTGCAGCTTGTCTGTTACTCGTAATTCATGTGATTCCTCTGTCGGGTTATGGGCAGCATTCCATTTCTATTTCTCTCAAATGCTTTACCAGGATTTAGCCTGACAATTTTAATGACAATACAGTATTTCAATGTGAATGTCTTGGCATAAAAAATGAGGATGACAGCCAAAAGCAAAGCAACAGAACTCAAGTGTGTTCATACAATGTGTATGCAACATTTAAAGTAACATACCTTGATATGTTAATATCCATTCATCCTTCATAATCCATCTTCCTTAATCTCCTATCGAGGACACAGGGCACCATGCATAGGACGCCCTGGATGAGGAGCTAAAGCATATAAGATGCAATTCATGGTCTCTGAGTTACTGTAATGCTCACAGTTGTGTGGGTTAACCAAATTTGCTACCAAGAGTCTGGACAGAAACTAGTGCTAATCCTCATCTGACCAAATTATGGTGCATCTACTTTCACTCTACAGGATGCAGCCCAAGAGGAAGAAGTTGCACAGGGTAGCAAAGGCCTGGCCACCAAGCTGCAACAAGTGAAAATGGTAGATTACCTGGATTCAAATAACGTTCTGAGGGATAGCCAACATGTCACACTGGGCCTGTCTTCAGAGTGGGGTACTGCAGTGTTCAATTTTAGGACCACTAGTGTTCTTAATTTATATGAATGATATTGACGCGAAAACATTCAGCAAACTGGTTAAATTTGCAGATGATGCCAAGGTGGGTAGTGTAGCTGATACTGAACTAGCAGCACAGAGGCTATAGCAGGATCTTGATTTAATTAGTGACTGGGCTGATACCTGGAAGGTGAAATTTAACTTAGATAAATGTAAGGTAATCCACACAGGGAGCAAAAATATAAAGTACAGATATTTTATGGGTTCCACTGAAATAAAGGTAGCTGATTATGAGATAGACCTCAGTGTATATGTTGATGCTTCCATGTCCCACTCTCCCCAGTGTGTGGAAGTAATTAAAAAGGCCAATCGTTCGTTGGGTTATATCTCTAGGTGTGTGGAGTTAAAGTAGCACCCTTAGAAAGGGTGCAATGTAGGGCGACAAGAATGATTCCTGCTTTTAGAGGAGAGGTTAGTGGAGCTGAATTTGTTTAGCCTCGAGCAAAGGAGACTAAGGTATTTAAGATTCTAACAGGTCTGGATGCTGTTCAGCCAAATGGTTATTTTGATATTAGTTTAAATATTAAAACTCATACTAAAACCCTGGGTTCCTTTAAATCAGAGCTAGGTAAGATTTTAAGAACTTTCAGCTATTATTTGAGCTCTCCCCAAATGAGCTTGATGGGTCGAAAGGCCTCCTCTCATTTGTAAATTTCTTGTGTGCTTAAGTAAAAGCAGTAGCTGGACTGTATGTCTTGAAATAACCAAAATGAGCATGTTTCATTCTGTGTGTTGACCCTGAGAAAACAAGAACCTTGGAGCACTGAACCTTGAGCCAGTGAAGGGTTCACTGAAGAAGAATATGGACATTATGCAGCAGAAAATAATTAAAAAAACATATCTGAGGAATATGGGAAGTAAATTGTGAAAACATGCCAAATATCAACAGTAGTGACTAACAGATTATGTATCTGGCAAGATACAAAGTTTCTGTTTCTGTGAAACAGCCTCGATTTCAGTAGCATGCATGTGCAACACCCTTGTCTGCCTTTAAACTTGATTCCTAGGGTTTAAGGGTGGCGAGTGCCTCGGGCGTTTAGCAATATAGCCTCATGCCTCCCAGGCTTAAATCTTAGCTTCATCTATGTGTATGTAGAGTTTGCATATTTCCCCCGTGTTTGTGCAGGTTTCCACCTGCAGTCCAAAACCATACATACTTTCCAGAGTATTCGGTGGTGATGTTCTGTACTTCCTGCTTTTTCTCAAACTTTGGATAAAAATCACCTGCTAAATTAATGTCATGTAAAGTCAAATGAAACTAACTCCAGGTTTGGTTATCATACAATTTTGTAGTTCTTATCCAAACCAGTGGGGGGGGGGGATCAGGTTTTAAATCTACAGTTAACTCAGGGGACACTTACAAAAGGGCAGGTGAGAAGAGAAACCTTGATGGCAGTACAGTTAGATATGCTGTGTGGTAGTGATGCCACTCTGTCCACTGGGGGAAGACAAAAATACACATTTCATGCTCAGAGTACAATGTAGTCAGACGTATGCCATCTTAGAGGATCTGTTTGGCAGACATAATTTTGCATATTATATATTGTGATTTTGTTTCGCATCTTTGTATTTTCTGGTATTTAGAACTGAACTTTATATTGTGTTTACTTAAAAGGAGTGTTGCAATGATCATGGAGTAATTTATGTCATATTTCTTTTGCGTAAGATCTGGGTGATTCATTCTATGCTATGCGTTTCTCTACCAGTAATGGTTGTCTGAATTACTTTTTTAATTCCATTGCGTGATTATGATGTTTACTGTGGATGTCAAAACAGTTTTGGCCTTTCAGGTTTGACGGTGCATGTCAATTGCTGCCTTTGGACCAATCAGCATTATCATTCTGGAACTTTTAAGTTCCTTTTGTATTGTTTTTTGCTGCCACATTCCACTCTTTAGATCAAGAGTTTACAGTATATGAGAGATGTGTGGCCTTAAAATGTTTCCATAAAAACATCAAAAGCAAGTCAGCGGAGCTGGGACCTTTCATGAGAATTCAGTTCTTCAATGTCTGAAGGATGCTTTGTTTTCTAGAACAATTAGTTTAGGTTTGCCAGCCATGTGATATGACAACATGAATTCATGAATTAGCAGCAACTAAACAAACTGCTTTAGAGTCTTTACTGACATTTTAGTAAAAAATATCCATGGAGTTTGAATGTAATCCAATCAGCCAGCAGTCCAGTTTCAGCTCCAACCCAGCCTGCAACATCATAGTTTGATTTTGGGGGGCCACCAATTTAATAATTCAAAAACAAATGTACAATGAATGCAAAAGTTTGCATCCCTCTTAGACCCAGGTTGAATAATAAAAAATATATACCTTTATTTTAGAGCTTATCTTCAAAATATCCTTCCATAATAATTTATAGATGTTTTTCCTCTGAAAACCTTTAATGAAATGACCTCAAAACTAAAATAGTTTAATCTAAATCCAAATTCATCTTTAATGGCAAGCTCAAAAGTTTACGTCCCCTTTAATAAAACCTGTAAATTAAATATGTAAGATTAGATATCTTTAAAAATATTGTCAGCATTTAGTGGTGATGAGTTGCGCCAGGTGTGTTCAGTTATGCCTGCATGTCATAGATGCAAGTGGATATATCTCCAGGAGAAGCCTCAATGAGAGCAACAACAATGGGAACCAGGAAACAGCTGGCAGAAGACCTCAAAACGAAACTGGTACATGTTCATAAAGCCGGAGAGGGATATTAAAAACTCTTAAAGCGTTTAGGGATACCAGTACCAACTGTGAAGACCATAGTCCAGAAATGGAAGAAACATGGGCACATTAAAACTGTACCAAGGAGTGGAAGACCAAGCAAAATAACTGAAAGAGCTGCTGTGAAAACTGCCTGAGAGCTACGTATGGATCCAAAACAAACAACAGGCGACCCAACGAGGCAATTGGAATAAAAGTTCACAGTCAAGCACAGTCTGTACAACTCTGGACTGAATGGGAGAAGAGTGCACAGGAAATCACTGATTACTACTAGACACAAGGCAGCAGGCTTAGAATATGCAGAAGGACATGTGAACAAACCAAATGAATTTTGGAATAAGACAATGTCATCTGATGAGGCCAAAGTTCAATTATTTGGTCACAATTCACACAGATACATCTGTTAAGAAAAATACTCTGACTATGAGGAGAGGAACACCATTTCCATGGTCAAACAAGGCGGAGGCTCGCTGATGTTTCGGGGGTGTGTGTCTGCATCAGGCACTGCAGCTCTGCATAAAGCAGAAGGAGGATTAAATGCAGGTCAATATCAACAGATTTTCAAGCAAAGTCTCCTTCCGTCAGTTAAAAATCTAAAAATAAAGAGGCAGTGGATCCTACAACAAGAAAACGAGCCAGAGCACAAAGTGAACTCAACGCAGAAACGTTTAAGAAGAATAAGGCGAACACTTCACCACGACCACCACAGTCTCCAGATTTGAATGTAATAGAAAACCTGTGGATAGATTTGCAGAAGGCTGTTCATAGTAGACAGCCAAGGAATCTGGGACACTTGGAACAAATATGCCAGATAGAATGGTCTAGAATTAAGCTTGAGAGGATTCAAAAGTTGCTCAACAGTTACCCCAAAGAGATTGGAGGAGGTTATAAAGGCAAAGGGTGGATGTACAAAGTATTAGAGAACAGGGGATGCAAACTTTTGGATTGATATTATTTTCATTATTTCACTGTCACTTTATTTTTATATGGTCTTTGACCATTTTTGTTATTTTTGATGTTGAAGGATCCTTTGTAATAACTTGAAGTGCATTAAAAATATTGTGTTGATGAAAATATTTTGTTGTTGACATTTCTTTGTTTTAGTTTTGGTATTTCAAAGTGAGGGGATGCAAACTTTTGCACTCAACTGTATATTTATGAATACAAATCCCTTCTGATCCCTAAGCCCCTGCTAACATGCTTCCTTCCTCTCACTGTGCCATGATGATAATATGCATGCATGTCTTGCAATCACTGATAGCACAACAAGCACCTATGTTAATTACGCAATTTCTGCTCTTCTCCCATCAGCGTCTAATTTTGTGTAAAGTGCGCTTCATTTGTTGTTTTTTCTTCTGTAGGGTGGCACATACTATTAAGCTGGGATTGCTAGGGCAACAACAGTTATAAGACTTGTGAAAGTTGGTATAGTACGTCACATGTGAAGTACAGAAAGAATTTATTTTTCGGTATACTTAAGAAGAAAGCCATATGAAATATTTTTTCTGTTATCATCAATAATAAGAAAGTTTTCCACACTATAGATGGTTAAAAAGTAGCCATAGATGTTTTGTCTGAAAATGAATGTAACTGTATTACCAAATCTCACTAAGCCAATATATACTATATGGCTAGAAGTATGTGGACACTCCTATTAATTAGAGGAATTACCTAATTAAGCCACGCCCACTGCTGACAGGTGTATAACTAAGCACATTGTAATGCAACAGACATTAGGAGCAGAATGAATGATTGTACAGAAGTTAGGATGCCATGTTTCCGACAAGTCAATTGACCACAATTCTGTCCAGCTATAGCTGCCAAAGCAAACCTTGAGGCAAGCTCATATGCAGAATGATCGGCCACGAAGCTTACAGGAAAGTACACACACATTCATACTTATGGACATTTGGTAACGCTAATTCACCTCAGCATGTTTTTGGGCTTTGGCGAGAAAACAGAAGACAATGGATGCTCCATAACAACCAAAGCAAACCTTCCCAGAAGAGTGTAGAGGCTGTTATAGCAAAAATGGTCTTATTATGGTATTATTACACAGGATTTTGAAATGAGGTGTTGGATAACCTATTGTTCCTATACTTTTGGCCATATAGTGCAACTTACAAGCACAAAACTACAGGATCTAGCTGTACTACAAATGTAACAAAACAAAGAGCAGTCTGTTAATGTAATACTCTGCCCAATTTTCTTACAAATCAAAATGCATTCAAAAGTATAAAACATGATAAGAGGTTGAAAGTAGAATCACTCAAAGTCAGTATAAGGTACTTCATATTCTTTGAACTGTTTTGAACAATCTTTCAAGAAGCGTCCCCTCATCACTGCATCTCAACTTCTATGGTATTTGTTGGAACTTTCTTCCGATCTTTCGGTTTTCCGTTCCTGAAAAAGACATCAAACAAAAAAAACGCAATTAACAAAGTTGTCAATTCATCTGGCTGGCGTGAGATAATCAATTTGAAACAAGTAATAGTTTTATTACCCTGTAAATAGTGTGTAGGGTTTGCAAACTGCCCCAACCATTTTGATGTAGCTAACTTAAGGTTAATAATCTAATATGTATTTGCCAAAACAGTTTCTTGCGTGAGTGTCACGCACCAGTTGCGTGAGAGTTGGCAGCCCTAACTGAAATAGAAAACGGGCTTAATAAGAAAATGTACTTATTGTGTTAGTACCCATCTGCAATGCTACGGGGTGATTCTAGGCTAAAATGAGATACGAGGCTTAGACCAGAACCCTGATGATGATAGAATTATTATATTAAATTCTGTCCATCTATTCTGTACAAAATGCATTAGCTACCTGTCCATCAGAGCCCTGACTTTGGTGTTCAATGGCAACAAAAACACATTATACAGTGGTACCTCGGTTCTCAAACTCACTAGAACTGGAATTTCTTGAAAGTCGAACAAACCAGTTTGACCTAGAACTTGATCTGAATATCAAACCATGATATGAAAACTGACCTAATACAAATTGTACGTGCCAGGAAATGAGTCATAATACAATGCAATTCTTACTTGAATGCCTTCTTCACAGACTGGACGATTGACCAAATAAAGCAGCATAATATTACAGTAACTAACAATAAATAAACCACTAACTTAAGTGTACTATTAGAGCATTTATGTCATTTATTTAAACTTTATTTTACCAGGTAAATGAACTGAAAAACAGTTCTCACTGCTTTATGTGATATTCAGGAGAAATAGCAGATTACGCATTGGAACTGCTTGGGATACAAACGTCATGCATGTAACTAAACTCTTCATCCAATAAGGGCTTGTGCAGCTGGGTGAGAGGTCACAATGCATCTAACCGTAATGCATTGCATCAGGATCAGAATCCGTTGCTTTAAGCCAGCGCTGCAAGCAAGTCGAACGCACCTAATGACTGGACTGGGGAAACAAACTGAAACACAGATTTAATACAAAGGACTAATGACAACAACCAGAAACAGCTGATCACATGAGGATCCCACACGAGGTTAACGAGGGGGCGTGGCACACAGAAGGAGCGGACAATCGGGGCAGGACAGTTGTAATGTTGGGATAAGATCTTTATCGTTTTGGAAGCCATTAAGATAAAAATGCTCTTCTTGTTTAATCCTGTTCATTTTGTGTTTAAATGTTAAAAAACATATTTAGGTGTAATTTTGGGGGGCCAGGAACCAATTAATTGGTTTTCCATTATTTCTTATGGGAAAAATTTGATCAGAACTTTTTAGGATTCGATCCAGAGTCCGGAACGGATTAAGTTCGAGAACCGAGGTACCACTGTACACATAACGAACAAACCACGACTAAAATACATTAAGCCTCGCTAGCCTGACACTGGGGGCTCCAGTGGTACCCATTAACAAACTGAAAAGAAATTTAACACTTTACCTCTGCATAACAAGTACTACAATTGCAGAAATGACAGCAACTGCAAACACACATCCACCTACAATTCCAACGATCAGACCTGAAATACAAGAGAGAATGAAATTTCAGCCTATTTTTACAAAGGGAAAAAAGAGAAAGACCTACGAGTATTTATGGTCTCTTACCCACATTGGCAGACGGCGCATCTGGGTTTGAATCTTGAGCGGACGATTCAAAAGACCGACCCAACTTTGCTGCATTCATGTGAATGAAAATCAAAAATAAAAATTACCCAATTGATGCATCACTGACTCCTAGAGGGAAAAAGGGGAACAGTTCCGTTGTACAGAACTGTAACCACTTGCAGTTGTAAAAAATAAAGCCAGGTAAACAAGTGAAATTCTGTGTTGAAACAACATCTACATGCCAGATGAACTCAGCTTCAAACTGAGTGCCACAGCAGATAAAACTAGAGTTCTTGTGGGAACGGAACTGGGACACAGATGCACCTGTGCCACACCTGTGCTATGAAGTTATGCCCATTCAACTCTTCTAGTCAACCGTGAAGGAGTAGCAAGACTCCAGACACACAAACAACTGAGCTGTTTCACTTCGAAATTCCTTTGTCTTTGACCTTTGGCAAGATGTGGATTGTCATACATCTGGAGGACTGGTTTCACTTAGGGGGCGATAGGGGGCGATAGGGGTGGGGGTTGATGAGTCATCATTGAATTTCTGAATTTAGATTGTTTGATTCAGAACTATTTCCACAGGTATATATAATCAGGCACCTAACCATGTAATCAGGTTTACAAACATTTATGAAAGAATGGGTCATTCTGAAGAGTTCAGTGACTTCAAGCATGGTGCTGTCATAGGATGCCACTTTTGCAGTAAGTCAGTTTGTGAAATTTCCTATCTGATAGAATTTGTGCAACCAGTTGTAAGTGGTATTATTGCAAAGTGGAAGTGTTTAGGAACAACAGAAACTCAGGCACAAAGTGGCAGACCTGTAAAGTAACAGAGCGGGTCACCAGGTGCTGAGGTGCATAGTGTGTAAAGGTCGCCAACGATCTATTGACCCAGTAACTGCAGAGTCCCAGACTTCCTCTGGCATTAACTCCAGCACAAAAACTGTGGGCCGGGAGCTTCATGGAACCGGCTTCCATGGCCCAGCAGCTGCATGTAAGCCTCACATCACCAAATGCAAAGCCATGCGTAAGCTGGGGTGGTGTAAAGTACTGCACAAGTGGGCTCTAGAGCAGTGGAAACATGTTCTGTAGACTGATGAGTCACACTTCTCTGCCTGGCAGTCTGATAGATGAGCCTGGGTTTGCTGGACAGCAAGAGAACATCACCTGCGTGTCTGCATTGTGCCAACTGTAACATTTGGTGGAAGAGGGATAATGGTATGGGGTTGTTTTTCAGGGGTTGGACTAGGCCCTTTAGTTCCAGTGAAGGGAACTCTTAGTGCTTCAGCATTCCAAGACATTTTGTATAGTTCTATACTTCCAGCTTTGGGGATGCTTTCCTGTTCCAGCAGAAAGAAAAACCAAAGGTGCATGAGCAGCCCACTTACCACATGTTTCTTGGCATTCCTGCTTGGTCTGAAACTTGTTCCCGTTCCCCCCGCAGCCTCCATAGATGAACGTCCGGCATGCCTTCTCCTCCGCGTTGTAGTAGAACATCAGTATCCGGCCTAAGCAATTGCCCTGGTCTTCCTTTAATGTGCACACTGAACCTGGACAAATTGTAGGGGATTTTGGGTCTGTTCCTCTTGCTAGAGCATAACTCTTGATAGATTCAACCACAGAAAGCAGAACATGGAACAAAGCAATGCCAGAGACAAGACAAACTAGACATAAATCAAGAGAAGCTAAGTTTGACTTTGAAATCTTTCCAATTGCTAAAAGAGTGACTGTGTACATTTTAACAGGCATTAGTTATTTTAGACATATGGCTGGAAGTGTAGAATTCTCAGATTCTCACTGTCCCCCAGGCCTGGTACTATAGACATAACTGGAGAAGAGGTAACAAAATATTTTTGTTGGGCATGAACACTTTTTTTAATCCTATATTCACTTGGGAAAAATCCTGTTTTATCCTTTAAATATATTTTTAGTATACGGTTTTGTACAGCTAAACTGGCAATTCAAAATCAAATTAAAGAAAAGGGCATATTTTTTATTTTTAGAGAAGGGGCACAAAACAACAAAATATGGGAGGGACGATGCCCCCCTGAAGTATAGTGCTGCCATACCTCCAGGTGGGAATAGCTCATGGTGTTTGTCCGAGCAGGCCTGCATGCACTCGGCGTCTGAGGGGAAGCGATTGTCATTCCCTCCGTCTCCTTTGTAATAGAAGGGAAGGCAGTTGCCCTGTGTGGTGTCATAGTAGAAACTATGTATCATCTCTTCCCCACTTCCTTGGTCTACAGGCTGGTTACATCTAGACTCTGGGAAGACAATAACATACAAAAACATATAAGGACTACGGATAAACGTGAACTGCTTAAATAATTGAGAAAAATTTCTAAATCATGTATCACAGAAATAAGAGCTATACACAAATCTGATTCACTTACAGTTTGCACTTTGAGCACAACAAGAACATATACAACTACAAGGTGTTTCTGTTATTAAAATTGATAAATAGTATATAAAATATATAAACTAATTTAGACTTATTTCGCTTTCTTTACATAAATAAAACATAAATACAAGGCTGTGCTCCCAAAAGTGATTTCCTTACCAGGATCCACAGAAAAGCTATTGATAGTCAATAGAGTTTATTTAGTATAAAGGGTTAGAATGGACTGTCAGGGAGTCGGCAGTGTTTTGAAAATGTTGAAGAGCAATACGTGATTATTGGTTTGTTTGCAATTTGCCATGGTTCCTCTAAAAGAACATTAAATTTGAATCAGGAGCGAGTTCATATGGCACAGGTAGTAGTCTATATTAGATACCACAGCATAGTTCAAACTGTTGCGTATGTCACCATCAGGATTTCGGCTTTTGAAAACAGGTTCAAAATCTTTACTTACGGTCAATGGAAGAAGCAGAAGCAACCAGAACCACAATGAAGCACAATCCAAAGGAGTGATGAAATGCCATGTTGCCTGTGGAGTGTGAAGATCCTGATCACTCTGTCTGCACCGTGGTGGGTTTGTCTCTGCTTGAATGCTTTGGTCTGCAGCAGCTTTTCACAGGTTAGCACTGGCCTTTGAACCACTTATCAGGCTGTCAGTTCCAAATGACTGGGGAGTGTTTTTCACTCTCATACACACCCTTTGGTCCTGGTTTCTGCCTCATATAACAATAAAACATCTTTAGCCATCTGACTCACCAGATACTCTCATCGTGTGTAATCCATATAAGATCTACAAAGTCCATCCTTTTAGAGACTTTGCAGTGTTAACTAGAATGGCAGTATCATGTTTTCCAAGAACTATCATCTAATTACAAGCCAGGTTTTGATCATATTGTAATTAATCAGCATTAAAAACAAGATTATTATCCTATCCATGTATACATCCATTTTCTGCTGCTTGTCTGGGGCTGGGTCGAGGGGGCTGCAGTCTGAGCAGGGATTCTTCATGTAAACATTGATCATCATTGCTCTGAGTGAAGGACTCTGTGTTATATCCAATTGTATTGTTCAGAGCCTTATTTGTGGGGCCTTAATTTGCTGGTGTTTGTGTTAGGTCTCTGTCATGGTTGTCAGGATGATCACTGGCTTTGTGGTGTGGGGTCCTGGTATCTTGTTTCAGGGTCCATGGTTCTTGTTGAATGGCACTTAATGGTTGAATTGGTCTCCTGGTTTAGGGGTTTCTTAGGGGTTACTATTCTGGTTTCTGTGTTTCACCCCTACTTCCTGTTTCCTGGTTCCTCATTCTGAAGCCACCCAGTCAGCCAGAAGCCCCTAGACCTACTGGTTACCTGTTTCCTGCAGTAAGCTGTGTTAAGGTCTCAGGGGCCAGGGGCAAGAACAAAGTCAATATCTTCAGTTTCGTTGGTGACATCAATTTTTATGATGACTTTTATTACCCTGCCAGTTTGTCTAAACATTAACTGTCAGATCTCCTATTCCATGGCATATCACTTTCTAACAATGCCAAAATAAGTTCAAACATTATAGGAATGTATTTATATATATTAGTTATTTAATGAAGCTGTCAATTGTTACTTAATACCTTTTAAAATAAGAGATGAGGATAAAGTAGGAAAACATCTGAGTTAAGTTAAACACTCCGCCTACTCATATTTTACAAGTTGGTTTGGTCTGGGAGTTCCTGTAGTAGGCTTCTGCAAAGAGTGCTTTATCACTTACCACGTCCATTGCAATTTTATAGGTATCCAGTAACTGCATTTATCACGTGTATAATAAATCATTTTCAGAGATAATTAAAATTCAGTTTATTTTTATTTGTTCATTTTAATTAAATATAAAGGTTTCTTAATAATTAAGCACAGTAGTTGACAAAATATTACTTCCTTTGTAATAACTCTGTTATTCATGTAGCCAAAACATTTACAAAATATGAATGTTGTTTTTTTTGTTTTATCCAGGATGTACTTCAGCCTTATATCCTATGCAGCCGGGGATAGGCTCCGCCTTCCCTTGCAGAACTAACCAGGATATGTGGAAATAAGATGGATGGTGGGCTGCTGAAAGTTTCACATATTTGTTTTGTTTTTGTATAAATGATCGACCAATAAAATGTAAGGAAATACTAGTTAATGTTGAAAATGGTAATGCACGTACATCAGCTTAGTTTACCTCGTCCTTTTCTATACTTGCATTATAGAAATCATCTGTTTGTCAATTGTTCCTAATTGTGTCTACATTTAATTCAGAGGAATATTAAAAACTTTGCTGCAACAACTGAAAAACAAATTATACTTATTTAGTGGTATAAGGTAAAAGTGTCCGGATCAGTGCCCAGCTGACCTTGTCCCATGTGTCTTGTCCCCATTTGGCCAGCAGATGTCACTGGCCATCCTTTTACCCCCGCTGTCTTGTAGTCGCTTAGTCCCTAGTATGTTTTCCTACTCCATGGGCCAAGGTATGGCTTATCAGGCTGATGGGTCGGTCAGCATCCAGACTCCTTTTGTTGTGGCTTCAAGGCCTGCCAGAGGTCTCTACTAGTTATTTTTTGTCTAACATTTGCTACTCTAAGTTCTCATGGTTTTGTAAGTGTATGTACTACAGTTACAATCCCTTGTGTTTGCTTCCTGGTTATGTTGTTTCCTTATTTTAGTTTCCCTTGGTGTTTTCGCTGTATCTGGGCCTGCTGTATCTGATAATTGACCTCACCGCTTCCTCTTTGCCCCTAGTTGTTTGTAGCCTGTACCTACCCTCATTAGTCTTTGTTATCTATGTATTTAAGTGCCTCTCTTTGTTCATTTCCCCAGTCGGTCATTATAGCAGTTGCCGTGTTTGCAATTGTAATTGTTTCCCAGTCTTTCTTCCAGTTTTGCTCTGTTCCCTAGTGTGTTAAATTAGTGCTTCTTTTTAGTTAGTTCTTACTTCTCCTGTTTTGCTCTTGACCCCTATTGATCCCTTTATTCTGTGGTCTTCCCCTTTATACTCTATTTTGGCTAATAAACCCTGTTTGTGAGCTGCTTCCTGGATGGTCCTTCTTTTCCCTCCTTCTCCATGCCCCCATAACAAAGTGATCCAATATATTTAGATAATACAAATTATAATGCAGTGTGTTTGTTTAATATTTGCATGCTTTTTTATATTTAAAATTTAAACTAGCCTAAATATACCCAAGACTACTGGAAAAAAACTCACAAATAACTGCAAGAAAAATATTTATTACATATTTACATAATTTATTTTATGTATATTACAATATTTTTTTCGTTGTAGCAACTGAAATTACATCATAATATTGGATTGCAGAACTTTTAGTATAGATTGATTAGATTCCTTGGAAAAAAAATACAACGAAGCCACCACCCCCACCAACTGCACGGTCGGTGAAGCGTTGCCCAAAGTAAATCACCACATTTCAGTAGCCTAAATCACGATGGCCCATTGTATATTTTCAGAAAAGGAAGTAATATATATATATATATATATATATATATAAACGATGTTTAGACGATGGTATAAATTGTTTCTTGCGACTGTAAGTGGAAGAGCTGCATGGAACATCAATACTGACTCTGCCCCCTACTGGTCATGTGCAGTAGGCGCAGCAGCAGTTCTTCGGGTGCGCTTCCCATTGAGAGGGCGCTCTCCTCAGGAGAAGACTGCAGTCTCATGTCGTCCAGGCAGTCTGCGTCTAACGCGCAACCGTCTGTTAAGATATAAAACGTGCATTACGCACAGACACACACAAACAGCATATTCTTTCATTGTTTCATTAATTCGTTTATTGGTGTATTATTCATTCCTTTATCGAATTGTATGAAGCCTATACAGGTCGTCATCGACTTACGACCATGATTGGTTACAACTGACTGGTCGTAACACGATTTGGTCTTAAGTCGCATATGTATAGCCTACTGTACAGTAATGTATTGTTATAAAAATCTTTAAGTCATACCTTATCATAATTTTCTTTGCTCATTAGGCCCAGTAAGATAAATTATTAGTTTATCATCCCCGCCCGTGTGGCGAATTTAGCCCGCATCGATTTATTTTTTAAAAGTGTATTTTCCTGTGTAAATTCCACTGCCGGCGTTCACAAATTTTGAATAAAATTTTTTTACAAAATATTTTCTTTTCATATTAAGTTTGCAGATTGGCCCATATGTCATACATCTGATGCTGTTCCTTTTGATTACTGTTGATGTTTAAAAACTTATCATCCGTTATCTTTTTTCTCAGAAATAAAATTAAAAAATGAATAAAAATTCACCCTCCCTCATCACTTGTTTCTGATTGAAAGGGTGATAAAGTAATGATTTTTTTTACCGGGCCTTATTGTGATACTGTACCTTAACCATATCCATTGTATCACCAACGTCTAAGTACTGTACAGTACTGTGTACTAATAAAAATTCAACCCTTTTAGATAATTAATTTTTCGTCCTTTTTACGTATTAAGATAGAGACAATTTCCTGGCAGACATCTTAGGAGGGGGTTTGAATAAAAGTATCTAAGACACAAATGGCAGATGCTTGCTGTAACGAATCTGGGATAACAGTTAGCGGCTTAGCGCGCGCGGGAATGGTAGTGCTGCCGGGAACTGGTGCGCAAACTGTCGTACGCCCAGCTGGGCAACATTTGCGCTGCCAGACATACGAGCTGCGATCATGGTCGTAAAGTCGATTGGTCGTAAATTGGATAGGTCGTAAGTCGACGAGGACCTGTATTAAAAATCTCGTTTCATTGTTTGTATGCATAGTTTTAAATGACGAAGCTGGACTTGACATAAACACGCGAACAAATTAATCGCCTTCTCACATTTAAATACTGTGGATCAATTTATTATACCTACTTCTATCGGAGAATCAAGCATGCCTTGCACGCCCTCTATAGGTGCTTCCGCGCACTGACCTGTGTCACAGCAGACGCCCGGGGCGGCACAGCGTCCGCCCTCGGACCCGCACACCTTCCCTCCAGCCTCGCAGGGACTCGGCAGGTAGTTCTCCTCCAGACAGCGCACTGCCTCCGGGGAGCCCACGTAACAACCCATCCCCTCACCACAGCAGATGCTGGGGCCAAAACAGCGGCCCCTGGCCCCGGGACCACATGTCGAACACTGGCGATAAAGCAAGAAGGATTAATTAATCTAACAGCAAGAATAAAAATACACCCAGAATTACACCAGCAAAAATAAATACTGTAATAATTTTTAGCTGATGATGAGAAGCGTTTAACGGATATAGAAATACACAAAAATATGTAGTTTTTGAAAAACCTTAAAATTGCGCTGGCGCACTAATCCAAATATTTTGAAGGTTACTCTCTAAGAGTTACTAGAGCTATGTGCATAAAAAACACAGCCAAACAAACAGGAATGTCGAACATTTCGATGATAAATATCAATGTATTGTGCTGCGTGTCCAACCACGTATTACTCTACTTCAAAAAGAACAGATCGATGCACAAATTTTATCAATTAAAACGTTAAATGTGAAATACTACAACATGATAACACGCAAAGACGAAAACATAATCAGTATCTGAAAGCTTTTGCAGTAATTGATTAGTCCCTTTATTCTACTGATAGACCTTCTTTTTTCCCGGAAAACATTGCATATAAAACTCGTCACATGCGAGGAACTCTCACTGTAATCTTTAACAATTAATCACTACTAACATTTCATTGTACGTATTGACTTTTTAGTTAAATTGTAAATCGGAAAACAAATACATTATATAAATTGAAATAACCGTTGCACATAAACGCCAAAACTATCTAAAAGATAATCGAAAGGTTTTTATTGATGTTTTAAAATCCCAAAGGTGCGCTCGTACAAATGGTACTTCAGGTTTTAAGGCTAAGCATCTTATTTATTTAAAAACGCTTATTTAAAAATTCACCGAAGGTTTAATAGTTGAAAGTAGACGTTACCTGTCTGAGGTCTGGGTCTGGGAAGGAGCGCTTCCCACCCCGCGGGCAGTTCTGGATGTAGCATGCGGAGGACAAAGTGAGGAGGCTGAGCATGATCAGCGGCAATGCGGAGTCCGGCATCGCGGCTGGAAGGCGGCGGAGAGCTACGGCTGAAATCTTCTCCCCAGTCTTCTGAAAGACTGTCGGCGTTTCAGAATCATCTGGTATTTATAGAAACCTGACCACTTAACCTTCACGATACATCTGTTTTTTTGTCTATACGTCACACTTCGCCGCGCGCAACAGAACTATTTTAATAAAAAAATACGTATGCAAACCGCAATATGGCCCATCTTACTTTTTAGAAACAGGACAGAAAAACTGGTGCTATTAATATAATTAAAATATGTATTTTCTACTGCTTGATGCCAGTAAAATTACATTCACCTCTATAGAGTCCCTACATTATAAAACATTGTGATTTTATTTATAACATACACTTCTGGGTATGCATACATATTTGGTGGGAATTATTTACCCTAAATGTAATAACTGTTATACTTTGTGGAGGTATACATGCAGGGACATATATAGAAACATCCAAACACCATTAACTGAGAATAGTGGATGCCTTCTGTGATTATATACATATACAAATTAAACAATTCATTATCAAGTTCTTTTTCCTAAATTTCGTAGTACAGTTTTACAAAGCAGAATTGTGAATATGTATAAACCTAGAAAGTCCAGCAAAGTTATGAATACTGAAAACGACAATACCATATTCAGGACTACAGTTGTAGCAAGAATAAGCGTGGGATATGTGCTACTGATTATTTATTACATACTGCATCTGCATTAGGCTATTTTGTACTATTGTGAAAATGACAGTAAGAGTAATGAGCAGTTAATAGCTAGACCAGAATAAAGGATTAAATAAAAGAGAGAGAAAAACAGATAGGTCATGCCTAGGGATGGGTTTGCATTAAAAGTGTCTTATTTTATCAGCCAACAGCTCTGAACATCAGAAATCACACTCGCTGATTCACAGAGGATAATGTGGCTCCATGTTTATGAAACATGCAAGGTCGCATCCAAACGAACAACAAAATATGGCATAATCAGAGTTAATGGGAACTGAGACAGTGAAGCTAAAACATCAATTTCAATCTTAAATGACTGCTTTACAATGCATATAAATGCACTATAAAGCATATGAGATGTATAAACTAGTTTTCTGACATTAAAGTCAAGTTACTTCCCATTCAGAGGCAAAGTTAGTGTCTTTTTTAAGTAGTGCATGCATTGGCATTGGCTCCCAAACGATACACAGTGTAAAGGAAATTGTTTCAGGTGGACCTTTCAGAAGGTAAAATCTTACCATATGATATTAAGCTGTATAAACCAGCAAAGTATACAATAATTTAATTTAATAAAAACAAATAAAATATTGCTTTAAATGAAACAATTAGAATACTGTATGTTGGTATTGTGTCGATACCTATTAGAAGTCTGACCGAAGCATAATTTTTTAAAAGTATGAATAGAGGTATGGATAGATACCAATTGGACACATAATTCAATAAATTTAAGAAAATTTAAATTATTAAGAACAAATGACCGTCTCGTGCCATATGATCAAACAAATGACTTCAAATTTCACCAACTGCTATGCATACAACTCAACCATGCAAAAAATCATGTACTCTACTATACAGTCATCCATCCATCTGTCCAACCATTTTTGTCACAGAAGGATTTTAGTTGAAAAAAAAATGTTACAAAGAAAAGGAAATCTGTACGCATTCACCTTCTAACTGTTGATCCTCATGAGGGGTGAACCTGGAGTCAGGAAACAAACGACACAAGAATGGGAAACACCAGGCAGCTCATTCCAGATAGGGCACGAGGATGGGAAACACCAGGCAGCTCATTCCAGATAAGGCACGAGGGTGGGAAACACCAGGCAGCTCATTCCAGATAGGGCACGAGGATGGGAAACACCAGGCAGCTCATTCCAGATAGGGCACGAGGATGGGAAACACCAGGCAGCTCATTCCAGATAGAGCACGAGGATGGAAAACACCAGGCAGCTCATTCCAGATAGGGCACGAGGGTGGGAAACACCAAGCAGCTCATTCCAGATAGGGAACAAGGATGGGAATCACCAGACAGCTCGTTCCAGATAGGGCGCGAGGATGGGAAACA
>JABFEA020000043.1:28930299-28961204 GCA_019775915.2 Cyphomyrus plagiostoma
TAACGACTGTATGTGCATGATGGTTACTGCCAGGGAGAGCGTCCCTGCTTATACCTGAGTATTTATTATAACGACTGTATGTGCATGATGGTTACTGGCAGGGAGAGCGTCCCTGGTTATACCTGAGTATTTATTATAACGACTGTATGTGCATGATGGTTACTGCCAGGGAGAGCGTCCCTGCCTCGTCTGTCTGCCCCACCAGGCACCTACACTGAAGTCTCTGCTTGCAGGTGTCGGACACCCATCCCCAGATGAGAAGTGAGCTTTTTGCAGCCAGTTGCAGCTCGTAAACCCTCCCATTCTTCCTCCGCTCGCCAGGAGTCCGTTCCGCTTCCCTCGCTTCCTTACGTGTCTCACACGCAAGGGCGCCTCAGTGATTAATACGAACGAATGCCACTCGAGTCCTGTGCCCTGCAGCACCTCATTTGGCCAGCAGGGGTCTCCCAGCTTCTGTGTGGCCTTACTGAAGGCACATGCTGAAACTCCCCTCCTTGCTCGCTGGCTCATTCACTCACGAGCATTACATCATTGCTCTCACGCGCTGCTCACAGCGCACACGCACACACCCAGGCGCGCACAATGGGCACAGATACAACTCTGTTTTCGAAACACCGGCACTCCGACAGACATGGCAGAGAAGCAGAGGTGCACAAAAGCTTTAACTCCTCTGGATCAACAGCATTCTCAGGTAAGGCCCTTCGACAAAGGGGAAGCCTGTGCCGGCATGCGCTGCAGGCTGGTGTGCTCCGGTAAGTTGCAAAGTGCCCATGACCTTTTGTACGGACACATGAGAGTATCATGTGCAAATCAAAGAGCTCCGCACAATGGCGGCCTACAAATGGAGCAATATACAAAATGCATATGAAATACACCCATTGAAGGTATATCAGCCAAACAGCCCCAACACACTGCTGATGAATATCTGCCACCCAGCCTCAGAAAATGCCCCTAGATAAATACCCCTCTCTGGTGCATTCTCCGTCCTCCATGGGTATCTGTCTGTGCCTCTGTGGAGGCCCGGGACACATGGAAGGCACCCAGAGCCCAACAAATGACATCTTTGAAAGCAATTGTGTCAAGCACGTGCAACACGTCAAATTATACAGCCTTACAGGATTAGCGGCTACACACTTAACGCACTCTTTGCTATGGGCCAGCAAACTCTCTGCTTCTTGATAACCACAGAAAACCAGCTACTACATGCTACGTGGCTAATGCACATTGTACAACACACCGCACCTCCTTAACACCACACACGCTGACAACCAAGACTCATCTCTTACACCTTCAGAAGTAAAACCTGAGGATCACACTCCCCTACCATGTCCTTCTCTATTAATAGCAGATGTTACAAATATAAATGTACCTACTAACCCCACTTCCGCACTCACTGACCTACACACAGGACCGAAGATCACACACACACACACACACACACACACACACACACACACACACACAGGCAAATCCAACACTATACTAGCCAAACTACTCACCTTACAAATCCCCACACACCAGATATCCACCAATACTACACATCATACAAAGCAACATACCTCGTACTTGATTCATGCCCACTACTACACAGCAAACACCTCAGTACAACATCGAACTCCCCTTACACGCAGGGTGCTACACACTGTACCTTTAAATAAACATCCCGCATTATTGCACTATACATCCGTAGATACAATACGCACCTTGCTCACTAAATACTACGCGATATACACGTCAGTAACGCAAATTCCATCGCCTGGCCGTCTCTCGGTATACACTTGACGCTCAGCGCACAAAATATATCCCATCCGGACCTTATCTGGCCAAGATGCACGTTGCAAGCGTTATCCATCTGCCATCACCGCAGCCCGGGCACATCGCTGCATCCTCACCTCCATCTGCGCACACCTTACCACACACACGCATACGCCAAAGCTTCACCCTACATCTATTCCGGAGGGGCAATCGTATAAAAGCGGGATAATGACCGGATTACTCAAGCGGCCGCGTCTGGCGTTAAGACCCGAGTCGACATGCCGCAAGGGGGGCGAGAAACGAGCAGATCTATTTTCTCCTTCTTCGCCCTGGTAAAACATTACATAATGCGTGTCGGCACACAGCAGCGCTTCGCCGATCCGGGCGTCCCGATGCGGGGCGGAGGGAGGGTTGGGGGGGAACGAGCCTCGCGCATCGCCGCACAGGCAGCGCGCCCTACTCCTCTCTCCGTCGCCTTTACACCGACTTTACTTCCACTCCGATGAGTAATATTAACAAACACTAGACACCCCCACCCCCAGCACGTCGCTTCATCTACCTCTCTCTCCCTCTCCATCACCCCCTCCCTCGTTCTCTCTCCTCCATCCTAGAATACCAACTATAGCAGGATTTAAAAAGGACAGATCCGCTCACGTTTGCGGATAAATACGGCAAACGGTGAGGCAGGGGACGGGCGCCGTCCATTACATCTGGCGCCGCCGCATCTGTGCAATAGGGCGAGCAGCACGCAGCCGTGACATTATTAATCCGTACTCACTGTTTGCGACGCCGCCGTCGGCAGCGTGTGACTCCAAACGGCCCCGGGTGTGCTTTGCGGCGAGCCTCCTGAATCCTCTTTGTCCGCCTCGCTTGCTGGGTCTGCGCGGCAGCTACGGCGGTGCTGTAAGGGTCGCGGCGGATGCTGCTGTTATCTCCCGTGGTAGCGATCGGGTGATGGAGGCAGCGGCGGCTGCGTGCATCAGCTGTACCACACGCCCACCTCCGCCCCGCCCCCCACTAGTCCTCCAGCAACGCCCCCTCCCGGTGCTCCGCGCATGCGCGGGAGGCCTTCATTTGGTGACATCGATTTCGCCAGGACCACCTTGGCTATTCCGTGTGCTCTCAATCTGCATCTCCCTTATTTTCACGCATGTGTCCGGCGACACTTTGAAACCATCACTGAACGAGGGTCCCGCCTCTCTTGGGGTGTTACCCCAGCACGCGTTCATCGACAATGAACGGGCAGGGGTTAAATATTCACCAGGCTCTAAACAGAAAGGTATCTATGTGTGCAACAACGCAAAACACAACAAAGGTTTCAGCTTCCACTTTGTATTATCAAAAAAAAATGAAATAATACATCAGTAGGGTTGATGGAAAGCAAGTAAAAGTTAAATGACAAACGATTAACAAAGAATGAGCACGTAAGAGATTCAGTTTTATGAGGGAGGTTCATCACTGTCCGTAGTGCTGATTCAATATTTTAAATGCATACAACAGCACAAACGTTCTTTTTTAAAAAAAAAAAAAAAATCACCTAATACACAAACGAGAACAAGTGTTTTGATGCTCTGCGTGTTTAGAAACAAACTGTAAATAACAATAACTAAAGAGATTGTTCACTGTCCCATATGCTCAATGTCATTATCAGCAGGAAAAGCTGAGAAGCAAACTCACACTCACAGCCCCACAGCACCTACCTAGGCCTCATTCCACTCACAGATTCACCGGTAACATCCAGAATGTCAAAGATGCTATGGCAACATGCTCCAGCCAACATTAGGCTTCCTGCCCCTCCTCCAGCAGGTGAGGAGGGCCGCTTATATTCTGCTGCATGAAAAGCGCAATTGCTTGATGCTGAGGAATATACAAGCAGCGCCTAACAACCACATAGTGGACCTCCAGATCCAATAGTGCTCATAGGTACCCAAATGCAGTCAGCTCTAGTCAATAGCATGGGGTCTTAATCTGACACCAGTTGCTATAAGAGTAGCAAAACACTGCACCTTGACTTCCGACTTGGACAGTCCAACAAGAAAGCATCCAACAACCTTTATGGTTAGGATCTAGCCTCTGAAGCCAGTGCAAATCATACATTTTACATGGGGTCGGAACAGAAGCAAAACTCTGGCACAGGTCATTAAGATGTGTGCTTACTGGAGGCCAGTACATTTGAGCTTGGGATCCAAGTACTCGATGAGCAACATGCGGGAGCAGATTCCAGCTCCCACAGGCAGTCAGTCCTTCATTCCCTCGCAGTAACCCTGTAAAATTCAGGTTACCAGCATGCCACACTGCACATCTTAGGGGTCGCATCAAAAATTACAGAAACATTAAAGACTTAACTTTATTATACTTTTTTTTTTTTTTTTTTAAACTGTGCATGCATGCATGCCCACATATGGGGCAGTCCCCCCTCAGGCTGTGTTGCGGACCACTGGGGTCAAGTTGATGAGGGAGTTGCTGGCCTGGGCAAGTTCAGTAATGGACACTCTGCCTCTCTGTTTGATGAATTGGGCCACAGAACTCAGCTCCTCTGGCGTGATGAAAATAAACTTGCCCCTGTCGTCTATCACTCCTAGGAGATGGAGGGACAGAGAAAGCAGCAGGCAAGAGATAGCAGATAGGGGAAGAGAACGACAACAAGCGAGTAAGAGTTGGACAGAGACATGCAGATTAGGAGAATACCTGCAGTATGGATCACTGACAGACACTGAATCACCTGAAACTAGCTTTTATAAAGATGCAGTGAGATGTTTAGCACTGGCATTTTAAAATAGCTTTGAAAAATAGTTTTTGGTCTCACCTGTGAGGGAACCATCGGCAATGAGGTCCTGCAGTCTACAGATGGCATCCTGCAAGGTTCAACGTTTAAAAAAAAATGTCTTAACAGCTGTCACCAACTGGTAAGGTGGGATGAGCACATACTGTCTGAACTTACCTGGGTGCGCATCTCAAAGTGTGAGGCCAGGTCCTCCAACAGAACCACCTTGGAATCCTGGGCAGGGGAAACAGGACAGGTCACAACAAACCATTTACTGGGTAAATGTTGTAGTTCTTACGAGACCCGCTAATTTGTGCTGTCAGCGCCCAACCTGATTCCAGGATGACCTGGTAAGAGTCTAACAATTACACCAGACTTCCGGTGAGCTCTCTTCCAATTTCTCCTTTGGCCATCTCTGTGGTCTTACCTTGATGTACTGGATGAACTCCTGCAGCAAATTTCGAGACTGGGGGAAAAAGAAAAACAGAAGTAACAGTCAATAAAAAAAAAGAAAAACATAACTGTCCTTTGACTTAGATTAGGACAAAAAAAAAAGTGTGATACACATTCTTCTGTCGTTCACTTGCTTTCCTCACCTCCTGCTCGCTGAGCTGCTCAGTCATTCCCTGCTCCTCAATCACAAAAGACTCCTTCAGTCGTAAGTACTCCTCTTCCTCCTTCCGCTCCTGCTCCTCCTTCGCCCGGCGCAGCTCTTCCTCCTGGGCGGAGAGAGGAGCGTTAGAAAGCACGTGCACCGCCTGGCTTAGTGTGCTTATGTGTCGACACGCACGTCTGTGCATTTCACTGCATTCACAGTCACATGCGTGACCGCAGGAGCATGCAGGCGTGAGCCACCATACCTGCCGCTGCTCCTGCAGCCGTTCCTTTTCCTCCTCCTTCCGCTTCTCCTGCTCTCTCAGCTCCTGCAGCCGCCGCCTCTCCTCCCTCTCCTCCTGCTCTGCCTGCAGCACAGGGCCTAAGATTATGCAAGCTGACGTCCCTCAAACACAGTTATGCGTCCACTGAAGGCCCTGGGACCACCTTCAGAAATATTTCAGCAGTTGTATCTTTTGCAATGTTTCAAATTCAGATTCTAGAAACTCCAGATTTAACACTTAGATGACAGGGAAAAAGAAACATCCAGCTACTGGAAAAAAAAGCCAAAAAACAAGGTGGGCTAAAGGCCTACTGAATTGTCCATTTCTCAGACTGAATCCATTTGTGGGACCAATATGCAGTCTATGTTTTGGTGTGACGGTGCAAGGTGGAAACGATGACTATGTTTACTGATGACATATGTGGTGTGCTACCCTCCAATAAAAGTAAAACCTCAATGTACACCTTGCAGACACTACAGACAGTGCTGGAGACCACAGAACAGTGATACCTTACAGGGCACAGGACCATGAAACCCACCACTCCTGGAGGCTGTTCTGCACTCCTGTGCGGTTCACACATGTAACTGGAGTTAATGGTTCTGTCTTATACTTCTCTGTTTTGGGTCCTACCTCCCTCTGGGCTTTCTTGGCTTGTTTCTCCTCTAGTTTTCTCTGCTTCTTGAATCCGATCTTTCCTGCAGGTTGGACCTGTGGGCCCCCACCTTCCTCCACACTGCTGTCCTCTACAGGGACATGAAGAAAGAGACATACAGAGAGCATAGCTCACAAACACAGCCGTCCCCTGAATGATACTCAAAGACCTCACAGATCTGGTCCAGGAACAAGTACCGCTATCAGATGCATCCCGCTGAGGCTGGCTCGGTGGACGTCTTTGGGCAATCATCCTGCTGTTGAGGTTTCTGCGTCGGGGCATGCCTGCACCTCGCTCATCCACCACTGGGCGGCGCCCTGCTGCTCGACCGACCACATCTTCCTGAAGATGGCCAACTGAGGAAGAGTAAGGAAGCAATTTTAAGTGTATTCGGTATTCCAGTCATGACACTTCTTGTCCATGTTGTGAGGCTGTATGGGTGTAGCATCCTACAATTAGCACCCTGTAATCAGACATCACAGAATGAGCCTGAGGAGCAGAAAGCTTTAGGTTATTTTCTAAACATTAATTTAAAATATTGACATTTATACATTTAGCAGGCACTTCTGTCCAAAGCAACATACAAGTGAAGATCAAGGATCAGGCACAGTGTTCCTGAAACAACTGGGATTAAGGGCATTGATAAAGGGCCAAATGGTGAGGACACTTTGCCAACCACACAGCCTTCTGATTATGGGCAAAGGACTCCTAACCAAAACTGTTTATTTTAACTGGCTGTTTATTTAGATGTGAGAGGGACTTATCTTGGATCAAGTTAGAATAAAAAGGTATTAGGCAAAATAAGATGAATGTAACTACTGTGCCACCTTTGTATTAAACTATTAACCTCTCATGTAAATACTGCTCCACAATAAATCCGGTTTCTAGGCCAGATTCAATTCAAAACCAGTGCAAATATTTTGTATTCAAACTCTTTGTGCTACTACTATCAAAAATAACTTAAAAGTAATATCTAGCACCTTCCATGCCAGTTTAAACATCAACTTTTGACAGCTGAACATAAATGTTTATGCATTTAAGTCTATTCAAATCTTAGTTATTAATCTTAATCCTTAAAATTCTAGGTGCAATGATGGATGGATCTAAATGACGGAGCGTTGGACACTAAAGACTATCCTGGCATGTTTCAGTTAATTTTAATCACGATTTGTAAGTCAGCGTCCTTGATTTTAATTAAGACACAAGCAGCAGCTACTGCCATTACAAACTAGCGGGCTGTAACAAGATGCCAAACATATATTATGACTCTGATTATGATTTTAAATAATGTCAATAGAAACATCTCTCTTCTGTGGCGATGCTGACATCACTTCTAGGTATGTATTATGTAACCAATTCTTAGTCCTCTGATAATCTGGGACTATTCATCTAGAGCCCATAAATCTTCACTCACCCGCATCCTGCCTTCCTCGTACTTTAATCGCAAGTAAAATCAACAGAACTAAAACTACCGCGGCCGCCACATACACCAGTACCTCCATTGCTGTTACGTCAAACTCGTGACACGTGATCCCAACACTAAAATACAATTACCGGGTCACCACTATCACGTGGTTTGTTCATTTTACCATTTTTTTTATTATTACCGCCATCGTACGGACGGGAGGAGTGAGCACATACGTGCTTTATTAAAATTCGTTTTAATTTAATACTTAATGATAGCCGGAGTTTTAGTAGCATTTTCCACATTTAAATATATTTCTGTTTTATCTGCTTTTGTAATTACTTACACCTAAAAGTTACACTATTGAATACATAACTGAATGCAAATATTTAAATATAAGAAAATGCAGAGCAAATACCATATACAATATATAGAGGTGGAGATTTCAGGTCCAGAGAGTACAAATTCAGACCAAGATTTTGTTTGAACCAACCATTTTAGTACAAAGATTCACAGTCACAGAGTACTCATCTGGTTGACTGAAACAAAATCTTGGTCTAAATCTGTACTCTCTGGACCTGAAATCTGTTTGCTTCAACATCATATTTACTGTAACTTAGATGTTAATGATGATACAATTATTTATATTACCAAGAGTACCAGAAAATATTAATATCTTAATGTAAATAATATTTTTCTGCTCCCCTTAACGTGCAAAGCAAACTGCATTCCAATTTGGATTGAAAAATCACATCACTTATCAACCTATTCTTCAAAGAGCTCCTTGTAAGGTTAATGACAACCCTAGGTTAACCTGATAATGAAGCTATACGAGTTATTGAAACTTCTGGCTTTCAGGGACTCTGTGAATCACTTTTTCACAACCATCTTGTGCCTGGCGTAATACTGAACTGAGAATCTGAGTTGTGTTTGCTGTGACATTATCTGTTCCGTGGCTTTTGTATTATTTATGCACCTAATCATTTATTATCTTTCCTTGTGTATGGTTATGTGCAGTTTATATTACAGTACATTGCAAAAAATCTTAAGCCATCATAGACAATATTTAAATGTACAGTATTTATCTGGGTTGTAAGTACATATTTAGCCTGAATAAAATGTGTTACTATTGGAACAGTGGTGGAACTACAGGCAGTGCAGCAAGTACAAGGAGCCACTGAGGTACCCTGAGCAAGGTACTGCCCCCAAGCACTGCTCCCCGGGCTCTGAGTTAGCTGAATCCTGCTATGTTATGTATGGGTTAAATGCACATATTTTACATATTTACATATTTTGTCCAAAGTGAGGCAAACGTACATGTTGTATCTCCATTTCCACAGAGTGCATGTCACAAAAACAAGGCCACCCAAGGGTGTTCTGTATCACAAATCCGCTAGGACCAACAGAGGGATGTTTGACAGAGCCTTTATTGTACAATGCTGTAGGAATTGTAATGGGGAGCAGGCAGGGTCGAAAGCCAGGAGATCGAGCAGGTCAGGGTCGGGATCCGGATCAGTGGTTGGGGTCGCAGGCGAAGGGGTCGATAGCCGGGTGGTCCGTCCGGTGACACAGACAAGGTACACGGGGAATTCACAAGGAGGAAGAGCGAGGGGAGGAAGGGCAGGAGGGAGGTGGAGACGGGTCGCAGGGAGAGTCGGGCAGGGCAAGCAGGGTGGAACGGAGCTACGCGAGAGACAGGGAAAGTCACGCTCAGTATGTATCTACTGTATTCATCTACAATACCTGGCACTGGGCTGTGGTGTTTTCGGGCTTATATCCCACATGGAGTCCCGGTATTGGTCGGGGATGCCGCTTCCCATTGCCGGTTCACCAGCGGGGCGTGACATTCTGGCAGCCAAGAACCAAGACAAGTCTGTGTTGAGCACACCCCCCCACACACACACACCAGCTCTTGCCCCAAACACAACGACATAAATAAACCCACAAACATTCCAATGCAAAATTCGTCTTAACATGTTTATTTAAAACACCACCAAAATATAAAAAACAAAGTTATTCAATACAACAAGTAAGACTAAAAAGCGCAAAATCTGTTGACTACATGAAAAATACAAAATGCACAAAAGATATAAAGCATCAAAATCTCATCTTGGGAAGGTAGAATATAGCGAATTTGAAATGTAAAATTTTGAAAATGTGATGGTCCATTTTGCAAAAGTCAGATGGTCCTGTTCTCATTTTAAAAATGTTTCTCTAAAATAATGTTGAATGCTGGCAAAAAATATTGGTATCTCACTTCTGACACCGGTGTAGTTTTAATAAATAAGATATTTATTAAAAACTGGGGGATTTTCCTGACCTGGGCCTTGCACTGTAGAATGTTAAGTTGTAAAATTTGCCAACTTCAGTTATTGAAAAGGTGGCATTATTGATAGTGCCTAAAAACCTTTTTGTTTTTATGCTCTATACATATCTCCATAGACATTGACTTATATATTTATACAATGCGTAGTGATAAAACGAACTTCACAAATCAAAGCAACAAGAATACAAATTTTGTCAATTCATTTATATTAAAAATATTTCAATATCATGGGGTATCTTGCTTCTAACTAGCTTGCATTTCATTCACAAGAAAATTTGTGAAAGTGTAAAACTAGTTTGGTTCTTTTAATTTACAAGATTCCAACTGCAATAACGAAATAACGGGGTTTTGTTTAGTTTTTTTACCTTTTCATTTCATTATTTCAGTATTTCTTCCCAGCAGCCCAGATTCTTTTTATTGCTAATTCAGTAACTGAGGAACGTGACATTATTCTGGTGTTTAATGGGAGCTGTAGGTGGTTATCCCACCAGTCGATGTTGATATTACAGGGTAACAGGGTAAATAACTCTAATGTCATGGAATAAAACCACAGATTTTTTTGCTCTTTTCTGCTCCCTGATTAAATGGTGTCTTAGGTGGTTACTTATGTGGCCTGTATGTCTTGCCCTATGGCCCGACCAAAATCTCATTTTGATACAAATGTCCACAGTTCTTTACAATGTACAGGTCACTGAGGGAAAATGCTGGCCAGATATCACCATTAAAAGGGGATGCGTATTTTGTGTATTTAGGTTGTGGTGAGTTAAGCCAATTGTATGGATATACTGGGTCATCTTGCTCCGTACTTGTTGTGTTAATCAGATAATGAATTTCTAAATTTGTTTGGGGGAATGAGACACTATCAGTCTACAGACAGTTTTAACTGCTGCTTCTAGAAACTTCCAGTGAAATGGTCACCAGTCCTTTACTTCCAGGCACTGAACGTGTGTTATTAATGACATAATGCTTAGATATTATTATATTTCTTTGTCACTTTTATTTAAAGTGACTTGTAATAGAAAGAAAGGATCCAATTTTATTTTTTTATAATATGTGCTTCCTATGATTTTAATCCACAACCTTTGCATTTTTACCACAATGCTGGTAGCTGCTGAGCTACAGGATATCTGTTTATATGGAAATTATTAACCCTACGATGGATAACCAAAAGCACTGGGAAAAAAATCAAGAAGAAACAAACACTGGGGGAGGAGATATTTCCAGAGAGAGAACATGCGAGAAAAAGAGTATGTGAGAATGTGAATGAATGATATGGAAGAGATCAGAGAGTGAACTGGTCCCGTCAGCTGTCTTTCAGCTGCCACTGACAGACAGACACAGCTGTTGGATAAAAATACCCCTGGGACGACCCAACGTGTCTCAAAGGGAGGGGAGTGGGTTGGGGTGGGCCAGATTAAACTTTTTGAAAAACATTAGAAGTAGAAGGAACCGCTTATGTTGAAGTGTCCTGTAATCTCTAGCTAGCTAAACCCCTACACCGTGCGCCCCCCGTTTTTGCCCATGAGATGGTATGGCTGGAGACATGGGTCTATTTTAGGCAGTGGGCGGTATGGGAGTGGAACAAGCAGGTGCAGTGATTTAGAGAGTGTGACTTGGAGTCAGTCGGCAGTAGTGTACTACAAACGTGTCGTCTAATCTCTTCCTTACACACCACAGTCAGGACAGCATGGAAAGTGTGGATGTGTTTGATGTGCCTGGGAAAGGCCGGGGTCTCAGAACCACCAAGGAGGTGTGGGCCGGAGATGTCCTCTTTGCCGAGCCAAGCTTCGCTGCCGTCGTCTTTGACAGGTGAGGCTCTCTAACCTTGAGCATGGGAGGTGGAGCACTTAGGGAAGGCATGGTGAACCTGAGGAGATAGCTTCCGTGTGAGAGCCATCTCCTCTTTATGGACTTCTGCTTCTGTGTTTGATTGAGTTTACAAACAAGGCTGCTGTGAAGTGTCACCTGAATGCACTGAAAGCACGGCATGCCGCTGTACCGAATCTCTGCCGAAATCCTACGGAGTTCTCTGGTTCTTTCAAAACTTCCTACTGCTCTAGAGCTCATATTTCACTGAAGACACTGCAGCATCACTGCATGGATTTAGTTTAAACAACTGTACAAAAGTTATAGAACACATATAGTCCTAAACAGAAATCAAAGTGATGCTTAATTGTCATAGGCATTAATGACTCAATGCTTAAAAATTGTTTCATTGGGTTCTGAGAAAAAGTTGTCTTCCACTCTTCATACTTGAGTAGGCCTTGAATTTGTTCTATTTCTGCATTATAATTAATCCTAAATATGTTTCATCTGTTTGGGATCTTTAAACAAATCATTAAATAGTAAGATATTGTGTATTTAGGAGACACGTCTATTTTACACTATTATTTAGACAGCAGGGATATCTATTACATACTGCATAGCCCTGCAGAACCCCGCCGAACTCACAGACGGATGTACATTCCACAGAAGCACATACTCACTATAGTATTTCACAAAGCTTGACAAAATCTACAATTGGCTGCCCTGAATCTAATTAATTGGCTCAGTACAATGAGCAATCTGGTTTATAGTTCAGTTCCAGACTCTTATGTCCCATGCAGCATATGTGAAGTAGTCTTTGCTATCTGGTAAACATATGCTGCATGGGATTCCCCTAAGAGCCGAATGTGTGTAACTGAGTTGCAGATAGCATATTGTGTAGGACTGTGTTTCTCAACCTGGTTCACAGGGACCCCAAAAGGGTGAACGCTTTTGCTCCCTTGTGGACCATCTGGAGCATACCGAGGACTGGGTGGAGAAACACTGGTGTAGTGTCTCAGTGACATCACATGGAGCCTATCAGAGCTATCTAGGGTCCTGTGCCAGTATGACCTGAGGTTGCCTGTCATTACTTTTCTGTAAGGATTCGACATACACAACATAAACAGGACAAAGATTACCACAAGATTGGATGCTGTCCCTAACCAATCTATTCCCTTCTAAAATTAATCTCAGTGGTTAATTAATGATTCATTTTTAATGTTTGCAGAGATAGAGTCCGATGTGTTTCATGGTACTGCATGGAAATTCAAGTCACAGGACATATATGTATCTGCAGAACACCACCTGTTATCTCGTACTGTGAAATGCTAGCATTGGACATTAGCTGTGCTGCAAGAAAGACATTTAATGCCCCATACAGATCTCTGTAACAGTGTTTTATTAGCCTTGTATGTCTATGCAACTTGTGGCACATAAATCTGAGATAGAGAATAAAGAAATATATGGATGTCGAAGGATTTTTTCCCCTAGTTTAACCCTGTAATAAATTGTACATTCAACCCCACCTGATAATGGCCTCGTGTCTGCCAGGAAGACAGAAGTATCTGAAGTTTGCTGCTCTAAATCACGTCTACACCAGCTCCACCCTATTTTTAGGTTAGAGATCAAGTGACGTGTGTAGTGATAGTATGTGCCAAATGGCAGAGTGATACATCTGTCCACAAGCAGTCGAGGAATTCCCCCCACCCCAAAAAAAATTGTGCTTTATTTATTGTGCTTCTAGGGACTATTGGTAAAGGCAATGGCACACTAGGATTCCTTCTGCTTAACAATGGGAAATGCTCCCTATTGACTAAGCACCCTACTTCATACATAAGTTGAAGTGAAAGTATTTCAAGTAGCATTTTCTTGGATACACTAATAAGGTTGTATTGACAGATTGCTTAGGTTGGACATGGGTGCGTTTAACTTTGTTATTATTTATCCACTGAAGGGAAGATACCTAGATGGTGTTGGGGCAGGATGCTGGCCTTCACATCAAGAAAATCCTAAGCAGAACATAGAAAATGACAAAGACTAAAATACCAAAGGAGCTTAGAGGCCTTTGTCTCTTCCATTTTTGTTGTGTCTGTATATATCTGCCAAAGGATTATTGGAAGTGTCCCACCGCACGTCTTAAAACTTCACTTATTGTTTAATCCCATTTGCAGCTGGGACTATCTCAACCTGTCCCCTCTTTTGCACGTCTCTTTGGATGAAACCAACTGTTAAATAATTAAATGTATTTTTCGGCTGCCTGGTTGGTTGTGATTGGGTAGCATCTCAGCTGAAGGGCCACACAGAATGCAGCGTGCGCTTGGCATCCGTCACTTTCTAGCCGCGGTAAAGAGAGGTTCTCAGAGGAGACGTTACTGGCGAGTTACTGGGATGTCAGCCGACGGGCCACTTTATGGGCTCTTCACCCCGGCAGCAAATCACAGGGAGGCCCCCTTCTTCTCTCTCTCTCTCCTGTGATCAGCATGGCTGAACATGTATGTCACAGCTGCTTCCGGCGGCAGCCCAAGCTGCACCGCTGTGGCCAGTGCAAATTTGCGCAGTACTGCAACCGCACGTGCCAGCGCCAGGCCTGGGAGGAGCACAAGCTGGAGTGTGCCGCCATCAAGGCCTACGGCAAGGTGCCCAACGAGAACATCCGGTGAGGGCGACAGCAGAGGGAGGGGCTTGCCAGGAGGGGCCAGGTTTATGCAGGTAACAGAAATGGGAGAGCAAAACGGTGGGGGTGCAGTAGTGAGCTACAGCCATTGAGACCGTGGACCTCATTCAGATACCAGGAGTGGCTTTGCTTTTAATAGTCTTGAGAAAGGTATTTAGTCACTGTAATTGGTTCTATAATTTGGTGAAATGGCACATGTTGTTATTGTAATAATTGTAGATCTGTCAAAATGACAAATAAGAAGACAATGATAATAGAACTGGAATAAAACAATGGGAACAGCTATAGATGGAGGCTGTTGTGTTAAATTGCCATGTTTTACTGCCAAGGCTTGCGGCTCGTATCCTGTGGCGTGTTGACAAGGAGGGAGGGATTGTGTCGGACACTCAGCTCATCTCCATCGACGATCTGGAGAATCACGTGTCTGACATGCTGCCAGAAGACCTGAAGGACCTCAAGGTGGATGTTCTTAACTTCCTGGACTACTGGCCTCGCTACAGCAAGCCTCACAAAGTGGAGGACGTCTCCCATGTCCTCGGGTTGGTCTGTATCGTCATCCTTTCAGCTTACATATACTTTTATGTGTCTTTTAAACATTTAAAATGTTCACAAGGTTCCAGTGAAATTTTGATTTAATCTTTCAGGTTACACACCACCGTTTTATGTTCACAAACACCCAAAGTACTTCTCACAGATTCAGCGCCGATGTCTAATTTTTTATCTCTTATGAATCACTTCTCTTTCTCTTTGTGTTATTTATTTTTCCCGCAGCTGACGTAGGGCTGGTAAATATAAAAGCACCACTCCTCCAGAATTAACTTGTGTTACAGATTAACTGTAATGGCTTTTCGATGAGTGACCACCGTGGGCTCAATGCAGTAGGGGTGGGCCTCTTCCCAAACCTGTGCCTGATCAACCACGACTGCTGGCCCAACTGCACCGTCATCCTCAACAACGGGAAGTGAGTACCTCTGCCCCACTTCCTGTCCGGTCTGGTTTCATGGTTGGAGGAGCACTGGGTGGGGGTAATGAGCAATATGAGGGGAGTGTGTTGGCTGTGGTGGGTGTATGAGTGTGTCACAGGGAGAGGAAAGCTTGTGTAGGAACCATGTTGGACTATTAGGTGTCTGTAAACCAGTTGGCTTTTGTTTTGTCTTTCAGTCAGACAGCTGTGAACACTCTATTTCATACTCAAAGGAGGTGGGTCTGTTTGGTGTGACCCCCCCACACACACAAAAGTTCCCACCTATTTAGCCTGCTACCACACACACCCCCAAACATAACCTAATCATGCTGATATCAGTTGAGTGTAACACAAAAATCACGGTCACTTTTCTGTTTTAAACATTGTTTCTGTTCCATGTTTTTCTTTTATTTGTAAGTTTCTCTTTGAGAATCTTCTCTGTCACAAGAACACCTTAAGACAAAGAGAAAATAGTCAGAGGGTCAAAATTAGTTAATTGAATTGGGTTTATGGTGGAACAGAATAAGTATGTTGGATGAGGTGTTCAGAACAACCACTCCAGATATTTCAGCTAAACCCAACAAACACTTAACAATGCAGTATTTGATAAAGAAAAACAGCATTTGTTAGCTTTTAGCTCCTAGTGGTAACAGCGGACATCCTGCTTCTCGCGGAAGTTCTGGAAGTCTCTTACAAATCGAGGGAAGCTCCCTGACACTCACAAATGATGTACATTGTCCTGGAAATCTTTTGTTCTGCTATTCGACAGCTGTAAAATGACCTGGCAAGAAGTTTCACCACTGCAACCCTGCTGTACTTGGTCAGCAAATGGTTGGCAAACGTTCCGGGCATCACCCAGTCCTGCGTAATTCAGACCCAGATCTGTCTACCAGCAGCTCCTATGCCCTAGCTGGGTGGTATCTAATTCTTAAATACCATCTCACCATTCAAACAGTATACCTTGATATATGAAATTTGAAAGGTATTTTTAAAAGCACTGCTATTCAGGTACTATTCAGGGTGAGGTAGGGGGTATATTCATTAAATGGGGGGTATTAGCATGGTATGGGCATTAACATAATACTCAATGCCTCCTTAAAATCAATATGCCTAAGGTGGGATGCCTGTAACAGGTGAGGTGTATTCTTGATGATTTAGGAGAACTATTTGATGATATAGCCCTTTGTGACACTCATCAGTATCATTTATGGGTAAACAAACAGTGCTAGCTGCTGCTTTACAGAGCAAGGACTTGGGTCTTTCAGGTGTTCCTCCACAGAGCAGTCAAGCCCATCTGTCCTATCATGTCTAAAGGCAGCTGCTTGTCCTGTCCATCTGCCTGTCCACCATTTTGTCTGTCCTGCCATTGCTGTCTCCAGTTTCCTCTCCTTTGTATGTCTGCATGCTGTTTCCTACTAATTTGCCAGCCAGCAAATATGTCTCGCCTTTTCTCTCTCAATTTTCATTCTACCTGTTGTTGTGTGTAGCTATTTGATCATTCTGCCTTTGATAACTCTCTCTCTCTCTCTCTCTCTCTCTCTCTCTCTCTCGCACTTGCTCCCTGAATGTTTGCTTGTCTGTGGAGCTTGCCGGTAGCAATAACCAAGACATCTAGGTCTGTGCTCTTACTGGTATCTCCTCCTCGTCTCATGGTTTGAGCCAAAACACACCCCCTGGCCAACGGAATTAACTGATACAGCACTTCTGATAACTCACACTAATGCGACTAATTAGGCATGGGTGTGACCCTGAGGAGAGACAGGGCTCAGATGACAGCAAGAAAACCCAGCACAGGAGTTAGTGTAGATGCTACAGATGTACACAGGAGGGTGTTGAGACAACCGCATGGGTTATTAGCAGGGACTAACATAACTGATATGCAAGTAGGCATTCACCTTTAAAAACGATACCTGCGGCAATTGATTCTGGTAACAGAGTAAATGCGTACTTATTTTATGTGATATAACAAGAAAATACCTTGCATTTTAACCTGTATACCACACATAAAGTACAGTTAGCATATAAAGATTAAAATGCACTATATTTTGTTTTCATATCAGCACAAATGCACATAAAATAAGTACTCATTTACACTGTTACCACAATCGATTGTCGCACGTATTGTTTTTAAAGATGAATGCGTACTTGCGTAAAAGTTATGTCCATCCCTGGTTATGAGATAGGTAAATATTATATACAGCTCAGGAAAAAAATTAAGAGACCACTTTATATATTTTTTAAATCAGCATTTTTAAATCCTGGTTTAATCCCGGTTCTGCTGCCGTACGGCTACACTGAGCAGCAGGCTGCTTCCAGGCTCAAAGTTTGTAAGACCATAGTACACAAGAACAAGGTGAAGCAGGAGACACTGGGAACGACCAGAAACCAGCCAGGTAGAGGGCAGAAGCAACTCTCTACAGCAGAGATGACCCTTAACGTATCTACCAGTGCATGCTAAATTGGAGGATGACCTCAAGTTCAAAAAGACTGGGAAACATTAAGTGGTGTGAAGTGCACTGCTAGGACAGTTCATAACAGGCTCCCAGAAGCAGCTGAAGGCCCATAAAGCCAGGAAGAAGCCCTTCATCACTGAGAAGCAGGGAAGAGCAGTTTGCAAACAAATGTATATTTTTACACGGGTGCACACTGCATACCCATGAATTGAGAAATGAATGAAACTAAAAATTTTGCCGTGGTCTCTAAATTTTTCCCAGAGCTGTGTCTGCTCTGTCTGAGCAGAGTATTTGTAATTGCAGTGAGCAGGTCATTGTTAATGTGGTTCACCAAGCTGTCGCCAGCCGACGCACCGTCGTCACACTGCGGTACAAAATGTTGGGTCTTCACGGAATTTCCATAAGATCATCCTGCCCCATCTCCCTCTGCTTGCATCCCTTCCCAAAATCACCCTATTGCTCTCCCTCAGGATTGAGTTGCGAGCCCTGGGGAAGATCAGCACAGGGGAGGAGCTTACGGTGGCCTACGTGGACTTCCTCAATGTTTCCAGTGATCGGCAGCAGCAGCTCAAGCAGCAGTATTTCTTTGACTGCACCTGCAAGCACTGCACCGAGCACATCAGGGATGATCTCATGATGGCCACCAAGGAGGTGGATGATAATAAGGTGGGCGGGGGCGGGCGGGGGGGCTTTGGACCATTCAGGTGTCACCAAGAGCAATGTGAACATATCTGTCTATCAGCTTCATCATAGCAATATGGCTTTAAATCACTTCACGCATCCTAACGCGACACCCCATCCTGAAAACAGCTCAAATGACATTACACGAACTTCGGGGGCAAAACTAGATTATCTGTCTGTCCCCAGCCACCTCCGTCACCCCTCCGTCTGCCATGTTCCTGGGAGTCAGAGCAAGATAGTTTGTTGGTGGTTATAAATAGAGCGCTTGGCCACAAAGAGCACTGAAACTTTTTTTATGGCTTAAGGACCCCACAGAGGGCTGGGAGACTGGAAAGATCAGAAAGTCTTTCTAGCAGCCAGTGGAAACTCTCTCAACCAATATTGCAGCATTCTGCTCTTTAGAAGAGACTTTCATCACCTGCTATAATTAGTAGGCGACAGCAATAGTGGATGTAGCCCTGATAAGGCACTGCAGTTAAATGGAGCCATTGAGATTAAGCAGAACATTATACCACCACAAAGAGCCCAACCCAGCAGTCACAAGGCAGTGAGAGCCCTTTTCTTATCGGCTTGGTTAGGGCTTGCACATGCCTGGTTTTCTCCCAAACAGTCTGACTTTCAGGGACCCTATATGCTGAATGTGACCTTAAATGACCCCTAAATTAATGATATATAATTCTGAGCTCGTTTTATTAGTAAAATGGCTGGGGGAGAGGGGCATCCAAAGAAGAAAAACGGTTTTCATAGAATTCTTTCTATTAAGTGTGCAAGATAAAAACCACCATCTTTTCTTATATTACGCAATAATTATACCTATGATTAATGCATTTTAATTTAATGCTGGTAACTAATAAAATTATAGCAGTGACACATATGTGCATTTTGGAAAAAAAGCATAGGCCTCAGGGGACCCTGGCCTGAGTATGCAGCTGGAGGGTGGAGAGAATGACAATAATTCCCATTTTAGCGTTTATGATTAGAACATTTTAAAACATTGAATATATAAAGTTAAAAAACAGCATTTAAGCATTCCTTTCAAATTTTCAAATTTGATGTGAAAAGATTGATTGTGATCAGAAAGTGACAACTTTTTCATGACTGAAATTGTTTTAGTACTTAATGTCTCTATCAAGACATGGCGGTTACTTAGTGGTGCCATCTAGTGTACACAGACCGTCATAACAGGCAGCAGTTTGTTAGCGTTCGATGTGAAAATCCATGATTTTTAGAGCTACCATAACAATCTCTATTAACCTCTCTTAGCCATCTGAGGAGGAGGTGAAGGAGGTGACAGAGTATAGTCTGAAGATGCTGGAGAAGATGGAAAAAGCTCGCGTTGAAGGGGACTACCATGAGGTAGAACAACCTGGATTTATTATCTGTCCTGCATTTATTTCCTTTATGATTACTTTACCCTTTACACTGGGAAAATAAGTTTCATTGTCAATTTAATCTTTAAAGATATCTTGTTCACTTAATATTATCTTCAGGTTTAACAATAAAATAAAATCAGCATTGGATGGACAGGAGGCACGGGACCTTGTCATATACAGGCCCGTTTTCAGTGACTAAATGTTGAAGATGAGGATTCCACATTGTCCCTGTGGCACCCACATCTCCCAGGTGGTAAAGATCTCCCGGGAGTGCCTGGAGAAGCAGGAGAAGGTGCTGGCCGACACCCACCTGTACATGCTGCGCGTGCTGAGCACGGCCAGTGAGGTGCTGTCCTACCTGCAGTTCATCGAGGAGGCCGCCACATACTCCCGCAGGATGGTGGAGGGCTATATGTGAGTACACCCTGGGGGGGGGCTTCTCCTCAGATCCCATCTCTTTGAGTAATTCAGACCCTGTTAGAACTGAATTGAAAGTTTACTGCACATTTTATTTATTTACTTTTTTGTGACAACGTACCCCTTTAAAAACGTATGCGTCTGACACTGACCCAGGAAGCTGTATCACCCCAACAATGCGGCGCTGGGCATGGCTACCATGAGAGCGGGCGTGACACACTGGCAGGCCGGTCTCATCGAGGTTGGACATAGTATGATCTGCAAAGCTTACAGCATTATAATGATCACCCACGGGCCAACCCACCCCATCACCCAGGACCTCGAGGTAACCTCTGACCCCAGTTAAGCCGCAGGTGAAGGCTGAGTGCAGTGTGCAGCTTTGCAGGTTACAGACCTCCGCATATGCTGGATTCATATCCTCCTGAGACCCAAGGAAAAAACGGTCCTTCAATTATAGGTTATTTGTTTTTGGAGGCAATAAGACATCATACATGATTTTTTCAAATTTATTTTTATTTTTAATTTCACAGCATGTCCTCTTTGGTGTACAACAGGAATAAATATGTTTCCTTACATCAATGAAAAGATAGATGCAAAAACAACATGTCCACTGCAATGGACATAAATGAATGGGTGGGGTCTCAGGAGGTTATGCTGTATGTAGCAGAGTAATCATATCACCATTGGGATCTCAACCACTAAAGTATCTGCTAAATATCATTTTCCCAGTGGACTGGTTTTTGACTCACTTAACCCCGGTAATATAGAGCCTATACATGCGTTGGTCAATCTTGCTGTATTTCCAGGTCGCGTGCAGGAGATGATTATTGGATGACTCTTCATTGCATTGGTGGCCAACTGGTTGATTGCAATTAGGGGGACTGAGAAGCACCAACTAAGGGGGGGGCCTTAGCAGCAAATTCCTTTTGACTTTTGCCAATCCACCCCTAATACTAATGAATTATAAATTCTGCTCCATTCAACTGAACAGTGTCTGGGAGACCCAGGGCTCATGATTTATTTTATCTGTTTGTCCGAAGCTGCACATTCCACAAAGGCAGAAAGAGAGCCATCCTTAGTTGAACCAACTCCAACTGCTCATATATTTTGCTGCTGCTTTTTATCTTTGTACCCTTGTAACTACTGTATATATAAATCACGCAATGCTAATCTTACTTCAGCCTTAGTGAGGCCTTCAGCCTTAATCAATGGACCATGGCCTTTGTTTCCAAAACTGCAAAAAAGTCAGCAACTTTTCAATCAGCAGCGCACACAAGGTGTCCTTGAAGTGTCATTGAACTGATTGTCTGAGGGTAAAGCCGTCAGCGGCAATACACCCAGGGTCTCTGAGCCAGATTCCCATTCTGCCCGACAGGCCATGCGCAGGCAGACAGAGATGGAGCTGCGCATGTTCCAGCAGAACGAGTACGTCTACCACAGCATGCGAGAGGCGGCCCTCAAGAACCAGCCAATGAGCATGAGGCCGGAGCCCGTAGAGGAAGGCATCAAGAACCTCTTCCGGAGGAAATGACCTTACTGCTGCCATTTACTTGCCTTTATGGAGTGTACCTCATCATACTTTGCCATTTTTTGAACAGTAAAAGAATATTTGGAGAATCACAGAAACAATCTTGCATACCTACCAGAATCGGCAACAGCATCCATTGTTTCAATTCCAAAGAAGCCTGATGGTTTTCAGGAACCATTAAGTTCACCAATCGAATGTTGGTACCGTTGAGTCTTACAAAGGCACTTGCAGCATCTGCCTATAGCAAAGCAGACCATCTCCAGCACAGAAAGTTGGGCTACATTCCGATGTGATTCTGAAGTGCAGTATGTCACTGCTTAACCCACAGCAACTTAATTTATTAGTAATTCATTAGCTGGGGCTTTGGTTTAACCCTTCCTTGTCACTGGTTAAGAGATAAGTCTCTCAATCTGAAACCTCCTGAGCTGACGCAGTACACATGCATTACTTATAGGTGATGCTGTCAAAGTTGTGCCAGACTTGAATTAAAAGTTGGTCATCTAAAGGCTCTGTTGAATGATGAATACCTGATAATAAACTCAGGCATTGAAGACATGGGTAAGAAAGGGACAAGTCACAACACGCAAACTGTTTGTTTTTTATTTCTATTAAGTCACATAGAGTCCAGCTCTATATGCGTTTGTTGATCCCCTTGTATGTCACGCCTCCTAAAATCAAAGACTGAAATGAAAGCAAAAATGTAGGAGATAAGATGACTGTCCACAAAGGAGCAGGAATAGCACTTCTCATGCAGCTGGGCACCTTCCCAGTCATACTTACATTCACTAGCGTATTCTCATCAACAAGTTCAGTCACAGACTCAACACCATTCAGCAAGGCCCTCAGCTTGTTACCCTCCAGTCTCACTACAGTCTGGAGAAAGTTTAGAGTCAGGTGTAAAGTCTGGTGAGCTGCAGTGTTGGGGGGCCAGGTATGTATTCCAAACCATCAAAAGCAGTTTGCCTTCTACTGCAAGTTAGACTACCAGCAACCAGGAATATCATTTTAAAACTTCATCAGTAGCATATAATATTCCATGTAAGAAGAAGCCCACACAAACAAGCAGTTGCGATTATGATCAAGCCCTGCATTTAATCATTCCCACCTTGACCTTTTCTCCTGTGATCGTCTCCAGCTCCGTTTGTTGTCCCACGGTGAAAGAGTTGACTAGAACCTTGGGTCCCGTCGTTATGGTCACTTTGAAGTGGTCACCAATCTGCTCGATTTCCGAGATGCTCTTTATTTCTTTACTTTGTTCGATCATTTCATCAGGGAGACCTGGGGAATGTATTTTATTGTAGGGGATGGCAACAGTCGGTGTAGTTGATTTAGAAGGCTATTAAACTATTACATTTTTTTAAATAAGTCGAACAATAACTAGAATGCCAGTCACTTATCGATCATCTTCATTAAAGGCTCGAAATTCTCATGAGAACGAAGTTCGTATTTTCCGGTAAATGCCATTTTGAACGAAGTAAAAAGGTAACATATAATTTCGAGGAAACCTTATTTATATCCATTCGGCGGCGACAAATCATTAACTGAAAGGCGGAGTTTCATCTTTTTCTCTCAGCGCAGAAAGGCGGGTGATTAAATTGATATGCGATTGCATGTAACGTAACTAAAAATGACGAAACACTGCAGTTCCGATCAAACACATTTTGCAAAGATTAATATTGTCAGTGAGGATTCAAGCTTGTATGGAGCTCTGGGTGAACACAACCCCATACCCACCAACAAAAAAGGCACATTACTGAACTAATCATCATTTCATAATTTGTATTAAGACACTGAAATATAATAATATACCATACAGTATATAGCAAAAATATATTAACGAGACTAGAAAAAAATAATATACATATACAAATAAATTCTTTATCACACAAATCCATAAATAGCATAATACACTTTACTTAATACAAAACAAAAGAATATAGAAGATTACACTACAAACACACAACACACAAATTACACTACAAACACACAACCACACACACACACACACACACACACACACAGATGTCATACAAATGTCATTTAAAACCTGACCTTTCCTGCCTTCCTTGATGCAAAGTCATCAATTACATCATCGTATGAAATATGCCCTGTAATTACATGGTTTACTTTGGTGGTGTGCAAACAGGTTTTATGTTATTAACGAATTCACACACCCCACACCCAATTATGTCCATACATTTACATATTTACTTCATTATAAATAAATTGCGTTTTATTTGATAACATTTCTTACTGTGGTTTTACTATCTGCAATAGTATAGTACAAAGTGGTGCGCTGTGTGATTCCCCTTCAACCCCCCGCCCCCCGTTTCCCCCTCTGTAGTGTGGAAATCCGAGGTCAGCCTACCCCTGCCCCCTCCCTCACCTTTCACGTCTGAATATGCTGACAAACAAGAATAAGGGCACTCTGACCCGCACGGTTACATGACATCATTGCGTTGACGCGCAAATGAACGATATCAAAGCCGATTGCACAAAAGTATTATTCCTTATATTCTTCTTCTTTTTTTATTGTGATCGCCCAGTGACTTCCTTGGCAGGAAGCTATATCCATGCTTATGTTGCTTTACTCAAAATTCAAGTCGAACTTAATGTAACACATGTTAACTACCAAGTCAATCTAAATCAGATTCAGAAAACCTGACCAGTCTGGCAGATTGAAGGGGGCCTGGAACATGAAAAATGATCACATTCACACTAGGGAACCATTATGTACCCACTCCAGAAATAATACCATGGGACCCTTGCACAGTAATTTCTATGGTAGGGACCCCCCTACCCCGCCCCTCTGTTCGTGGGCCCCTAGAAATACTAGCTGTGCCCGACCTACTCAGATGGCCAGAGATGATGCTCTGGTTGGCCAAGGTTGACGCTGCATCTCCTACTTGAAGCAAAGTTCAACATGTTCCCGTGAAGGCCCCTCTCAGGAGATCTCATGAGTCACATTCCACAGCACAGGCAGCTGCCCCAGCCAGCCTTAGCTTAGCTAACATCTGAGATCTTCAGTCCAGATCTGCACATTTGAGTCAGGAGTGTTTCCACACTTCAAGGGTCTTGTGACTGACTCCTGTGACACTCCTCCTGGTTCCTGGTATCCTGGTTAGACAAGAGGTCAAGACAATGAGCACCTTTTAAGTTATGCCGATTTTCATGTGTGATCTAAATGTGTTGTAAACCCAGTAAAAAGGCTTAATGTCTTGAGTTATGATCATATTTCAGTTATTGTGATGGCCCAAATGAGGTAACATCAAAACCCACTGGGTTGACAGGAGGACCACAGGAGAATTCCAAAAAAAGTATTTATTTTATTACAAATCCAGATGTTCAATACTCCTTCCCACAGGACCAAATACACATTATAGGCAGCAAAGAGAAAAATTTACACTAATATATAACACTTAAGTCTGGGTAGCATCCAGGCTATGTGACATTAACTATAACTTCTGAACTTCAAAAAGAGCGCAGCTCTCCTTCTGTGAGCCACCTACACAACAGTGTGCAGCACTATCCTAACCCCAAAAGGGGGCACAGTTGCAATACATTAAGCAAACAAATGAAACACATTTGACAGTTAAAAAAAATCACTAATTAACAGAAATTCACAGCACATTTTAATTAACCACACTGCCCCCCTGTCAGCACTCCCATAACACAACCCCGCCTCCATCCTGCAGCAGTAGTCAACTGCCAGTTGACTGGGTACCGCCGTGAAACACCCAGGGTTCACTGTGGAACTTTTTTAATGGATACGCTGCTCATGGTAAGTTTGAAACATCCCCTGTACTGAACTAATCAAGATATAAATGTTTTAATAATTGACACAGTATCAGTTTTCAAAGTTGTTTCAGCTTGACATTTTGCCTTGGAAAAAAAAAATGGGTTAACAAATTTATGGCTGGCGCTAGGCCCAGCGAGTGCTGTGTCAGTTATACGTACAAGTCAAATGGCATTGGTCATTACTGTGTTTGTATTTGCAGCCCATTTTGTTACTAGTTGTCTTTAAACTTCCTAAAACCATTAAAGCTAACGTCGTCGCGCAAAAATATAAGCAGTCAGTTTTAATTATGTAATTTATTTTTATACTATATGCTTTCTCAGTCTGGTCAAAACTCCCATCCGTACTCAAGTACTGATCAATTTACCTTTTATAGTCATAGGAAATTGATCAAATGGTTTTGGTTTATGTTAGGTGATGTACAATTATCAAGCCTTTATCTCCCCCCATAAAGATGACGACATGCGACTGCCGACATTCCACTGCATGTACAGATAAGTTTCCTATCAGATGTTTTGTTCCATGGACTCTGTCCTTCTCTATTTCTACTTCAACTATTTTAGCTTCTGCAATCTGGCAGAATTGTTCCGCAACATCATGGCCAAGACAGAAAGACTCAGAAGGAGATTTTATCCCCAGGCCATTCAACTCCTCAATCAGGACACGCCCCCCCTCTGCACTGTATTATAGTATATTATTATAGTACTTTTATACTATACTGGACAGCAACCATCTCAGGGTCTCATTCTAATCGTCATCATTCCACACAATGTACTTTAAATGTAACTTTATAACTTATAACTGCATATCGCACATCTATAAATCTGTTTCAAATCTATTTAATTTTTTAAAATTTATTTCTCCTTTTTATTTTTCTCATACCCTTTATAACTAGTCAAAAGAGTGGTTGAGGATACACTTCACTGCATGTTGTACCTGTATGACTATGCATGTGACAATTAAAGAACCTTGAATCTTGCGGAAGGGGCAATAGCTTAGAAGTGTGATAAACACTGACAGTTCAGTGGTGTTCTGTGTATACATGCACCTTGCCGAAAATGTGCTAGATTGGCCCAACAACCCCAGACACGTCTGTAGCTAGACTGAGTGTGCATAAGCCTGAGGTAGAATTTGCCTCATTTTTACTTTGGGATCTGTCTCTGAATGTAATTTTAATCACCGGCAGCCAATAGATAAGATTAATGTCAAGGACAGGAACTGGGGCTCTGTTGGTTAAGGGTTGTTATATGAAATTCAACTTTATTTGCCATCCCCACAAGCACGTTACAATGTGTTGGCATGTCCCATCTTGTTCTGCTTCTTAAGACATGCACAGGTGAACACAAAGCCTGGGCCGAGCTCAGCTCTTTCTCCAGCTCCCCAGAGCATATCCCGGGGGTTAAGGGCCTTGCTCAAGGGCCTGACAGAAATGTGGCAACTCTGATTTTATCCTTTGTTAGATTATATGGTTTACCTGCCAGATAAGCCAAGCCTTCTCCCCATGTTGCTGTGGTTTTGGGCAGATCAGTTGAAAACAGCAACTCTCAGGAAAACAGCATTTTGAAAACCTGCATAGACGGCAGCATCCTTCTCTGGGTTGGTCATTTTTTAGGTTGCTATCTAAGTGTCTTATGTCTCTATGGTGAGACTGTTGCATAGTAAAAGAAACAGATGAGAGGCGCCCGTGTCTTTGGACTCACTTACACACCAAATTACAGACAACGCATCATAATCGATAACAGCCTTTGTTGAGTTAGGGTCAGGCTTACGAAAGAGAAAGGACATTTTTTCTGAACTTCTTATATTATCGGAATTAAACTGCCCTGCATGCGACTTTATTTCCATTCGCTTTTCACTACATTTTCAAAGAAACATATTGGTGTTTTGGTCCTTTTAGAGTATGTATTTTCATATCCTGTTATGGTTTGAGTGTCAGACTTGAAAAATCATAGCTCTAGTGACTAGTGAGACCCTATGACATCAGACTGAATTATAAATCTGGTTTTGAGTCAATCTAACACAATTCTGATCTCAATAGCTTTATTAATCACATAGATATTTTTTACAGTAGATCAATGTTTACAATAGATTAGCAGATGATTACAAGTCATTTTATACACAGATATTTATATTAGATTGTAGTATAAAGTCAATGTACAGGTGTTTCACATCCTGAAAGGCTCGACATGTTCTGGGATGAAGTGCTTAGAAGAAGCATGTAAGATTTTGGGGCAAATCAGCACCAATCTCTTTGTTTTTTCATCCCAGTCCTATACAACCACACCATCTCAGCTACCAGAAAATCCTACTGGGGGAGCCCCTGAGGAGGAGTGCGGCCAATTAGGTGGAGAAGTCTCATGAAGACGTCTCCGTCAAGGTTGGGGCCGCCGTTCTCGGAGCGGCCAACTTGACTGTCATCACCATCTCCGTCCATGCAAGACTGGTCAACGGTGCAGCTCTCTGTATTAGGAAAGAACCGTATGGGATAGCTATGACGAGCTATGGTCATAACACTACAAAGTAAAAAGCAAGAAAACACTGCTAAAGGATGCAGTGCTAAATGCATATGGTGCAGTACTGAGTAAGTCACTTGGTACCTTACTGACCTGTGTCACAGCAGACGCCCGGGGCGGCACAGCGTCCACCCTCGGCCCCGCACACCTTCCCTCCAGCCTCGCAGGGACTCAGCAGGTAGTTCTCCTCCAGACAGCGTACTGCCTCCGGGGAGCCCACGTAGCAGCCCATCCCCTCACCACAGCAGATGCTGGGGCCAAAACAGCGCCCCCTGGCCCCAGGACCACATGTCGAACACTGACAAAAAAGATTTAAGAAGACCAACGAGAAAAACAATGACTATTCATGGTTCATTAATCATTCAGCGCTGTGTTCTGTCGGACAAAGCATCTCTTTGATTTAACAGCCAAATATAATGTTATTGTATTTAGTCACATTTTTAGTTGAAAGACTCCCAACAACTGACAAAGCAAGAAGATGCAGAAAGTGGCTGGTGTAGACGCGCTCATACCTTGCGTGACGGGAAGTCCAACAGGGACCTTTTTCCCCCGATGGGGCAGTTGGAGATGTAGCAGGCCATGGAGACGGACAGCAGGCTCAGCAGACACACCGACACAGTGGCTCCGGACATCTGTGTCAGAAAGATGGGCGGTAACGAGGAGAGGGAAGAGGAGGATGGGATGAAAGGAAAGACAGAAGTGCAGCACAAGGTGTCCATTCTGTTGCTGGAACGTGACATGATTATTCAGTCCGGTGGCTTAGAAGGTAAGAAATACAATCATGTGAGACCAAATAAAGTAGCTCTTTTTATCCTTGTTGATCAAACTCTGAATAAAATGTACTTAAGGAATTCTAGCATGAAATCCTGCAGGCAGACAGTAAAAATAACAGTCAGATAGCTGGTAACATGGACATAACATTAGTTTGAATAAGCAAAACGGCTGAAAGAAGAAATAATAATCATAACAGGAGAGGCTTACCGTGTGCCGAGGTCTTGGATGGGCAGAGTGCTTGATAGAGGAAATGTGTGAGGGTCTTCGTCTCATTGTGGAACCATTTATACTCTGCTCTGTGCTGAAGAGAGTGACATGGGCACCATACAGTCACTTAAGGTTAATGAGTGTCTGCTAATCACCCTGACATTAATAAAGACCTCTGATTAGGCTAAAGAATGCCTGAGATCTGGGGGTACAGTCATTAGTCAGTGACCTGTGAACATGACCATGCATTCGAGAAGAGGGATGAATGGCAGGGGGAAGAGTCAGAGATTCAACACAGCTGCCCCTCCCAGCAACTGTTTGTGGAAAGGATTTGACATCAGCCACACCTACGGCCAACAAAGATTTATTCCATGACTGATGGGCATCACTTTAAAGGTAAATGCATTGATTTCAGAGTTCATCGTCAGTGAGGTTTGGAAAGTACCACACCGCAAATGTAAAGATGGGGAGGTGGTACCTCTCCTTAAAGAACTGAGCTTGCAACCAGGCAATGGCAAATATAACTCAAAAGTGGTGAGATAAGCGATCAACTGAACGTCATACCTGAACATATACACACCCATAAAGCTACAGTCCTGCAGACGCCCGGGCGAACCCCGTGACGGCTGCAGACGCCCGGGGTACCCTGTGACGACTGCAGACGCCCAGGCGTACACCGTGACGACTGCAGACGCCCGGGCGTACACCGTGAAGGCTGCAGACGCCCGGGCGTACCCCGTGACGACTGCAGACGCCCAGGCGTACACCGTGAAGGCTGCAGACGCCCAGGCGTACACCGTGACGACTGCAGACGCTCAGGCGTACCCTGTGACGGCTGCAACCTTGATCCATTTAATGGCCACTATGAATTGATGTCCATTGATCAGGTCAACAGGTTAATAGCATTAACTTTCAAATTAGCAGAGTATATGATAATCAGCAGCCAATGAGAGTGTTTTCACAGTTGCAATAAGAAGTGCTCAATTAGTTATTACCTTATTAGCGATTGTTTAATTACTAGAGTTAGAGAAGCTAAATTCTGCAAAAAGAAGGGAATACGTACACCCTTCCACGTGTCAGAAAAGTTGCCAACACTTTTAACAGAGCAGTGCTCATCTATCCGTCACTCTAACCTGATCAAATGAGCATTTAGGACATTACACTACATTACATGAGAATTTCCTCCTCATGGGAATGCAGGCCACATGCACAACACTATTCCGAGCAAAGTCTGAAGTGACATGTATACTACTGTCTGATATAGAATTCTGAATATACTGTATATTAGAAAACTGTCTGTGATTACATGCAAAACGATGAGTAAATTTAATGCAAAATGGAGAAAGTAAATGAATAAACTATTCAAAATATTTCTTTGTTCAAATCAATGTAATTATATTTCTGTTATTATATAATCAACATAAAGCCCTTGATAACACCCTAAAAGTGACAATTTTCAGGTCATGTATAGATGTATAGCAACTGAACTCACATTACATTTAGCACATTTCTCTGCTTTTACACAAAGTGACTTACAATAATTAATAAGACAACTGTTGTATACAGGCCAGATGTGCAGATGTATGCAGCATTTTCCTTCCCAGAACTTTTTCAAAATTAGGATGAGACCTACTAGGAACTAAAACTAGGGATGCACGATATCCCATTTTGGACCGAACGTTGTACGTATAGAACATGCGGCATCGCGCTGTCAAAAGCGCCTACAGCCTACAGGTACCAACTTAAAACGAAATCATTTGTATCATTTTCCCCCTTCTGTCATTTATTAGAACACTAGTATAATATTAGTTATTAGAATACTTTAATGCCTCTAAAATGACCGATGTTGAACAGATGTAACACATGTAAAAATTATGTATTAATTATATTTTATGAGTAAATAATGTTACCCAGTGGCGGGCTCTCTAAACCCGTTTGT
>JABFEA020000043.1:28969858-28981280 GCA_019775915.2 Cyphomyrus plagiostoma
TGTTCTGTGTGTGAGTGAGCAGAGCGGGACACAGCAACACAATAAATCTGTATGTGTGTAGGGGAGGGGCGCTGTGAGTAGTGTATCACAGAATGCAGACACAGTCAGGTACCCAATGAGAATTTTAATTCAGCACGAGCACAGATATTGCGTCGTATTACTCGTATGGAAGTCGTACTCGTGAGAAGTGCTTTATCCGTACCGGATACTGGAATCAGGCGAGTATCCGGTTGAGTTGTGATAGATAGATAGATAGAAGCATTCATAATTGTTGTGCAGAAACCACAGTAGTTTGCAGCAAAGTATAAACTGTAACATGTCTATGAAATACACAAAAAAAGACAATTATTTACATTCACAGGCACACATTCATAGCATGGCTGGAAAAAGGTGAGTATCGAGTTAAATTTGGCTTGGCAAAATACAAAGTGCAATACACAGAATATGAAACATGGCAATAATAAACATAACAATAATAAACATTCTGTCTTGTCAAAGTTACCAGATGTAATTGTAAGAACAGCAGTGCTAGCAGCTATGCTTACACCCTCCCTATAGCAACCGTGTCACATAGCAGAATACAACAAAAAAAAACAATTAAGCAAAAAAATATTAACTGTAACAGAACAGCTAGTGACCAGACACCGAAGCAATACAGACAGAGCACTAGGCAGCATTCCTGATTACACTTAGTCCCAATTAATGAATTTAAATGTACACTCATGCGGCTGCAGTGCACTTGCCCTAGCCTCACTCACCTCAGAAACAGCTGACAGGACTCAAGGCGTCTCCTTCTGAGCTGCTTTACCTGAACAATGCTCCATAAGTGATCCCACACCAGGGACCCCAGTAGCCCACATCCTACCGATAGAGATGTATTTTTTGTGATATCTCACAGGATGTTCAATTATACAAGATTACAAGATAGTTTGCCTTGTATATGGATGAATGGATGACGTGCAGTCAGAGCATGATCAGGACAGGGTGTGAGTGTGGAAAACCTCAAATATAATTTTTGAGGCTGCAGAGGGGGAGTGGGAAGGCAGGAAGGAGGGATATGCAAGAGAAGGTGGTTTCCCTGAACTCCAAGATGTGTTTGGCTGTAATAAATATAGAATTTGATTATATATAATGTTGTTTTTTTTTTATAACACCAGCATTTGTTTTTAGGCGAAAATGGCAAGCAGATCAAAAGTGGCCATATTTGGTGTTGCTGCTTTGTATTACGAGACAAAACAGAATTTAAAAGTGTTGAAGTTTGAATGACTGTATGTTTATTTCAATTATTTTATCACCATATAAATACAACACAAATAATGTTTACTTGAAATTACTGAAAAGTAAGTGACACCACAATCAAAAGTTGCAAGTTGTATCAAAGAAAGGTGTAGATTTTTGTTTTACAAAATATGTAAATTAATTGTAATAATGATAATAACCATCTATTTTTTCTTTAGGTGACATTAATTGCATAGCTAATAATGCTTTGAGAAGAAATAAGTATTGCTATTGTTATTATATTGTTGTTATGATTGCCTCTTGCAGTGTATTGTGTTTATTCAGGTTGTCCTTTGTATTAAACTAAATATATTTCGTAATCAGACACAGTTAAGGGTTATGGATAAGTTAAAATTTAGGAAATTAGGAAGGGTGCAAATACTTCGTCACAGCAGTGTCTATATTCCCTCAGTGATTATGTGTGTTCCAGACTGTATCAGGGTTGCCAACTCTCATGCCTTCAGACTCTTACACCCATGCTAGAAATCTTATGACAAATCTATATTATTCCATTATAAACGCAAAATTAGCTACATTAAAAGCGATGGAGTAATTTGCAAACCGTATAGACAATTTGCAACGTGATAAAACTGTAACATACATTGTAAATGCGTGTGTAAAGACTTGTATCAAAATGAAATGATATGATGATATGAATGAGCCTTTCACACCCACACATCTTTATCCTTTTCCATCCCCTTCCTGCTCTTATCTCTAATCATTTTTTCTCACTATCTACATGCATCAGATCCATAAAAACTGACCTAGAACATGTACAAACAGACACACACATAGACACAAACACGTGCACCTTTCTGAAGGGGTATGTAAGGGAAAAACAACAGGAAGCAGATATTTCCTAAAAGCTAATAAGTGAACCAATATAGTAGAGCTCGGTGCTGCTCACAGCTGTTTGACCTAATGTGTACCACTGGTCTCTAAATGAATCTTCAGAGAAACAGAGCAAGTTGTCCCTTTGCAATGAGTCAGCCAGAGAGGAAGTGTAGTTGCATACATTTCTAAAGAATAGCTGGCAAACTTCCAGCAAGCGATTTTGGGGGATTGAATCTTTTCTCAGAAATGCTCACCTGCAGCTCATTAACTCAAAGGCAATATGTAATTCCCAGGGGTGAGACACAGGTGGCGCCAGACTGTAACCCTATCACTCACAGTCACTTTTAATTTTCCAAAACAATACAGCATGCCAGGGTTCAAGTCTACACCAGGGTTCCATGTGTGTGGAGTTTGCGTGTTCTCTCCCTGTCATCGTGGCGTTTTCTCTGGGTACTCCGGTTTCCCCGCACAGTCCAAAAACATATGGAGGCTAATCAGAGTTTGAAATTACCCATAGGTGTGTGTGTGTGTGTGTGTGTGTGTGTGTGAGAGAGAGAGAGAGAGAGAGAGAGTAAGTGGTGTGTGAGTGCACCCTGTGATGGGTTGGCACATCCTGGGTTGTTCCCTGCCTTGCGCCCATAGCCTCTGGGATAGACTCCGAACCCCACGCGACCCTGAATAGGATAAGTGGATGAGTCGATGGATGAAGCATACAAAATGGATATGACCTACCTTGAACTCAGAGACAGAGATATAAAACAAAGATTCAAATAGATATACATCTTACTTAAAGACCTATGCTACCTTATTTGAAACACATGTTTCCCATTTGTATGACTCACAGAGACTTCTGGAGAGACTCATGCATAATTCTTTCAAAAAGACCTTTTACTTGGAGCCACGTGACATAAACATGACATGAGGTTCCTTTAACTTCTGGACTTGAGTCAAGTTGGCTCCAATGAGCCACTCTGGCATGTCTATCGGGTTCATTACCATGTGAGCAGTGATTCACTGGCCTGTTCGCACGGACATTCTGGTCAGAAATTCCATCCCTTCCTCTATCCTTCTTTTTTCACCATCATTCCTAGACCCATGTTACACATAGTCCATTCATAATATTTAGATGTGAGAAACAGTTGTGTGACTGCAGGTGCTGTACATACATGTGTTTAGTCTCATTTTAATGATCTCGGTGTGACTAGTGCAGTGGTCTCAGACTTAGAACAGTATTTCATTATAGAGTTATAGAAAGCTAGGCAAATTGTGCCCAGCTAGGAGGCTCTGCTCCCAGTCTTAACTGTCCAACCAACCATCTAATGTTTATCAGTGAAAAGCAGTTAGAAGATGGATCGATGCTTATTTTCTGTTCCTATATGTTTTGGAAATAATTTCTATATCTCTTCATTGGTAATAATGGAACTTTTTCATTTTAAGGGGCTCCACATGATGACTGGTGAGTCACAGTATCTGCAGAGTTCCCACATAATTCTCACACTTACTGTGTGTAAATTCTGCTGGGTATGTATTACTCTGACTCTTTATATTGTTTTGCATAATTGGTATAGTCATGTAGTCAAGTGCTTACTTTCAGTGGGTCTTTTCGCTTTCCTTACCGTCTCTAGTAGATTCCTAGATCATGAAGGTACAGAAATGTTTCAATACACATGATAGTACTAATGTAAGAGCATGGTACATTACAGTCTAGTCATTCTACATTTATGACAAATCAGTTAGACTAGTCAAACTGGAGGTTAGTGGATACACAATATTGCGCAGTTATAAGCTGATTTGCAATCTCTGAATTTAATCAGTCAGACACACTGAAAGGGTGTCGGTCCCCGAGCTGAACTGATGGAATATGCCAACATTGTGACAATTTGTAGCTTCCCTGCAGTCCATAACCCAAGACCTAGCTGGTTTTATATTGTGTTTGTGGATTGCTAGATCAACCAAAAGCAAAGAATAGTCTCAGAATAACCACCAAAATATACTGACTACAAATAAAATATACTTATAATTAAATAAAATAATTTGGAGTCAGATTAAATTTAATTTGAACATTCTTCAGAAATGCAGGAAGAGAAAGTCACATGGACATAAAATCTTCCACTGGAGTTTGTCACTGGGTCAGTGGGGGGATCATTACACACTTTTAAAGTCCTTTTGTTTTTTTTTATGCATGATTTCTGATTTCTATTTCTATATTGGCAGTATTTGCATAGCACATGATAATGAGGGGCCTTCTGCTTGCTTGTAGCTGTATCTAATGTGCCACCGTAATTTTGCTGCAAACCCAATTTCCTTTTGGCATAATAAAGGTTTTCCGTGTGAAGATATGTATGTCTTGCAAGATTTCTTCATCATTTGTTGTCAAGATGTAACAGAGTGAATAACAATCCGCTTAGCAGCTTTTGGGCAAAAGGGGAAATTTTATGATAAACTGCACTCGAAAGAATGTAGAAACAAAAGGGACCGCAAGCATTCAAACAAAAGGCAAGTAGACAGAACCTACAACATCTACAATGACCAATACAGTACATACAACATCTACAATGACCAATGCAGTACCAGCAACATCTACAATGACCAATACAGTACCTACAACATCTACAATGACCAAAGCAGTACCTACAACATCTACAATGACCAATGCAGTACCTACAACATCTACAATGACCAACAGAGGAACTGGAGAGGGGCAGGCACATATAATCATTTATTGAACCCTGTAGAGTAAGCTGTGGCAAAGGGCAGCCACCTGTTGGGGCACCAAGGGAGCTGGGGGTTAAGGGTCTTGCTGAAGGACCCACAGACATGCTGAGTCTGGGTTTGATCTGGTGACCTTGTGATTACAGGCACATAGGCTTAGCCCACGGGGCCACACACTGCCCCAAATATATGCAGACAATAAGGCTGGATGAGTTGGACCGATATGGTCATTAATAATTACACACTGGAGCAGTGTTTCCCAATCCCTGGACAGTTGACGGTTTCGCTTCCTTTCAGCTCCCAGCACACCTATATCAGGTATTAAGTGTTCCTGACTGGCTGAGAACAGAGATGGGGCAAAAACGTAGACTGTCCGGGGTTCCCTGAGGACTGGGTTTGGAAACACTGCACTAGGAACTGAGAAGAATGCTAATCCTAAAGAAAAAGAGAAAAGGACAGGATGGCCATTGACACCTGCTGGCCAAACAGGGAAATGACAGACATGGCAGGGGCTGATCGAGATGCTGGTGAGCTGCTGGCTATTTTCCAAGCCTGATGGAACTGAGAACCATGAAATATACAAAAGGTTGTTAGATACGTCCCTGGTTATTTTTGAAAAAAATGGATGCTGAGATAAATGAGGCTGGGATCATATTTATAATAATAATAATAATAATAATAATTATTATTATTATTATTATTATTATTATTATTTGGGCTGGCCCCCCATCCAGGGTTGTGCCCGTTGCTTTCAGGATAGGCCCCGGATTCCCCGCAACCCAGTAGGATAAGCGGTTTGGACAATGGATGGATGGATTATTATTATTATTATTATTATTATTATTATTATTATTATTATTATTATCACCAAATGTACGCATTTAGTAACATTTTAAAAGTTTCAATTTCAAATTCCTGTGTTTTCTCTTACTAGTATGTAGATGGTTGTTGGAAGAAATCTATTCATTCATCTATCCATCCATCTATCCATCCATCCAAAACCACTGTACCTAGTATACGATTGTAGTCAGACTGGAGCCCAAACTAGGCAGCATAGAGCACAAGGCTGGGAAGCACCCTGGACAGGATACAAGACCACAGTATGTTTTTCTTATTCTGTTTTTGAATGTTTTAAGCTGTCACGTGGAAAATAAGGGAGTAGCTTTTTTTCTTAAAACAAAGAGTCTTCCTCTACTTACTGGGCATGATGAGCAAAACTGAGAATCAGGGTTAATATTTAGCTGGAATTCTCACTTACTATAAACCAACAATGCAGCCAATATAAATAAACCCTTAAGGTAACATTTTGCAATTCCTGGGACTTAAACAGTGAAAAGTGAAAGCTAAATTGTTTTAAAATTTGTTGATAATTCCTAGAAGGTATAAAGTAGGAGAGCACCAGAGATCTGCTTTTTGTGTTACCCTACAGCGTCTTAATTGACAATTATCTTGCCTTAGTTGTACTCATGTGTTTTCTCCTTTATATAAGAACATAAGAAATTTACAAATGAGAGGGGGGCATTCGGTCCATCAAGCTTGTTTGGGGAGAACTTAACTAAAGTTATTCAAATCTTATCTAGCTCTGATTTAAAGGAATCCAGGGTTTTAGCTTGCACTACACTAGCAGAAAGACGAAAGACTATTCCATACTCTAACTACACGCTGTGAATAGAAGTGTTTTCTCAAATTCAGTTTAAAATGTTCTCCCGCTAATTTCCACTTATGGCCACAAGTTAGTATTTAAACTAATACTGAAGTAGCCATTTGGCTGAACAGCATCGAGATCTGTTAAAATCTTATATACCTGGATCATGTCCCCCCTTAATCTCCTGTGCCTGAGGCTAAACAGATCCAGCTCAGCTAACCTCTCCTCATAAGACATTCTTCTAAGACCATGCATCATTCTTGTAGCCCTACATTGAACCTTTTCTAAGGCAGCAATGTCCTTTTTAAGGTATGGTGACCAAACCTACACAATATTCTACGTGGAGTCTTACCAAGGAATTGTATAATCATAGCTTCACCTTCCTTGACTTAAACTCTACACACATAAAGATGTTGTCACGCCTGGCGGTCGGCGAGCAGAGAAGCAGAGGAGAGGAGCTGGGAAGTAGGGTTAGACGGGGATTTATTAACGAAGATGGGATGGAAGGCACACCAGACAGCAAACACTAGTATGAACATCAATGTCAGATCTGGGGTAGACTGACTCGGACAAGGACTAAATACACAGGACACGCTGGCAGAAACAGGCAACAGGTGAGAACAATCAGGTAAAAACACAAGGTAATGAGGTGGGCGTGGCACACATGAGGATTGTTTGGAGCAGGACATGACAGAACCCCCCCCCCCCCAAATGGCGCGCACACTGAGCGCGCCCCAGCAGAGGCGACGGACGAGACGAGACGAACCTGGAACACAAAACAAAACCATTAACAGGGACCAGGGAACGAGACCGAGACACAAAACAGGCACAAGGACAGAAACACAGGACAGGATGCGACACAGGACAGGGAACGCAGACTGGCAGACCAGAACGGGAGAGACAGAGGAAATACCAACAGGCAGAACAAATGGGCCAGGAGTGAACGGAGGGACAAAAACAGGCGGGACAAAAGGAGGAGCAGCAGACGAGACAGACACGGGAGGAAAACACCAGAGCGCCCGAAGGCACCCAGGCGGGCGACGGGCAGCGGCCGGAGGGGTCGCAGGCAAGGGGGAGGCAGGAGCAGGAGGGGGCCCCGCAGGGCCCAAGGAGACGGGCCGAGGGATTGCCGGAGGGGACCCGGAGAGACCACCGGCGCTGGCAGGCAAAGAGGGGGAAGCCGCTGCTGGCAACGGCAAGACTGGAGCCTGCAAAGGCGCCGTCCAACGCCCAGCTGGAGCAGGGGGGCCCGGAAGCGGCCAATGCGGAGGCAGGAGGGAGGATGGAGCCTGAGGAACTGGAGAGGAACCCGGCGGCGACCGCCGACCTGGAGGACCTGGAGGCAGCCATCGGACGACAGCCAAGGGGCTCCGTTTGTGCCCCCTCCCCTTCCGGGACATGGAGCAGGAACAGACGGGGCCGTGGACGGAGCCGCCCCCCAAAGGCGCACACTCCGGGCGCATCCCCAGGAGGGGTGGGGCGTGGCGGCCTCTGGCGATGCAGCTGTGGGCGGAGGCGGGTCCGGAGCAGGCGCCTCAAGCAGGCCTGAAGCAGTGGGCGGAGGCGGGTCCGAAGCAGGTGCCTCAAGCAGGGCTGCAGCAGTGGGTGGAGGCAGGTCCAGAGCAGGTACCTCGGGCGAGGCTGCAGGCGCCGCTAAGTCATGGTCACCCGGGGGTGCCACCATGACCGACAGAGGTAGGTTGAGGGCAGACAGGACAGGCGCGCGCGTTGTCCCTTTAAGGGCTTTGCGGACCCGTGGGATCTCGTCCCTCACGGGGCTGAACCACTTACTGGCGATTCGCTCCGGCCGGAAGTGGTACGCCTCCAGGGGAGGCGGCCTGTCCTCAGCAGTGTGCAGCAGTTGGGCAGCGGCGGTTTCTCCCCAGGAAAGCGGGGAGCTCCCTCGTCCACTGCTCCCTCGTCCATCTCCCAGGCTGGGATCAGCGAGCAGGCACCCAGGAAGAGGGCAACTTCCTCCTGCTCCTCTTGTGTCGTCCGCCGCTCGTTTTTCAGACCGTGAGTGGCGGAAGATGGAGCTGGCCCCGCTGCGCCTTCCTAGCTCAGAGCGACGCGCTCCTTCCATCGCTTAGTGTGCCGGCGGTGGAAGTAGCCGAGGAGCTTCCGGGCTCGCTGGAGCGGGTATTGCTGGCCCGCCGGGCAATCCCCTTCGAGGAGGTCCGCGCCACAGTTTGCCATCTCCAGGGATGTCGGATCCTCCGTGACTTCAGGTTGGGACCGCCAATATATGAAGTCTTGTAGCAGGTGCTCGGTCTGCTGCTCCATGTTTCTTGAGAGATCCGACATTCTGTCACGCTTCACGGTCGGCGAGCGGAGAAGCAGAGGAGAGGAGCCGGGAAGTAGGGTTAGACGGTGATGTATTAATGAAGACGGGATGGAAGGCAGACCAGACAGCAAACACTAGTACGAACATCAATGTCGGATCTGGGGTAGACTGACTCAGAAAAGGACTAAATACACAGGACACGCTGGCAGAAACAGGCAACAGGTGAGAACAATCAGGTAAAAACACATGGTAATGAGGTGGGTGTGGCACACACAAGGATCGTTCGGAGCGGAACGTGACAGATGTAACCCAACATCCTATTGCCCTTTTTAATTACTTCCCCACACTGGCGAGAGTGGGACAAGGAAGCATCAACATACACACCGAGGTCTTTCTCATAATCAGCTACTGTATTTCAGTGGAACCCATAAAATATCTGTACTTTATATTTCTGCTCGCTGCATGGATTACCTTACATTTATTTACGTTAAATTTCATCTGCCAGGTATCAGCCCAGTCACTAATTAAATCAAGATCCTGTTGTAGCTTCTGTGCTGCTAATTTAGTATCTGCTACACCACCCACCTTGGTGTCATCTGCAAATTTCACCAGTTTACTGTATATATTGGTGTCAATATCATTCATGTAAATTAGGAACGATAATGATCCTAAAATTCAACCTTGCAGTACCTCACTATGAATGCAGGCCCACTGCGACATTGTGCATCTAATAACTACTTGCTGCTTCCTGTCAGTTAACCAGTTTTTGATCCAAGCTGCCACAGTTCCTAAAATCCCTGCAGCTTTGAGTCTAAGCAAGAGCCGTTTGTGGAGGATGTCAAAGGCCTTCTGGAAACCTAAGTAAATCACGTCGTAGGCCTTTTTGTGATCAATTCTTCTGACAGCTTCCTCAAAGAACTGAAGTACATTAGTTAAGCTGGACCTACCTCTCCTAAATCCATGTTGGCATCCTTCAGAACGTTATTTCAATCCAGGTAATCTACCATTTTCACTTGGATTATAGCTTCCATTACCTTTCCAGTTATGCAAGTTAAACTGATTGGCCTATATTTTGCTGGATTACTTCTATCCCCCTTTTTAATATGGGTGTTTTTTGGCATGTTTCCAATCAGACAGTACCACACCAGTAGATAAGGATTTCTGAAATAGTAATGTTAAAGGTTGGCTAATAATATCCCTCATCTCTTTTAAAACTATAGGTAAGATGCCATCAGGGCCCTGCGATTTATTTATTTTGAGTTTAGCTAGGCTTAGTATCACATTAGCCTCAGTTATACATATATTGGTCAGACGACACTGTACTTGTCTAAATGGTGGCAGGTTACTTGTGTTCTCTACAGTGAACACCTGTGTAAAATAATCATTAACCTCATTTACTATACCAATTTCATTTTCAATTATAATTCCTAGGATCTGCTATTCTGCAGATTAGTGATTTCAGCTTTTAGAGCTCTTTTGGAGTTAAAATATAGGAAGAAACTTTTAATGTCATGCTTAGCCTCCAATGCAATCTTCCTTTCAGCATGTCTCTCAACGAGTCTAACGTTATTTTTTAACTCTACCTGTAGACTTAGATACTCCTGCTTTATTTTGAAATCGCTAGTTAATTTCTAATTGTGGAACAGAGCCCTTTTCCTCCTGACTTTATTCTTAATTTCCTTAGTAAACCACCCTGGCTGCAGTTTTCTAGAGTTAGTTTTGCTGGAAACAGGTATAAAGTCCTCTTCCACTTGCACCAACGTGCGTTTAAAAAATGCCCATGCCTCTTCAACAGTTTTGCTATTTAACTCCATACAGTTTCTAGTTTTAGTTTCATTCCATTAAAGTTAGCCTTCTTCACGTTGTATATTTTTGTTTTGTCTTTGGACACTAAAATTAACCTCAAATTTAATCATGTTGTGATCACAACCATCCAGTGGTTCTAAAACCTCTAATTTTACAATCCCATCCTGGTTGTTAGACAAAACAAGATCAATTGGGGCTTCTCCCCTGGTAGGGCTATAAACAAACTGAGTAAAAAAACAATCCTGTACTAATTCCACTATCTCAAGTGCATTTACAGAAGAGCCAGTAACTGTATCCCAGGTAGATTAAAGTCACCCATAACCACCACATCATTTTTATTACTCATATGTAAAGGTTTGGGTCCTGGCTTGCCAGTCAAGCATTTGTCGTAGCTGGTGTTGTCGTTGTCATCACCAGTGGCAGTATCTGTGACATTATTTTTACCTTGCTTGACTTAGTCTGCCATGTTCCCAGTCAGGCTCTCAAGTTCAATGCCTTGTATCTGTTCCATGCCTTGTTCATTAAACCCCAAGTACTTGCACCTGCATCCTTGACTCTCTTCACCCATTACTGACCATTTGTGCTATTTTTAATAATTGATGCAAAAAACCTTCCTGATTATGATACTACACCCTGATAATACAATATTTAAATTGGATTTACTAATAGGTGCAGTAAAACTGTTGTCTACTAAAAGGACTTAAAGAGAGAAGCCATTTCAGTGATAGCAATACACTCACCTAAAGGATTATTAGGAACACCATACTTATACGGTGTTTGACCCCCTTTCGCCTTCATAACTGCCTTAATTCTACGTGGCATTGATTCAACAAGGTGCTGAAAGCATTCTTTAGAAATGTTGG
>JABFEA020000043.1:28989517-29000180 GCA_019775915.2 Cyphomyrus plagiostoma
TGTAGCATAATGTAATAGGATAAATACACATTATACTCTTTATGGTTAATTCTGCATGTGTCTTTTTAAAGGATGAAATCAGGGATATTATTAGTTACAGCTACATTATGGTGAGGAAATTGCCTTTAGGAAATGAAGGACATGACCAGACTGCTTTTTGTGTAACACTCGGAAGTGAATATACTGAAGGACACTTGCACCAGACATTTACACAATTTAAGAAATGTGACTCATTATGCATTCCTTTTGTATATACTTTTAAAATAGATTTCTATAATTTTGAGATTGAGATTGGCTCAAGAAAAATTTGGAAATCTGGCCGTTTCCAAGTCTACGGCTACCTTTCCTCAGTTTATTTGTATTTTTCTTATATACTGTTTCGATGTTTCATTTATGCATTGTGGGTTTCATGGTACAGCACTGATGTATGTGTGCACAACTGTCTTTCTGCAGTGGAGGTGGGCAAGGTAGAAAACAAAGTGACCATCACCTGCCGTACTGACTTGCCGGTAGAGGTGACCTGGAAGCACAGCCGGGATGGTGAGGAAATCGGAATCATCAAAGGGAAGAGCTTTGAGCTGCCGAACCTAGAAGAGCCAGATGCTGGTGAATACAGCTGCTGGGATGGAGAAAGGAAACTCGACAGCACCTACCTCCTACTGGAGGAGGAAGAGCTGGGCACTGATGGTAAGCAGAGAAAACACGTGTAAACGTGTAAAGCGGGCTTTAGTCAGCTATACCAGGACGTTCCATTTATGATTTTGTCTCTGTCTTCCTCCTCACAGATGCCTTGGTTTGCTCAGCTCAGAATTACAGCTGTTTCTTCACCTGCAGCTGGTCTTTGAAAGGGTTTACTGCAGCCCGATTAAGATATCAACGGTACGATATACGATGCTAAAGGCCTACAGGCCCTACAGGCCCTACACACTCACATGCACTCAAGGGTCCTAAACTCTGCCCTATCTATGACTGCTAAGAACCGTACACACTAGCAGAGAAGCGCTATGACACATGACACATGGCTCCTCTACATTGAGGGTACATCTTGGTCATCTGGCATGCACTTAGCCAGGTGAAGGTAATTTGAGTTGAAATGAATGAAAGGTTTGACTTCTACAGTGATGGCCAAGATCCAAGCCCCTGGGTTTACTCCGAAGCCCACGGAGAGCAGGAAGTCTCCGTATTTACTCTTCACCTGACCAGCTCCCCTTTCACTGAAGAGGACATCCCCATGATCCTGACTGGAGAAGCAGTGAGCTCCACACACTACATGAAGAGGACCCTGCAATTTTTCTTCCGTGACATTGGTGAGCGGCTGCATGTCTTACATAGAGATAAATAAGTGAATGCTGGTTTTGCTAAGGATGTGAAAACCAAGGCAACTCATTGAAGAGAGCCATGTGACATGGGTGGAATGTATGGAAGAGGCCAGAGGTTTATCTGGGTAATACCTTCTCCAGCGGCAACAGAAAGATGCTCAAATAAATACATTGATGTATCAGCAGGGAGGAATTAAATCAAGGTTCTGTAGTTATATATAATAATCTTGTGTTGCTGTTAAAAGAAGAACATATTAATAGGAAAGTGAATTTGAAAATGAATAACTAGCGAAACGACTAATGAACATGAAGGATGAAGGTCACCTGACTATATCTACTCCTGCCAGTTTGTCTCCATTATTTGTCATTGTGAATGTATTTTCTCACATACTGCTGAAACTATGTTTGTCAGAGAGAATAACTTCTGTTTCCCGCCCCAGTTAAGCCGGACCCACCCCAGCTGGGGCTGTGCAAGAAGCAGGGGAATTTGCTGAGTGTGGCGGTACAGCCTGCAGACAGCTGGGCAAAGCCCCTCAGCTACTTCCCACTAGATCACCAGATTGAGTTCATATACCAAAATGATGGCACGGTGAGGAGATCGGCAACACAAACTGACCAAGCCACTGCCTTCCACAGGCCGATGCTGAAACTGTCTTACAATAACATATTGATAGTGACCATAGCAGATACAGCTCTGGAAAAAGTTAATAGACCACAACACACGTTTTACTTTCACTCATTTCTCAATATATGGGTGTGAGTCTGTGGATAATATATATATACAGGCTGTCCATAAAGTCTCTTTACAATTTCAAAAATTTACAAAGGCAAATGAAAAGACTGATATGTGGAAATTATTACAAAATAAGGCATATATTTAATATTTTTTTGCCTTATTTAATGCCTGTATATGGACACCATTAGTTGCACAAAGCACATCAGGACCGTACTCCGCACTTAATGTTTCCTATTCATTTGAAGGTTGCTTGATGTCATCTTCTGAGTCATAAGAAACTGTTGGAATAATTTGATGGTTCATGGGTTGCTTCTGCCCTCTACCTGGCTGGTTTCTGGTTGTTCCCAGTGTCTCCTGCTTCACTTTGTTCTTGGATACTGCTGTCTTATAAATTTTGAGCCTGGAAGCAGCCTGTCTCGCAGTGTAGCCTTCTGTCGGCAGAATCAGGATTAAACCTGAGTTTTTAAAACCCAGATTTTTTTAAAAATACTGAGTGGTTTCTTATTTTTTTTTGTATTTAAACATTAGCAATGTCATTTGATGAATGCCATTTAAGAAGGAGCATCCTGTGTTTTGCCAAGGGGCCACAAAAAGCAAGTGACCGGCCTGGTTAATGGCGCTTCTCTTTACTTTGCAGACGGGCCTGTCCAACAGCACCACGGTTCCTGGAGATATTAGCAAGATACGTGCTCGCTCCAGGGACCCCTTTGTGCCCTCACCCTGGAGTCAGTGGAGTCCTTGGAAAAACGTAACCAACTGATTACCCTCCTGTCCCAGTTGCCAGCCTGCCCCACCCTGTCCCCAACTCACATGGGGTGCTTGGGATTCGATTTCTGAACCCTTGCTTTGCCTTTTCATCTGTCTTCATCACTGACCCTAAATGTAAATCCATCTCAAACTCCAAACATCACTTGCTATAAGACGGTGCTATATTACTGACTACTCCCATTTAAACTCTATAATCATAATTTATTGACAGTGTTACTTATGTACCTATTTATCTGAAAGAGTTAAATTATGAATTTATTTAACCTATGTTTATTATTTATTAAGGATAATAAGTATAGTGTAGGGAAATCATTGTATAATGGTATGAAGAGGATAACTCTAAAAATGTGGTAAAACAGAATTACATCACGCATCTAGCTTTTTTCTATGATGAATTATTCAAGTAAGCTGTGCTCTCTTTGTATTAAATCTCTGCAGTGTTTGCAGTTGGCTCTCAGAATGAGAGAGTTTAGCATCTAACCAGTCTACAAGTTCAAATTCATGTATTTTTTTCTATTTATTTTTCTTGCTCTAGTAAGTTGACTTCTCAAATGTGACTGTAATAATTTCAGGAGAACTGGTCCTTTTCTTTGGCCTTAGAGCTGACTTGTTGAAAGTGCTTGTGTGGCATCCCTTTCATAGCTCTCTTTGTGGTTGCACTTGTATTTCCTTCACAAACCTATTTCAACCTGACGACATGCTAATGAGCTCGAGGAACTGAAAGTCATCTGACCATCTTTGTGACAATATGTTTGTGCTGCACTTGGTTGTTGGTTTATTTTTCACCGCAAGCTATTAAAAAGCCTCTCTGTCTCGCCTTCAGACTTTGCCCTTTTGTTTGCATTTAATTGTTGCTTTGCATAAATCCTCACTTTTACATTGAGTTTTGTATATACAATTTAAAAAAAAATCAATAGTAATATAAAATTATAATATCTAAATATATCAGAATGAATTATTACTGAATTACTAGCTTCCCAGTATAGTCTGAAAATATATGCATGATAGAAATATATACGTTACCATCTTAACATTGTGATTTTAGGGAAAATATGTTACAATCATTAATTACTTTGGGCCTTGAAAATGTCTTGTTCCAGGTCCTTGGTGAGCTTAGCTATGCAGCACACGGCCACATATAGTGTTTGTTCGTGCAGAATCTATTTGTGTGTTGTCACTCATGGCCTCAGAAGAGGAGCACATGCTGTCTTGCTTTTCATTTCCTCTAAAATCAAGAGTGCCAAAGAGGAGACATATAAATGTATACTGCAACCACACTGCTGTGGTCTGAGTGCACAATCCTGCAGCAGAGACATTGTATTTTAATTAAATGTATGATGTGGTACAAAAAGACTTCCAAAAATCACAGGAAATGAAAGAAGCACAAAATATTAAAATATTAAAGCAATTACCTCTATTTCATTCTCCAAATGCAGATGCGGATGAAGAAAATGAGTGATAGGAAGAAAGAGATGAATCGACTTGTTAGGACCTCAGGAAAAAATGATATCTACTGCAGAAAAGAAAAAAGAAGGGACAAGCAGAGTAAGAAAAAGCAGTGGAAGAACAATTCAGACCACAACTGAAAGGCACACGAGGGCCAGACTGGTGGAATTATGCTTCTTAAAGCGGACGTGGTAAAAGCTAAATGCTGACATAAAACAGCAAGTTGGTAATGGGTCAAAGACATCCTCTATGATCGCTGTAGCGATTGTTTTGATGTGAATACAAGACTCCAGAACTTTCTACTTGAAAAGTGTAGTAAAACAAAGTTAAGAATTAATGTCTCTGCAAAGACACTTGTAAAAGTAGCACTTGTTTTACCATCGAATGATATAGTGATTGCTGTCCACAGATATAATACCTGGTAATGTCTGTTAGACTGGTAATGTCCATTAGACTGGTAATGTCTATTAGACTGGTAATGTCTATTAGACTGCTATGTCCGTTAGATGTTCACTTCAGTTCCATGGTCACATGATGCTGACAACGGTGTTGCTCTTTTGAAATTAGCATTTTTGTCAGCCTTTTATATTAAATCTTGAGTTAGAGATACTGAAGTGAAGAGGGTTTTTAATTAATAATATACTGTAAATGCTATTATTTTGCATAGAATCACAGCATATATATAGTTTCGTTTTAAATTACTTTTTAATTATTATTGTTGTAGGAAATGCTAAAGTTGAGAGTGCGTAAATGCATACTCACAACACTTCCTCGGCAAGATCCAAACTGTGACTGGTTCTGTTTTGGACTCCCATGAGCATTTGCATCTGTTTTGTTTGATTATGTGTATTTATGATTGTTATCGTGGTGTTCAGCTTATTAATGACTATTCATGTGTGTTGTTGAATGTAGTTGTGCTATACATTGTAGTTGTTTTATTTATGTGTGTCAGGGTGGCCACCATATAGGGTGATGTCATTTAGAAGAGCAAGGTGGTCTGCTAGTTGGTGACTGCAGTGGTGCTTTCACTGTACTCAGTTTTAAGGATAACAATTGAAAGTTATTAGAATAGCCGTTTCAGAACTCCCCCTGTTTGTTAATAAAAACTCCCTGCAAAGATGAATACTGTGCTTACTAATGTTGTTCTAACATCCACACCTTTGAATAAATTTTCACTATATTAAAATGTTTTATGTTTCTCTTTTTTCTTTTGATTCCCTATTACTAGGCCTGTAAAAGTGCATCAATACCTTGTCATGCATCAATCTGAAAGTGGCAATCCAGCTACATTGACTCTGGAATGTTATAACCGGTTATTAATCTATTAGAATATGTCTTTTTTAAAAACTCTGGACTTCTGGTGTTAAAATAGCCTTTCATTAATTATAAGTTTCTCAATTAGCCTACATATCCTCAATCAACTTCCAGTGTGAAGGTCCTCTCTTAGACAGAGCAAAGAGGCCTGTGTTTTGCTTAGAAATTTACATGCTTTGTCCATAGACACAAATGCATGGTCAACTGACTGTTGGTAATTCCAGTGATAACTCTTCAGTGGCTCCTAACATTGGTTTTCTAACAATGAGAGAAAAATCATACAATGCTCCTCACATCAGTTAAAATGCTTGGTAACATTTTGAATTCTGAAAGAAGGGTGACACTGTACGAAAAGGTAGTCATGTAAAAAACGTAAAATTGAAATGACATTTAGTTTGTTTAGCAGCCACCTTCATCACAGACAACATACATTTTTGGGAAAGCAGGGTCAGACGATCCATAGAGCAATTGGAGGTTAAGGGTTGTACTCAATGGTAAAGTCACTCAAAGAGCTGATGGCAGACTTCTGCAAGCAGAGGGGTGCGCAACCCTGTCGGCATCAGTGGGTCTGCTGTGGAGGAAGTGAGCAGTTTCAAGTTCTTCAGGATGCACATTACTGAGGACGTCACAGAGACAGCCCACAGCAGCAAACCAGTGAAGAAAGGCGCACCAGTATCTTTTCTACCTTCAGGGACTAAAAAGGTTTAGCAAATTTATTGTTTTTTTGTTTCTTTTTGTATAGACCCGATCCCGACGGCAGTGTTTTTGTCGCTGCGGTTGTGGGTATTTTACGTGAGACATTTACTCACCTGTATATCAATCAATCAACAAATCAACCATTTTTATTTTGTATAGTGTTTTTACAACATTATATTGCCTCAAAGCCCTTTACATTATCCCTGCCCAAAGCCCCCAGTTAGCAAGCCAAATGTGACATTGGCAAGGAAAAACTCCCTAGAAGGAAGAAAATTTGGGAGGAACCAGACTCAAAGGAGGAATCCACCCTCCTGGAGACGGTCTTTTCGAGGAGTTCAACTACCTATCGAGACGTTTTGGGATTAGGGTTAGGTTTTAGGGGTTAGGGTTAAGGCAGTGGTTCCAAAACTGGGGGGTGCAGAGGCACCAATGGGATAGCCTCAGACGCATGTGTCACAGACTGTACGATTAAACAAATAAAGCAATGCAACATTACAGTAACTAACAAATAAACCACTAACTTATGTCTACTATTAGAGCATTTATGTAACTTACTTAATTTTATTTTACCAGGTAAATTAACTGAAAACCAGTTCTCGCTGCTTTATGTGATATTCGGGAGAAATATCAGAAAACACATCAAAACTTCCTGGGATACAATGGTCATACAAACGACACGTTCTTCAGCCAATAAGGGCAAAGTTGTGTCGTTACGGAGGCAGTTCCAGTTTGTTCAGCCGACTGAGAGGTGCTGTACGATCTGTCTTAAGTCGTCTTGCCCCTGCAAGGTTTTTGTACCATGTGACTTGGGACACGTGACGACATTTTGCAGCGCCGGACGAAAAAACAAAAAATCTAACCATACCATTATAAGTGCATGAAGTGCAGGGAGACTATCAATTAATGGGTATGATTTAGTGTTGTTTTGTGCTATAGTATAGGCTGAAACCTACCGTTATCATTAAACACAAAATGCGGTAAATGTTTAATTTGTGTATGGCAATGAATATTAACAGAAATGTTAAATCTGCATTTGCATAATTTCAAACTTATGCTGGACTTTTATTTTTAATTGATTGCTCTCTTTTCTCCTACAGTGGTGAAATTGCACCATTTGTATTTTGTAATTGCATTTGTTTCGCTCAGTTAGAAAAGAGAGTTGTATTTCAAATAAAGTTTGAATCTGAAGCTGTGTAGTTTGAATGGGGGGGGCTCAATAATGTTCCTATCTAGAAAAGGGGGGGCTGCAAAGAAAGTTTGGGAACCACTGGGTAAAGGTAAGGGTTTTAGGGGTTTTCGGGGGTTAGGCTTAGGGCTATCGATTAGCACTATGGTAGCCTAACAAAGTAGCTCAGCTCGACAGAACACCGGCAGAAGTTAAATTAACACACCAAGTGATTTTACAAATAAGGCAAATCAATTCAATTTGAAACGTACTCGTAGTGAGGTCTGAGATCTGCACCTCTTCCCACGTCTCATGAGGCCGCCTGTACGTTAGGTGGCGATATATTTTAATTTCGATGCTTCAATATATTTATTAAATACGAAGAAAAGAATGAATTAAAAGAACAAAAATGGTTCCGATCAATTCTGAAATTGTTGTATACTAGTTGTGTTACTGCATTTTTGTTTTTTGTCTGGCTGGTTCTATTTGTGGCTGGTTATTTATTTGTGTCCGCGGAGTATGTGCGGATCGGGTAGGAATCTAAGAATCGGACACTTTTAGCTGAATTATGATTGATCCGTACGGTGTAGCCTCGCTTCTTATAGCTGGAGTGATATTGTCACAGCTGCATTTTACGTTAGGTAAGTAACCGCCAAAAGTTACATTTATACCGAGTTATGTAGCATACGACCCAGTGAAGATAGCTGTCCGTTTCTCGTGCAAACTGGCGGTAACTTCTATAGTCTCTGCGTGAAAATGTAACTTTGAAATCCAGGTATTCATTGGTCTGAATTCTCCATATGCATGAATTCTGCTCCCCAGTAAGGTCGCTTTTGCGTTTCTCATGGAAATAATTTTTGATTTTCTGATCTGTTGGCTACAACCCCTGCTGTGCTTCTGTGGTTTGCATTATCCCAGCTTTTAGTGTGTTCGCTGTCCTTTAAAATTCGTTAAGTGCGTTTTGCATGAACGGGGCAGGTCTCTCTTTGTCACGGCGGGGTTATGGCTGTGTTTCGGCTGTTTGTGTGAGATGTTATCTTTGCTTTCGCTAGGACTCGGAGTAAATGAGCTGCTGTATTTCCGCATCCTCAGACCTGAAGACATCGGGTACATATTCAGCGCAGCCCCTGCCCGGGACTTCGGTGGTGACTTTGTGAGTTTGCTTTACGTTTCAAGCCTGGTAAACTGACATCGATGCATGTTTGAATAATCTTATACTCCACTCCACGTCTCTCTGACAGACCTCTTCATATGATGAGATCTACCTGGTTCCTGCTGAACCCTCGGATGGCTGTTCAGAGTTAAGGAACAAAGAAATGATAGAGGGCCAAGTTGTCCTCCTGCAGAGAGGGTACGAAACCTGTGCCTTATGGGTTACAGTCCATATATTTGAGGCAGGGAGATGAATCAAACCCAAGCATGGGTTCATGTTCGCTTTTGAACTAATATGTTATACTGTAAGGTTTCTGCCATGTTCACTTAGGCAGAAATGCCTTGGGACAAGTATGTAGCATAGCACTGATGACCCTGGCCTTGTGTCCTAAAAGTTACCACTTAGTCGTAAGATGCTTCCTACTACAGCCTCAGGTGAATTGCTTAAGTGAAAAAAAAAACAGCATATGAAATGTTCGTCGTTGAATAAAATGTTTGCAACCTTTGTTAAAAGTATTGTGCTTATGTTAATGTGCCATAATAAATAATCCCCAGTGCAGAAGCTGGATTGGAGCTGTGTGGTTGTGCAGGCAGTAGCGTCATGGCCAGGCAGTGTGACACCGTATGTGTGTGTGTATCCATGCAGTGTGACACCGCGTGTGTGTGTATCCATGCAGTGTGACACCGCGTGTGTGTGTATCCATGCAGTGTGACACCGTGTGTGTGTGTGTATCCATGCAGTGTGACACCGCGTGTGTGTCCATGCATGCAGAGGGTGCTCCTTTGTCCGGAAGGCGCGGGCTGTGGAGGAGGCCGGTGGACGAGCCGTGCTGATTGCTGACAGCGCCTCTGACAATGACAGCCAGTACTTGGACATGATCACCGATGGCACTGCGGACCTGCCGAGCATCCCAGCACTCTTCCTCTTGGGCCGTGACGGGTAAGGTGCTCTGCTGGCTACACGTACACATGACCAGCAAGAACTGTCTCTGACTGTTTGTCCCTGTTCTGAAAGAAAAAAACATTTATTATTTTGTTGTTTTGACTTTCTCTGCTGCCCCCTGGAGGATAGGCTCCCCCTTTGAGTCTGGTTAGGGTTAGGGCTTCCTCTGCTGCCCCCTGGAGGATGGGCTCCCCCTTTGGGTCTGGTTAGGGTTAGGGCTTCCTCTGCTGCCCCCTGGAAGGATGGGCTCCCACTTTGAGTTTGGTTCCTCCCAAGGTATCTTCCTTCCAGGGAGTTTTTCCTTGCCACTGTCACCTCTGGCTTACTCACTGGGGGTTTTGAGGCAGCGATAATGTAAAGTGCTTTGAGACAATGAAGTGTTGTGAAAATGAGCTATACAAATAACATTGAACTAGACTGACAATCTTATGCTAATGTTTTGTCATATTTTTCTGTTATTAAGTCTTTGGAGTTTTGTGTGTTGGCTACAAAAACAAGTCTGAAAAGACATCTCACATTTCAAGTTCAATTTAAGTTTTCCATATGCAGACAAAATGATGTTTACATCTCCCAGACAAAAAACTACATGTAGTGCCTATATACAGTGCACACGGAATGTGTAAGTTTCTGACCTATGTGTTGTGACCTTATGTGCCCATATTAGAGGCACGATTGAGGTGCCTCTTGTGTTTCGTTATACTCCTTCAGGCATATGATTCGTCGATCTCTGCAAAGGCAGTCTCTCCCGTGGGCAGTCATCTCCATTCCAGTAAACGTGTCTAGTCTGGCATCTTTTCCCCTGCAGCAGCCACCCTGGACGCTCTGGTAGAGATGCTGATTCTGGCCATCATACAGAGTGCTGATCGGGGGGGGTGTTGAAGCTCCCTCCAGATTTACACAGGATTTAATTATTTATGTTTCAGATCTCTGGCATGCTTTCTTTTGTGCTACTTAGGATACGTTTTTTTCTTTTTTTATTGCTGTTTTCTGTGCCTCTTGCTCGGTTTCTCTGCCCCATACCGTACTGAGCATGCTCCTGTGACACTCTGCCCCATACTGTACTGAGCGTGCTCTGTGACGCTCTGCCCCATACTCTACTGAGCGTGCTCTGTGACGCTCTGCCC
>JABFEA020000043.1:29000280-29015052 GCA_019775915.2 Cyphomyrus plagiostoma
CATACTCTACTGAGCGTGCTCTGTGACGCTCCGCCCCATACTCTACTGAGCGTGCTCTGTGACGCTCCGCCCCATACTCTACTGAGCGTGCTCTGTGACGCTCCGCCCCATACCGCTCCGTTGTTACTGCAGTGATTTAAGCCTGTAGGTTTCACTTTCCTTGTACTTTTGAGGCAAGCAACTTTTTCCCCCCTAGGTAGCCAACTGAACCAGCTGTTCTTGCAGTTTACATATGAGCTGTTCAACAGACAAGGATGTTTATCATATACACTGATAATTTTTCTTGATTATAAAACTTCAGTATTAATGACAGCATGATGTCACCTTGAATCCTTTTATTGTTTTTAAGGACTCCACTGTCTTGAAGATGTGACATAGCCATTAACTGTGAGCTATTGTAATAAAATTTGCATTTGCATATTTTGGTAATATATATTAATTTAATTTGAATAAAAATGTTTTTTCCCACATTCATGGAAGGTGGTCAAAATAAACCAAAATGGATAAAAGTAGAGTGTGTGCTTTCTACAAGTTTTACATAGAATAGGGACGAGTGACACTTGCAGTCCGAAGCTTGCAGACACCCTGCAGCTGTACTGTGCTCTAGCCCTGCATCCTTCCATGGCTGTCCATTGGTCCTCTTTGATCTGTCAGGGTTTGTGTCATTCCCCCACCTTCAAACTGTCCTATTACCATTTCAATTTATAATTTTTGTGCGAGGGAAATTATGACAGCCATTGGACAGAACCACGTGACTGGGATTTTGTGAGAGATTTATTTAGATTGCTTTTTCTGCGACAGGACGGGGAATGGTTTGCGGTGGGTTAGGGAGACGAAACTCACAAAGAAACACGGGTCAGGGACTGAGACAAAGGCCAGGGAGACAGAAGGTTATTCACATGATTTGGGACTGGAGTGTTGGTGGGTCACGCTGAAACGATGGAGGGTGGGGACTAGTACTACTAATCAACAGGCAGAACTCACTATAAATCAGAAGTACTTGCATATGAAGGTTTTTCATGCCTTTTTGACTATCGGAAGCCTGGGGATGCTTTAAGATTACCTCTGGAATGAAGCAGAATGGAGAAGGGCCGACTTGGCTGGCTAAGTCGTGTCTAGCTGCCTTGGCTCATTGCCATGTGCTGAGAATGGGATGACTGTCATTGATCAGTTAGCTTTGGGTCTGTGGCACATTGTGCACTGGACTCACTGAAATACACTATTACACATACATTCTTCGGCCACTAGAGAGCAGTTACGGGACCTTTGGAGTTATGGGAAACCGTTCCTTTGGTCTTCTGGAAATTTTCCCTTTTCACCCAGTCAGGGGTGCAAATTTTATAATGAGGTACGTGTGATACGAATATTCATGCTGGACCTGTAAATTGAGCAGGGAATCATTGTCAGTCCATATCCTTAATACCTATTTCAAGGTTGCCAACTCTTTCTACCCTATAGATTGCGGAATTGCTTTCATACACATTGCACACATTTCAGTGAGACCGGAAAAGGTTGTGTGCATGATTTTTGCACTGGAATCCTGTTACAATGCCGATGTGACAGAAGACATTAATTTTCCTATTGGCCTATAACAGCACATGTATGCGTTGTGTACCGTTCAATATATTTGCCATATATCTTGGGTTCGGTTTGCACAAAAATGAATTAATACATTTATTGACACGTGAAATCTAAATTCACCAATGTAGACGTTCAACAGAAAATATGCTAATTGTGGCTGCGAGTGGATTAAAGCTAATGCCTGTACGGTCCATTATAATTGCCAGTTTGAGAACACTTTAGTTTCCCAAAAAAGTACACCGGCACTGGAGAGAGAGTAGTTGGTAAGACCAGAGCCTGTATCAAGAAGCCAGATTTTTTGCTTAGCTGTCAGATTTAAGGTACCTTAATTTAAATGGACTTAATTTTGGTTCGGACGTGTTATCTGACTGAGCAAGACATCTTGCTTTGTGGTGTAGGCCCCAAAAACAAAAGCTTTGAAAAATCATCTGAGCTTCTGTACAACCAGAGCAAAGCAGAAATAACCCCTACAAGTTAGTCATGCCGTGGCATTTAAGGCAATTTTGGCAGGAAATTCAGACCGAAAAATGACTAGGTTATAGCTACAGATATGCTGATATACTCGGTAGTAGAGAAGATTTAGTTTAGTTCATTATGGTTGTTAGATTTTTGTTTTCTAAATTTATTCTACATAATTGTAAATGTCGACATGGGTGTTACAGGTAGCTGTTTTGGGGGGTGAGTAGCCTCCCTCTGCTGTAACGTGGGTCTGCTGAAGTATGAGGACTAGCTTATTTATGTGATCTGGGGATGCAGTTACATAAGAGGGAGTCCACAATGAAGAACGTGTCACAATGTTGACTAGAAACAGAGAGATGCATGTTGGACAGAAGAGTTTGGTACAAGGAATCTCACTAGTCATACTGTACCCCCCCTCCAATTCCCATGATCCTCCCTGTCATAACGCAGTCCACCTAATCGCTCTCTGATTTGTTACTCTCCTGCTGCTGTTTCTCATGGTTGTCTTCTGCTATACCCCAAAACAGAAGAGTCTGCTAATTGCTAACAAAGTGAGCAAAAGACAAAGAGCAAGAGTTATACAATGACTGACTGGTTCACTAATGCACCTGGCAGCATCAAGGGTGGAACATCATCATCATCATCAGTGAAGATGAGTGTGACCCTACAGTGGGGATTTCAGCGGGCTCCACTTCACAGCGGGCTCGTAGAAGAGGTTGCCAGTCGCTTTCCCAGATAAATCCTGAAACACAAAGACCGAAAGTTGTCTGCATTTTTTTGTACTCAGTCTTGTGATTGAAACTTCAGAAGTCAGTGTTGCAATTCAGTTCACTATGGAATGACTCATCTGCTCTGTCTGAATGTCAGCCTTTTTCTAGTCTGCAGTATCTCTTCAGTGTCAGTGATTACAGTGCAAACCAACTAACAGTGAGCTGTGTCTAACCCCACTGTAGAAGCACTTACAATCTCACTGGCCCCACTGTGAAAGAGTGACATGCTCACCCCACCGCCAGTGTGAGCAGGTGTGAGGTCACCAGGGATGGTACAACCAGGAAGAAGAGCTCAGAGGAGAAGAATCCCCGCTTCATCACCCTGCTCTTCCCCACACCGAGAGAACCTGACCGCTTTGGCTGCTGAAACATCAATTTTCTGTTGGAGAGAGAGACAACAGGATTAGAGAGAAACAAATGTGCAAAAATAGAGAAGAAGAGAAATTGAGGGAAAAACAAAACAGATGTTAAAATGTCCAAAGTCCAAATTATCATCCCTCAATCGATCTTAGAACTGCTCATTCTCATTGTGGAGATGGGGTTGGGGACGGTAATTATCGTCTGAGTTTAAATTTAGAATAAATGTATAATCTACTGGTGAAGGGCTTAAAACACTAGAAAGCTTTAAAGTTTAAAACCCAGTGGGTGGATCTGCTGGTGTCCCCCTCTAGGGGAAACTTACATACAGTACTGTGCAAAACTCTTAGGTAGTCTAAGAAAGCGACATTGAAATGATCTTTGTGTTCACGTAAAACTATGAACTTACGTCTGTCAAAGTGTGCTAGCTTGGCCACTTCAAAACTTGTCCTAACGTCACCTCAGGGTGTGCCGCAAAGCTCCAGTATACCCAAGTATTTTTTTACTGGGCCGCTGGCACACCTTGTATTGCTAATCAATACTTTATAAACTTTTAAAACAACTAATTTAATTAATTAATGAAGTGAGTGGGTGGTGAAATGCAATGTGTACTTGGAATGGCTTGGGTTGCCCCTGAGGAGAGGTTTGGGAACTGAAGCGGTGTTCATCTAGCCGTCCAGCAAGATATCAGTGAGAGAACAAAAAAAAGGTAGTTTTTTATGTTACTCTTAATATTCATATGTTCTAATGTTAAGTTGTGTTTTTTGTTCTGAGCACATATGCTACTCAGATAAGTAGCTTTAAACGTTCCCTCTGACTGCCTAAGACTTTTGCACAGTACTGTATGCACTTGTGTTAAGGAACACATGTCTGATAATAAACTATATCCATCCATCGATCCTTGCATCTTCTAACCATGTGTCCTGCACAGGATCATGAGGGGCCTGGAACCTATCCCAAGCAGCACAGGGCACAAGGCCGGGGGTACATCCTGGGTGGGATACCAGTTGGTACGAAAATGAGTAATCTGTAGTTGTGTTGACTATAACAGAAACAATTAATATGTAGATTATTCACTGCCAGCCAGAAACGGTGGTGGAAAAGAAGGGAAATGCAGTGTGACAACAGCGCTGTAAGACTGAACAAATACAGCAGCTAACAGTATAGCAGCGGTGATCTGGGGCACAGCCAGAAAGGCGGGGGGCTTACTCGGGGGGCTGATTTTCAGGTCGACTGGACCACTGCCACCCCCACTCTGCACTGCTGCATCGTCTGCACTGGTGCCAATCTTCCGGCTTCCATAATGAAACAAGTGAAAAAACATGACTGGTTATGTTGCCTATTCCCCAGAACTTAGGGCACTTGTCCTCTCCCATACTGATCAGTTCCAAAGGGTGAGTCTCTGAGACCATTATTACGAGGTTGTATATTTCAGTGCGAGAGGAACGTGAGTGAGTTGCCTAATGCCGCAGTATGTGTACTTGCGACATGTAGTATACTGCAGTATAGAATATGGTGCAGCTTGTGTACTTGTGTCCTGCAGTATAGTGCAGTAGACATTATGGTGCAGCATCATCTATTTTTAACCTACTGAATATCACAGTACACAATATGTTGCAGCACGTTTATTTTTAACCTATAGAATATTACAGTACAGCACTCACAGAAATTCTTGGGACACTTGTTCAATTGCGCAAAAATATTTTATAATATTATAATTAATATATAATAATAGTCTAGCAAAAATCAATACTTTATTCATTAGTTTACAAAAACACATTACAAACAAGTTGTTTTTAAGTAGTTTTAAGTAAAACATTTGTTCCATGTAGTAATAAATTGAAACCCAAATTGTAGCTCTAAAAGCTGTTTTGAGTTGATCTTTTAATTAGCAACACCTTTGCAATGCAATAAAAAAACCAAACATTTGTGTTTAGTATGCCTTTCGAAAGCAATAATTACAACTGCAACTAATAGCAGAATGACAATAACAAAAATGAATGAGTCAAAATTGTGATAATTAAAAAGAGAATGTCTGTGCAGAAGATATGTGCAGATATATTAAACATTGCTTGTCAATGGACTTTTGTTATGAAACCAATAAATTTGCAACAATTTTTCAGAATTAAGCGTGTGTGCCAAGACTTTCTGTGAGCGGTGTATGTTTCTCTGTGACCTGTAGTACAGTGCAGTACAGAGTATGCATGCACATTACCTGTAATATGCATTCTGTAACAGAATTTTCCTCACTGGCTACCTGTGGGGTGATTGTCTTCTGGGGAGACACCTGAGAAGTGCTATTGTAGCACCGTTTTGAGAAAAACAAAATAAATCCAGTTTATTGGTTTTCTGAGAAATGTATTCCTAGTTGTTATATTAGTCCATACCATTCAGTGGAAAAAATGGTGCTATTGTTACAACAAATGCATTATGAATCAATACATATTTATAGTGTATGCCTACTACATATAAAATATTCCACTGCTTAACCAACATCTTATTCCAAAGTGGAAATCTAGTCCATTCACTCAGCTGAATATTTTATGGAGGCAAATTTGTTTTATTAAGCAGCCTTTTTATTATTTAAACATCTGCCAAGTTTAATTAAAACTCATTAAAACATTTGCACACACTTTTCTGACCTGTCCGCATGGGTGCTCCTCTCACACTCCAATTGTGCATCAAGGAGGATCCTCTCTAGTTCCCCCTGCAGGAGAGATGAAGTGGTGCCCTGTGGGCCAATGACACTGTCCCGGCGACTGGCCACCGTGGTACTGAATCCATCCAGTTCCACCCATGATGCTAAGGGATAGAGGACAACCGGTACAGTTGGTACAATAGAGAGATATGGAAGAAAGTGTTTAAAAATGCTATGCAATATGAATTGGATAGCTGTTCAATTGGTAATAATAATAACCTGCTGGTATATCACTTGTGACAACATTTCATACTGCCCACAAATAAATTCATTCACGGTCATAAGCAGCAACACAAACTGCTTAGATAATTAGGTTGTTTGGCACCAGAGCCCCCACACCGTGACCTGCGCCCGCAAACCAATTCTGCCAGGCTGGTGGGCTACCCAGGATTAGCTCTTTGTTCTGTAACGCCTGGGAAACATGTGCAGCATCACATACCAACCTTTTATGAATTAACTATTTCACTGGCATAGCTCACACATTACTCTGGAAAAACACAGCATACAACACTCATTATGCTATACCCCTTAGTACATAATTGTCAAATTTGGCTTTTGCTGCCACTCTTTCAAATAACTACTAATCTGTATGTCTGTCTTTTTATGCATTTTATTTGCCATAGAAATGTACAAAAGGCACATATGAACTGATGATAGCATATAAAGGATATGCTTTCATGGCACACAAAAAGTTAACTGTGTTGAACAGCATAAAAGCATACAAATGATACAAACTGGTCAATGAATGACAATAATACAAGATAAATCGCAGGCACCATTAAACAAAAGTATAATTATACACCGGAATGTTCATATTTACATTTCTCTGAGGACAGCAACCTTGCCCTTTATTTCTCTCTTGCACATACCTTATAATGGAAGGGAGGATTCTACACACTATTTAAGAGAAGGTAATGAAGAGCTTAAAGAAAGGGAGATGACTGGTGGGCCACACGTTCAGTGTGCCAGTGCCCTAGATTTCTTGGTGAGGAGGTGATTACGTAATCACAGTAACACCCACCATGAAGCCACAAAAGACCAAACACCTGCGCCATCCCCCAATGTCATTCCAAGGAACTAGACGCTCCAGTTTTTAAAGATGCCTATTGTTTCACAACCATATCACCCACAAGCATCTACGGCAGTGGCTGAATGAAAAGCAACAGAAACTTAACACGTGTAGTGCTGTCGAGTGTCGGGTCGTTATAAACTGCTTATCGACAGCGATACCGTGGTTGTAGGTGAGATATGAAGCAGCCTCTAGCGGAATAATGACATTCAAAAGAGTGGAAGCCCAACAGCCTGAGTCCTCTTGAACACTGGAGCACAGAGTGGTCAGGGAGGGGCGCACTAAGCCAGAAACATGCAGCTCTGCACGATCGCAAATAAACGCAGTGCGCATGAGCAATTCATGACAGGACAGTGGAACGCATCAGCTACTCAGAATAAGGTTGTTGTGAAATAAGTTTTTGTTTTTTGTTCGTACGACTCCAATACCTTGCTTATTGGTTGTATATGTGTCAATTGCAATCGGATTCCACTCACTTTTTCTAGAAACTATACTCGAACACGGAACGCTATTCAAAACTTTCCTTAATGAAGAACGTGCAACATTTATAGGCCTGGCATCTTATATTATCTTATGTAAGCCTTAACAGTTCCTGTTCGGGTGGCATTTTTGTGCAAGTTGTATAACACATGCGCAATAAAGCCACGAAAATTAAGCAGTAATATGACAACAATTATTGCTGTACTATGTCCATAACTCACATATGGGACCTACCCTGGATTTCGTCCTCTGTTGATTGGGAACCAGTCAGTGACATTGTGAGTCGCCTTTTAGGAAGGGAGAGAAGCAGAGACACACGATGCGCGTCCTGTACCGAGATGAACTCTCATTCACAGGGAATGTGTCTGTGTCGTTGGGGCTGCACGTAAGCATCCTGACGTCACATATCTAACCCCCTCCTCCACCTTCTCCCCCACGTGTAGCTGCTGCGAAGTAAACAGATCTGCTGTTTAACCCTTTGTGTCACCAGCTACTCTCCATACGTAGTTTGATTTTTTTTGCGTTAGTGAACTGATGGAAACCATTGGGAAGCGAAACATGGATGGATGATTTTGAAATGTATAGATGACAGAGACATTTTATTCTGAGAAACTGAGTAAATTCAATGTATATCATAATTATAAAAATTAATAGGCCTACAATTCGTTTTGAATAGTCTTCTCGTGCTATAGACAAGAACAGGTATTTTTTTTCATATCAAAGTAAATCTCGTTATACTCTGTTGCTTCCCGACGACCAGAGGAAGTGACACGTAACTTGGTTAATCTCTTATAGTAAGCGATGAACAGTTACTCGGAGAATTTACCTCAGTGCTGTAAATTTACATAGCAGGTATCCCAAAAGACAACTCAGAAATTTTATGTTTGTTACTAAAATGTCAGTCGTTAATAATATTTAACAACGTCTTTTTTGTAACGCAACAATCGCGCACAGAGGTTAAGTAATTCAGTTTCGCGTTTTCTCTTACCTCATATAACCCGTCCGAAACGGAGTGGTATAGGTTATTCTGGCCGTGCGGACTTGTGAATGCATGGAAGTTGAATATTTGCATTTGCAGTGGTGGTGGCAATGACATTATGCTTCATTATTTCGTCTTTCGCTGCCAGCTTGTCTGAGCAGAGAACATTGATAACGGTACAATAGTTTGTGTAGGCATGGGACTTCTACGTAACAATACATACATTTCGTGTTAGGTTTTACATTCATGATTATGTCCACACCAAATACTCAACTATTCGTTGTATGATTAGTTGCATTAAAATAAGTACGTGATTTGCAGGACTAATAATTCGTATCCTTCCTTGCCGCCGCAATGTGACTGCGCAGGAACCTCTGCAGCTGAATGGGTGTTACACCAAATTCAGTGTCAGAGCTAGACACGCAGCTTCACGTGATGTTGAGAATGAAGTTGAGGTCCCCGTACAAGTGCGCTAGCTCTCTACGCATTTTGCGTAACTCAATTAAAACACGTAGCCAGTGCCACCTTTATTCATTTTTATTTTATTTTATTATTTAAGCTTTTCCACTTTACTTTTATACAGTGTATGTACAGCAAATGTCAAAGAAATATATGTTAAACAGTCTTAAACAGCATGATATGCACGAGATGTTTTATTATCTTACTTTCTGATACTGGAACGCTGTCTGACATTCTGATACTTACACAACTGCTACGAAATCAGTTGATTAAGCCAATTTAGTTAGATATTGTGTATTGAAGTGTACTACATTTCCTGACAATTATGAATATGGTCGTTACTCGTCCTTTATAATTCAGGATCATCTCGTACTGGAACATAAAATGCTGCGTACAGTACGATTCCGTATTATCAGGGACGGATGGCAGCCCTAATTAGGAATGCTGAATATAATATGACGATTGGTGACCTTAAATGTATAAACATATTGAACATGTCTGTTTAAAGACCTACTCAATACATCCATCCATCCATTTTCCAAGCAGCTTCCTGCACAATACATTGTTGCCTAAAAATGAATTATAAAAATGATTTTTCAGAAAGTCACAAAATCTTATGCCCACTGTGTTAGTCACCCTGTGCCAGAGCTGACCTGTACACTCCAGTTATGAAATCTTGCCAGGATTATAATTTCTAATTATGATAATGCACCTGAAGTGTTTTTGACTGCAGAGTCTTTACTTTTTTCACTGGTTTGTTTGGGGTCATAATATCTGATGACAATCAAGAATTATATCAATAATTGTGACCATTGTGCTGAATTTCATTGGTGCACCCTAGTCATCAAATCTTTCCAGTATTACAAGGAAAAAATTACATAAATGTATAGTAGTGGGGAAAAATGCAGTTTGCAAGGGGGGGGGGGGGGAGTAGAAACTAACAATTTGAGTGAACTGTCTGCAGTGATATAACCCCATGTGCTAAAATATCCAAGGTGTATTTGTTTTAAAGGCTAGAAATAACAGCCAGGTTTCTCTAGGGCCCCTTGAGTTTGAGTAATTAAGTAATATGTTGATACATTATAAAGGGTGCTAATTTGGTTAGGGAAGAAACAATTCACAAAGCCCTGAAGTCCAATAAGAGCTTTTATAAGGTCTATTGAGTTGCTGTTACGGACCGCTGAAGGTACAATGGGAAGGGATGCATGGGACTCAAACTCAAGGTTTATTAGAGGGAGAACGCAATCGGGGGCACAGAGAAACATCAGCAACTACAAGACTTTAATCACAAGACTGGAGAAAGACTAACTGGGAAGCATTTAAATACATAGATTTGATTGGACAAAACTAGCAACAGCTGGTACTCAAGAGGATTCCACATGAGGTTAACAAGGGGTGTGGGACTCAGGAGGAGTGGCACGATCGGGACGTGACACTAAGCATTACTTTGGGATTGATGCATGGCTGAACATGCAGATAAGATTGTGCTCTTATAAAAATATGAACCAAGTGGGTATGTGCATTGTTCCAGCCGGATTGAATGTCTTTTTTTGTCCTATCCATGGGATCCACATTTCCTGGGTGGTTGCGTTTCTAGGCGAAAGCTGAACCTCTTTTCTAACCCAGTCCATATGAAGAGCCTATCCAACTGCAGTACTCGGCAAAACAATCTGGACCTGATAATTATATATGAGCAGACACGGGGCAAATACAGCTCCTTGGAGCATGATATTAATCTCACCTTTCATTAAGTAGTTAAAGGGACATTGAGCGATAGTATCCCCTTGCTGTGTTAACATTACAGCACAGCAGGCTGCCTGTCCGTGTGTAAAGCTCAATGCCCACGTCTTCCCAGGCCCGTCTGTGTGACACAGAGCCAAGGGGGTTATCACGTGTCTCAAGACGATCACCAGGGAGAAATCTCACCACATCACTGATTTTGCCTTTGACCACACTACCAAGAAGAAACGTCAGAAGGTCATGGTCACGCAGAAAGCCAACATCATGTGAGTTCTCATCATCTGTGAGATGAGTTCATCATCTGCTGGCAGGACTTCCTCTGTCCTACACACTCATTTGTTTTGTAACGTAGCATAAAGATTTGACGAGCCAGTCAGTTAGCGAACAATATGGTTTACTGTAAAAGAAAATCACAGTGAGCCTGGAAATGATCCCTCAGGGTGCAGGGAGGTGGGGAGGACTCAGTAGGTGATACAGGTCTACCACAGGACACACACACACACACACACACACACACACACACACACACACACACACACACACAGGGATTAGTTATCTTTGTCTTTGTGGGGACTCACTATTTCTATGGGTATAATCCTAATCCCAACATGACGACCTTAACCACCACCCAGCCCTAACCTTAAGCATATAAGTAACCAAACAAATACAAGAATTGGTATCTTTAGTTTTTTGACTGAATTGATTATCCCCTTGTGGGGATTGGAAAAATTCACCATTAGGTTTTTTATCACATTGTGGGGGCCAAATACAGGGGGTGAAACACCTGCATTCATATCACAATAATATACAGTCAGGTCCATAAATATTGGGACATCGACACAATTGTAACATTTTTGGCTCTATACACCACCAATATGGATTTCAAATGAAACAAAGAAGATGTGCTTGAAGTGCAGACTGTCAGCTTTTATTTGAGGGTATTTACATCCAAATCAGGTGAACGGTGTAGGCATTACAACAGTTGGCATATGTGCCTCCCACTTGTTAAGGGACCAAAAGTAATGGGATAATTGGCTTCTCAGCTGTTCCATGGCCAGGTGTGTGTTATTCCCTCATTATCCCAATTACAATGAGCAGGTAAAAGGTCCAGAGCTCATTTCAAGTGTGCTATTTGCATTTGGAATCTGTTGCTGTCAACTGTCAAGATGAGATCCAAAGAGCTGTCACTATCAGTGAAGCAAGCCATCATTAGGCTTAAAAAACAAAATAAACCCATCAGAGAGATGTTTCGGGAGGATTTAACTAATAGCTCAGAGTTGTTAAAATCCTATCTATCTTTGATTTAAAGGAACCCAGGGTTTTAGCTTGTGCTACACTAGCAGGAATACTATTCCATACTCTAACTACACGCTGTGTAATGAAGTGCTTCCTCAAATTGTTTAAAATGTTCTTTAATTTCCACTTATGGCCATGAGTTGGCCATGAGTATTTAAACTACTGGTAATATTGAAACAGCCATTTGGCTGAACAGCATCCAGACATGTTAGAATCTTATATACCTGGATCATGTCCGCCCTTAGTCTCCTATGCTTGAGGCTAAACAGATTCAGCTCAGCTAACTTCTCCTCATAAGACATTCCTCTAAGACCAGGAATCATTCTCGTAGCCCTCCATTACACCACTTGTAAGGCAGCAATGTCCTTTTCAAGGTATGGTGACCAAACCCGCACACAATATTTTAGGTGGGGTCTTACCAAGGAATTATATAATCTTAGCATCACCTCCCTTGACTTAAACTCCACACACCTACAGATGTAACCCAGCGACTTATTGGCCTTTTTATTACTTCCACACACTGGGGAGAATGGGACATGGAAGCATCAACATATACACCAACGTCTTTCTCATAATCAGCTACTTTATTTCATTGGAACCCATAAAATATCTGTACTTTATGATTCTGCTCTCTGCATGGATTACCTTACATTTATCTATGTTAAATTTCACCTGCCAGGTATCAGCCCAGTCGCCAATTTTCATGTTCACTTTCATGTTCATCAAACTACTCCATCACCAGTCTTGCTGTGTGTATGGGTACATTATTATCCTGATACATGACTCAGAGAACAATACATGGTTCACATTGTCCACAGCCCAAAATTTGCAGTGCTGGCACCACTGGAACTGACGTTTGGCTTTTTGAGGTTCACATGTAATTCTGCAGTGAGTTGAGAAGCAGTGGCTTTATGTTTTTTTGGATACAATTTGAGTTAGTACCCAGACATCCCCTTCAGACAGCTTCGTCTTGTGTCTGCAGTTATTCCTTTTGTATGTGGTCTGTCCTTTGTGGTCGTATGTCAACATTTCTCTGGATACCATGGATCTTGATACATCACAAAGACTTGCTGTCCTGGTCACAGATTTAAGCTTGACGTCAACTAGTCACTAATCACATTATTATGCTACTAACAACCAGGACACCTCAGAGAATCCCAGTTATGTGGAAGCGCGGGGAAAAGAGATAGATATAATGGAGCAAAAATTGAGCAGATGGAATTTTTGTACCTCAATTACATTTAATGCATTAATGAATACCTTTTAACTTACATATCTCTTATGGGGTTATTATCATAGTAATATTATTTGCAAATGTGTATGGAAAGTTGTGACTGTATCTCAATCCATGTGTGTGTAATCAGATTTGTAAATGTGTCAAAGAATTTGTTAATGCATACTGAGATCTACAAACGTGTACAGGAATCTGTACATGTGTATTCAGAATCCATGTGCGTAATCAGATTCGTAGACCTGTAAAAGAGTCTCTAAATGTGTACTGAGATGTACATGTGTTCAGTGTGCCACCCCTACCACACACACACCATTTCTTCTAGCCATAACTTTTTACATTCCAGCAGGAAGCTGGAGAACCCAAGGCGATCCTCGCAAACATCATATATCATATAAGTGCTAGAGCTGAGGAGCCATCTTACTGCCTAGGGGCTGTGAGAATATAGTGCTGCCTGCTAAGTCACATCACCTTGCTGATTATGAACAATACTAACCAAGACAATAAAGAATAACATGAAGAGCGGGTGTATAATTTTATATATGGGTGCACAGTATACAAGTATGTTCTCCTGAGGACTTTCCAGATGTGAACACACAATCTCCATGATTAGAGTCCCTGTGCACTTTGTCATTTTGACACTAAAGTGTGTAGTAGTCTGTCACATTCAGTAATTTGGCATATAGTGTCTTCCTGCAGAGCTGTTCAGGGGTGGCACAGCTATAACCAAGATCAAGTATGAGAACACAGTCATCCACAGCTACTGTATGTAGGTCAAGATTCCTCTATAATCGACGCCATAAGCATGTCCGTATGTAACCATTCCATGTTTCCTGGAACTCTTACTTTACTCCACTCCGAAAGAAAACAATGAAATTCGGCCTCTCTGCAGTCCAAAGGCACCCCTGCATGTCACATTAAATGTCCACATATTATTATTGAATGGAATGTAGCTTACCAAGCTGGTTCAGACCTCATTCCAATTCGATGTACTGGTAGTGCTTAACCTATATGGTAACATTATTGGCAGCTGGTGTTGGGCTGGTAGGCAGGGGAGGTGAGATGGTGGGTCTCCCCTTCTGTCCATCTGTGACTGTCTGTCTGTATGTCTGTCTGTCACACTTTCTCATCTGTCTGTTACTGTTTGTGTGTTACTGTCACTGACTGGGTATCTGTCTTATGTTCTGTCTGATGTTATCTGTATCTGTCTGTGATTCTTGTCTCCTCTGTCTTACTGCCTCTCTCTCATTCCATCTGTCTGCTTGTGACACTATAGTCACTCTCCTGCTGTCCACTCTGATAATCCCTGCATGGACATCTAGGTCCATCACTATAAACATGTTTCCTTGTGGAACACGTACAAGTAATATCTCCTAATGACACCATGGGAAAATACCTCATTTCTGACTTCTTAGCAACAGTCCCTTGTCTCCTGGTGCCAATGGTCCATTGCAGTCCACAGGTTTCCTTGGATCTGTACGAGCATCTTCTCTTTGGTCTGTCCTGTAGATATCAAGCAGTAAATAAACAAAATGCATCTGAACAGTGAATCATACATGATTCTTGCACAACACTGTCTACACTCACCTAAAGGATTATTAGGAACACCATACTAATACGGTGTTTGACCCCCTTTCGCCTTCAGAACTGCCT
>JABFEA020000043.1:29015152-29027355 GCA_019775915.2 Cyphomyrus plagiostoma
TGTGATTGGTTGATTAGATAATTGCATTAATGAGAAATTGAACAGGTGTTCCTAGTAATCCTTTAGGTGAGTGTATAATGCATGTCATAAGTGCAGCGGTAGGTTAAATTAGTTTAAGCTTTGTCAGGAAGAGCAGTGTCAGGCATCCAGAGTCAAGCAGGATGGGGTATGAATTTGTATATATAAGGGCAGTCAATTCTATGACATTCATAGTTTGATGGAAGTGAGTTTGTGTAGAAATAACCCTCTTAGGGCTGTGGAATGCTTCCTGTTTTCTGTTCCTGTCATGTAGATCTGTGCACTGGACAGCTGTACCTCCATGTCCTTTGTTTTCCTGATTAATCGAGTTCCTTGTTTCTGAATCTGTCTGGGTCATATTATGAATATGTTGCATCAAAGGGAAAGTAAATCTGAAGTCGCCTAGTGATAAGTGAACGTCTATCTCTCGCTGTTACTGGTGCGTATGGTGGACCTAGGAGGCTAGTTGCACCACAGGTGCCTTCGTGTGAGTCGTCGTTAACAACAGTGCACCGCCAGCCTGCCTTTTAAGAGGCCACACCCACACCCATTCGATTCCACCCACACACAGCTCTCTCCTGTATGAACAGACTCATTTGTGGCAGTTCAGCTGTCACCATTTCTGCCAGAGGCCTGATATCCACACAGCCCGTCGGCCCACGTTTCACCATCTGGAGTAGTGCGACTTTCACTGCCGGCAACCCGTTGGCGATATGGAAGATACAATGGGAGCATTCAGCCTAGGTACTTGAGCAGCTTTATCTAAGGTGCCCACATGTCTTGGTTTGGCCAGGACGGTCCCAATTTCAGGCTATACATCCCAGTGTCTTGAGAAATAATTCTCAAGACTCTATTGCTTTGTACAATGACAGCTTTCAACCACAATTGGACGTTTATACTCCCAGGCTGTGTGGATTAAGCCTTAAGGCATTTCTATCTGTCAATAAAAAAAAAAACACGAAGGAGATGAGGATGCTGATCCATGCTGTGAATCTCACAGATTAACCATGCTGAAGACAAAACGCCTTTTTAATCAGGGGCTGGAGCAAGCATCCCCTCAATCCAATACCAAACGATGCTACTAAAGTTTTATGCACTCATTATAAAAGCATTTAATCGGCTGTATGCAGAGGAAAGTCACCCATTCATGATCATCTGTCCACTTCCAAGCACAAAAGATAGCTCAAGGCCACACCAAGTCAGTAAAAGAAGGTAACAAATGAATCAGTTTTTCATAGAAGGGTATAACTCATTGCACGCAATAGTGCATTCACATTCAGCATGGCCCTTTGAAAAGAAACAAAATGCCCTTGGTTTGTCCAAGAAACAATAGTGAATATGTATGCACTATTTAAGGCCTTTTATACTTTGTCCATAGTGAATATTTATACATTATGTTTATGCAGTGAGTTTCTCAAAAAAGCATTAGTGAATGTTTATGACACTGAGATGTATTAAGGAACATCACAAATGTTCATGAAGTATGCAATTCAATTCCAAAAAATGTTTAGCGATTTGATGTTGAAGCATATGTGTTTATTTGTGTGCATATCCCCTGATCCCTCTCTGATAATGATGGGCATTATGCTTGGCCACGGGCTAAGACACATACACACATGCTACACAAGTGTCCCAGGAACTCTGAATATCTGTCACCCCAGCTTCAACTCTTCTTGCCACTCCACACAACAGTCCGAGGAACAGCATCCCTGCAGTAACAGCTCTTCATACAAACTGTGATATTAGCTGCCAGGCTTCTCTCTCACTCATACCTTCCTATTGTAACAGCAGCGTTCATTGGCCTCTGTCACCTGTGGGCATATGTCAGCTTATACCATCCTCTGAAAACACACATTGATAACACATTTAGGGACTTACTTCATAATCTTAGATGTTATCATTCTCCTGCAAACTCAGGGTCGCAATCCTCACGGGCCATAAAAAAAAAGACGCAGCACTTTCATATAGATTCATTTGTAAGCATTTACCCTCAGTGCACTGAGAGAAATATTGACAGATCTGAGTGTAAATATCAGGTGACTGGATGGTGTGGTGGGTAGCAGTACTGCCTTACACCCCCACACGGCTGTGTGGGTGGAGTTTGCAGGTTCTCCCTGTCTATGTTGGTTTCACCTGCAATCCATGGTCTTGTTATAGACAGAGATTTTTTTAACCAGGCGGTGTGCTAGAGATTTGAGATGGCTCAGTTCCATAGTTGCTTTAAGAAGTGAGGGAAAAAAACCAACTGTGAAGATTCACTTTGGCACAATGGGTTTAAGAGTTTAAGATGGAGGAGAACATCGTGATCGACTTAAATCTGTTGTTTCATCTTATAGAGTAATCTTTATTCACCTTTGGAATAATCATATCTGGTCTGTCTCCCCTGATGGCAAACTGTGTAAAGCACTGTGGTTTGTCCAGTGCTAGAGCCTCATGCTGTCCTGGGCTTTTTTGGTCTGTTCCAGCCACTATTTTAATGAAGAACCTCCTTTCCAGGGTCTGAGTGTAGGCCTGGTTCAGGGAGCAGAGGTCTACTTGAAGATGTATTATGATATGGCAGCCAGACTTTTTGGGTACAGGGAAACACAACTTGTCATGATGAACTTGTGTTCTCCTGTGTCTTGAGTGCCTGGACCCTGAAGCAAGAAGTGTGCGTCAAGGATGTAATTTATGATGACTGGTTGGGAATGTGTACCATAGTAATGAAACTGTAGATGAAGACACCTTGTACTGCATCCCAAATACACTCACAGTGTCCAAGGGCAAGTGACACAAGAACCACTTCAAACGTTGACTAGATGCACATTCAGAGGTAACTTTCTACACAGCTCTGTCATATTGAGCTGTTATTTTTGTATTTGTAGGCTTCCTGTTAGCTTGAATGAGTTTGATCTTTCTTCTCTGACCTCACTCATAAACAAGAGCTTTACCAGGAACAGAACTACCACAGACTGGATATATTTTGTTCATCACACCATTGTCTGTAAACTCTAGACACTTGAGTATGTGAATATCCCAGGAGAGAGGCTGCTTCTGAGATGCTGGAGCCACTATGTCTGGCCCCGACAATCATGAAACGTTTAAATTCACTTAGATCAGATATCTTATAATGCTTAGCTGCACAATAACAATCTCTTGACCCTGTCTGTGTGCTGAATGTGTTAAGCTACAGGCACGTGATTTGCTGTTTGGAGAAGAATGTTTCTTACAAGCATTAACAAGCCGGAGTACCTAATAAAGTGTTCCTGTAGTATATATTGTGGACTGATAAGCATCGGTTGGTCTAAAAACATCAATACTTTGAAAGCTGATAATGATATCTATGCCTAAGCCGTAGGCTAAGACTTATCACAAAGATATTTTGTCTTAAAAAACTGACTGTTTTGTGAATACTTCATGAGAACAGCTGTCAACAGGTATTGCGCTAAGCATTGAGGTGTCCCATATTCTCAAAAACATAGATAGAAAAAACAGGAAATACCTGATTAAATTATGGAGATCAAGAGCAATGTATCTGGGGCCAGAATGGCATTCTTAGATTCATCCTGCTGTACCTTTTCCTTTCTCCAAAGTTATTGCAATGGTATTTTTGAGAGTATTTTGTAAGAAAGATTTTGTAGTCCAGCTTCTTCTTGAAGTCCAAAAACATTAGAGATTATATGCATTGGTATCTCCAAAATTACACCTAGTGAGAAAGTGTACGGTCTGCATTGGACTGGCATCCTGAACTGCATGTCCTTCTTAGAACAGGCTCCAGGCTCTTCGATAATATACTGCATATGCAACTGTAAGCCGTGCATTAGCACATATAAAATGCCAGGTAATTCAGTACAGAAATATGATATCATTTAGCATTTCTAATGGAAAATATTTAATATTATTATACACACGGGTGTCAGAGGGGCATCGATAGTAAAATTTTGTCAACGGGCCCAGAATTTCTTGTCACACACCCTATTACACAGTATGAGCATATCCTGCGCTTGCTTTTGTACCCAGAGCCTAAGGTATGTATCACGATGCTATTTTTATATATATTAAGACTATTTCATATTTCACATCCAATTGTGTCCAGATTTAAAATATTATTTATATATACATTTATAGACAAAACCAGGAGAAGAATGCACACATAAACGTGGAATTTCCTTATCAAACTATATAGGGCACAAGTCATCCCGGGGCTTCTACTTGAGTTTCCTTAAGTATGTTGCTGCTGTCCGCCGCCAGGGGTCGCGGTGGCAGCTCTGCGGCGAAGGGGGGAGGGGCCCCGGACCGGGATTCGCAGCTTCCCATTCCCAGGCACAGAGACCAAACATGGCGGAGTAAAAGCGGCGATTACGGCGCTTAGACGGAGCAGGCAAATCCCGGGAATCCTGTTCACACTGCGCTGCAAGGGACCAAAGCAAACAGGCCCGCGATTTGTGAAGAAGTGCGGCGCGGATTGGATGCTGTGCGGCCCATCCAGGAGATCCTGTTATTCGGGTTGCGTTTTAGCGCCCCGCTCGATCGCCCGTCTTCCTCGGATCATTCCAAACAAGCAGACCCCCACCCACCTAACACTCACTGTTCCCGGGTGTGGAGGCATGGATTGGGGAAGCGAGTAAGACGAGAAAGGGGGGATAATAAGCGCGCTACCGCATCGGAAAGGAATTCTGCAAAGACTGCGCCTCACCCGGAGGAAAGCCTGGTGAGTTTGTTTAACAAAATAATATTTTTGTGTTTTTCTCCAGGCCAGCCTTCATACTGTACTGCATTAACGAGATCTATCGTATTCTCCTGGCATAATTAATAACCCCCCCCAAGAATATGCACAGACAGAATGGTGTGTGTGTGTGTGCTTAATAGGAAACAATGCACACCTCATGGGTGGTGATTAACGCAACGCATCTGTGTGACCAGTACCTAACTGGGCGCTATGGGCGGCTGGGTGTGTATCTGTCATCCGTGCGGAACATTATCAGCGCGGCTCATTACAACAAGCGACTCGCTGAAGTGACCCGATGGCGATACAGTCAGATAAAGTGAGTGTCCGACACCTGATGAGGGTCGTTTCGGTTCCGGGTGGAAAATAATGGGTTGCGTGGGGGGATCACAATATAACAGGTATTTTCACATCGTCCATTTACTCCTTGTTTCAGTTTCACACTGCAGACAAAACACGTGTTTATATCAGCGGTTATCGCAAGACAGTATTTACGCGGCCCTTGAAACCTCAATAATTTCTTCAGTCATTTTAAGACCAGTTGAGTAAACTTCAGTCTTCCCCCCTCCCAGTGTGGTGCCCAAAGCTGGTGTTTGTCAGATCTGATAATAATCAGTAAAACAACACTCGTGCCCACACGAGTCTGAGATGGGGAACCATAGTTCACCCTTGTATGTCTGTGTGCCTGAGATTAGTGCTTTCAGAGATTTCTGTCCACCATCCTCCACCATTTGAACAAGGGAGGAGCTCTTTTTTTTTAAAAGGAACCTGAATTTCATGTGTAAAAATGGTTGCGTAAATGGCCTGTTTAAAGTCTAAGTTTTTTTCTGTAAAATAAATAGATAATGTTCCTCCAAAACGGAATCAACTACACCCCCCTATGAAACTTTTTTTTGTTCCGCATGTGGTGCTGTCTACTCCAGTGAAGTATGTTTTCACCATCAGCTTTGGAACTCCAAGCATGCATTGCCAAGGTGTCAAAGCAGGATTGGCAGACAGCTTGCTCTTGGTGGAGTAATGGATTCTAATTAAAAATGTACATTTCAGTGAGGTAGCTTACCTGAGAGTATTTAGGTACAAACAGCGTTCAGTGTGCAGGCTAATTTACTTAAATTTATATGCAAAGACAGCGCATGCATGTGTATAACCTGCTTAAAGGCGCAATCCGTGAAAGGCAGAAGATCACTGGATGCATATAGCATCATATGGCTGTGCTTGTTGATGCTCGGATGGATGGAAGGGGCAGGCAGTCCCCTGCCTGTTTCTCTGTGTTTAGCCCTAGGCACTGCCTGGGGGTGAGAGTGTATGCGGTCGGGGTAGGCATGGCAACGCCGTGGGCGGCCTGGCGTGTGAGTTTGCGAGCAAGCCCTGCGTCCCTTGGCATCTTCCGCTGAGCCGGGTAAATCCGCGTTCTCCAGCTGGACGTTAAGCGCCTGCTGTCGCCTCTCTCTCCGAGCGTCACATGCGTGCGAAATCGACTCAACATTAACTGGGGGGGGACTCAGGAATCAATAAAGCTGAAGGTCTGTGGAGACTGTAGTGGAATGGAGCGTTTGTATTCTACCCTGGGGGGGAGGTGTTCACTGTAAGCCACTGGCCTGTCCTATGACTCTTGAGAGGTTAGTATATATAAGCCGCGGTTCAGTCACATGAGTGTTGAGGATAGTGCTGAATAAAATCTGTCCTGCAGTTCACTGATGTGGGCAGGTTTTAAACAGAAATGTTAACTGACTGGATGGACTTGGTGCGGGTGGTTGATCAGCCTTCATGCTGTGGACGGGGATCTTTAAACTATATCATAGACATGTGCACTGTCTCTCCGGTAGGAGTCCAAACATCTTATGTGTACGGGTGATCTCCTGTTGTTTTCTTTGTGTTTTCTTCTCTTTCTGCAGTCGGATGGATGCTGGCCCTCGATAAACACATTCACGTTCATTAACTAGATGTGCTACAGATGTTGTGGTTAGAGTAGCAAGCCCTGAGCATTATACTGTTTTTTTTTTTTTTTTTTAAATATCCTGTTATGAAATGAATATGAAGAGAGCATAACTCAGTCTGCCACTAGTCACATGAATAATGAGTAGAGAAAATAGAGATAGCAGTCGCTGACCATGTGCCCAGCGCTGGGAGAGGGGTTTTAAATGTGAAATTGACGTTCATTGTGGATGTATACATCATGTGTTGTGAGATGGGTGTTCTCATGTCGGATTGATTTTACAGGAGGGAGTTTACGTTTGCTGGGAGTTTGGGGGATGGGGAGGATGTGACAAAGCATCGCTGGGGATATGAACCACTGCTCGGTCTTGGCAGAGACACAGTGTTGCTTTGTGTTGTTTGTTGCAGTTGCGGCTTATAAATTAGGGTGAATTATAAGGTATGTCGCTGTAGGGAGCCGTTCATGCTGCCAGCAGCCCGGAAGCTGCAGAAGAGGGCTTACCATGAATGAAACGGCCAAGCTGGGGCAGTGGCGGTCATTTGCTACATCGCTCTTGGTTCTCGCTGCTCCAAGATTTCAGTTTTCAAGTGCATTTTGTCCTAATACTTAGTCATAGATGGTTTCGATTTCTGACGCTGTCGAGTTGCCTTGATCTAGCTTTTGGTTTTAATGATCCACGTGTTTCACTTGGGTCAGCAGACCATGAGGCTGGTTTCGTTTTGTTAAGCTGATGTCTTAAGTTTCTGTGCACATCGTACATTTTGCTCTCTGTCATCATGGCCATGTCTTGTTACTGGTCACCGCTAGCCACTAGACCTTCCTAACCAGGGGACATTACAAGAAATTACTGCCCGACAGTCAATCTAGTCAAACACAAACCTGAAAAACAGCAAAACTGATTTCTTGTCAGAGGTAATTCTGCTAAATTAAGTGTACTTATTGTGCAACTTGTCTTAATATTTTTTGGTGTCTAGTATTATGGAACAAGTGAATTATAGGGTCTTTTCTCAGTTTTAGTCAATGCTATTCTGTGGTAATGTGACATGTTTATAAGGACAAACCTGTGTGATGCTGTGAAAAATTTTAAGTTGATGACAGGATCCGTCTCAGAGTGGATCTGAAAGTTCTGCCTGGGGTAGATCTACCCGCACATGCTTTTGCTCTTTTAAATGCAGCCTTAGCAACAAAATGCAGCAGTTATTGTACTTGCAAGAGGAAACCAAATGATTTGTTGCTAAAACAGTTTGGGCCTTATGTTGGCAGTACAGCGATCAATGATCCCACAAAAACAGAATTCAAAGTAAAAAGCAAGTGTGCGCAGCCAAGCTGAATACATATGAAGTTAAAGGGAAAATGTATGGAATACCAAAGGTACTAATAAACATTTTCTTAATCAAGATAATTCTTAGGTGGTTGTAATATTGAACCCAGGACACCACCAAACAAAAATATTAAGTACATTGAATATGTTGGGGCCTGAAATATCATTTTGAACAGACTGTCCCAGTTTGAAGCAGCCCCCCCCCCAGTTAAAGGCCACACTTTGCAGCATCTTTAGCACTAGTAAGCCTGACATAAGGGTGCTTTTCCCACTGCACCAGGTCCGGTACTTTTGGTACTTCCCCTTTTCCACTGACTTCCGGTTGAGTAACAGTACAAAGGTTCCTGGACCTAAAGTGCCACACCAGCTTTAGGGTGAGACTTTAATCAATTTCTATGTCGATTGTTTATGCAAATAGCCTGCCTCTGAAAAACAATACAGCCGCAGTATTGTAAGAATTGTATTGATAAATGAAGTAAAAACATAAAATTATATTAATGGATGTGTGCAGAAATGAAGAGACCCAAGCTTTAATTGCAATGTGGTTGGAAGAAGAGATACAAGAAGACCAGGATAGCATGTCAAGAAATAAAGTGTTTTGTATGATATACTATGACAGCACGGTACTGGAAAAATTTCAGACATTGCAGTGTAATTTTGTTGTAATAAATATTGCTGTATTTATGAAACAAAAAGGGAGTTCAGCATAAATTTCTCCCAAACCCGTCTAGGAGTGTTTTAAAAGGCAAGGATGAAAATGATTATGAGTGTCTCAGAGAAAGCATGCAGCGCTCATGCAAAAGCAGTGGGGGTAAACTTTGAACTGATTTTTAAACATATACAAGATAATTTTGCAAAGGAATAATCATTAAAATTGCAAAACTTTAATTTCCTCTAGATTTTTTTTCCACTGAGTAAAAATGTATTGGTGAAACTTAAATTCCCTGCTCTATAATGTCCATACAGAATTGAAGGTAAGAAAAAGCATGATTTTAATCTAGCTGACTAGCAATGTGAGAATTCCATGTGCATAACATGAGATGTGCGTATTATGTCCAGCCTTGTTATATACCACAGCCATTTTTCTAATTCAGTACATAATACTTGCCTCGTATCGTGATGTCATTCAGTGGCAGCACCAGTTTTTACACCAGTGGAAAATCAGTACCTTGAAGTACCAAAAGTATGGTACCTGGTGTGGTGAAAAAGCGCCCTAAAAGGATTTTCCAGTCGCTAACATCCCCCCGCACCTCACCCCACCCCACCCCTTCATCTTATCTCCAGTGGAAGTGACGTAATACAGCACCCCGTGATGGTAGTCCCTGGGAATTATCCCCCCACGTTCCCACAGGAAGTGGCTTTCGGTACTGTCTGATGCATTGACTTACTTAACATTGCTTTAGGGCAGGACTCTGACTTGCTTTTAAAATAAAGCACCTTACACAGCAGGCTAAATACACGAGAGTAAGTGCTGTTATGATTGTTGTTGTTATAATTATTAAGTAATCGAAAAGCCAGGAGAAACCAGCTGTCTGTTTCAGTCTATTTAAGACATATTTGCTATTCCGTATTTGACATATTTGCTATTCATATTTGCATCAATATTTCAGAATTTTGCTTATAAATGAAGTCTGACCCCTGATTTCCTTTGCATTTGCCTTGACATGATTAAAGAACATTTAGCTAGCCTTTTAGATTATCTTTATCTTACCATATAGAGTATTCACACAGCTTATGGCCACTGCTGGCTGTTGACGAGTCGTCACTAACAGATACGCTTCCTAAAAAAGCGGGCCTTTAACGGCGGGCGATGGCCACGCTGGCTCCTCCCTCCACCATCAGCAGCGTTACAGAAATAACAAGCAAAAAAGGACCCCTAGAACTATGCCTCCCCCCCAAAAAAAATGTATGAATTAGTTAAATTAAATGAAGGTACACTGTGTATAGTACAATGCAAGCAGTAAAAGGAGAAGTAGAAACAACATCTGGAGAGATGAGCCTGTGGCTGAAGATGCTCCTCTACTCTACCAGCTCTGTTTGTGGAGTGGATGGAGGAACTCGATGGTAGACCACATATTGTAAGAGACCACATCACAAAGATCACTGGTAGCCTTGGCTTCCGTAGGGCTGGAGCGAGGGCATTGCTGCATGAGTGCTTAACGGTAACTCGGGCAGCGCCCATGCAGAAGCCGACGCTCATCCACATCACGAGTCCCACCTGGTTTACGAGCCGTAGGCGAGCGGCTCTGCACGTGGGCGTGTGCGTGCGTGTGCGTGTTTGCCACCTCCACTCCGCCGGCATGTCCCGTACTTGAAGAGGCCGACGACGGCATAATTTATCGCGCTCTGTTTCTGGGGAGTCTGCATCAGCGTGAATTGCGTTACCATTCATGCGTCAGGCCGACCTTGGCCTTGGACTTATGGTCGGCTACTTTGTGTGTGATGGATCTTAAACTTTCATTTTAACCAACAATTTGTAACAATCGGTTGCCAGATCTCAAGATTGCATGTTCAGGCTGGTATCATTCATCTGGGAACTGTGGCAGGGGTCCTCAAACCTGATCGCCCAATTTATTTTCCTGCCATATGCATCCAACTTTTGGGTTGTACCATTTTTCAAAACTAAACTAATTTAGTCTTCATTTTCAACAGCATGGTTGTTGGCAAGAGAGAGAAAAGTTGTCGAACTCATACTGGTCTGTTGGGAGCCAGAATTGGGGTTTGGACCATCTGTTGATGACTGTCAGACTTTTTTCATACCAGGAAGGTTGTGGGTTTAGGCCGGGATTTGCTGGCCATCTGTTAGCTCAACATAACTGAAACATACCATACCGGGGGGTGGGGGGGAATCAGACCTTTTAACTGCTAATGCAGTAGGGGTGTGAAACCCATGTGTATTGAGTCGAGGTCGGTTTTGGGTTCTAAGTACCCCCCTTTAAAATAATTAATGGCTAGAATAAAAGTAAATGCTATCCAATAAAAAGCTTTCCAATGCGTAATTACACTATGTATTGCTCTTTCATATATTGATGTGCGTGCCCCGCCCTGCACACCCACCTGCATGTCTTTTAACTGCAAGCACTTGTCACTTGCTGGTGTGTCATGCACTGAACGGCCGGTGGGAGCTTCTGTGATTGGCTCACGTCACGCGGGATTCCGCTGCTTCTCCACACATCCCTCTTAAAACCAGCTCTAGGATTAACGGTCCATGTTGAACTATGTTCCTGGAACCGACTATGACATCAAGGTCCCCTGTGGTCCTGTTCTGTCCCATGTAACTAGAGGGGTCTGATCCAGCCTTACGAGTATTATGGGGTGCAGGGGAGCACATCAATTATGCCTGTGAGTAATGATAAGCATGTATAAAATTTATGAGTGGGGTGGGGTGGTGCATTGGTTAGGGCTGAACCCCGAAACTCCCATAGTTGGATTCCTGCCCCCTCTGCCTGTATGTGGAGTTAGTATGCTCTTCCTGTGTGTGTATCTGGAGTTTTTGTGTTCTCTCTGTATGTGTGTATGGAGTTTGCATGTTCCCCCATTGTCTGGGTCTGGAATTTGCCTGGTGTGCATGTGTGCATGCGTTTGCATGTTTTTCCCATTTCTGTGTCTGGAGTTGGTGTGTGAGTGTGCAGTTTGAATTTCCTCCAGGTGTCCCGGTCTCCTCCCATACGTATTTGGCATCTCTGAATCGCCCATAGTGTGTAAAGTTATGTTCCTCGCAGTGGGCCAGGATCCCATCCAGACCACCCTTTCCTCATACCCCATATTTCCTGGGACAACCTCCAGAATCACTGTGATCCAGTCCCAGATAACCGGTCATGGAAGAAAGACGGCTGGATTTTTGTGCGGTAATGGAGTGTGTCATTCGGTGACCGCCTGCCTGTTTTTGCAGGGTTGATGCAGAGCCTGGGGAACGGATGACCAACTGATGCCTTCGCAGCTTCCCGAGGTACGCCATTCCCCCGTCCCAGCACACGCCCAGGGCGTCTCCCCTCAGCCCGAGGTACGCCATTCCCCCGTCCCAGCACACGCCCAGGGCGTCTCCCCTCAGCCCGAGGTACGCCGTTCCCCGTCCCAGCACACGCTCTGGGCGTCTCCCCTCAGCCCGAGGTACGCCATTCCCTGTCCCAGCACACGCTCTGGGCGTCTCCCCTCAGGCCGAGGTACGCGATTCCCCCGACCGGGCAGAGCCCGGGGGGGGCGGCGGGGCGCGGGGGGGGGGG
>JABFEA020000043.1:29048183-29076356 GCA_019775915.2 Cyphomyrus plagiostoma
AAATAATCAGTCCTAAATTATACTACATAATGATATACTTTGATGGAGCTTTTTTTCATCCCCCCCCCCCAGGGTATATTTTTTTCCCTGAATCCCCCCTTTGTCGTTTTACTTACAATATCAGCTTACAGCCACCTTGACAATGTACTCTGTTGCTTCCTTCTCTGTGTCCTGCCGTTAGTTACCAGGTACATGACTTTCCTTTGAAAGGGATAAAATCACCCAGGTGGAATCTTTTTTTTCAAGATTTCAAAGAAATCTTTTTCCCTCCCTCTCCCAGAAGCATGCCTGGACACAAATCCAGGAGAAAGCTCTAAAGATCTTTTAGGACTTCTTCCTGCTCCCCCCCCCATCCCCATCCCCATCCCCATCCCCATCCTTGACCATCCACTTGGTTGGACAATATTCTTCAATTCAGGTCCAGAGGGCCTACAGTGCCCAGCTGTCAACCACCAGACCAGGTTAAACAAAGTGAAATGAAACCTCATGCCTTTGTTCCAAACACCTTTCCTGTTTGCTTCATCATAGCTGAGGATTTAATTTAGTACTAAAGTACCTCCCGTAGCCAGGAAAAGACGCGCAACTGCAGAAAAGTTTACATGGTATTTAATCAGACATCAAGCAGTATGTTTTACTTGTTATTTATTTGTTATGTAAGTGGACTGAAGTGTTTAATTTACAGACATTCAAAGGATTACAGGATATAGAACACATCCACGTGTACTTAGAATAAATGTATTTGACAGCATACCGCGACCTCGTAATAGATAAGCGATTGGAAGATGAAGATAAATTTATGCCAATTCCACAGGAAAACTTGGGGTTCATTATTGGTCACAATCATGTTACTGAAGTATTGGAATTCTTTGATCTTTTTTGAACACTTTTAACTTGCCTGCCCCCAGATCGAAACTCTCTCCAAGGTTAACAGTGCCAGAGGGTTGCCTCTTTAAATCTGAAGGAATATGGAGTGCCATGCCCCAATTTCAAGGGGCGGGTGGCGGGGCAGACCTGCCAACCCTCCATCCAATCAAGTTTCTGCCCGGATTGTCAGAACTCATGCTACGCATGTTTAAATTATTCAGTCTTGTTGCTAACACTACGGTGATGTCTCAAAGGCTTAAAGAATCCATCATAACCCTCATAAGCTGGTCAGCGTTGGAGGGCTACTTTACTAGGTCTGGTTTTGAAAACAACAGTATCAGCAGGGCTTTCGAATTCTGCCCCTAAATGTACACAAGGGTCCGATCCTGTGTTTTCGGGCCACAGGACGCACTAAATGCTGCATGTGGTGGAATTCTTTTGCCCCCATGTTTATCCACATGAGTGCTGTGGCCACATGTGGGAGCCCTTAAATCCCTTCTTAAGCTTAAACACTGGATGGGGCCATGCCTAAGATTTAGCATGGAAGTATAGTGTGCTCTGTAATTACATTCCAGCTCCTCTGAGACTCCAGTAACTTTACTGCAGCACTTGCAGCCATTTGCCCAAATTGCATTTCCCTTCTCAAGCTATATTATATAGATGTCATTGTAGGTTAGCACAAACCGTATCCACGGTGACGGAAAACTACAAGCCACCTTTAGATTACTTTAAACGGACGGCTTATCGTGGCAAAGCGAGACCGAAGAAGACGTGGCACCCAGAGACGCGTCTTCATCAGCCTCACCAATAAATGCAAACAGCACTGCCTGCTTCCTCCGCCAGCCCACAGCGGCCTGGACCTGCACTTGCGTGTGGCGGCGCTGACTTCAAGCCTGGGCCGGCCCGCCCTGTAGACGACATCGGCAACCACCTAGGGGGCGCAAAAGAGCGAGTGAAAAAAAATCAGAAGAAATACCTCTGCTTGCATTCTGTGACATTACAATTATTTACACTAGTTCTAATATTTCACTAGGAGTTAGCAGCCAGATATCATGTGCTATTGGAATGTTTTATTATAATGAACTAATAAAACTTGTTTTCTGCTGTTCTGGGGGGCGAGGGGGAACTCAACTGAATCTCGCCTAGGAGCAACCCGACTGATGGGGCATGGGCTGAGGAGACCAGGGGGGTCACCAAGGCCTTAAGCACATCCAGATGATGGCCCTGTGTGCATGGCGTTGAAAGAGGGCGGCAGCAGGTACAGCATGCATTAAACACACAGCTCAGAGGAGAAGAATGGCGTCGACAGAGCGGAGGTGTGCAGATAAGGCGGCTCACACTTTGCCGGACTGAAAGACGCATGCTGAGCCCTTGTACCCTCATTGCATCATCTGCAAAGCAGACGGCAAGAATTTCCTCAAGGCAGGGAGAATGTTTTTTCTTTGCTAGGTCACCCGCCAAAACCACAGATAGGTTGAAATAACAACCAAATAGGCTGATATCACAGTCTTCAGGGCAGCAGATGTCAGGCTTTGTCGGAGTTCTGTTCATCGGGGGAATTCGGCGATGTAATGAGATGAAACACAGAAAACGTTACATGATCCATTTACGTGTTGAAAGAGAGGGATTCACTTAGGAATGATAATCTGTAATTTTAAAGAGGGCAGTTCTCAGCTATGAAGTGAATTGTCTCTTCCCTGTACAGTAGATCAGATAATTTACTTTAAGTGCATTTTGTTATCCTCAATGATGATAAGTTACCATGATCTGGCTAAACCTCTATCCACATCTAGCAGAAAGAGATCTCCAATGTAGATAGAGATGGTTATACACAGGCAGTTCACATAGGCTATGTAGATGTAGGTCTCTCAGTACTGCGGTGAGGTAAGAACCTTTGTAAGGTGGAATTTTTGGCGATGTAAATAGGAAGCTGTGGAATATTTTGGAGAAAGACAGTCTGGTGGACAGCTGGATTCCAGGAGGAGATGGAAGTTGATGATGTCAGCAGGATGAAAGGGTGAAGGAAGTTTAGAGTGTCACCAGCTGTCAGCTCAACCCTGGGGAGGATCCCTGAGGAACTCACCCTGTCTCTCCCACCCCCCCTGGAGAAGTGGAAAAGTTATAGGAACGTGGGTTACAGGTGAACATGTGCCCCCCAGGTGGACTTTGAATGACTGATAGGTGGGGGTGGGGTGACTGCAGAGCACGACCTCTGCTGTCTCATAGAGGGGGCTCTGTGTGTGGGATGGGGGGGCTCTGTGTGAGGTGTGCTCAACAGGAATTCTTTCTCCAGTCATAAACGCACAACTCCCCCCCCCCCCCCCAGGACGACATCATCATAAACCCTAGGCCTAATCTATTAATCTATTTTAATACATTACTTTTATATTCATAAACCAGTTTTAAAACATTATGAGATGTGGTGCAATATGTTTTGTTTTTTTTTTCCTCATATTTCAACTGTTTTAAAAGGGAAATCGGTTTAGCAGAGTTTCCCAGCTTTTAATGGCGAAAGCCGCATTTAGTGCTGGTAATAAAGAGAGAGTTTTACACTAAAGGATGTGAGCAATAGTCCCTGTTTTGGAGTAACTGGACTCTTTTTTTCTCACAGAGTCCATGCCAGGTGCCTCGTCCACTTATTTGAAGGTATAGGGTTAGCGCCTCCCCAAGGGCCTGACACCAAAGGCTTATTTTCCGCACACAGAACCTGCAAAACTGCTTGTCTTTCTTTTGGCTGTTAAAATTATTATTCCATCCCACCCACAGTCAAAGTGTATTAGCATATTTTTCATTTGCATAGCCATTCATTGTGATTACTGTTGCTATATGAATTGTAATCCTAAGAAACTTTCCTTTTCAAAATTTCCCTCAACACTCATTTTGCCCTTAGGGCAATAAGGAATTACATTTTTCATGCAGGTTAATTAACAATGTAAGAAAAAAAAACCTTCAAAGGATTGTACTTATACAGATAACTTAATGCACACTGACAGCTCCTCAAAGGGGTGTGTTTGTTTTTAATTTGGAGCAGCAATATATTATATTGCATGAAGTCACGCGTCCTTGCTGTAAGGCTCCGTATCTGCACAGAGTCTCAGAACACCTGGCAAGATACATTTATGGAATATGTATTAATCTCCTCAAACAATTTGAGTGTTAATTAAGCAGATGTTTCTCTCGAGTTTGGCATAAATGGCTAATGGAGGTGACAAGAAAATGCATAACATCAAGCCATAACGTTCCAAAAACACCACAGCAATGGAACAAGAACTTTTCATCCTTTCAAAATCACGAGTGTTAGTTTTATTTTATATCTTTTTTTATTGCTTAAAATAGAGCAGTGAAGAATCTTCTCAATGTACAAAAGTGTGTATTAGTGTCATATCCAAAATGAAGGAGATATATCTGACCCCTTTTCCTCTTTTGTGCTTGACATTATCAGTAGACAGATAGGTACAAGTTTTTTTTTTTTCCTTTTTCATCTTAAAGACTATATATGCTTATAGGCTCAGGTTACACAGAGATGGTTTGGCTGATAGGAGCTCCTGGATGAATTGAGCCCTGGTATGTGATCACAAACGAAGGGCTGACTGAAGGTTTATACACAGCGACTGCAAAGAAAATGTTAGTATTATCATTTTCGCAGCAGAGGCACGCAGCTCCTGCCAGAGAGAGGAGAACAGCAGGTGTCCCAAATGGGATTGAGGTTTGGGAGACCGCAAATGGCACGAGCCAGTGACCAGAGCCGAGTCTGAGACAGTCTTCTGGTTGGAGACCAGCTGTGCACAGAGCCAAACATCTGGCAGAGGAGTGCTAACATCTGGCAGGAAGGGTCAGTGGCCTGTCTCAGTTAACAGCCATCATCATGACTGACAGTTAGATAAATAACTTTGAAAACCAAGATCAATCAATAATTCCCCCCTACGTTCCGTCCTAAACAGGAATACATGTGGTTTATGGATTTTTGGCTCTAGGAATTACTGCGGTTTATGGATTTAAAACTTGTTCTTTTCCAGTATCCTCCTTTTTTACAAAGCGCTCGTCCCAAGAATGGCTGGAAATGCCATGACTTGACTTCCTTGTATTGCTGTCACCCCAGTCTGATTCCAGATGAGTCTCGTGTTCTGTGTTTTTCAAATCTGTGCATACGTCTGTGTGTGTGTGTGTGTGTGTTTGTGAGCCACAGCGAAAATCCCAAAAGCCTTTTTTTCCAGTAAGGACTGCGATTTTCTCTTGTGTGCTGGGTGTGTGAGGTTTGAGCGCTGAGCCTTTGCTTTACATGGGTCTGAGACCCAGACGTGCATTTAAATAACAGCCTCTTAAATTTCGAAGGGTTGGAATGGAATGTCTGAAGTATTGTCAAAATATTCTTCAAATCCCCAGTCCATTATTAAGTGAACTGGACCCAAGGGACATTTGTCCTAGATATTTTTTTCTTTTTCGTTGTTTATCTAACTATTCTGTGAGTGACTTTGAGCCCCTTCCTGGCAAAACTACATTTTTACATAGGTTTCACCTCAAAAGCGATTCTGAACACTGCTATGGGACAAATTCAGGCATCGTTGATTCTGTCATGGCTCTCAAAATGATCAGCACCTAAGGTACGCTGCTCTGTCCTCCACCTTAGTATGCAACACGGAACCAAGGGCCCCCCTAGCGGATTCCACCCCCGCCCACTGCACGCTTTCCCCGCCTTCTTAAGGAAATGCTATTGTGCTGCACTAACTTTGACCGAATTTTCTGCCACAGAGTAGACCCTGTTTTCAATTACTTTCGTGAAGCAAATTGGAACATTATGCTTCCATAATGCCAGCTCACTAGCTCCAGGAAGCATAACAGACGAGACTGGGTCATGAGGAAAAATAATATAGACATTCAAGAATAGAGTTCTGCAACACCATAACGAGTTAGCGGCAGTGTATGTCGTTCTGTGGTGGAAAAGCGAGCGCTGCAGACGTACTTCGCATTATGGAGTAATGAAGCCTTTACCGAAGGTGATGAAAGGATAAAATTCAAACATGACCAAAGGGCTGATACAAGTTGTTTTTTCCTTAATATTTCCACCTGGATCTCCTGTCTGTTTTTTTCCCCCTAAACTCCTGATTGTGCAGCTTAATGTGAAAAGTATTTGTGATACATATGTTGAAAAGTAGCAAAATGTGAAACGGGCGATTTCTGCCAATTTTTCACCGCGTCTCTCCAAGCGAATTGGCTTGCTTTAAGCTGTCACTCACATGTATGATGTAAGGTTTAATAATCACAAAAGGAAAAAAACAAAATAGCTGCACCAAAAAGCGCCAGTGTGATACACCACACCGCAGCCAATTTATGACATGTGTGGGGAGGAAGATCAGGGGAGGTGTGCGAGTTCATGGTAGTGGGTATGATGCTAGCAGGTGTTTACTCTGGAGACTAGATTTCCTACTTCATAACAATTAAATAAAATGTGAGTAAAACCTTATTCACACCTTATGCTAAACATAAGGAGTCCAAAATGTTGTGCCCCTATTGAAAATGTTTTTGGCAATAGTAAGACTCTATATTTGGTATGGGCCTTTTGTTGTTTTATTTTTTGTCTCAATTGCTCCTGATGAGAAATGAAAAATTGGCCCAATCAGAGGTCTCCCTCTCATCACATGACCCCCATGCAAACTTGGGTGTCATGTCGACCAGTACTGCTCTGCAGGCCTCATCAAGTAGTGTAACACGCATGATGTTTAGTCCTCTGAAGCTTCATTCCACACATAGCTCAGTAGGCATTCAGCTGTACTGTACAGCAGACACCGAGAGGCCTTTCAAGGGGATCCTGGTTGTCTAACTGTACAATATGGGAGCCTGTAGCCACAAACTGTTGATTTTTGAGCCTCTTCACCACAGACAGAATCCATGCCTGGCTCTCACTGCTGGACTGGTGAAGTCCTGAAGGATTTTTTTAGCATATATAACGATTTGTTATCTTTCAGCACAAAATTCTAGAGTTATAATGCTTTCTTGTATAGTTAAATAAGTGATGATGTTTGTATGATGTTTGTAATTAGTTACCAATTTAGGGGTGGCCCAGTAGTTAATGCTATTTCCTTGCACCAATAGGGTTGTGGTTTGAATCCCACCCCAGATTTGTGTATGTAACTGGTGTCTCTACATCGCCATAGTGTTTCTGCTCCGTGATGACCTGCCATCCTGCCCATGAGGTACCCCTGTCTAATGCAGCCTAGGATCTGCTCCAGTGACCCTGACCAGGATATGCAGAGATGCCAGTTTAATACGTACATTTTGATGTTTCGGGGCTGTTTAAAAAGTTCTCCGTCGCTGCATTTCAGAGCAAGATGAATGGCCCTTTGACCCTGACCAGTGTAGAGGTTGGAAAATGGCAGTCGGAATTTACCTTAGCAGGTCAAAGTGACACGTAGCTCAGAACTTTGTCCATGGTCTGGGCAGATTCTAGACAAATATTCCGCTAGAAAGTTATTGGTATGGCCATATTTGGGTATAATATGAGATAAGGATGGGTTGGACTGTGCTTTTTGGCTAAATTGGCCGAATTTTCATTAATTAAAAGTTTGTTTTAACTGCTAAAAAGCTGTACCATGCTTACAAAATCAATTTTGACACTCTCTCTCCTCATATTTTTGAATTTGTCCAGGAGAAAAAAGTGCAGTGGATCTGAAAGGCAGCACAAATTGGAAATGCTGTGTCAGTTTTATCTTCCCAAAATGGCCATGAGTTGTTCCCTCACTAAACGCCTGTCTTTATGTTTGAGGGATACAGGGCTTTGTTTTCCTGATGCTGTTATAGCGGCCTTGATGGAGAATATAAGAGATAAGAACTGAAGGACTTAACCTATGATGATAAATGTCACAGAGAAAGGACAGCATTGTAATACTTATATAAAAGTAATATATTCATTATGTATCCATCCATCCATCCATCCATCCATCTATCTTCCAGTTGCTTATACTGGTCATGGTGGTGGGTGTAACTTAGTTAAATTTATATAGACCCCATGAAAACACATTAAGGTGGGATCATTCTTTAATTATAAATTAGACAAATAGTTTGCATCGTGTCCTGGGTGCATCTCTGCCATGTGCCATGTGCTGTCTGAGAGAGCCTCCCCAAAACCCCCCTACCACCCCTTTGCTGAAGGATTAACAGTTATAATTTGGATGGATGGACAAATAGCCTGCCTCATTGCCTTTTATTTTGGACAGTGTAGCTATTCCTTTGCTTTCCTTTATGACGTGCTACAGCTGGCATCGTGGTTACAGATTCTGTGGCAAATTGCACCACTTTTCACTTTAGAATTCTGTAGAAAATGTACCCATTCAATTTGGCTTTTTTCTTTACTTACCAGAATTGACTCACTTGAAAAAGTGCACGGTCAATTATTATTTGATGCAGCACAATGACTAAGCATGAAAAACTCCAGTGTTACATCAACAAATTGAGGTTTTATATGTTATCAATGATCAGATCCATAGGGAAAAATCAGAGAAGGAAATGAGCCCTTTTGTTCCTTTACATTGTAATGCAGCCCTGGTTCCGTTGCGGTCCTGGTTACGTTTTGGCTCTGGTTCTGTTGCGGCCCTAGTTCCGTTGCAGCCCTGGTTACGTTGCGGTCCTGGCATACATTACCTCATGCTCTATTGTGTGTGTATTGTACATTTCACAGTTTTCAAGTGTTGTTTCCATTCAAACATAAAACATCAATGTTATTTCTCTCTGACCAAACACAAACAAACCTTCCCAGTATTTTCCTCTATGCCACAGAAGACAATGTAATTTTTATAATTTCTTGTAAACTGCTCTGAAGAAATATTTTAAGAAAAAACATTGCTCCGAAAAATTATCCAAGGAATGTGGGCGGGTGATGGGGGAAGCATATTTATGGTTTAGTTTGAAAAGATCTGTGATCAAGGCTGTGTCTGCTCACACAGGCTAGGAAAGCAGCCTGAAATAAATTGCTTTTGGCCACAATTTAAGACATTAGTAATGTTGTTCTAGAACAATTCTTGATATTTTTTGGAATTTTCACTTATCCTTAAACACTAATACATAAGATGTAATACATTAACTGGAGTCTCTTTTACTATGAAAGTCACACGTGGATCTGTGGTTTGAAGCTGCATCTTTGGAGTCTGGAGCTTTGGCATGACTAATGGCGTGCAATGCTATGTGTGTCGTTTATATCCAAGCTCGACTTCAGACATCAGGAGAACACGAAGTACTCTGTCAAACTGAACAAGAGACGTGTGTAATGACATCACTAATCTCATGCAGAAAAAAATTGCACCCCAGCTATGTAACGATCTTTCGGGACAACAGAAATAACCCCTGCGGGGTGGGGGGGGGTAATTGAAAATATCTACTAAGTGCCATTTTGAAGAGAACAGGATGTAGATTCAGCTTGTATAAATATGTATGTGGATGGGAGGAGCTAAATGGAGAAAGTGACACCAGCCCTGTTCTTTTTTCAGGGTTTTCCCTTGCTGGCTTTTACTCTCAGCAACAGCGTCAGATTTCATCTGCCAAATAACAAATGCCCAGCTTTTGACGAACTGGCTCACCTGTAATTCAGTACCTGTTATACTCTGCCTTTAAAGGGGCCCAGTGGTTATTCGGGTATTGCCTAGCATATATTTAACTGGATCTATTTCTTTCGGCAAATAAACATTTTTTTTTTTTTTCCCAGCGCAGTTTCGCTTCAACCAAAAATACAGGGCATGACTCAAGATGTTATAGCCATGATGCACATGTCATCTTACAGCTTTCTGTTTCCAAAAGAACACAGCTTGACTTTGAGCCTATTTCTCAAAGGGTGCTAACACATTTAGTCATGCCACCCTTCGTTGTGGTATTCCTCTTCCTCCTGCACGCCACCAGAGATGGGATACAGGGTCCACTGTTTCCTTTTAAGGATGCTGTTGGCAATGCTGTAGAACAACTGTTGGACAAGAAGTTGCAAAAAATATGAAATATAAAACTATGAACACGGTAGCGGGCTAAACTTCTATGTTTGTCATTGAAAGATGAGTCTTGGCCTCAGGCGAAGCATTACGGCTATGTCTGTGGGCCCTTGAGCGAGGCCCTTAACCCCCAGCTCCAGGGGTGTTATATGCTGGCTGACCTTGTGCTGTCACCCCCCAAGCGTGCTCTCACCTGCATATGGGTCTGTGTGTCTCATGGAGAGCGAGATGGGGTAGGCGAAGAGAAACATTCCAATGTACCATTATTTGTGCAAATGGAAAATAAAGGATAATTTCATTTCATTTTAAGACCACAGGCCTGACAAACCCTCTGCCCATAAAGCCATCTTGCCCTGTTCTCCTCTCTTCAGGCTTCACTGTCCCTGTCCAAGGTCTCAGAAAGCTAACAGAGAAGCACAAAATTGGAGAAACCTTGTGTAATGTTAATGTACATATTCGGTTACTTTTGAATGGCCTCAGTCTAAACCATCCTTTTCTGAAACTGCTTGTTTTATTGAGGGGGGAGGGGGTCTGGATCCTATCCCAGAGGCTACAGGCACAAGGCAGGGATCATCTTCTGTAGTATGTATTTCTTTGACTCTGATGTATGTATATAATTTAGTTATGTAAATATGTGGTCAATTAGGTTCAATTTAGGTTGATCTCTGTGTCTTGGTTTTGATTGTGATTGGTGTATGTTGCTTTTACCCAGCGAAAACTGTGTTCTGATTACTTCTTGTTTGTCTGAAACTGCTAACTTCAGTACATTCCATAGGGATGGTGTATCAGCATTCCTGGCTTGGACTAAGTACACACTAGACCATGAGGTAATAATGTAGTGCATTGCCACAAAATCACTCTAGATTCCTGATCCATCATTTGGCTCAAGTAAATTGGAGTCTCAGTGGTTATGGTATATTATATAGTGAGAAACTGCTGTGCAGCCTCTGAGGTGAGTCAATTGGAAACCCTACGGCCATTGACCTCGAGTGATCAGATAAGCTCAGTCTGTGTAGACTCTGGCCTGAGCTTCTGAGGCGAGTCAGTTGGAAACCCTACGGCCACTGACCTCCAGTGAACACATAAGCTAACTCTGCATAGACTCTGGCCTGAGCCTCTGAGTTGAGTCAGTTGGAAATCCTACAGCCCCTGACCTTAAGTGATCACATAAGCTGAGTCTGTATAGACTCTGGCCTGAGTCTCTAAGGGAAGCCAGTTGGAAACTCTATGGCCCTTGACCTCCAGTGATCACACTAGCTAAGTCTGTGTAGACTCTGGCCTGAGCCTCTGTGGCAAGTCAGTTGGAAACCCTATGGCCACTGAACTTGAGTGATCACATAAGATGAGTCTACATGGACTCTGGCCTGAGCCTCTGAGTCATATCAGTTGGAAATCCTATAGCCCCTGACCTCCAGTGATCACACTAGCTAAGTCTGTGTAGACTCTGGCCTGAGCCTCTGTGGCAAGTCAGTTGGAAACCCTATGGCCACTGAACTTGAGTGATCACATAAGATGAGTCTACATGGACTCTGGCCTGAGCCTCTGAGTCATATCAGTTGGAAATCCTATAGCCCCTGACCTCCAGTGATCACACTAGCTAAGTCTGTGTAGACTCTGGCCTGAGCCTCCGAGGCGAGTCAGTTGGAAATCCTATGATCACTGACCTCGAGTGATCACATGAGCTGAGTCTGCATAGACTCTGGTTTGAGCCTCTGAGGCGAGTTAGTTGGGAACTCTATGGCTACTGACCTCGAGTGATCACATAAGCTGGGTCTGTGTAGACTCTGGCTTGAGCGTCTGAGGTGAGTGTTCATTCTTATTTTGAAATGATATTTCCTCATATGCTGTATCCCTTCTCATTTATGTATTATGGAATTATTCCTTTTCCATTATCATTTTCTTGCTGTATATTACAAGTGTGGTGTGTTAGGGCACTGTGCCTGTGATCTGTTAACAGACTAGGGTGCTTACTTTAAAACATAAGATTAAAGATTAAAAAGTTATGCAACAAACTTTAACTCCACAACACAGTCCAGTCACCCCAGTCAAGGCCTTTATTGCAAACACTAGCAAATAAGCTATTTCCCCCCATCCTTCCTACATCGGTCAGAAACAGTCCTCACGTCCGTAATTGTTCATTATCTCAACCAAAACGGGTTGAATTGACCCGTTCTTAATTATAAACATTGTGAAGCATTTAATCTCATCCTTTAATGATTAGCCATAAATCATTTCAGAGCTTGGTGGGGTAGAATGCTGAAAGACCCAGGAATAACCGTGGAAACAAACTTTATTGGATAGTATGCCTCACATAATCCCTATTAGTTCTTAAGAAATGGTATGAAATCAAGTGCAAACTGAAACAAACTCTCATTCGAGAGGCAGAAATAAATCAAAAAGGGAGAGCGCTGAAAGAGATTAGAATGTAAATCTAATTGTTCTAACTGAGAACTTCAAGTCTGGCAGAAACTAGAAACCATAAATAAGAGCGGCATGATTTTCCATCCAAATGTAGATGGGGAAAGGAGAAATAACTGTGCAAATTACAAATAAAGTCGCTGAACGTCTGCAAGCAATATAAGAGCTTTCATCTTCTCTGACTCAATTGTTTCATATCTCACTCCAGACCTGTCATAATTCATATATTTGCAATTAAGATGACAACATCTCAGAAAAAAACAGCCCTGAGGCCACCTGCTTGTCTGGAGAAACATTTTTTTTTTCTAATGCAGAGCAAAATGTCTGTTTTCACTTTTTAATAAAATATTCCATGTAAAAAGTAAGCAGGATATGTGGAATTCAGGGCTGGCGTGGGTCCTTGGGTGACGTTAAGCACATGCTGGATTCTGGCTGGCCTGCATATCCCAACTTATCGGAAAGTGAAACATTTTCAGACTAAGGTATGAACTCCACATTTTATTCCAGTGATGTATTTGCATAAATATTAGTTATCAGGCTACAATTAATCACATTTTCAGGCTTCTCAAAAGGCTCAGTGTTATACCTCCTAGTCCAGTTCTTTCTGGTGCTAAAGTGTTTGACAAAAGATGTTTCCCGTAGGGCAGATGATTTAGGAAGATGCTGATTCTCTGTGCTGCAAGTCACAGGTGTTATAATGGGTGGAAGAAGAAGTGGATTCCCGAAAGACTAAATGGTTAAACAGGAACTGCTGTTGTACCTGCAGGCCCAGTACATGACCAAGATGGTTAAACATTGCGGACATGTTGGTAATTAAATATACTACTTTTCTTTGTTGAATTCCCTGCCACCCTCGGGATAAGGTGCTGGACGAATGGGTGTTTATTATACATCGCATTAAATATGGATCTCCACAGAAAGTGGTTATTGAGGTGTGCAGTACAGAAGGAGAACCCAATTTACAAATTTTAAAGATTGCCTTGCAAGAGCTCCTGCAGTATCAGCGTTAATAAACACTCTCAGGCGAGATGTCAGCAGAGATAGGGCAGCAAGTTAACCCAGACTGACATGTAGGAATGCAGAAATATTTCACAGCCAACCACACATTTGAGTATCTTTTTGCGGTTCCTGTTGGCGCACGACGGTCTCATACGGGCAACACAGTGATTAAAAAAGAACCCTTTGTCATGCTATCGCCTCTTTCTCCTCCTCTTCACGTGGAAGAAAGAACAGCTGTGCTGTCATGGCAGCCAGCCCAGGCGGATGGGGGTGTGGCTGAGGGGGTGGTCTAGTCCATTCTCCAGCAGCATGAGCTCCCACACTAATGTGAGGTCGGAGGTCAGCAACTCATTGGATTTGATCTCTCACCTCGCTCTGCCCACCCACCAGACTGAATGACAACTGAGAAACACATTATTAATGGAGCTATATATATTAGTATTATCAGTAAAAGCAGTGATACTTATTAGCATTAAAGATGTCTATATGTAAGGTCTGCGGTTTCCCAGCCTGTTAGCACACCACTGGTTCCAGATAATATGGCTGTATTTTTCTATTTCAGTGATGGTATGTTGCTTTTTGTAAAATATTGTAGCGACGTTTCCGGGTGGATCTCCCATAGTGCACTGGGGCGCATAGTGTGTATTTAGTGTTAAGTTTAAATGGTAAATGGACTGCATTTATATTGCGCTTTTCTACTCTTTCGAGTACTCAAAGCGCTTTACAATTTATGCCTCACATTCATCCAATCACACACCAGTGGCGGAGGCTTCCATGCAAAGCACCAACTTGCACACCGGGAGCAATTTGATGGGGTCAGGAGGAAGCAGGGCTCGAACCGGCAATCCTCTGGTTGCCAAATGGTTGTACTGCCTTCTGCACCACCATCTTTCCCAGGTTTAAGTGTTTGTTATGTATGTTTACCCTTGTTAGTTCATTCTAAGGTTATTACATGTTGTGCTGTATTGTTTGGAATATTGGGAGTGTTTCGGGTGTGTTTTGTGTTCCTGAGACGTTGTTTTGCTCGAGTCACGTCCGGCCATTCGGCCATGTGTAGGGGAAGGAGAGTGTGTGAGCGTGCTAACTGTGCATGCATGTTTTTTTTTCAGAACTACGCTGCTCCTGTAACTAGTGCACTAAATAAAAGAGCTTCCCAGCTGTTGCTTTGGGAATTGTTCCTACAAATTCCTGTTGTCGACTCCCGTTATTCCCGGCGTCTTCCGGCGAAAGGCAGAAGACACTACACTGGTGTCAGAAGTGGGATGGAGATGACAACGCTGGAGGAAATAGAGGACCTCCTCTGCCAGCTGGAGGCTATCCAGTGATGAGGGACCCCCGGGAGCCGACCCCAGCGAAAGAGCATTGCCCGGTTGGATGGGTCCAGCATGCCGTCTACGGTGGCCCAGCCAGAGGGGACCTTCCTTGGAGGGAGACACGTTCCAGGTGCTTGGAGACCTCCTGCTGGATGAACAGAAGGACTGGGCCAATATACAGTGCCGGTTTGGCCGACACACACCCCAATTGGTGCTACCGCTGTGGGCAGCCAGGGCACATTGCGCGCCATTGTCCCACCCCAATGCCAAAGGACTTCATACCCCAGCCGCCTTTAAACTAGAGCAGGGAGGCGTGGTGGGGAAATCACCCCCCTCTGTTAGCAACTTCTCTCCATCGGAAAGGAACAGTCTATGGGTGGGATGTGTGGGCCACCACGGCGGACTATATGTGGACTGTACACTTAGCTCAGTATGGTGCGGTGCGTTGGTGGATACTGGCACTACTATTTCCCTTATCCGCAGCGGTCTACTGCCAGAAATTAATTCTACCTGTGTTTCCAGTGCGGCTGGTGGCAAGTTACGGATTTCCACGGTGACGGGAGAACCTGTGGTGATGCAAGGAAAACGGGCTGTGCAGGTGACCGTGGAGGGTTACACCAACACGCATGAATTCCTCATCGGGAACATCCAAGATTCCTGCTTCATTGGACTGCACCTACTAGAGAAGTGGGGCGCGGTTGTGGATATCGTCAACTGGAGGATGTGCACAAAATTTGGGGAGGCGAGTCTGGCTGGGCGAGGCCAGCCCCTGCCACCATGTCTCTTTCCCACTCGGGCCTGCGAGGACAATGCTAAGCGGGGAATTCGCGAGGCCATGGATGACCTGTTCACGCGCAGCTGTGAGGGGCTAGACAGAGATCAGCGACAGAGACTCCGTGCGCTCCTGGATGAGTTCGTTGACATTTTCGCAGCTGAAGAACGAGACTGTACCCATACTAACTTGGTTCAGCACCATATCGACACGGGTAACGCACTGCCGATCCGTTTGCGCCCCCGGCGGTTGCCATTAGCTAAGCGAGCAGCAGCAGAGGACAAGCTCCAGGAGATGCTGGCAGCGGGGCTGATTGAGCCACCTAACAGCCCGTGGTCATCGCCGGTGGTGCTGGTGAAAAAAAAAAGATGACTCATGGAGGTTTTGTGTGGATTACCGGCAGCTGAATAATGTCACGCGCAAGGACTCCTACCCGCTTCCCTGCATCGACAAAGCCCTGGACTACATCATGGGCTCTCGGTGGTTGTGCTCCCTCGATCTCCGCAACGAGTACTGGCAAGTGGAACTAGCGCCGGAAGCCCGGCCCAAGACGGCCTTTTCAATTAGCCAGGGACTGTGGCAGCTCCGGTGTATACCATTCAGGCTGTGCGACGCTCCTGCCACATTCAAGAGACTGATGGAGAGGGTTCTGGGAGACATTCCAAGGACAAGGTGTGTAATTTACTTGGATGATCTGCTTGTGTATGCGGTGGACTTTAATAGCGCTCTGGCGAACCTTAAGGAAGTGTTTTTGGTGATCCGTAAGCCGAACCTGCGGCTTCACCCGAAGAAGTGCCACCTGTTCTGGCGTGAGACTCCTTTCTTGGGGCACGTGATTAGCACGGATGGAGTTACGATGGACCCGTCAAAAGTGGCCACGGTAAAGGACTGGCCCATACCGAAGAATGTACAGCAGCTTTGGCGCTTCCTGGGATTAGCCTCGTACTACAGGCGCTTCGTGAAGGACTTTGCTACCATCTCTAGCCCGTTGCAGCTGACGAAAAAGAGCCGCACTTTTAAGTGGGACACTAACTCTGAATGCGCGTTTGCACAGCTAAGGGCTTCGCTAGCCACGGCCCCTGTGCTGGATTACCCAGACCCAAAGCACGCTTTCATACTAGACACTGACGCGAGTAATGTAGGACTGGGGGCAGTATTATCCCAGAGCGGGGAGCAAGGCGAGCGGGCTGAGTGGAACTATTGCATCATGCGGCGTGAGCTGCTGGCCATCGTGGCGGCTCTCCGGCATATCCGTCCCTATTTATACGGCCGAGCATTTTTGATTTGGACCGATCATGCCTCGTTGACCTGGCTGTTGAACTTTAAGGAACCCCAGGGACAGCTAGCGCAGTAGTTAGAACAGATCCAGGGCTACGAGTTCACCATCCAGCACAGAGCGGGGCGGCTACATGGGATTGCGGACGCACTGTCACGGCGGCCGTGCATCGCTAACCACTGCTGGTATTGCCAGCGAACTGAGGGGCAAGCGCCGGCGGTGAGGAAATGTCGACGCGTGACCACACCGGCCCCGAGAAAGCTACCACAGCTGAGTGAGGAGCAACTGCAAGTAGAGCAGGAGGGCGACCCAATCCTGTCCCAGGTACGGGGGTGGGTGCAGGCCGGCTAACGGCCAAACCGAGCCATTTCTGACTGCAGCCCCGAGCGAAAGTCGCTGCACTCGCAGTGGTCCAGCCTCACTCTCCAGGGGAGCCTGCTGTACTGCTGCTGGAAACGCCCGAATGGACGGGGGGACATCCTACAGCTCCTAGTACCCCGAATCTTACGTGACTGGGTGTTGGGGTTGGTACATGGACATGTGGGGTGTGGACATTTTGGCATCAATAAGACGTTGCACCGGCTGCGGGAACGATTTTATTGGCCGGATTGTCATACCGACAGCAAACTGTTCATCCATCGCTGTGACACATGCACGGCGAAAAAGGGGCCCTCACAGCATTCATATGCACCCATGCAGGACTATCGTGTGGGGGCGCCCATGGAACGTGTGAGAGTGGACATTTTGGGCCCATTCCCTCTCTCCTCTAAGGGCAACCGGTACATCTTTGTCGTGATAGATTACGTCACGAAGTGGCCAGAGGCGTACACGGTGCCCGATCAGAGTGTCATGACGACGGGAAGGGTGCTTGTGGACGAGATGTTCTGCTGGTTTGGGGCTCCGGAGGAGCTCCACAGCGACCAAGGGCAGAACTTTGAGGCGGAGGTGTTCGCTGCCGTTTATGAGCGTCTGGGAATAAGGAAGACGTGCACCACGCCACTTCATCCGCAGAGCGACGGGCTGGTGGAGTGGTTCAGCCGGACCTTGGCCACATGGCTTGAGGTGCTTACGAGCGACAGCGGGACTGGGACAAACACCTCCCCTTGGTCTGCCACCTGAGGCCAAGCAACCACACAAGCCAGGCATGGAATATTACTTCCACTTGCAGGACAGACTACACCGTGCGCACGAGCCGGCTCGGCGGGCTCTGACGAATGCTGGGATCAAGCAGCGACGGACATACGACGTGCACAGACGTGGCATGGGTATTCTGTCCCATTCGGAAGAAGGGACTGTCTCCAAAACTGATGCCGCAGTGGGTTGGGCCGTGCACGGTCCTAGAAAAACTGTCGGACGTTGTGTACAGGGTGCGGTTGACGGAACGGAACAGGGTGGTCGTGCTCCACTGGGACCATTTGGCACCTTATCAGCCACGCACTCAGAACACTCAGAGCTCATGGGAAGGAGGAGAGCCCAAGGATTCTCTCACAATGTGTACCCCTCTGCGCCGCTCTCACCGTCTGTGCCGCAGAGACTACCAGCTTAGGTGCCTGGGGACAGTCACCGCTTAGAAGGGGGCAGTGTAGCGACGTTTCCGGGTGTGGGCGGGTCTCCCATAGTGCACTGGGGCGCATAGTGTGTATTTAGTGTTAAGTTTAAGTGTTTATTATCTATGTTTACCCTTATTAGTTTGTTCTAAGGTTATTACATGTTGTGCTGTATTGTTTAGGGAATATTGGGAATGTTTCAGTTGTGTTTTGTCGATCCACCGTTCCCGTTCGCTCAGGTCACATTCAGCTGTTCGCCATGTGTAGGGGAAGGAGTGTGTGTGAGCGTGCTAACTAGTTATGCACATGCGTGTTTTTTTCCAGAACTACGCTGCTCCTGTAACTAGTGCACTAAATAAAAGAGCTTCCCAGCTGTTGCTTTGGGAATTGTTCCTACAAATTCCTGTTGTCGACTCCCGTTATTCCTGGTGTCTTCTGGCGAAAGGCAGAAGACGCTACAATATTTTGTTTCAAAGTCTTCTATGACATATTTAAGACAGTGCCTTTCCCCAGACATAAGCACATGTGAAACTATGATCAGCTGTACACCTTCTGTTATGATTTGTGAGCGCTACATGACATTTATCAATTGAAAAAATAAAATATTTATATAGGCTTAAATAAAATCTCTTTTATTTTTCTCATGTTAAAACTCACTCATTTATATTAAACAGGCACCACATCACAAATATTTATATTTACTGCATATTACAAAAGATGTTTCATAATTCTGAATACTAATATGTGCAAATCATTGTCATTCTAAGGCAGCACAGTGGTTCAGTGGGTAGAATTATTGCCACAATTCTCCTGCTCTAGACCCCCGCAATCCTGACAGGGATTAGATGGATGAACAGAATTTTCATTCTTTTGTGAAATATTTGCTTTTGGAGCATCTTTTCAATTACTGTGATCTTATAATACCGTTCATTGTTCGTCAGCACTCCTATAGTACTGTTAAGTAATAGTCAGCAATACCTCAGTTTATCCCTAAATAGGTAACTTAGCTAGAGTAGCGCGTCCGCTGCTGTGCTTTTTCAGTTCGGGCACAGTAATGTTCAGAGATGTTCTCCTTCCGCTCTTCCTTGCAGTCGCTTGGAAAGTCTCCCACCGCCTGGGGGAGCTTCGCCATTGTTCTCTGACACCTCTATGTGTTGCTCGATTTACGATAGGCTAGAGGGCGCGCGATATCTAACAGGACTCAGCATGTTTGACAGCTTCACCCGTCAAAAAATAAATACATTTTAATAACAAACAAAAGACATATCCCCGAGGCAGGGAAAGTTTGTCGATCGACGTCCCCAAAATTTCGGACGCAAAGCACTTGCAAAAATGTCCGCAATACCAGCTGATTTTGGTGTAACGAAAGAGTGATTGTCACCTTCAGATTGTGCTACCGCACAATGTGTTAAAGTTCTTCGCATGTTATGTTGATACCAAAGAAATGCATCATTTCTGTCGCAGCTGTTTCCCCCACTTTTATCTATTGCTTAATTTAGATCACTCTGCCCCAGGGGAACCACGTAAGTTTAACGATGCTTTTTGTTTTTGTTCGCAAGGGTTGTTTTTGGCTCTCCACATACGCAGCCTGCGTAGGTCGCCTCAATATTTGGGTTAAGCATTGCTCCACCAGGAAAATCGTCTCTTTTTATAATATTGTAAGAACCATTACATCAGTAGTTTTACCACTTCAGAACAGCATTGGGAATGTTTCGGCAGACTATGAAAGTGAACTAGAAACTGATGTGGTCCCCCGAAACGTACGTGTAAATGCCAGGCTAGGGCTACTGTGAGACATATCATTGGCCCACAATATATAAGTATTTCTCAAATAGATATATTAAAATAATCTTCGCGTCTAGTTCAAAAACACATTTCATTAATAAAAAAAAAAAAACACGACTATGAAAAAAACACGTGGTCAATTTGTCTTCGAATAAACTAATAAGATTCACAAGTGGGTTTGCAATAACGTAGATAACATCTATACCAGTCATATATTAACAAATATGATATAAGATCACATTTTAGGCTGTACATCTTAGAGTTTTTGTATTACAATAGAGCCTAACTATTTTTGTGTTTTTATGTTCACAAGACTTTCTGTAGATTGTCAATGTGCACTAAATTGCATTAACCAGTGCAAACTTAAAAGTGTAGCTATTTAAAAAAAACATTGAAGAAGGAACTTATGAATGGATGGATTGATATTGTCACCTCCAATCGTTTCCAGATACCGTCAACAAAGATGTCAAAGGAAGAAGTTCACTCGGTTCGTTGTCGAATGGGGGCTGTCATGGGGGATTTCTCCCCCAAGCACTGAAACCTCAGATGAATGAAGCTCGCCCACTCCGTGAGCTGGGTAGTTGATTTAATTCTCAAATCATCGTCTGTTTTTCTACAATGCTTTAAATTACAAGCCAGTCCCTGGCATGAATAGACGCGGTCACGGGGTGTTTTCGTCTCTTTCATCTCGCTTTAAAGGACCGTGAGATATTCTTGTCCCTGACTTGTTGTTAGATTTGACAGCAGACCCATTCAGTGTGGAATTGGCCGCAATTAGAGCAATTATGCTGATTCGCACTTGTGTTAGTGATGGAACAGAGTTTTCGCTGTGTGTTACTGTGTGTGTGTTCCATATTGGGCCTGCTTTAGGGTTACTACAGGCAACAGGAGAAAAAAAACACACAGTCAATTTATGAACGAAGCGAACACATGCAGACTAACAGGATGGCTAATATATTATTACAGCGGTAGTTTAACTTATTTAGTCTACCGGCGATAGTGAAAATCAGCACTAGTAGGATATTTTGACTAACTGCAGCTGTCTGCAGTTGGCTGGCAGATGCTTTATACCCATAGAGCTATTCCGGTTTGTTTATTAATTCATCAAGTCATGTATTAAAGTAATTTAACACGTCGTCTTTGAAAGTCTAGTTTTATACATAGAAGGCTTTGCACAAATAACTCATCTGCTGATAAATGGGATGACACAGAAATACACACTGAAATGACATAAAATGTAATCGACTTACAGTAACACCAGCAACAGTAATCGACTATGATTTTCTTCAAAGCTAACTAATCCATAAGCATACAATCGGCAAAATATTACATTTGTTACGCCTCTTATGTTATTCGTAGAGTATATCTATAGCATTTTGTTCTTTCAGCACAAAAAAAGAGTTTATAAATGAACATATAAAATATAGATAAAATGCCATATGTAATTCATTGCAGTGAATGGCCAATGTATATAATCCGCATTTCTATTTTGACCTCTGAACTGGAATTTAACATCATGATCATTATTCATTCAAGAAGAAAAACCAAGCATGTGAATACAAATTCTGCTGTATTTTACATCAGTTAATTCACTAACGAAAGTTAATAGAATATAAGTAGCGGAAGGATTTTAACAACATTGATCATTTGCAAGGATGCAGAGCTCATGTTTTTGAAACGCGTCGCCTTGCTTTGCACCCAAACAGCAATCGCAAACTTCACCGTCATTGAAGAATCCGGTCGCCGAAAGGCCGTGGAGCGCAGCGCTGTAGAGCTCTGGTGGAACAGGTATTTCTCTAAGACCCTGCGGAGCCCCGCGGAACTCCGCGTTAGTTGTCTATACTCTCCTGAGTGTTGCTAGTTATTTGGGAGGAGGCGCTGTAGCCATTTCATCACTTTAAAGGGAAAAGGAGCAGGGATCAGAGTCCCGGAGAAACAGTGTAACCAGAGAGCTGCAAACATTTGCACCACTCTCCGCTAAAACCGAGTACGACTGGGGCGAAGGATAACTTCCAGCAGTGCATGCGGGACACGCTGAAAACGTAGAGCAAGCAGCGTCTGACGGCGGTTCACTATTGCATTTTGTGCTTTTTTATCAATGTGTAACGACCGGAGAACAGGTCTATGAAATTCTTGCTCTGCCGTGAGAAGTTTGGTTGTTTGCCTAACTGGAGGTGGAAGAGAGAGGTTTGTTAGGGGGAGAACCTCAAAGCTCTGCAAAAGATGGTGTGGAGCATTGTTTTGAGCAGAGTGTTTATGTGCGTTGTCGCGCTATGGCTGGGATTTATATCGCCCCTGTGCAAAGCTCGGATTTACACCAACCATTGGGCTGTGAGGATAACTGGAGGTCCGGGCTTCGCAGATAGGATAGCGGAAAAATATGGCTATAAAAACATGGGACAGGTACGTCTTTTCCGACTCGCACGAATGAAGTTCTTTGATCTTATTCATTGTGCACATGTATTTGCCAACCGCTTGCTTTGACGTTTTATTGTGGCTGCATTTTAAGTTTGCCGACCTCCCCAATTGTCAGACTTTTATACTGTATGCTTGCCAATGCGATTCACTTTTGAGTGCTTTCCAAAGAATATGAATGATGTACTTCCCAGCTGTGCATATCTCGCTGCCCTTCGTCTTCTTTTCGCATGTACGTATTTCTTTTTGCTCGAATTTGGATCTTTTATATATAATTATTGATCACTGTGTCGGTAGCGTGGAGAACAAGAAAATGCCAAGTACATGCACAACAGGTGTTCAACAGAAGTTAAGATCTTCCAGTGTCAGGTATGACTATGAAATTAAGGTGATCTGATATCGGCGGTCAACCTGTAGTTTAACGAATAATCGCGCAACAAAGTTACACTAATCCGATGTGAGTCGCCTTGTCCTGAGATCTTGCATTATTATTGGGTGCAGATGATAATCTCAAAATTGGCTAGTGTGTTTTCATGTCACGTATCATAATAGCGATTATGGCTTGCTATACTCGCAGTGTCTTACAGGTTGTTGGTGGGGATCCGGGTCTCTTTGCTGGATGTTTGTGTAATTGACAGCAGTCCTCTTAGGCGTGCATATTTATATCTAAAACTGTCCCCAGCGTGGTGGAGATAATGTCCCGCAGAAGGAGGTCACCGTCTCTTAATGCAGTCTCTTAGCTTCCTTTTTTGTGTCCGTGAAATGATGATCCTACATAGACTACCAACTCCCCGTTTCAGGAATTTAAATTTAGTTCAGTTTTTATTATGCACTTCTCTCTTTGCCGCCTTAATATTATTACTTTATTTTTGAAAAAGTTATTTTATTTTTATGTCAGAAAGTTGACCCTTTCTGTTGATTTGTTGATATGTTTTTATTTGAGGCATCTGATGGAGTGTAAATGACCTTTCCTTTCTACCCATTAAGCTGGTGCCAGATAATGTCTGCAAAGCCAGACCGATACTGTGTTTTTCATATTAAATGGCTGGGGATTTTTTTCAAATGCGTTTTGTCATAATTTATGGCTGTTGCCTTGATTTCATCAAACTGGTCTCCTACATCTCCTGTTTTTGTCAGGCCACAAAGGGCTATGTTTCATGCTACACTAAGAACGGAACAATAGATGACTTTTGAAGATTTCTATTCCCAGTTCTTGGCTCCTGTTTTGGTCCTTGGACTGTTGGTAGACATAATATGGTCAGCTGAAGACGGGGTAGCCAGAAGCTACGTCGGAGGACCCTTCTGCACCTTGACCGGGAGAAGGGAATTGAAGTTGAGACCCAAAGCTGTTCTCTTCCGATCTGGTTGCGTGTGGTACCTGGAACTGTGTATACCCAGCAGGCTCTATAGAGTTACTCTGCATGATCTGTGGCTGACGGCCGGCACCCCGTCACTGATGAGAGAGCCCATAATTAATACATGTACATTTCTCGTGACTGAGTTCAGACTCCACACCCTCCAGTAATACCAGTCTGAGGCATCTGGTGCATTTCCGTGTTCGGTCTCAACTGGGACAAGAAGCGAGAGAGGCAAGGTGTGGGAGTCCCCACAGAGCCTCTCTGTCCCTCCTGTATACTCCCAGGTCCAATGCAGATCTGATACTGAACCTAAATTAGTTTAAAAAAAAATAAAAAGGTTGTTTTTCCTCCAGCTTTGAAATGTAGATGCTCCCTGAAGACTCAGCACTGCTATTTTAATGGGGGCGATGGGAAGCAATTAAGGAACAAAGGGTTGAGATAAAACTTTTGTTTTTATAGTAGTAACGCTAGTGGTGGTATTATTATTATTATTATTATTATTATTATTATTTTATTATTTTGTTGAACAATGACTGGTCTGTTTAACATTCTAGCCCATGTTGTTTGTAGTGATTTAATTAAAGGAAATATGCATATTTGAGCATAATTTGCCTGATGTCAGCTTCTGCTAACAGTATGTCGCTATATGTGGCCAAAGGGAGATAAACGTTGAACATTTAAATACCTCCGAGTAATATTTTTTTAAATGACGAATCTAATTGTTTTGATTAGCTTTTAATGTGCAAATTTTAGAAAAGAGTAAACTATTCCGAGCAGCCCCCTCTCTGTACTCTGCCGAATTGTTTAGAAAGATTTGAGCAATTCTACCACATATTGAAATTTGCAATGTGGACCTCCACTGAATCCAATTGAGAAAATCCCAGGCCTTTTATGAGGTTAAGTGCTAACTCCAGTGTGATTTGCATCTGAATGTTTGCGCTCGTTGTACTTTGACACTTAATAGGGAAGGGATTCCTTCACTTCCTGCTTGTGTCAACTTGTTTAGAGCGTTTTCCAGTGGGGCGATAGCTCCCTGTCACCCTCTTTGACCTTTGACCCTCTTGCCAAGTGTTTGCTGTTGGGCAAAACAATAAGTATGAATCTCATTGATAAAATGGACGGGTTTCGTGGTTGCCTGGTGTCTAAGTATGACTAGAAAAGGAAATGTATGAAACGTTATCAGATCAGTCGGTCCATGGACGTTAAGTATGTGGATTTTCTCACACCTTTGATTATTATTTATTGTGTGAGATGAAATTTGCTGCTTCTTATGGATCTGCCACCACAATCAATCTCTGGCTAGGCGATGTGGTACTGGAGGATACTCCTGGCCTTCTGGGATGAAGGGGTCGCTTTAGCAAGCTCCCTGGGGATTCTTCCCCCGATAGCAATCGCTGCTTTAATGTGTGGGCCGGGGCTGATCTCCAACGATAAAGCAAGCCGGGGGGGGGGGGGGTCAGCTTCAGAAGCGTGCTTTCATCTGGGGATAGCTTCATTAGAAGGTCCCAGCAGCTGTGGCATTCCTCACCACCTCGGAGAAGCCCCCTCCTCTGGGTCTGGCAGGGCAGAGAAATGGCTTGGCCCACGTTTGCCCGATTGGCCAGATACGGGCTTCCAGACTAAATATGCCGCATAATGATTTAAATTGAGTTATATACACAGACCAGTTTGACCTGTTTTAAAACAGTGATTGATATTCAGATTTTTTTCAGAGTTGGGTGTGAAGGGATGTTGATAAAATGCCGTTGTGAGGGGGGCACTTGGGGTCATATGCAAATAGGCATTGAGTAGGATGATAGTCGGGGTCCCTTTTCAGCAAGCTGGGAGGAACGTCTGACCAGGTTGGAAGCCTAGTGCAAAACATTACACGTGTTTCCCAGTTTCTCTTGTAAAGCCTAGAGCTTGCTTTGTAGGGCAGACCTGCCGTTTCACTCTGAACTAAAATGCCACCGATCATAACCCATTTGGCTCAACATATCTGGTTCTTTCCAGTCTAGTATTTTTTTCCCCCCACTTTCTTTAGTCTCTGCCAGAACTAAACGCTTCTGTGTACTGACTCAAAGAATGTAATGAAATTTAAAATCCCTGCCTGCCTCTTTAAATTTCAGGTTTTATACTGTGACCTCAGCATCATAAAACCCAACAAGTAGCATCAGCTGCCATACGGTTTCGCAAGGTGCTTGAGTGACATTAGATCCATAGACACACCATTAATCACTCTTATCATGCGCAGTTGGTAATGATCAGGCCAGCGTGTCTTCTGTACGGTCACATCCATCAGAGACCTTCCTTTGTGCTGATAAAACTATGGAACATTGAACATACCCCCCCCCCCCCCAAACACTGTAAATATTGCTCAAAAATTAAGAAGCACATTCACAATTTCGAAGAACATTCCAGATCTGTCTGAAGCAAATTTTAAGGCGGTTTTGTTTGTGTGCCGAATGACAGTTTATTTGGCTGCAGGCTTTGACATATTTATAGCGGTGATGTGTGAGCTGGAGTTTGTCCTGGAACTGGCTTGTTTTTTTGTTGTCAGGCTCTGCCGGCTCGGTAAGAAGAGCTGAGGCGCGGGATTGGTTAATTATCCAATGAGTCGGCTTCTCCTGTTTCGCCTGCTTTGAAAAATGATCAGGATTCTAATGTGGCATCTTCAATGGGTTGCTTCAGTGGCGGATGCATAATTTATGCAGCCTCATCAGAGATTTAACGTCTTCACAAAGTCTTATTACATGATAGTTTGATAACCGTCAAAGTTTAAGGAAGTCTCACAGGGCAGAATGTAGAGAAATGTGTTCCGTTTTGTTGTAAATATAGATTTTTTTTTTAAAAAAATATGTTTTTTCCCCTTTTTCTTTTTGTAGATCGGCGATTTGAAGGACTACTACCACTTTTTCCATAGCAGGACAATAAAAAGGTCAACACTGTCTAGCCGTGGTCGCCATAGCTTCATCTCAATGGAACCACAGGTAAGGAGATCCAGTCAGCCTGGCTGGTGAGATCTGCATTATTGATATGATATAGGACACACTAGAAGGCTGCATGGAACTAAATAATCTCTATCCCAGTCTCTGTGTTTCCCTGTCTCTACCTAAGTCGAACCCTCAACTTGATTAGACGAGCGACATCTCCCCTATGCATCTCCACCTTCCCCCCCCCCCCCCCCAAAGGTATTGGCAGAGCAGCTTCTATCCCATATCTGCACGCCACTATGGCACGATGAGGATGGCGCTCTGCTTTCTCTCTGGTACTCGAAGATGGCTGCTGCTCTGTTCACCTTTTCCTGGCTTGCTGCTCCTCCCATGCCAGGAGATTACAGTATCGTGATGACCCGGTTTTTGGGTTTCATTCGTGGAATGTGCGCAGGAAGTTAATAAAGTTTGCCAGCATCAGCCTTAGGTCCGGGAGCCTTCACAGACCAAACCACCTTAGTTAGCTGTCAGTGTGTGTGGTTCATTTTAAAGACCCTTTTTTTTTTTTTTGTTTGCTTCTATGGTATAATACTGCTTTAAGTACTGTCTGCCCACTTATCTGAGTTAGGGGATTTTAGTCCTCTCTATTGAACCTGATTCTAGATTTGTAACATTGACAGAGAACATTATTTTAATTACCATCAACAAACGATTTTTTTTTTTCTTTGCTAAATGGATTACGTCAAGAACGCATGATTCATCGGTAATCTTGACCCACCCAGAATTCCTCTTCTTTTAACGAGCTGATAGTTTTGCAGAGGGAAGGCTTAGGAAATTGTCCTTTGCCCTTGGTGATGCTGCATTGTCATGCTTCAGCATTTTTTCCCCCTGTTTCCTTGGCCCTACTGCGTTGACCTGATGGCTGTAAATTTTGTTCATACAGTGCAAACTATTTTGAATAAAGGCCGTTTAAAAAGTTGTCGCTAGGGAGGCTGTTAGTCACGCTTTATGGGTCTTTATAACTGTCCTGGTCATGGGCTCAGGGCTGGGCAGGTTTCACAAGGAACGCCTTTACTACAGGTGAACCGGCAATATCGTCACCCGTAATCTAAAGAGGCATAGACACGGTGGTTAGAGGTGTGGAATAACGACAGTGCAGGGTTTTAGTATGAGGTACGCTTAGCATTTCTTCTCTTTTGGGGTTCGTCTCCTGATATCGGGATCAAAGCCAGTAGCTTGCAGTGTCGTAAATAGCAGCTGAGAAACTCTGTCACCTTCACTGCTATTCAGAGCCCTCCTTTACTCACGGGACATGGAGTGTTTATAAGGCAGGAAGGGGAAGGGGGTGTCTCCTCATAGGGGAAGTTCTTGAAATATCACAATATTGGAACTTGTTAGAGCAAGTTCATTGCTTTCACTTGGGGGGGGGGGGGGGGGGGGCCAAGGGCAAATTTTTTGGTGGTAATTATTTTAATTATTGAGATTATAAACCAGTTTTACCATTATTTAAATTTTTTTATTTGCAAGTAAAATTAAAAGGTTAATTAA
>JABFEA020000043.1:29078929-29096583 GCA_019775915.2 Cyphomyrus plagiostoma
CCCTGCCCTGAGGCACATGTCAGGCTAAAAGCCTCAGTACCTACTGTTTGCGGCATTTTCCTCTATGCGAGTGCAGAGGGGGGGCTGGGTGGACGTTGAAAGTTATGGTGATGACTAGTTTATTCTCTTTTAACTGTAATGGATTCCTCTGCCTGAAGGCAGCATTGTCTTATAAATTCAGCAAATGTGCATTTTCTCATACATCCATGGTAGAGGATCATAAGATCTATCTTGCACAACAAACAAACAAAAAACAGGCACCGCTGGTTTGGTTGAATATATTTGGTTTTCCTCCCAAACTTGGGTTTGTTATTTTATTATTTTTAAAAGCTGAGGGTTGTGTGTGCATGAGTGTCTGTGTGTGTGTGTTTGCGTGTTTGCATGCTCATGATTATTTGGCGTGGCTTAATTCCTTGGAATGGAATGGCATGTTAATTGCTGCAGTAGCATTAAATTAAGTAGTCTGGTTTGTCAATGAACCTGAAGTATTTTTAAGGAGGGTTTTTTAAAAAAAAAAAATGACACTATCTGCATTTCAGAGTGTTGTCCCTTTTGTTGAATGTCGTCTCTTCTGCCAGCTGGATTCTTTTCAGAATGCTAAGACCTCCTTTTATGTACTGTAGACCATGGCTAAAAGAATGGGGGCGGCAGATTTCCTGGGTATATTCTGGCTATGAGTCAATATGCTCTAAGCAGAGTGTGAAAACAGTCTTGATTCAAAAGCCATCAAAGTCGCCAGGGTTTCGGAGCGCTGCACGATTAATGTATTCATTGTTGTGATGGCACACTGTCAAACTTAAGTTGTGTGGCACAGATAAGGAGTGAATCTCTCCATGCTGCCTTTCCATTTGTGAACTCGGTTGTAAAACGTTCTGTGGAGACTTGTCTCTTCCTTTGAGGTGTAATGGGCCTTTTCGCTGGTCCCTGTTTTGTTCAGCTGTCCCAATGTGAGTCAGAAAGGTCGTTTTTGCATTGTTGTTACATATAAAAATTTTAATTCTCCTGATAATACCTGCTGAGTCTGCAAGATAGATATAACTTTTAATCAAACTTGTGTTCTTTAGGAATTGAACATGGGAAGCTCCACGTCAATGGCTGTCAGGGCCTTTCCGCACTTGTGTGTCCTGTGTTACCACATCTCGCTCGTGGTGGACCTCGTGGTGGGTAGGGCAGGCTGGTTTGAAGAGCGCACAGCATGCACTCTAAGGTTTTATAAATGAGGAATAGCTTTTATAAATGAGGAATAGCATACAACAGTAACCTTAAGAAATCTAGTTTCCCTGTTGTGTCTTGTATGCAAGATTTCTGGGGAGAGTTTGATATGGGATGGATGGGACAGCTTAATAATTTAAATGTAAAGGGCAATTATCTAGAGGGAACAAATTTTTGGGGGTATACTTCTCCCCCCATCACCCTGGTTCATATTACCCTGCCTGTATGAACTCTACATCTGTTTTAATTTAGTAAATTCAACACCTAAAATGCTGTTCATTCTTATGCCTAAAACATGTTGCTTTGTAGCTGTAATCGTAATGCTTGTTAGACACCAGAAAATCATGATGAGTGTATGTCATTAGTTTGATTCTCATAAGTTCACATTAATGCCTCCTTTGAAATCAAATAACTGGCTTTCCGGTCCCCTTGATGTCATTCGTTTTCTTATTTAAGGATCCGCGTTCCTGAAATTCATGGCAGTTAATGCCTTCATTTTGTTTCATTCCCTTTTCCCTGACTTGTCTTATCTCTAATGCAGACATAGCTGTTTATGGTCCTGTGAGTCAAGGGCCAGTAATCACAACCCAAGTTTACAAAACTAGTTTATTGTGTGTGGGTTTTTTTTTTTTTTTTTTTTTTTTTACAATATTACTACTCCCTTGATATCTAGCGTATAATGTTAATGATCTTCATTCTTTATAATGGCAGCGCAGGATTCTTCTTGTACATTACAGGCTATTTTTCTATAGAGGTGGGGGCAGGGTGTGAAATATAAAATATATGGATCACAACCACAACAAACATTCAAAAATACCAATAACCTTGGAATACCAATAAGCCTCAGAAGTTAAAATGCAGCAGTTTAACCTCAGTTCTGAGTTCAAAGACATCAGTGCATAGGCTGTGTGTAGCCTGACACAGGACTGGGCACATCTGTGACTGCCTTTTTAAAAGCTCTGTGTCAAATCAGAATTTCTTCACGAGAGGGTAGGAAGCCACACCCACGGTATTGTCATTTCCATTTGGAGGCAATAGTCCACAAAGTCATTTTCCATAGTTTTTGTTCTCAAAAACTCAAATTCATTTTTTTTTTTTTTTTTTCCTTGTTTCATTTGCTCTTCTAGACTCATTAATTTCATGATTTAGGGGCTTGTAAAACTACCATTCAGTTCATCCTTAGAAGAGAATAGTATCTTAAACTTAAAGCCTGTGATCTAAAACTATTGTGACTGACTGATTTGGGTTTGTTTGTACATCCCAAATCATCCTTTATAGTCTTTTTAGTAATAAGCTTGCAGTACAATATGTTTCACGCTAAAACATTATTATATGATCTGTTTGTCTTTTTTTTTTAACTTGTATGTAGCATTGTTCTTCACACAAGAACATTAGATATTTACAAAGGAGAGGCCATTCGGCCCATCAAGCTCGTTTTTGGAGAACTTGACTAATAGCTCAGGGTTGTTAAAATCTATGACCAGGCCCCGCGCACACATCTCTGATTTATGCATTTGAAAAATTTGGTGTCCTCACTTTTTTGTCGGCTTCCTTTGCGTTGCATTTCAAATAATTTGCATTAAATAAATGCAGGTGACCTGGGTTTTCCCAGTGTTTGCTAATGTGGCGGTAATCACCCTGAGCACGGCTCAAAACCAATCTCGTTTAGCAAAGGGGTATGGCAGCTTAAATACCGGAGTAAAACAATTATAGCGTTTCCACACAAAGAATCAATGCCAGCAAAATCCTAAATCAAGGCCCTTCATTCTGTCATGCTTGCACCCCTCTGAGCTTACGTTTATGTTTGTTATGTTGGAAACCAGCTACGGCATAGGCGCACACTGTGCCGATTTTTATAAATTCACAGGCACGAGACAATGACTGTCAGCTCTGGGAATCAGAATGCATATCTGGTGTGAGGTCTGATTTGGGAGGCTGGCTCACCACAGCATGGAATCGCAGTGATCTCTAAGGGGCTGCCTGCGTTCAGTTTGCCCCTGGCACTAAAGTACGGTCACTGCTTTGCCAGCTCATCCAGCATGGCTCTCTTGCCTCCCTTTTGTGCCTCCTGAGACAGACTGTCACCTTTACAGCAGTGAGACCTGCTCCAGACACACTGATGTTACACTCATGCTGATTGGTTCTGACTCGGAGGTTGAACATTAACATAAATCTTGCACTACAGTCTATTGTCGTCACGGCTGGAAAATTTTGAACAGCTTTTGCTAACAACCTGCAAAAGTGTGTGTCGTCATTTCCCAGCCACGGGCCCGGAGAGCCCAGGTCAGGTGCAGCTGCGCTGATGGCCGTGTTGCTTTTGGCCGCCGTCCTCATGGGAACGAGATGGGGAGATGGGATGGTACAGCAGCTGATGAGATGGGCGTCACTTCCAGGCACTCCAGAGGGACCTGTGAATGTGGGTTTTTAAAACACACCAGATGTAGTCAGTGTTTGCCATGGTTAAATACATCCTGAAATCTAGGAACAAATGGGAAGTCCTAGTCGCGTCAGAATTTTAAAAATCACAACATGCAAAGAGTTATTTTAATATCTGAATTTATTTTTAATTATTTTACGAGAAGCTGCAGGTACTGCAAGCTTATCTGAGTAAGAACACTAACTCTATGCTCTGGTTGTGGACCCTGACCCCCCCCCCCCCAGTCTCACTACTAAGCCAACGGATACTGAGTTTGCCGTTTGCTCATTTTTCAATCTTAAAAATAAAGTTTCTGCATTACTGTACTCGCTCTTTGGGTGACTAGAGGCTAGTGTTGTAGTACTCGATCAGTCTCAGTGTGGAGACCGGTCTCAAGTCAAAAATACAGAACCTGTTTTTTTAAAAGTCTTGGTCTTGTCTTAGACTCGGACAAATAAGACTTGAGATTTTATTTTGAGACCAGCCAGGACCACGGATTGGATAACTTCTTACTTCAAGTGCAACCAATGATGTTAGTGCCGACAGCGGTTACCCGACCTGCCCCCTTCACACACGCACTGGCCAAGAATATAGATGAGATCGTGGATGTCAGTGAGATGTCAGTAAAATCTTCTGTAATAAAATTTGGATACCAATCCCATGAAGAATTCACGTGTACATCAACGGGGAAAAGAAAACACACAGCAGTGTGTAAATTCTGTAATACAACGATAACTGAGTCGACTGGGACAACGTCAAACTTTTACCGCTGTTCCAGGCAATTCATTTTCCCTGTTTCCCCTGTCACGTGCTGATTTGTACACGGTTTTGCTATTGCTTGCATGTCTTTTTCACGAAGCTCTTAAGCCATATATTTAAAGACATCACATGCCTTTTCAGTGTTTTTTGTTTTTACAGATAATAAATGAAAGTATTTAAATCGCTGGATATTGATATTTCTTGATGAAAACTGTATAGTATTGCTTATAAGACTATATCATGCGTGATGATCTACTGTATTCACATGTAATAATGTACCAGAGTGATTTTCTGACATCTCACATACATATTTGCCTAAATATTAGGAGAAACATTATTTCCTGACATCCAGGATATTTGGTTCCCCCCTGTTAAAACAGGTATACAGCAACTCTGGGCCTCGGTACTAATAACAATACAGTATTCACATGTAATAATGTATCTGAATGATTTTCAGACATTTCACCTACCTCTTTGCTTTAATAGTAGGGGAAACATTATTTCCTGATGGACAGGGGAAACATAGGGAAACTGAATTGCCCGGAACACCGTCACATAGAAAGGAAGCACAAAGAAAGGTAAGAGGTTCAGGTTGTGCTAGCTAGTGTTATTAGTCTTTCTTTGTGAAATCTCTTTACAACCTATCATATCGAAATATATATATGACTCTCTGTGTTGACGGTAGTTTCCTTTGGTGTTGCCAGCTAGTTCACTAGCACCTAAATTCTTTGTTCTGTTTTCTGATTATTGAAATATGAGAGAATAGTCAAGAGAGAAGTAATGAATAAACATTTGCATAGTGTATGTTGTTTGTTTCGTTCAGCTCTTTTTGAGGGGTGCTTAGGCTTTGCATGTTCCACTTATTTGTCATGTGGTGTAAAACGCACATTGGTCCGGTCTCGACTCGGTCTCGGCCCTTCAGAGTCTTGGTCTTGTCTCGGTCTCGACACCCTCTGGTCTTGGCCAGGTCTTGGTCTCAGATAAGGTGGTCTTGACTACAACACTACTAGAGGCCTCTGCCCTCTGTTTTTGTCACTGCTGAGCTGTGATTGTCATGTTTTAGAAACGGTCACCAACTGAAGGTTATATAAAGTGATACCTTTTGTAATGCGGCTGAATGTTCCGTAGCTGAGCACTCAGCTCTGGTGACCCAGCACCCTTCAGATTGCAAGTTAAATGGCCTTAATCTCTGCTTTACCACTTGCCCCTGTTCCAAAGGTTTTTTGTTTTAATATTAACAGCTTGTGTCTGTTGTAACAGTTTCAATAAAGCACTGACTGACTGGTGAGATGTGTGCTTGATAACAGAACGGCATGGGTAAGACGGAATTAATACTGCCGTGGAAGGCGTTGCAATTTTGGCTCTGACAGCACCATTACTGTAGGAACATATCAATAGCTGGACTGTTCTAATTGCTCTCCAGTGAAATTTCAAGCAGGACATTCCAGTACAATTTAGCTGGTATTTATTGATGAGTTGGACAGGCATCATTGCTTTGTCAGTATGGGCTTCTAAGTGCAGCTGTAAAGTTGCAGTGGTAGTAAGTACAGCATTTTTCAGACTATCTTTTCTTGTTTGTGCATTTGAAAGCGGAACCCATTATCCTCTTTTGAGAGAGCTTGCCTGGAACCATTTTACACTACTTTTGAGTGCACCCCCACCCAACAGAACCAAGTAACGTTGTTCTTATCTCCCCCAGCACAGCCAGAGTCCCGTTCCGTACAATGTGGTACTTTTCTGTTGTCTTCCTCTTCCTTTAACGAGATGCCGTACAGAGTGGCCGAGTGGCCAAGTGCCCTGTGGGAACGTGGTGTGGTGCAAGGCTGGTGAGTCTGCCCGACTAGCTGGCCATCTTCAGTCCCAGTAGGGGTGTCCAGTTTGCCTTCGTTTTTCTTGCCAATGCCGGTCTACCTGATCCTCGCTTTCTGGACGCGGGCAAAGTTTCAGACAGGCTTCTGCCCCCTTTCCCAGCTTCTGAGTCCCTCCGCAGGTGCGTGGCTGCCGGCAGCTTTCACGCTGAGGCTGGTGTGATGCAGCTCCTTCTGCTTTCTCTTGGCAGGTGGAGTGGATCCAGCAGCAGGTGGTCAAGCGCAGGGTAAAGCGGGATTATAAAGTTGGCCCTTCCCAGTCCATCTACTTCAACGATGCCAAGTGGACCAGCATGTGGTACATCGTAAGTGCCTCTCCTCCCCCTGGACCGCGTGTGTGTGCGTGCGTGACGAGAGGGCTTCAGCAATGTCTTCGTCCTAGCCGGGGCACACAAACGATGGTTTGGTTTCTTCGCGTCGTCCAAGCTGTGCGCTGCTTTCTGCGGAAGAGCGACCGTGATTTCTTCTGGGCTGCGGGAGGATCCTCCTGGAATGAGTTTTCATTTATCGTGCTCGGACTACATGGACGGACTTGCGTGTTGCTTCTATGTGCACAGCTGAGATTTTTTTTTTTTTAATTTTTTTTATTTATTTAAAATTATATATAACAATTGCCCAGGGCAGTCAGTAATGGGAATTCCTGGGATCATTCTGGGTGGATTGTGCCACAAAAAAAAAATAAAATTGTGGTGTAGAAAAGTTTGGGGTCGTGGTCCTTTAGTGGGGCGGTAAGGTTGTCCCAGACATAGGAGGGGTCTTCTCCTCGATCTCTCTGTTCCTGAGATGGTTTACGCATTCCTCTGTAACGAATACATTGCCGGTCGCTCATTTGCCTCACTGCCCTCATTCACGTGTTCGCTGTCCCTCACTATTTAGCTTCTCTCCTTTCATTCTTTTGCGTCCTCATTCACTGTCTGTCATTGGTCTTATCCTTGATGAGGATAGATGCACACGTTACTTCTGCTCTAGTGGGGAGCTGTAGGTGGGGGTTGGGGGGCAGAGGGGAGGGATCTCGTAGGGGGATTTGCTTCCCAGTGAAGGGCACAGCTATTCATAAGGCACAAAGTCAGGCCCAATCAAAATGAGGGTGGGCTGCTGAAATCATTCTGAGCCAAAACCTTCGCCTTTAAAATCAGACTAAGTGTGAAATAAATGTAGCAGCTTGTGACAGCACTGTTTATTAGTGTTTATTAGGCACAGTGATGGGTAATGAAATAGGAAATTCGTTTTTAGTGGCTGTGAAGCTGTATTGCTGCCCTCTCCGCTTGAAATCAAAGGGTCGCTTTCCCCTGCCAGTCTGTACAATCTGAACAATCATTAACGTTCGCATTCTGGTCAAAGTATGAACCTCACATTAAAGGTACAAGGTGAACAAATTGTTTGTTGCATTTGGACTCTGAACATGTCTGATGGTTATGTACCCAGTGAGGCAGCAGGACACGTTGGATGGATCCTGACATTTCAGTTCTGGGAAGCAAATGTTCAATAACTGTGTAATGAGCGTTACCAGAAATGACCGGGCTTCCAAAGCAGCCAGAATGTGCCAGAGATGATCTGCCAGGCGCCCTGGCTATCACAGGCTTAGATGTGGACCTTGAAATGTAATTTCTGTTTTTCAAAGGAAGAGTAGAAATGAATATTGAATCTTTTTTTAACAAATATGCAATGTATCATCTGACATTTTTAATAACGGTCATCTTGTCAGACTTTGTGTAAGAGTCTGAAGAATGTTCTGCCTCCGCTATAAATCTCAATCCCAGAACTAATGGAAATAAACCACTGTGGTAATTAGATTTATGGGCTGTGCTGCTTTGCTTCTTATTCAAGTCAAGAGAAGCACAAACACATGGATTGTTGGTTGCATCAGGAAACAGAAACATTTATTTATTTATTTTTTTAAACTAAAAAATCAATAAAGGACAACCGCATCCCGGTGGGTGGGGGGGCAGTGTCCTCTCATATGTCAGACTTGAGTGTCCTCCGGTGTCTGGACTTGTGTGGCTCAACTTAGTGTGTCACATTGACAAATGGGAAGAGTTATGGACATGAACTGACAGGGCGTGAATCAAACAGTTTAATTGTGTCCAGCCCTTTAGTGTGATGCAACCATGAATTTATGACAGACGCCACATAGCATGTTATTCCTTTCACTGCTTTTCTGGTTCCCGACATAAGGCACTTTCACACCGCAGCAACTTTTATCAGGTGCTATAGATCTCATTTCTAAAAAATGTTGGTAAATTCTCGCTGAGGGAAAATGTTCCTATGAGAAGTATAAGTCTGATTTATAAGATCTTGCGTAAACCACGATATAAAACGTATGGGTTATAAATGTCATGCATCAGAGAAACATTTGCATGTCCGCTTGCCTTAGAAGCTGGAGCGTTCCCGCCTACTAATTACCCTACTTTGCCAATGTAAATTAGCCACGTGTACATATAAACATGCACATCCTATATCTGCATTGCCGTTATAGAGATAATGGAGCTCCAATCATGGGGGAAAAATGGACTTCTCATTAAAAAACAAAGCCAAATAGCAGCATGTAACTGTGACTGTAAGTCCGGTCAGTTCAACCAGCCGGATAAAGATAAAATATTTAAAAATGATTTAGGATCAGTTGAACCAGTGTTAGTCTATTCTATGAGGCTAGTGAAATGGGGGTGCTGTATGTGTGGCTGCAGACATTTTTGTGCCGATACGTTCTTTGACTTTTCAGTGCGTACATATCTAATCTAGGCCTACATTTCATGCAATAAAAGTTATTGGTATAAAATTTATTCATTAAAACAACTAATGCTGAATGTTAATTGTGTATCGGATATAGTAAAAAGATTTTTGTACTTATTAATGTGCATTTTACCAAACACTAAAACTAACTGTGAATGCTACTAAGATACGAATTTCTATCTGACCTCTAAATGTCGTTCTTTTGTTTCCTCCAAAATGTTCTTACAACTGCTCCGGGCCATTTGTAAATAATCAAAACATACCCGGAAAAAGTTTGCACATGTTTATAAATCCGAAAATCTTTGTAGAAATGTGCATATGGATGTTTCATGTTTATTTTATTTGCACAAAGCCTTTACTAATGCAGCCCCAAAACCTTTTTACAGAAACTTCTATTCCCAACACAGGAACTTGGCCTGATTGTAGTTCCTCAGTTGCAGTGAAGAACCTTGTTTAGTATCTAGAGTAGATACTTTTCTCCAAACAAGAACTGTTGGGTGGGGCTTATAGGTATAAGCTGTGCTGATAAGTTGACCACAAGCATCAGCACTAAGTTGGAAGTTACGCGGAAGTATCGGAAAAAGAGATGGAAGTAGTGGAACAAAAAATGTTATACCTCATTAACATTTAATGCATTAAACCTAATTAATACAACATTGTTACTTGTCTCCATATTTATGCATTGCAAAATTCCATCGATAACCAACATCCTTCTAATATTGCTGGTTTCCAATTTTTATTAGCGGGGTAACACTGCATCATTTTTTATTCTGTGGAAAACAAAAGATTTATCTGTTGGCCAGATTTAATAATGAATTATAAACTTTTTGTGAGTCCTATAAATTAATTGTGATTTGTCCCTTATTTTTGGACCATGCAATTGATCACCCAATAACTAACAAAACAACTTGTTAATTTGTCCTTGCTTTGGGGTGGTGGTGTAGTTTTAGTCAGAAATTACGTGCGATTTATGAGCTTTTTGCATCTCCCATGCGCATTAAGCATAAAGGTTCCTGTTGTCTGGTGGGATGGCAGTACAAGAAAGTGGTCAGGAACTACAAAAGTCCCCGGTCGAGTTGGCCCAGGAACTAGGAACCAGAAACCTGAACAACAGTGGGAAAGTGCCTATAGGTTCATAGACCCAACGCTGTAGTATAGACATCTATTTGTGTTTTTTGCTTTAACATATATTTTTCCCTTTTTATTGCATGCAGTGTGCTTGCAGAAAAGCTTAATATGTGTTCTGCTTTGGGTACAAAACCATTGTCCATAGATGTTTTATGTAGATTGTTCCAAGAATGACCCTCATGTGTCTCTCAAATGCCACAAACAAAGATGATTTTCTGCCTTGGATAATCCAACACAATCTGAGCTTTTATCTTGGACAAAACATTGCTGAGACAGTTATCTTTAAAGTATCTGAATCCCCCGTACAGTTCCCAGGACCGTGCAGGTAAGAGATCTGCCCAGAGATGGCCCACTTTGCCAGCGTAGGGTATCTCTTCAGAGATGCCTCCAAGGCATTCTCCTGCTTTGATTTCATGTCTCGGAAATCTCTTGGTCTGCTTCTAGCTTCATTCATCTGATAGGCTAGCTGTGTGATCTGCTAATGTGTCTGCATTTAATCCATTAGTGCTTTTGTGGTACATGTCTGCTTCTTATTAAACATTGTCCCTGCGTCCCCCCCCTGTGTACCCACAGCACTGCAACGACGACGTCCACAACTGCCAGTCCGACATGAACATCATGGGGGCGTGGAATAGAGGCTATACTGGAAAGAATGTGGTGGTCACCATTCTGGATGATGGCATTGAAAGAAACCATCCTGACCTCGTGCAGAACTACGTAAGTCTCCAGCTGCCGTGTCTAGGAATTTTTCTTTTGCAAAAAAACACTAACTAAATGGGGAGCTGATGTGTGCTCTACTTTTTGTTAAATTTCTGTATTTTTTGGTCCTTCCCCATATCATTGCACCTGCTTTTGCTTAGCCCGCTCTGATGGATTTTCTGTCACTTTGTACTTCCCCCGTTATCCGCTTTTGCTTCTCTGCTGCGTCAGCCAATCAGGAGCGACACACGGCAGCCCTCAGTCCCCTAAGCACCTCGTGATGCGGCTTCTTCCCGCTCTTCATTCTTGTGTCTCCGTGCTCCAGCCTCCTCCTCGCCAGGCCTCCATTAAGTGCACATGAAGCTGATTATTATCCTAGCTCTCCGCGCGCCTCCCACTCAGCTCTGTATGTCCCCAGCTCATTTTCTACCGCAGCCTGTCTAAGGCTTAGAGTGAGGAAGACTCCGCCCCTCAGTTTGGGTGCATGGGGAATTTTGATATCGGCTTTCGCCTCCCTCACTTATCACTTTTGAGTTGAAATAAAGTGCTGCCTGCGGTTCAGTTGTTTAAAGTCCTCTGAAGATGCGCTTAAGACTTTAGGACTTTAGGACTTTGCGTTCTGGAAGAGCTTGGTGCTGAGGAGTAGGAGTGAGCTGCTTGCTGTAAATCTAATGGCAGCTTTTAATTGTGATTTATTAGGGTTTTATGCCCTGAAAGCAGTTAATCTCTGTCAAATATTTTGAAAGATGTGACGATGTAGCATTTTAAGTTATTACATGCAGCTTCAGTGCTTAAATAATGTAGTTTCAGAGGCTTGAGAGCTAAAATGTTTTTCAGTCTGTAACAATGAGAAGTATTCAGCAATTGATGTGCTAGTGCAGTGTTGAAAATTGATTTAAGTCCGTGCAGTTGCCGGCTGTGGGTCTCCTTTTGAAAGCCCAGCTCCAGCAAGCGAGGGACGTCTTCAGAATTTCTTCATTCATGATACCGCTGCTTAAAAGGTGTGAAAGGGGAGTTTTTGTGCTGTATAGAAGTGCTTGCTGGAGGCTCCGCTGAGGCTCAGCGGGTGAAGGGATTCCTTCTGACAGCTTACTGATTCCTGTGCCTGTGCTGTGGCTGTGAGTCCGGGGGGGTTCATCAGGCCGCAAGCCCACTAGCTTATCTTGGCCAAACCGAGGGCCACATTTAGGCACCTCTGAGTGGACTTTGATCCTCCAGTTAGAAGCTTTCCAGTTAGTCTGCTGGGACTCAAATAGCCCTTGCCTAATGGTGACAGCCACATATGCAGACTTTAGTGCTTTCCAGTACATTTTAAGCTGATTCATACATATTCATAAATCACGTTTGAATAAATTGAGAATAATAATCGAAAACAAATGTAAACGCATTAGAAATTTGTTGAAAGAGTGTCAGATCCTACCCCCTTTCCAAATGGGGCTACGGGTCTTCGGGTTATATTATTGGATGGAGTGCCCCCCCATTATAACCTTCCATGCGTTTCCCTGTTTCAGGACACGCAGGCCAGCTATGATGTCAACGGGAACGACCTGGATCCGATGCCCCGATACGATGCCAGTAACGAGAACAAGTGAGTCCTGCCAGAGGAACGATCACCGGCTTTCTACAATGTTATGTAATGGCCACCGGCCGGCTCCCCCGCTGCCGTGCACTGGGTGCCGCTACCTGCCCTACCGGCCAGCGCTGCCCTCTGCTGTGGATCTCCAGGACCTTGTGCTTGCCAGGGTTTGTGGGAGAAGCGGCCGGCCTCTGACCCATTACGTAACTGGGTCGTCTCTGTGAGCCGTATCCGTGAAGCTGACCGCATCATTTAACCTGATACGTTTTGCGAGTCTTTCACTGAATGCGCTTTTTCCCTGAATGCGTTGTTATTACGGGAACATAGCATAAGTTGTGACTGCAGCTTCGTCCGTTTCTCTGCTGTGTAAATGCGGCCAACTCTCGCCTTGTGAGCCTCTGCCAGTTTGGCTGTTACACTGTTTTTTGGACGGTCAGGGCTGAAATGCTTTGGCACGCGTTTAGTCCCTAATAGCGCTATGTTTTCTTAAAGAGACAGGCCTTTTATAAATACGCCATGTTGGAGATGGATGGTGGGCAGACCCCCTGGTACTCCCTCTGCCTTTCTCTTGCTGCTCCATCACAGTCCCATCATCTGATGTTCCTGGAATCGGGCTTCTCCCTCCCCCGGCATTTCTGCCACATTTATCAGTCACATGATCACCATGATAGATTTTATGTTTGACAGCCCACCCCCCCCCCCACACTCACACACACTCACACACACACACACACACACACACACACACACACAAGGTTCATATCTCAGCCATTTAGTTCCTGTTAATTTATTTCTCTTTTCTTCTGACTAATTGTCATTTTTTTTCCCCCCTAAAATTGATTTTCAAAGTGCTTGTTTCCTTTTTACATTGGATTTGTCTCTGAATGTATAATTTCTACTAGTTAATTTTTTTAAGAGGACCCTAAACAAAATCTAAGTACATTTTTGTTTGTACTCTGTCCCTCCCACTGAAGTATAGGGTTGTAAAATTATGTCTTTCATCTGTAGCTTTTTTTTATTTATGTTTTTGTTTTATTTTTTGAAGTAGAGATTTTGGATTGCGACTGAGTTTCTGGACATTTTTCCTGGCAAGATAATTTCCGGTGTTTGCTTGAAGGTGACCTGTGGATGAAGAAATCTCCCCCAGTGAAATGTGCTTACCCCCTAAACTCTGTCACTTCAGCCTGATTTTTAGAAACTCTTCTCGGGGGTAAGGGAGTGGGGGTGGTGGGCTTCTTAATCCCTTTTATGGCTCAAAAGTGCAGTGGCCTTTGCTGATTGGATATTTTAATTTCCCTAATGCTTTCATATTCAGACAGGATAATTAACGCTAAAATGCCGTGTGCTTGTGATCATGTACATGTTCGTTTACTCATTTCTCTAGTGATTCCCAGTTTTATATTGCACGGATCACAAAATGGTACTTTACATCTTAATTTCTTTTAGTCAATGTTTCACAGAAACATATAATACACATTGCATATAATAACATGCTAATTAGACACCCCTCCCCCCCAAAAAAGAACAGAATGTACTTTCTGGCATTGGGACCATTCCTGTTGCTGGCTTGTTAATGTTTGAGTGACCACAGTAGATCACATTATGAATGTTATAGTATTGTGTCTGTTGGCTGACCTTCCATATGTCAGATGATGTACAGCCTTTTTTTTGGGGCGGGGGGGGGGGGTGTCGAAGCATTACAGCCAGCCTGGACGACCACCCCCCCTATTCATACATCCTTCTGCCGGCGAGTTTGCGAGGGGGGAATTGGATCTGCATGGCCATCGTGCTCGAGGTGTGAAGCTGACACTGTCGCCGTGGCGACCTACGTACCGTGTTCTACCATTCTGACGTCTCTGTGCCAGAACTCTGGCTTCTGATTTGGATAAGGGAGACCCTGAAAGAGCTGGAAGGGGAAATCTGAAACACATTGCCAACTCAATCATAACACTCCCCAAAATGGAAAATGCTTGTAGAATACTATGCTTATCCTTTTTGAAACCTCCCCTAAAATCTCTCGAGCGTTTGCAGCGACTGTCCTGTACCTCAAAATATGTTTTGACTCAATCACTAGCTACTTAGTCATCTAGCTAATTAAGTTAATTAACTGAGCTGGTGGCGAAATTTAACAAGTACATGGAATGCCTATGTTGCCCCTGAGGAGAGGTTTGGGAACCAAAGTAGTGTTCTTCTAGTCATCCAACAATATATCAGTGATTTTTTTTGGAGAACAAAATAATATTTTTCCCCCTTTCTGTACATTTGCATATGTTCTAATCTTAAATTCTGTGCAAAGATGCACTTCCTTCCCAGATAAATAGCCTTAAACCTTTTCTTTAACTGTTCAGTCAGCTTTACTTGCTATGAAGTACAGTGCCGAGCGTCTTATGCAGCCCCTTTACTGACGAGCAGCTTTCAGTCCCTCTTCAGCGGAACGTGTGTCTATGTGGTATTACGTTCTGCTTGGACACTTTAGGGGTTTCTTTCAACTGAAAATTGCCCCTCTGCACGGGGACTGCATTGTTCACATGTAGTATTTCGACTTGTGTGTAGATAGCTGATGTGCTGGAGGGTATAAGGCGTATGTTAGTCTGAGGGAAGGCCATATGTAAAGGACAGAAATACAGGCGTGGGACTCCCCTTGGGGAGACGTGTCCATCTGGAGTGGAGTGTTTGTGGGCTGTGGCGTCGCTGTCCCCCCCCTGGGCTTTTGGAAAGATTCCCGAAATCGACTTCCTCGGGATACAAATGTTGACGTTGTTCCCAATTGAACTGTTGTCAGGGAACTTCGTGCGTCTGCTCCCCTCTCCCATGTCACATTAAACGATTGCCGAGCTGTCATTTGAGGGGACTGAAACGGCATGGGACCGTGACGAGAGGAGAAAGGGCGGATTTGGCCCTTGGTGGACGTGCAGGACGGGGAGGCCAGCGTGATTCCGGGGCTACAGCAGCCGCCCAGTGTTTCCAGTGATCATAATCGAGCAGGGACCTTGGAAGTGCCTGCATGAAAGCATATTATCCTCTGCTGGAGATTGAGTTGAAGAATACACACAGTTACGGTCATTATGTATTATCTAGGGCAGAAAGCGTACGCCTGGCTCCGGAATTCAATTGAGGGTTGTGAAATAACCTCTGGCCACTTGGCGGGACCGACGCAGCCCGTCTGTGTTTGTGTTGGAAGGAAGATTGCTGGTTGCCACGGCAACGTTGACAGTCGTCACATGCGCCAGGTCTTCTCAGCTGCTTGCTGTCGGAGGCTGTGGTTTTGCCGTCGCCTGAACCGCTTTCCTGACTCTGAATATCTCAACGGACATGTTTGACCACTAACGTGGTGAGACCGCTGTGTGCAGCCCCTTGTAGATATGGATGTTTTCCTTCATTTTCAAAATATTTATGCGAGTGTTTCATTTTTGCTGCAGCTGTTTTCATCTGCCCCAGGATAGGCCTCTGCAGACTTTCTCCAGGCAACGTCAAGTATCCCTCCTAAGGATCTTTTTGCGTGAGAAGTTTGTACTACAGAGTGGTAAAGCAGAAAATATGGTGTTCTGTGAGGAAAATACTTAACTTGGATTAATTCAAGAAATATCTGGTTGTGTAACACTAATAGGGCAAATAGTATGTACTTGTCCAGGCTGCTTCAGACAGAAAACATTCACTAAGCAAATAATGTAACAAATGTGTTCTGTGAAGTGAATATGTATTTTGCAGTACTGTTACTATGTTAATTTAATCTCACTTCTGGTCCTGCGTTTTCCAGTTCATAACCGTTTGTTCGGTCTCGAGTGAGATGTGAGCCTTGTAGCTGTGGACCATGGTGACGGTCTTGTGTCACGCTCTTGCACGTACTTCAGATGTCCTGGGAACACAGTAAAAAAAACTTTATGCCTGTTTTCTGACGGTAGTGTGAGGCTGAGCCGAAGGCCAGATTCGCAGGTTTTAGTGCAGGCCTTCAAAATGGATCACCAGCCTGCCAATACTTGCATCCATCCTGGGGACACAGAATTTCCCATAGATCTTCAGCAGGCATTGTCCTCATTATTAAGCATGTTTCAGTTCACTGTAGTCCTGCGTTAAATAAGCAGCTGTGGGAAATGGATGGTTTTATATTTGTGGTTCGTTCTTTGACTTGTGAAAAGGTTCCCGGTTCTGCAGTAATTGTGCCGTCTCACATTGTTGGACATAGATGTTCCTGATTTTGATATTCCAAACAATCCTGTCAAGTAACACATTTGCAGATCAGAGAACAGCTGCCCTGTGGAAGTGAGTGTTTCCTTCAGTTAGGCAAGAGCTTTATGCAGGTTGGTGAGTTTCAATAACGGAGATGGTGATGGATGTGCACGGTGCAGACTAGGAGGGAGGTGGGGATGAAAAGCGGGAGCAGTCTGTAGGGAGGTGCACGAGTGTGCTGCACTGAATCTAAATGCATGTGTTGCGGCGTGACAATTTTGTAGCAGCATATTATCTTAGTTGCGGTAGGAACTTTAATCCTGTTCTTTTAATATTAATTATTTATCTTCCCTTGCATTTTCAGGGATTGTTATGCAGCTTTATTTAAAGAAGCATAGCCCCCCCCCCCACCTGAAGTGGGCATGGATAAATGTGTAAGAATCTGCAAGATTAGGAAAAATATATATATTTTTTTAACTAATAATTTTGTTTGTTTGCTTATTGAGTCATGTGGTATTGGTCCGCGCTTCCTGAAATCCACACTGTATGAGTTTGCATTTTCAGTTCACATTCTGGTGGACTTGAAATGGAGTGATAATGACGGAGTGATTGGGTGCACGTTTATATTACACAGTCAGAATGTAGGGTAATATATTTAATTTGTAACGTTTTCCTGACTGCTTACCGGTAGTTTTGGTGAAACGTCGCCTGGTCGCTTAGCCGTAAAACACGGCAGGAGGTATCCTGGGTAACTGCTCCGTGGGGCAGGCCGAATCCGCACTGTATTATATCTTCAGAGTTGTGTCCCCCACATGTTGATATGAATGCCCTCTAACGAGAGCGTAATGGCTTTGGAAAGGGGTAAATGAGGCCCCGCGACAGGTGCTAGTATGGAGCTGGGTGGGGCTGCCGTGGGGTGCTCACAATGAGGGTAATGCCATTGCAAATGACGGGCTCTCTTGTTCGTCCTCAATGGGCAACCTCTGAATAGCCCAAGAGGCCACCCAGTGTACACACACACACTCACACACACACACACACACACACACACACACACACACAGAGTGATCCACACGGGTGCACTGGAGCTGCGTCGCTG
>JABFEA020000043.1:29106352-29118902 GCA_019775915.2 Cyphomyrus plagiostoma
GGTCACTCATTTTTTTTTGGTTGTTGTGTCCCCCCCTTTATTTGTCCCTTTTTTTATTGACAGGCCACTTGGGGGGGGGGGACCCGGCGCCCCCCCCACCCCGGGGGGGGGGGGGGGGGGGGGGGCAGTCCAGACTTCCATGTTTTGCTCCCCCAACCGCAGGTGCCCTGCAGCGGCATTTCTCAGGGGAGACAGGAAATGCTTCCCCGCCCCCCTTTCATACGACCCCCCAGCGTGATTAAAAACTCCTTGCCCATTTCATTTTTAAACAGTTCGTTTTTGTTATTATCTACGCGAACAGGTTATTTTTGAGCCAACTTGTCAGTTTTCCCGTTTTTTAACATACATTTAGTAGTATAGCGGGACAAGTGTTTACAAATTTATAGGTTTAAATTATGTATGTTAACACCAGCAGAAGAGCTGCATTTTCCTAGCGTTAAAACGGCCTGACGTTTGGCTTTTTCCCCCAGAGCATTTGATGGTCCCAGCAAGAGGCCTCTCTATTTGTTGTCACCCCTGTATGCATTCTCCGCCTGCAGATCACGACGGACTTGCGACAGCGCTGCACGGACAGCCACACGGGAACGTCCGCCTCGGCCCCCATGGCGGCTGGAATCATCGCCCTAGCCCTGGAAGCTAAGTGAGTCCCCTTCCCTGCCGGGTCTCCTCAAGGCGGCTGCGGATGTCACTGGGCAGCCAGTACCGCGGTGCCTGATGACTTACTCTGCAGACGGACCTCATCTTCCTCCTGCTTATTAAACAGGATCCTCAAGGTCATGACTATGGAGAAACCCCTTTCATTAGCATTTCATATAGGAAATATCGTCCAGCATAAGTAGACCTTTAATATCATCAGTGTGACAAGCTTTACTTTTATTGGAGTCTTTTCCTTGGAAAAAAAACAAAGTGTGGTTTTTGGGGCTGCTTCAGAGAATATTTCACTAACTGTGGCCCCTATAAAATCTCTACCCTTGTACCAAAAACTGTCAGTTTGTGTGGAAAAAAGTGATCTTTTTTTGTCACTTATCTTTAAGACCCATGAACAGGAGTTGGAATCACATGAACAATATCAGCACCGTTTTGTGAAAGGGTCTGTTTTTGTGGCGAGTTTTGCGGCTGTGTGTGACCATGTGGATAGGAGTGCGAGGCCCCTGTCTGAGGAGACCAATGACATGCCTGTCAGGCTGCTGAAATGAGACCAGCTCTTTTCTCCCAGGAAGTGGGGGCTGGGGGTGGGGGTTGAGATAGAACACATGGTGTGTGTCCCCCCCCCCCATATCCAGCATTCTGCAGCTGAGCGGATGTCACACTCTCAAATGTGGCCGCCGGGTGAATCCCTGCAAGAATTTTTATTAACCGATTCTGGTGTGACAGTGGTGTGCAAGGCCAGATATGGGCAAAGCTGCCACTTTCAGATACGCATGTGGGCCTGAGCGAGATCTAAAGGACGTAGAATCCAAACATTTCCTGGAGTCCTTGCTGTAGATTTTATGGGTACAGAACATACCTTGGATGTCTCTACATATAGGGGCAAGGAGTTTTTGGACTAAAAATATCGGCTGTCTGACTAAAGATGCGCAAATGCACAAACACTGCACACAGCGTGGCATGATGGTTTATAGTGTAGTAGCTCTCAGGGGAAAAAACCCATCGGCCTTCAGAAAATAATAAATTAGTGCACATATTAACAAGGTGGGAGCCCGTTTGTGTTTCGAGTTTTTGTGACACCAAGTGAGCAACTAACAAGATGGACGTGGTGCTGTGTGGCAGCCTGTGCCAGCCTCTGGACTATCACAGCTTCCTGAGTACAGGGTGTGAATACAGTGAGGCTGGCCGCTGTGGCAGCAGGGCTCAGACCTACACGTTACTCCCGGCTGACAGGCTGTGTGCCCATGGCCCTTGGGGGGGCGCGCAAATAGCACACAGCCTGTACCATCTGCCCAGGACCGAGCCAGCATGCAGCGGCAGGGCCAAGCAGAACATGAGGCTCGCTGTCAAAATAGACACACCCACACACACTCCCCAGTCTCTCACTGGCCAACAGAGGCCAATCCGTGCGCAGTGGCCAATCCGTGCGCAGTGGCCAATCCGTGCGCAGTGGCCAATCCCTGCGCAGTGGCCAATCCCTGCACAGTGGCCAATCCCTGCACAGTGGCCAATCTGTGCAGATTAACAGTCATACACATGCAAAGTGATGATTGCACAGACACTCACTCACACACACACACACACACACACACACACACAGACACACAGGTTTGTAATTATGTCTTTGTGGGGACTCTTCATTCCTACGGGGAAAACTCTAATCCCAACATGACAACTTAACCCATACCCAGGCCAAACCATAAGTAACCAAACAAAACATGAGACCTTTGGACCTGAAAAATACTCCCCACAACATCAGAATAACAAGTTTTTATCACACTGTGGGGGGCATTGTTTCCAGAACGTAATATAAACACAATACTCACTCACTCATGTTTTGTAAGTATGCATCTTTCCCCCTCACCCATAAGTCTCATTCCAGGTCAGCAAACTGGAGCCCATCCTGAATTGTATCAAACAGGAGACCTTTCTAGCTTTCCCTGATTATTTTTGCCAGCAATAATGCCCTTTAATATTACAGATTGCTAAGGTATGTTCGGGGAAAAAAGAACCTTTTGTATAACTTGAATAGTCACTGTCCACAAATTCACTCCATATGTTGTTTCTCAGAACTGGAAAGAGGTTAATTACTCCCTTAAACTGTGGAAATAAGACCAAAGAAGTTTATTTTGCTTGAGTCTCTTATCTTCTTAAGCAGTAACTGTGAAATTTGTCTGTATTCATTAGCCCATCCCTCAGGTTTTCTTTTCAGAGCTGACTTATAATCTTGCCTGCATATCTGCTTTTCTCCCAATAACCTCTGGAATATGTAGATTGCTGTCTCAGAAGCTCTTAACTCTGCATCTGCTTTCACAGTTAAAAGGTCTTTTTATTTTTTATTTTCGACATTGGAGCGGCGTGTTCCTGCCGATACTCTGGAGCTTTGCTTGGCACTGATCAGTCCCCGTTATTTCAGTGAGGAAGCAGCAGTCTGCCGGCCGTTTAGAACTGCCCTAGAACAAGGTCCATCTCCCTTTTTATAAGAACCATTTGATGTCAACGACCAAACGCTTTACAGTTTTGAGAGAAGTTTTGAGAACTCTCCGCAACTTGGTAATCAATACTGGGACGTACTCGTACATGCACTCCTGGGATTCTGTTCACTATTCCCTGATTGGCTCATTGTTTTAAACTAATAATATGGTATTTAGTTGGAAGAGCTGGAAAATGTTCACCATACCTTGGTTCCTGGGTTAGCTGTTTTTAATTGTTTGGCCTCTTCTCCCCCGTTCTTCCCCCATCTATCACAGTCCCCTTCTAAGCTGGAGAGATGTTCAGCACATCATCGTGAAGACCTCTCGTGCGGGCCATTTGAGCGCACCTGACTGGAAGACCAACTCTGCTGGATACAATGGTAGGTTCTTCTAAACCAGGGGTGGGCAATCTTGTTGGCAAAGGACCGGTGTGTGTGTATGTGTGTGTTGGGGGGGGGGGTTTCACTGCAACTCCCCAATTAGGTTACTAATTAGAGGACCGATTGGCTAAGTCCTCCTCGCACCCGAGTTTGAACAGCTGATCTATAGGTTATCCCAAAAACCCACATACACACCAGCCCATTGTGGATAAGACTGGACAACTCTGTTGTAAACGTTTGATGTCGTTTGACGTTGACATCTCTTAACCTTCTGATTTGTGTGTCTGCTACATGCTGAAGGCTTCGCCCAGGTTAGGTTTCGGGCCTCTGATCTCTCATTCCGCTCCGCGTGGTGGTGCCACCAGCTGAGATGGATCCAGCACTGCCTCCGTGTGAAATCAGGGCAGGTTAGCGTGACGAGCTGGAGAGCACTCTATAGGGAGCGCTACGCTAACTGCGCTGGACTTCACGGGCCTGTGTTAGCGTAGCCTCACAGGAAGGGTGGCACTCCTAGCCTCGCGTGGTGGGGATGTGGTTTCTACCCTCCCTCCAGCTGGCCGGCTCGGTCTTCCCCCGCGCCTCTCCTTCGGAAGCGGCTCACTGCTGGCACTGGGCTGCGCTGTGTGGACTGAGTGGCAGCCAAGCCGCACTTCAGACCTGTCTGGACCTGATCCAGCAGCCTCCACTTTCGAGGGATAGAGGAGGAGAGAGAGATTAAGCAGGAGGTATTTGGGGGCTGGGTGTTCATATAGGGCCTCTGACAGGCACAGCAGAGAACGCCTGGCTTAATTACACTGGGACTAAGACCTTTCACTCCATTATGCTTCTGTTATGTGTGGAAGAGGCCTTTTCGTGCCTGCCGCTTTACCAGACGGAGAACTTCAGATCGCCTCTGTGTCTGTCATTCTCAAGATGTGAGATTCGTTCCATTTCTGGTCGTTTCATTTCCTAACTGACCTCGTCCCTAGATAAACCGAAAACTTTGTACAGGTTCTGCCACAGATGTGCTTTTTCTGTTTTTACTTTTAAGATATGTCTGTCCGTCTGTCCTGTCCTGTCCTGTCTGTCTGTCTCACTCACTCACTCACAGTGGGGAGGGTGTCCTGCTATGTGGAGCCTATTCCCAACACCTGGAGCAGCTCTTTGAAGTGTAAACTACACAGACAGGCGGCAGCTAAATAAATGGCGCCCTGGAATCCCTCCATATGGGGAGCAGAGATTCAGCCTGCCTCTCTCCTTCCCCCCTCCCTCCCTGCACCTCTGCTCTCCGTAACCCTTCACTTTCAGACCCCCTGCCGCACTCCGACGTCCTTCTCTGCTCACGCTTTTCCGTTGCCTCCGCTTGCCGGGGAGCATCGGCATTCAGTGCCTCGTCTTTGTGCTTCTCTACATAACAATCCCGATTCCATCAAAGCATTTGTCAAGTGACTGAACTCTATTGCCAGTTTGTGGACATGGTGTTAAAACCATCAACAGGCTTTGAGAAATCACAGCAGGATTCTAATTAATCCGATGACCCAGAACTTACAGCGTGTAGGAATGGCACCATGAATATTGCTAGTGATACTGAAGAAGACTTGAGTTAAATCACATGAAGCTGGTGTGCAAGTTATGAGAAGGCATTTGTACCAGACTACAGGGGATGGTTTCCCTTTCCAGGTAACACTCAGTAAATATCTGCTGCTAAATCCGTGCTGGGAGGTCGGGCCCCAAGGACGTGGCAGGTGGAGCTCACTGACCTTTGCCTGCTCCTGTTCCCAGTCAGCCACCTGTACGGGTTTGGGCTCATGGATGCCGAGGCCATGGTGAAGGAGGCCGAGCGCTGGAGGCAGGTCCCCCCACAGCATGTGTGCGTGGAGAGTGCTGACCGCCAGTTCAGGTATTCCCGCCGCCCCGAGGAAGAGCTTCCCAGAACCTTCCCTGAAACCTGTCAACGGTTTATTAAATTTCCTGTCATCCCACCCTGCTGTTAATAAATCTAGAGTTTGTGATGTGCGTTCCATCGTGGGTTAGTTTCGGCTTTGTCTTTTACCATCCCCTGCGCCTGAAGCATTCCCAGAATCCTCCTGGGTACCTGTGTTGCCACTTATCATGGATTTAATGAATGCTCTTACCCTTGTATGTTGTTACAATTCCCAAAATGAGTTTCCCTATACAAAACAAACCTTTTGTATGGTATACATCAAGAATTATTATTGAACACAAAATTAACTTCTATTTGTTCCATTGTCCAAAGAGATCTCTGTACATACCTCATGGGCTCACTTTTATTACAGAATTTCTTGCTGCTGGGATGAGTGTTGAGGGTTGTGATTTAACAGTGACCCCAACCTTTCCAAGCAACTAGTTTCAAACTTAGACCCGCATTCAAGACTGGATGGTGGTGATTACTGTGTCCATGATTACAGTATATTGCATTGCATGTCAGCAAAGATTGTTGTGTGGCATTTTAAAGGGTAAAATATACTTTTGGCAAGCTAATGCTCAGGAACAGGTAATATTTTAGGGTGAATTGCCTTTGTACTTTCATATGCAAGTTAGGGCTGTGCCATATGGCATAAAATTCATATTGCGGTATAATTTGAACCATAGACAGTAGACGGTACATATTGTGGTATATGATTTGATCTGTAAATTTCAATATAACTGCTTTTGAAAGGGTAACATATGTCCTTAGCAAAGGCATTGCAGCAGGAAGTTGTGTAGTAAACATTTCGACGTAGTCATGAAATATTTATTGTGCAAATCTGCAATTATAGAAAAAAATATGAAAACATTTAGTAACTTCACTGGTTTTATCTTATATTAAAAGCACAGGTTGGTTTTGTAAACTGTATAGGTAAGTAGAAAACAAGACACAGAACTAGACTAGTGTCATAACTTCATCTATATTAGTATGACCATCTCTCCCATAAAGGTCCTGCCAGGCAGAGTCCTGCACGGGTTGGGGTACCCGACGGACGACCCGCAAATTTTGTTGAAACGGGTGACATTCTACTGTGTCGGATATGGGTTCGGGTTGGGTTGGACGCAGGAGAGCCAAATTGCGGTTTTCAAAAGATCATGTGCCAACAACAAATACCCTAGGGCTATATTTTAGTGACAAAAGCCCTGCATTCAAGATGATAAAACGCAAAATCCGTATCAGTATTTATGTCTGCAGGCGTATTCCCGGAAATATCTCCCAATTTCATTTTCAAAAAAACGAATGCGATCTCCTCCAGTTGTTCGAAATGGATGCTGAAGTAGTCAGCTGAGGCCACCAACTGTGGACGATATCCTTTTTTTGCGCAGTAATATAAAGCAGCGCACCAAACGTTAGTCTTCGCCTTCGCGTAGGAATTCCAATCGGGTAATCAAAGGAAAATGGACAGTACACGTAGGTAGCCTATAAAACCCAATACTGTGCAGGGTAGCCTAATGTACATTTCATATAATATTAGTTTTATTAACACATTTAATTGTAAGCTGGTAAGGCTATGTGAGGGCATGGCAATATCCAACATTATTTGAGTTTGGAGGTAGGCTACTAGCATTTCTTATGCTTATTTTTTCTTTTGCTGTTATTAAGCAACATTTACATTTGGTTATGCCTTTTCAACTGATGTTGCACATGTTTGATTTTTAATCTGACTGATTTTCATTCGGGTGCGGGTCGGGTGTCGGTATTTATAGAGGATCGGGTGCGGAATTTTATTTTATTTCTGTCGGATAACGGTTCGGATACGGGTTTAATTATGACGGGTACGGGCGGGTGCGGTTTGTCAAAATCAGACCCGCGCAGGACTCTGCTGCCAGGTGCTGCAATAATCATATAAACAAATTCATATGAATAATAAGTTAGTTATTTATTATTTGACGCGACTTCATTACGTCATTTTTGCTGGCGAGGAGTGGACATTTCTGCGGTAGGGCGGTATACTCAAAATTTCTCCCGTTGTACAAATTTATATCGTATACCGTTTATATCGTTTATATCGTTTATATCGCCCAGTACTAATGCAAGTGTTTTTTTTTTTTTTTTTGGGTAAGTTGATCTGAAATTTTATTTAAAATGGCCAAATATGTAACTTGGACATGAAAACAAAGTGGGTTTTACCCCAAGTGGGTCTAAATAAACAAGCATCTGAGATCTAAAGCTGTCTTTACTGCACTGCAGGGTTCCCAATTCTGAGGACTGAATTGAAGCAGGAAACCAGTCTACATTTCTTAGAGAAAATGTGCTAGAATTAACATGAGACCAGAAATCTGTCATGACGGGTTAGATTTGGGTGCCATTTTGACTGATCATTTCAAATCCAAAATTCAATACCATTTTAATTTTACAGTGGTGTCTTTGACTAGTTTTCTTCATTACAGAAATGAACTTAAGTGAAGCAGTTTTGTTTTGAATTCTTTGCTTACCTTTTTTGTCTCTAGATGCTGTTGACATTGTGTGTTGTTTGGAAGGACATTTAATTTAAATTGTCACACCCTGGTGGCAAATGTCAACACTGGCTCTTAAAGCACTAGCAACTTCTGTAGCGAGATGAAGGGTAATTTATAGCTGGGGATATAAATCATGGTGGAATGGAAATGTACACACACACACAGGTACAGGATGGTGGGCCCTTGATGGCACACACAGGCACGCACACACACACACACACACACAGGTACAGGATGGTTCATTGGGATGACTGGTTCAAGCCAGATCCACATGCGCAAGTCTATAGGTGCACCAGAACCTGTAGTTTGGATGCCGGAATGTTCTTGCAGTCTTGCTGCTGTGGGGTTCCCACCAGTCGTGTCGTTCACAGGACCATCCGGCCGGAGCATGTGGTGAGGTCGGTGTACAAAGCCACCGGCTGCTCAGACAACCCCAACCACCACGTCATCTACCTGGAGCATGTGGTGGTACGAATCACCATAACCCACCCACGCCGTGGGGACCTGTCAATCAACCTCACCTCCCCCTCCGGCACCAAGTCCCAGCTGCTGGCTAATAGGTAATGTTCACCCACTTTATCTCCCTCCTCCATCCAGGCTGCATGCGACGTCGCCCTCCCCGTCCCCTCTGATGAGGGCCAATGGGCGCTGTTGGTCACAGCAGCTCCTGGCTTACGAAGTCCCACATGCACTGGTCAGTTTTGGTCCTCCGCCACTCTAATTGTTTCTCAACTCGGCCCGTAAAACCAATTGGGGGCTGTGAAAGTCAGTAGGATATGTGGTGGATTGCAGAGAGCGTGTGCCTCTGCTCTAATTGGCTGGACCAATGTGCTTGTGTTGGCATGTGGACCACAGCATTCGTGTTTTTTTTTTTATTTTTTTTTTTTATTGGAAGCTGTGCAACTAGTGTTGAAGAAGAGGAGCCCGAGGTACATATCAACCCTTCAGTGCACAGGCGTGCCTGGCCCTCCACACACGCATGTGTAAACGTGGAAGGATGCGGGCCTAAAGGAGGCCGCGCTGTGTACTGTGCCAGGTCCCAGGGGCTTGAGTGCATTTATCCTCACTTTTGAGCGGAAAGGGGTTATGGTTTTGTTTTTGTTTTTTTGGTGGTGGGGAGGGGGTTGGGGGTGGATAACTTAATACCGATAAAGGAGGTTTTTTTTTTAAAAAAAAATCATGAGCCCCTCAAAATTCCCAGAACTTAACGTTTGCGCTGGAGTCTTGCCCGCTGCTTATGGGGCAGCTGGCAGATTTGGATGACTGTAGCATGATATTATACATATTTTTAAATTTATTTTCCCCAGGATCCCGAAAAGACAAGACTCCACCTTTTCACACAAAAGGCAGCGCACACCCTGCTCTCATAGTAATCATAGCCAGATAGATCTCAGTGTTAGACCAGAGGTGTGATGACATCCTCAGTGGATGATTGGTCAAAGCTGTGTGGATATTCTCCATACTTCTCTGGCTTCCCTTGGAAAAGCTTATTTCTGTCTCCGCTGCCTAGAATGCTGGGAATTGTGTGTTTTTACCTCCAGCTGTGCTGTGTAGGCCGTCTCAGGATCTGCAGTATTTTTGGTGCCTTGAGGGCACAGAGCTCCACGGCTGCCCTTGATAATTTTTAAAGTCAACACCCAAGCCAAACCACGTGTGAAAAGAATTACACGCGGTGTACTGATCGGCCATTTTGTGTAGCTGGGAGGCTGATTAAATATTTGGGATCGCTCATAAATAATGGTGCAAATGAACGGTGTAGGTCTTTGGGTCTCACGTGTCATAAAAGTGCATTTTCTCAAGTTTCATGTTCCTGTCTTCCCATCTAAGAATCAAGATTGCTTTGTTTTTTCCCTTGCTCTCTCCTCTCCTGGCTTAGTTTGTTCGTGTATCCCTTTCCAGGTTGTTTGACCACTCCATGGAAGGCTTCAAGAACTGGGAATTCATGACCACTCATTGCTGGGGTGAGAAGGCAGCTGGGGATTGGGTGCTGGAGATTTATGACTCGCCATCCCAGCTGAGGAGCCAGAAAGTACCAGGTACTGAGCCATTATATATATAAAAAAACACTACTAAACGTATAAACTCAAATCAGAACATCAGCAGTAGACAAGACCTCATATTGCATTGATTGTAATGATCTTTAAATTCATTTGCTTTTTGCTGTATTTACAAAAGTACAGGCAGGTAAGTGTGTATCCTTTTCAACCCAGTTCTCCCATGACCCAGAATCACCCACCACGCAAAGAACTACACCACAGTATTGATTCAGTAATGACTTGCCAGTATAATACAGAACAGCGTCCTGCAGCTCTTGGCTTGTACCAAGAAGGCTCAGTGGTAGTAACATGGAGTGGGATAGGGGGGTAACTTACACATTTAATGAAAACGAGAGTCAGAAGGTAGAGATCAACAGTTAACCCCCAGCTGAGTATCTGAAGACCATTACCGAGCTAATTCATATGCTAATGCACTACAGCCTGCTTAACAAATAATATTAGGCTTAGAATAGTAAAAGAACAACAATGCATCAAGCACGTTATATGCTACGTCTTCCACTTCTTGCCATGTCATCAGATTTATTCTTCCTAAGACTGATGGTCATTCCTGTGGCGATATTCTCATCACCTGCAGGCAAACTAAAGGAGTGGTCTCTGGTCCTCTATGGGACATCCGTCCACCCCTATTCCTCCCTCCGTTATGAGAAGACCCGCTCCGCTGAGCCCCCGACCGACTACGACCTGCCCGAAGAGTACAACGGTGAGCTGGTGTCATTGGGCGGTAGGCTCTTCTTTCTTGGTGTTCATCTTGTCTCGTAGGTTAAGCGTGTGCCAGCCACCATCTTGGCTCGCCGTATAATCATCGTCTAAGTGTTCCTTTTAAATCTACATTAAGGACTCTGTGTCCTATAGCAACATAACTGAGCACCGTTCTCATGCTGGCAGTGATTTGCCATATTTAGTAATTTTCGGAAAAATCACTCGCCATCCGCTAATTTTGCTGTGCATTGGTCTCCGCCAGGACTCTGTCACCCGGAGTGTAATGAGAATGGCTGCGAGGGCCCTGGACCTCATCAGTGCATCAACTGCTTGCACTACTTCCTCAAATTCAAGAACAACACCAGGTGAGAGGCAGCCTTAGATTACTCTGTCAACACGTGTGTCTGTAGGGTTATGACACAGGACGCTTGTGGAAATCTTTGGACATGTAACTGTAGCAAACCAGTTTGGTTAAGATTTTTGTATAAGGATGAGGGTTTATATTTTAAGAAGAAGCAACAGTGCACATCAAAGACAGTGATGTTATGACCGTTGTTATTGCTGTTGCATCCCATGGGGAATTTGATCCTGCGACTGGCATGGCTTTGAGATGTAGGAGTTTGGGAAGCTCATTCTGTTAGACATTAGACCCGGGTTCCCCTTAGGCTAAAGCCCACATTTCCACATGGCTGTCTCCTTTCACCCATTGACTGAGGGAATGTTGCTCGTCATTGGCAACGCACATCTTCAAAGCCTGCGTCTGCTGCGTCGGACCCCTCTCAGGGCCCAAACGCGCGACTCATACGCGTGACTTGTTTCCAAAGCCCAGCCGCCAGGATCAAAGGCCGCAGTCACAAACAGTTGCAAAAAGCCAGTCTCTCCCCTCTCTGTAATGGTGTAAGTCATTCCCTGGCCAGCCTGCTAAATCGTAGATGTGTGTCATGAAAGCCGTGCATGAGTCACCAGCTTGGGTGTTTTTTTTGGGAGCCTTGCTGATTTTTATGGCTCTCCTTTAAAGTAAAAAAAAAAAAAAAAAAAACCCAAAGTCACAATATTGAAGTTAAATTTCCAGCAGATGATCCATTAACCTTAGTCACAGTTGAACCGCTTTGCCCAGATCTCCAAGCGTGCGTGTGGTCCGGCACTTCATGGGTGCCGGTGCAGGAGTTGCTGCCTGACAGGTGTAGCGGCTCGGGGATGGGGGGCGCTCAGCACAGGGACCTTGCCGATGGACCCACTTTTCTGCCTTAGTGATGCCAGCTTGGCGCTGGGCCCTGAACGTGAGGTCGACCTGTCAGAAGGCTGCCATGCGGCTGTCAGGGCCCATCACTCGCAGCCGCGCTCCCTTGCCAAGGGGACAGATGGGCGGGTGGCATCCAAGAGGCTCTGGCCCGAGGCAGGGGCGGAAGCTCTGCGGGGGGAGGGGAGGGGAGCCTGGCAAGCGGGAAGTCAGCCAAGGGAGCCGCGGGCGGATCCGGGCCCCATGAGGCACCTAGGGCAGACCGCTCTCCATGGTGCGCGCATAGATTGCACTCCGTAACAGGCCAGTAGTAGGTACTGCGGTGATCAGGGGAACAGACAGGTTAGGTCACCGGGAAGGTCAGATGGTGGGCGGGGGCAAACTTCATTATATAGTGTTAATGTTTATTAGGGCTGTGAATCAATTAAAAAAATTACCCAACTAATTGCATGTTTTCTGTGATTAGTCACAATTAATTGCACCTAATGTAAACATTTATTCATACTAACTGAATGTTTTGATTTTAGCTCTGAATTATGAGTCACCGCTTACACTCACCTAAAGGATTATTAGGAACACCTGTTCAATTTCTCATTAATGCAATTATCTAATCAACCAATCACA